>CM054162.1:40021214-40078669 GCA_028751875.1 Rapana venosa
TTCCCGTTTTTTTCTTTCTTCGGGAGGCCCAAGCAGGACGTTTTTTTCTTCTGGATCGGCCTTCCAAATCGCTGTTTTTTTTTTCCAGAGCCCCCACCCGTCGGAGGTTTTTGTTTGTTTGAAGTGCTCGTTTTTTTTCTTGAGGGGGATGTTCTTCTTTCAGCCCCGCTACCTCTTTTACAAAGCCAGAGAAAAAAGGCACGCAAGTCTCATGTCCTTTTGCATAGTGTCAAATTTGCTGTCCTGTTTCAAACTTGGCATCCAGATGCCCAACGTTGCCAAAATGTCTTTCAAAGAAAGGGTTTCTGTTTCTCCACCCACACCTGCACTTGCATGTTTTGATGACTGGGTGCCTCTTCAGCCAACAAGCTGCTTCCATGCTTCTGCGACTGGAGCTCATACTTGTCAGGTGAGTCTTTTCTTGATGACTTTGGGGAGGCCCCGGGTTCAACTCGATTCCCCACACTGTATAGGAGGGTGGCAAAATACAGGTAGGAGAGGAGCACCCCTCCCACTAAAACCGCCTTGTAATGGTTGAAAATTTTTCAATGTCCGCAGTCTCATGTTACCTTTTCTTTTACACGACGACCCATGAAGGCCAAAATACTGGTATATCCACCACAGATGCCCTGAAACTCAGTGGTACCGCTGGCATGGTCCTTAACTTAGACTGTACACTTCTCAAGGCAACACTGTCTTTAACCTACACAATTTTGCAAAATTTGACAGAGCTTGGTATACTGCGTCACTTGGGTTTGAATTTTTGTTCATCCCCTAGGGGTTGGGGGGAAGAGAGAGGGGAGAGAGATGAGAGAGGAGAGAGAGAGAGAGAGAGAGAGAGGAAGAAAAGGGGAGAGAGTATGTGTGTGTGTGTGTTGATAGAGAGAGAGTGAGAAAGATTTTTTATTTTATTTTATCATAATTTTATTTATTCTTTTATATCGAGGATAATGGAATAAGCACTGATGTGCTTTTTTACATCCAGTTCCTGTGTGTATGCTGTTTTGTAAATGTTGTCATGTGTTCCCACTGGCACACAATGGCCTACTCTTTCCAAAAGCGGAACAGGATTTAACATTAGCGCAAGATGTTCTACGTGCGTTCACACTCGGCCTTGTTTATAGTCTCACCCAAAGAGAGAGGGACATTGAGAGAGAGAAGGCGAGGAAAAGAGAGAGAAAAGATGAGAGAGAGAGAGAGGGGAGAGAGGGGAGAGAGGGGGAGAGAGAGAGAAAAGAGAGAGAGAGAGAGAGAGAGAGGAGAGAAGGTTGTTGGTAAAAAAATTGTTTTAGGGTCCCCTATATTAAAAAAAGATTTTTCCATGTCAATATGATCAGAGGTTTATAGCCACAGCTGCAATGTGCCACCTTGATGGTGGGCAAAACTTGTTGCACAGCAGACATCTCACCATTGCTGAACCTCAGAACTCATAGTGAAGAAGGAAAAAAATCAGAAGACTTTGTTTTGAATCCAATTTGTTTTTTTTTTTACACCGTTTCATCTAGATATCAAATAAATACTATGTAACAGAGGTTTTTTCCTGAGGGAGGGATGTATGGCTGGGAATCTTCCCAGAACAGTATCCACTGACTCCTATTTTTCTGTGTGACTCTCTCTCTGTCCCCTCTCTCTCTCTCTCCCTCTTTTTCTCCTTCCATCTCTTCACTAACCAGCTACCGGGACTACAACTGCTGGCTGTGCAGCAGAGTACAGGTAACAAAAGGTCTACATCAGAGAAGGGGGGTTTTCTCAGTCACCCCTCCTGTACGTACAGGACGGGATAGCCCAGTGGTCAGAACATTGCACTCGCAATCGGACGACCCGGGTTCGATTCCCGTTCAAGGGGATATTTTCCCCTGGAGTTAACCTCAGTGCAGACTCCACTCTCCCCCAAAGTCCTTTGGATGAGACTATAAATCGAGGTCCCGTGTGCGAACGCACACAGAACATCTTGCGCACACATTAAATCCTGTTCTGCTTTTCATAAGAGTAGGCGATTGTGTGCCTGAGGGAACAGATGACAAAATTCACAATCCGCATATACACGGGGACTGGATGTAAAAAAGCACATAAATTCTTATTTCATTATCCTCGATATAAAAGAATAAATAAATAAATAAAACAAATACAGACGTCGGGTTAACTCAGGTGTGGCTGCAATCAGTGGTCCAGCACTGCAGGTGTCCCTGGTCATCAGACTTGTCTGAAAGCATCAGAAGCAAAGCAAAGAAGAGGGCAGGCTGCCTACTGACCTACTTACCTGACTGTAGAGCTGATGACCAGACTGACCACTGTCAGAGAGCTGAATGGTGTCTGTCACACACACACACACTGCTGTCACTGAACTGCTGGCTACATCTCCTTCAACACCTCTCTGCACTCTGTCTTTGTTGTGTGTGTGTGTGTGTGTGTGTGTGGTCTGCTTCTCTTGTCACTGATATCTGCTCACACTTCTCTGCCTTGTCTCCCATCAGCATACCACTTAAAAAGGGCGTGTGTGTGTGTTGTGTGTGTGTGTTTTGGGTGGGTATGGAGGAGAAAAGAGAGGAGAGAGAGAGGGGAGAGAGATGAGAGAGAGAGGAGAGGAGAAAGAGAGAGAGAGAGCGAGTGAGAATGCATTGGTGCAATTGCCAGTGCTTGCATGCTTGCAGTATAAGATCCCTATGTGAACACACTTTTATTGTTTTTATTTAACAGTGTGGGGAAGCTTACTTCAAACTGGGCTACTGATTGTTGTTAATTTTTGGATGACAATATTTACGTATTGATTGCCTTTACTTAATTTTCTACCTGATTTGAATAGTTCATGTTTTTTTCTGAAAATAAAGATTTATTATTTGTAATCATGTGCAGGTGGATATTCCCCGTTGGACTCCCGGGGTATGCTTGCAAAGCGAGCATTGCAAGAATAGGATCCCTGCCCTCCAACCAGGCATGTCGTAAGAGGCGACTAAGGTGGAACCCTTCCTCCAGGTTGGGGGTTGGGCACAGGGCTAACAACCCTGTCCCGTAAAAGAAGAGAAGTTACGGAAACAGCAACAGAGAACATTTCTACTTTTGCGCGCAAAGGACCTCCCAGGTCCAGTGAGACTCGTATGAATGCTGATGGCCAAAGCCGAGAGGAAGCTACCAGTAGGATAAGGGAAGACCTGAACACCACCAAAACTAAGATCAGACTAGGACATTGGAATGTGAGGACAATGTATGAGATGGGCAAGCTGGCACAGGTAATATTAGAGATGAGAAGATTCAACCTCCATGTCCTAGGAGTAAGCGAGAGTAGATGGACTGGATCTGGGAGAATGAGAACCACCACAGGAGAAACTGTCTTCTACTCTGGGAGAGATGACGACCAGCACCATGAGGGAGTTGCCATCATCCTCAAGAAAGGCGTTGAGCGATGCCTTATGGAGTGGAAGCTTGTCAACAGCAGACTAATGAGTGCGAGACTGAAGGGAAGGCACATCAACATCGCCATCATCCAGTGCTACGCACCAACCAACAACAGCAACGATGAGAGCAAAGACAACTTCTACCACCAGCTGCAGACAGAGACAGAGAAAGTCCTACGCCATGACCTCATCGTCATCATGGGGGAACCTCAATGCCAAAGTCGGAAGCGACAACACCGACTATGAGATAGTCATGGGAAAACACGGGGTGGGGAACCGAAATGACAACGGGGAGAGACTTGTGGAGTTCTGCGCCATGAACAACTTAGTGATAGGAGGGACCCTATTCACGCACCGGGACATCCACAAGCTTACTTGAACGTCGCCGAATGGAAGAGACATGAACCAGATTGACCATCTGATGATCAACGATATATTATGGAGACGATCTCTTCTGGATGTGAGAACCAAGCGAAGTGTGGATGTTGGGAGTGATCATCACCTGGTGACCACATACATCCAAATGAAACTGAAGAAGAACACAAGACCAGCCACTCAAGCGCGATTTGATACCCAGCAACTGAGAGACACCAACGTGAAGTCTGCATTCATCAACAATCTGAGGAGCAGATTCCACATCCTGCAGAACATGACAGAACAGCATGACATAGATGCGACATGGAAGCAGATCTGTAAACTGTACACTGAGAGCAGCAAGGAGAGCATCTGTCATCAAAAGAAGAAGACCAACAATGGGCTGGATCCAACAAGGACCCTCGATGCCATCAAAGAAAGGAGAGAGATCAAGAAGAGACTTATGCAAGAAAAGTTTCCACGACTACGAGAGAGGCAGGAAGAGTTGTACAGAGAGGCACACAGGAAAGTAAAGAGACTCGCACGCCGTGACAAGAGAGAAGCCATGGACCAGCTGGCAGCTAAGGCAGAAGAAGCGGCGGCCCAAGGAGAGCAAGGGAGAGTCTACAAAATCACCAAGAAAGTATTAACAAATTAAGAGGAGCGCTGGGGGACCAATGAGGGAGACAGTGGAAACTGTTGACAACAGAGAAACAGCAAGAAGAAAGATGGGCTGAACACTTCCAGGAAGTTCTCAATCGACCACCACCTGACGAGACAGCCGACAACCCAGAAGCTACAAAAGACTTAGACATTGATGTCAACCCCCCAACAAAGGAAGAGATAGTGGCTGCCATCAAGACCCTCAAAAACGCGTCACCAGGCCAGGACAACCTTGGTGCCAAACTATTCATGGCAGATTCTGAACTAGCAGCTGACATACTGCAACCACTGTTCACAGCTGCATGGAAGAACGAGAAAGTACATGACGATTGGACCAAGGGAGTGATAGTCAAAATCCCCAAGAAAGGAACCCTGAGTGACTGCAACAACTGGAGGGGAATCACTCTTTTGTCTGTGCCAAGCAAGATACTGGCCAAGGTCATCATCAGAAGAATATCAGATGCTGTGGACGATGCACTGAGAAAGGAACAAGCAGGGTTCAGGAAGCAACGAGGATGTATAGACCAGATATTCACGCTCAGAAAAAATCATCGAACAGTGCACAAAGTGGCAAAGGACAACTGTATGTGAGTTTTGTGGACTTCGAAAAAGGGATTTGACAAACATACACAGAGACAGCCTTTGGAGTTCCTTCAACACTATGGCATCCCATCGAAACTGGCACACCCTTTTCAAAAGTTCTATGACAACTTCAGATGCTCTGTGGGCCCTAGCAACCTGTCTTCGAAGTCAAGGGCGGAGTTAGCAAGGTGTGTGTGTAGCAGTTCCCCTTTAATTGGCCATGATTGGGTGATGAGGAAAACAAAGAAGACACCTAAGAGGGATTCTCTGGAGCCCTTTTTCAAAATAGACGACCTCAAATTGGGTGACCGGCGTCTGTCACCACAACCCCAACAACAGGAGAAGACCAGCAGACTCCAAACATTCGGACAGCAAGTGGGACTTGTATTAGCACCAAGAAAACAGAGACAATGTCGCTCAATGTGAACACCCAGCCCTGTGAAAGTGAATGGAACTGACCTGTGCCAGACGACAAGTTCACCTACCCTGGCAGCGCATCAAACCAGAGTGCGGCACAAAAGAAGACAGCCACAACAGACTGGCAAGGCGAGGAGTGTGTTTAGAGAGATGAACATATCTGGAGAATCAACTCAGTACACCCACAACCCCAAGCTAAAGTTTATCCCAGAGCTGTGTTGTATCTCGCTCCTGTACGGTTTGAGTGCTGGAGGTGACGGAAGCGGATCTTACCAAACTTCGACCTTCACACCGTATGCCTCCGAAGAATTCTCCGGATTTTTTTGGCCAGAGAAGATCTCCAATAAAGACCTACAAACGGAGATGTAGGCAAGAGGACATGGGAACCATCATCACCAGACAACGGTGAAAGTGGATTGGTCACATCCTCCGAAGATACCCACAGTCAATCACAAGAACATCAATGCACTGGACCCCAGAAGGAAGGAGAAAGAAAGGAAGACCAAAAGCAACGTGGAAGAGGACTGTAGAAAGTGAGATGAAGGCCATGCAGCACTCTTGGGGATCAGTGACTAGGTTAGCCCAGGATAGGAAGGAGTGGAAGCGCTTTGTTGCTGCCCTACACACCACTGGGTGTAATGGTTGATGATGATGATGCAGGTGGATGTGCGCACACAAGTGCACATTGCAATGCAGCTTTTTTCTGAGCAGTTTCCTTCTGTTTTTACCAAAGAAAAACTATCTACAGCTTGTCCCTCTCTTCATTGTTACATCTCATTCCCTTACTCACAGTTATGAAGTGGGTCAGTGGTCTAGAGGTAATGCGCCTGCCTAGAAAGCAAAAAGTCAAAAGGTGTGGGTCAGAAGTGTGTGGTGGTTCGAATCCCGTTTTAGCCCGAAACTTTTCCCCATCCCTTAGACCATGAGTGGAGGTCTGGGTGCTAGCCTTTCGGATGAGACGATAAACTGAGGTCTCATGTGTTACACATAATTAATTAACGCACATAAAATAACCCATGGCAACAAGAGCGTTGTTTTTGGCAAAATTGTGTAGGAAAAAGCCACTTTGATAGGAAAACAGATACAGATACAGACAGGCAAAAACAAAGAAAATAAGGGGTGGCACTGCTCTTTAGGCAATGCACTCTCCCCAGGGAGAGCATCACGAATTTGACGGAGAGAAATCTGCCGTGACTTAAAGTGGCACAATAAAAAAAATAATACAAATAATTACAAACCCTATCACATATCCTATGTATAGTCTGGTTAACCGCATGAACACCACTATAGATTTTACGTCCAGCTTCCTCCACGCCTTGCATCTCTCAGCTTTCAGGAGTTTGATGCTCAATGTCTATCCACCCTCTTCAAAGTGAACAGACCTTATCATGTTATGGTATATCAACAATCCTTTATTGAGGGGACAGACCATGTCACGCTGTGGCGTGTCTATATTGATGGCACAGACCATGTCGAACTATGGATTGTCTATATTGATGACACAGACCATGGCACAGACCATACACATTATGACAAGTCTATATTGATGGTACAGACCATGTCACGCTATGGCATGTCTATATTGATGGCACAGACCATGTCACCCTATGGCATGCCTATATTTAAGCACAGATCCTCACCCTATGCATGGCTATAAATTTATGGCACATACCATGTCTCACTAGGGATGCCTATATTGAGGCACCTGTCTCTACATCAAAGTTCCTGGGTTAGATTTTCTAACCTGTGCAAAAAATAGGGAAAAATGCTTCTCTATCACAGTACATTTGTTCTTGTGCAGCCAATTCACACATTCAATCTTGTACACTCCCCAGTCTGTGTTGATGTGCTACTGATGCCAGTAACCATATGACCAGGTCAACTGTCCAGTCGTTGTCAGTTTTAACAGTCATGACCACTCACACTCTTAATCCCCCGTCTTTGCAACTTAACCAATGAATCACAGCAGACAATCATCTGTGTCTTATTCCCTAATCACTGCTTACTGAAGAGTGCATTGCTGTATATCCTGCTGCTTCTGGGTATGAAACATTGATGCGCTGCTCTGATGTACAGGGATCTTAGTGTACTCTTCTCTATTCTGGCTTATTTGTAGTGTGGTATCACACACACTCACACACATACACACACACACACACACTCACACACACATAGATCACGATCTTTGTACACCCTCAAGTAGTGGCTGCTGCTGCTGTGTGGATCAACACTTGAGAGAGGAACGATGAACAAGGACTGGGCAGACCTTGCAGTACTCCCTCCAGTCCATCCTTCATCAAAGAGCAGGTCCTGGTCAGAAAATCAGCAGGGAATCATGCTGGGGGCGTCAGGAAAGGGAGTGCATCAATCCTCTCTTGTCGTCCAGCCTGGAAAACCCAGCTCGTGTGATGAGTGGGTCAGACGATAATTCCCTCAGCGACTGGTGCTTCTGTTTTTTCAGCTCCTCTGCAAACTGGAATGTTGAGACAGTCTGAATAGGACACCAGTCGATCTTTAGCATCAGTGCGATTTATTTGTGTGAGCTTTGGAAGTGGAAAAGGGGATCGTGATATGTCTGAGACATAATGAGTGGACACGCCAGGCATGGCACTTGGCATCGTCAGCAGATTCTTCAGGCTGTCGTCCATCTTTGTTCCACGAAGAATAAAAATGTTGTGTAGAAAATGAGATGATGACAGGAGGCGGTGAGTTTGTGTCAAAAAGCAGGAGAGAGAATAGGTACACCGTAGTAATTTCCTCATTGATGCCATTTATGGACATGCAGAAGGTCATGTCTGAACATTTGAAAATGTGCGACGAACCTACATCCCAGCAACGAACCCATGCATGCAGAAACAACACAAAGCTGGTCAGGTTTTCAGGACACATGTTTTTCTGGTAGTAACTTTCTTCAATAGGTCTTGCTGAAAATTGTGTCAGTTCTGTTTTCGAACCAGGTTAATGGCTTCTTCGTTTTGATATGAATCAGGATCTTTTCCAAGGTTACTGGTTCGCATTTCTGGCCATTCTAGATTGACTAAACTGTTTTTTGTTGAGGACAATGATTTTCGGGATCCTTGGAAGAGTACTAATATGTTGAAAATTAGCAGATATAAGTCTGGATGTAAAAAGCAGCGAAATCCCTTGTTGTGCAAGGTATTTAACACCTTAGCCCAGTGTCTGTTAAAACGGCCAAAATACTACCATGACTCTGCACTGCAAGAGGAACAGGTTTGGATTGGCTGCATCTGTGGTATGTCAAATCTTTTGTACATCCTATTAAGGGAATCAAGGGAAAAGTAGCTGTGAACAGGTTGAGGACAAAAAGACTGTCAAGACAGTATGACACCCAATGACAGAACAGAGATTTGTAGTGAGGGATTTGCAGGTATTCATGTGACAAACACTGATATAAGTATTTACCAAACACAGCATTAAAGAGGAAGATGCCCAATTTCATAGAGATGATGCTAGGTTTTCTATTGTTATGCTCAGTACTCAAGGTTACGTCCACAATGATTGTGGGGGGGGGGGCTGTTGTTGTTCTACGTTGGCAGGAAAAAGAAAGGAATTCCACTTGTGAGTAATACACTGGAGAGAGGAAACCTCTGCAGTTCTCTATTAGCCCCAGGACAGCGCCGCTTCAGAAGACATGTCGCTCTCTGTGCAAGTACTCTGAACAATCTGACAACTGTCGGGAGAAGCTTCCATTCCTTTGTGATTGATGTCCTGTTGTGGGCTTTCGTTGACCACAGGGATAGCTAAACACAACTCAGTGGGCTTTCTGTTTGACAGGGGATAGTTAATCCACAACTCAGTGGCTTTCTGTTGCCACAGGGATAGTTAATCACACTCAGTGGGCTTTCTGTTGCCGCATGGATAGCTAATGCATCACTCATGCGCTTTCTGTTGCCCACAGGGATAAGCTAATCCACTCTTCAGGGAGGCAGCTCTGCTGGAAGGAATCTTTAAGTTCAGACTGTTCTGTTCTGTAGAGATCTGTCAGAACAGCAGAATATGAAGAACATGTCAGTATGCAATTAATAAAATAGGGTATGGTGCAGACACCAGCGTTGTCGTGTGTATAGCACTGTGTGGTCATTCTGCAGCTATCACTGCTGCTGCTGGTGCTGCACTACTACACCCACCTATGTCACTACACCACCACAACACTGCTTACCACCACCTAACATAACCTCTGTTGCTTCTGCTGCTTATGCGCTGCTGTTAATGATTTCAAGTATTACTTTGGTATGGTTATGATCTAGTATGACTAGTTCCGCACAGGATGACTACCCCTCAATGACTTTATTACTTATGTCATGTACCACACTTTGCTGTGCCAATTTTCCTTGGTGTGTCATGTAATGCCATACCATACGTGCATTACCATGTGACACTATGCCATGCCACACTATGCCGTAGCACATGATACCAACCACAGTCAGAAAAATTTCAGGTATGCAATCTCTGTTGTAGGAAAGAGGAAAAGTTTCTGATTTGTTCTAATGGACTGTGCAGTGATACAAGAAGTGGGCAAACATGCACGTGCACTATGGCATAAAGAGACGTGTTACATCCAGTTATAAAAATGTAGTATTACTTTATTGGTGTAATCTCATAGGAGGAGAGAGGGGTGAGCGAGGAAAGTGTGAAGAGAGAGTGAGTAGGGATTAGAGAGAGTTAAGATTTGCGAGAAGGTCCTGAGGAGAGAGAGAGATGAGAAGCGATTTGTGTGTGTGTGTGATGTGTGTTGTGTGTTTTATATGTGTAGTGTTATTGTGTTGAGAGAGAGAGAGAGAGAGGGAGAGAGCAGAGAGAGAAAGAGGTACTTTTTTATTTTTTATTTTTTATTTTTATTTATTCTATTTTTATCGAGGGATAGTGGAACACGCAATCATGTGCTTTTCTACATCCAGTCCAGTGTGTATGGAGTTATTTTTCCTCCTCTTTTAACCCGTGTAAATGGTTTGTCTTCTGTTCCCACCGGGCACACAATGGGCTACTATTTTCACAAAAGCGGTAACAGGATTTAAATGGTGCGTAAGCTTGTTCTTTGTGCGCACACTCGGGGCCTCGGTTTATAGTATCATCAAGAGGTGTGGGACCAGTGAGAGAGTGAGCAAGGAGGGCCTGGGTTGGGAGAGAGGAGAGGATGGAGAGCGGTGAGCTCTGGTGTGATGAGAGAGAGAGAGAGAGATGAGAGACGAGACGAGAGCAGAGAGATGATGAGGGAATCTGGTGAGGAAGAGGAGACGAGAGAGTGAGAGAGATGGTTGTTGGTAGAAGTTCATCTGTCACGTAGAATTAAAGTTGTGTAGGGGAAATAAATGAGATGTGACAGTAGGCGGTTTCTGTATTCGGTGTCCAAAAGGCGGAAGATTGGTTTAGTGTAACATCCAAGTTACTTTTTCTTTGGCTGACCATTTATGTAGATCTATGCCTAGAAGTGGACTTTTCTGAACATTTGTAATTTTGTTCCGAACGAACCAAATCACAAGCAAGAACCCATGCCTGCAGATAAACAACACACAGCTTGGGTCTAGTTCAGGACACATGTTTCTGGTAGTCACTTTCATCAATAGAGGATAGGTCTTGTCTGAAAATTGTTCTTGGTTCCGTTTTGAACCAGGTAAATGGTTCTTCGTTTTTATTGTGAAATAGGATCTTTTCCAGTTACCGGTTCATTTCTTCCCAGTCTCAATGGCTATAACTGTTTTTTAGTTAGACATAATGATTCCCGGTATTGCCGGGGTGAGTTTTTTTTTGAGTGTCAATGTGTTGGAAATCAGCAGAATATAGTTGTTGTTTAAAAAGCCAGACGCAAAATCCATTTTTGTGCAAAGTTATTTAATCACCACAACCCAGTTGTTTGTATTAAAATGGCCAAAACTACAATAAACTCCTGTTCACTTGCAATCAGGAACAGGGTTGGATGGTGCTTTATCTGTGGTATGTCAACTCTCGGATACATCCTATTAGGTGAATATGGGAAAACACGCAACTCGTTTGACGGACAAAAAGACTGTCAAGACAGTTGACCACCCCATTGACACAGTAGGTTTGTAGTTGAGGGAATTGTATGGTTTCCTTGTGTCCAAACTGCTGATTTAAATATTTACCATAACACAGCATTCAACAGAAGGAAGATGTGCCAATTTCATTGAGATGATGACTAGTTATTGTGCTCAGGCACTCAAGGGGTTTGTTCACAATGTATTGTTTTTCCTTGCTAGTTGTTGTACGGTTGGTAGGAAGAAAGAAAGGAAATTTCCTTTGGGAGTAATTTTAATACACTGGAAGAGAGGAACCTCTGCAGTTCCTCTTTAGCAGACAGAGCAAGCTTCAGAAGACTTGTCGTCCTGTGCAAAGTTCTCCTTCTGAACCACATCTGACTAACTCTGGAGGGCTTCCATTCTTTGTGATTTGATGTTCCTGGTCTGTGGGCTTTCTGTTTGTGGCCAACAGGCTATATGTCTAAATGACAAAACTCTTAGTGGGCTTTTTCTGTTGCCAAAGGGGATAGCTCTAATGCACACTCAGTGGGCTTTTTGTATGCCACTGGGATAGCTAATGCACACTCACTGGGGCTTTTTGTTGCCACAGGGATTGCCAGTAAGGATCACTCAGGGGGCTTTTGTTTGCCAAAGGGATAGCCTAATGCTACACTCTCGCTGGGCTTTCTGTTGCCAGAGGGATTGCTAATGCACACTCAGTGGGCTTTCTGTTGCCAGAGCGGGACAGCTATTTGCCACACTCAGTGGGCTTTCTGTTGCCACAAGGATAGCTAAATGTCACCACTCAGGGGCTTTCTGTTTCCACCCCTAGGGGATATCTTAATCCACACTCAGTGGGCGTTCTGTTGCACAGGAGAGAGATAGCTAATGCACACTTCATGGAGGCCAGTCAGCGGAGGATGCTTCAATTCGACCTGTTTGTTGTTCTGTTAGAGTTCTGTCACAGTGCTGAAGGTACATGTCAGAAGTGCAATTTAAATAAATAAAATAGTATTGGGTAGGTGCTGGATCACCAGCGTTCCTGTGGTGTATAGCACTGTTGTCGGCATTCTGCAGCTATCAACTGCTGCTGATGGTGCAGCCACTACTACTCATTTTCTGTCACATACACACACCAACAACTGCTACCACACCAACATTACCTCTTTTGACTTCTGCTGCTTATCGCTGCCTTGTTAATGATTTCATAGGATTATTTTGGGTATGGTTATGATTTTAGTTGATGACTAGTACCACAGGTTTGTCTACCCCATCATATGACGTATATATCTTATGTCATGTCATGTTCCACACTTTGCTGTGCCATACAGTTTCCATGTTGTCATGTCAATGCTATTTCCAGTCAGTAGCCATACCATGTGACACTATGCCATGCCAACACCAATGCCATAGCTACTCACGATACGCAACACAGTCAGAAAAATTCATGGCTATATGCAATCTTGTTAGATGGGGGAAAATGTTTCTGACCTGTTCTAATGGAACTGTGCAGTGATACAATGAAGGCATGGCAAACAGCACGTGATTCATGACATATAAAGAAACGTGTTACATCCAGTATAATAAATGTAATTACTATTGGTGTAATCTCATAGGATGAGATGAGGAGAGGGTTGACGGAGAGAGAGACGAGATTGACGAGGAGAGACGAGTGTTCTGAGAGAGGATGAGAGACGATTGATGGGAGAGCGACTTAGAGGATAAGTGAGAAGAGACGAGAAGAGAGTGATACAAGAAGCTTGGCAAACAGCACGTGCAATATGACATAAAGAAAGTGTTACATTCCAGTATTAAAAATGTTAATTATATTACTATTGGTGTATATCTAATGTGTGAGAAGAGAATGGAGAGGGGTGTGTTCGTGAGAGAGAGAGGAGAGAAGAAGAAAGAAGAGGAGAGAGAGGAGATCCGTGAGATCGAGTGGAGAGCGAGTGAGAGATAAAGATACGGAGACCGAGTTGAGAGAGAGAGAGCGATTGTGTGTGTGTGTGGTTTATTGTGTTGAGTGAGTGTATAGAGAGGGAGTGAGACAGAGAGAGAAGTCGATATTTTTTATTTTATTTATTTTAATTTTATTGATTCTTTTTTGTATCGAGGATAGTGCGGATACAAGTCACTCTATGTGCTTTTTCTATATCAGGTCCTGTGTGTATGCTGATTGTGAATTTGGTAATCTGTTCTCACAGGCACAACATATAGGCCTACACCTTTTCAAGCGGAACAGGATTTGACGTTTTTTAAAGGTGTGCGCAAGTTGTTCTACGTGCGTTCACACACGGTGGACTTGGTTTATTAGTCTCTTCCATAAGAGAGATTAGGGACAGTGAGATCGGAGGATGAGAGTATGTGAGGAGAAGAGATGAGAAATTAGGTGTCTGGTGTGATTGGATGAGAGTTGGGATTGAGAGAGGATCCTGGGGTTGAGATAGTGAGAGGGATGATAGATGAGAGGACGAGTGAGAGACTTGTAGGGATTTTTTGATTGAGCGCTCATGCGTGAGAGAGGGCGAGAGAGACAATAGAAGAGAGAGAGTGGAGAGACGAGACGAGAGGGGAAGGGAGGGGTGGAGGTTGAGGATGAGGTAGGAAGGATTGAGATGAGAGAAGGAAGAGAGAGAAATGTGAAGGTGTTGTAGGTAGAGAAACATCTGTTTTATCTCGTTTACCTATTATTAAAAAAAAGACTTTTTCCATGGTCAAATTATGAGCAGATGGTTTTTATAAGCCACAGCTTGCAATGCTGCCACCTTGGTGGTGGGCAAAGAACTTGTTTGCACAGCAAATTCACCTCTATGCTCAAACCTCAGAAGCTCATAGTTTGAAGAAGGAAAAATAAAATGCAGATGGCTTTGTTTTGGAATCCAATTTGTTTTCTTTACCGTTTCATTCTTATTATATCAAATACAATACTATGTAAACAGAGGTTTTTTTCTGAGGGGGGGAGGGCCTAGGGCTGGGAAATTTCCAGCACCACAGTATCCACTGATCCTATTGTTCTGTGTGGACTCTCTCTCTCTCTCTCTCTCTTCTTCCTCGCTTCTCTCTCTCCTTTCCTCTCTCTCTCTTTCACTCTCTCTCCCACTCCATCTCTCTCAATAAACCATGCTACTGACTTCAACTGCTGGCTGTGCAGCAGAGTTACTGTTACTGATGGTCTAAATCAGAGAAGGAGGGTCTCTCAGTCAGGCCTCCTGCACTGTACTGGATCGGGATTGCTCCAGTGGTCAGAACATTGCGATCGCAATCAATTGGACGACCCGGTTCGATTCCCCGTTCAAGGGGATTTTATTTTCCCATGAGTTAACCTCAGTGCCAGACTCACTTCCCATAAGTCCTTAGGATGTGACTATTAAATCGAGTGTGGTCCCATGTCGCGTAAACGCACACAGAACAATCTTGCGCACAGCATTTTTAAAATCTCTGTTCCGTCTTTTTTTGTATAGAGTAGGCCATTGTCCGTGTGTTGCCTGTTGGGAACAGATTGATCAATATTCACTATCCGATATACATCGAGGAATTTGCCTGGATTGTAAGAAAAGCACATAAAAGTCTTTTATTTTTTGAATTATCCTCGATAGTAAAAGAAATATATAATAAATAAAATAAGATATTACAGTCGTTCAGGTGATTCAGGTAGTGGTCTGCAATAGGGGTCCGTGCTCTGCAGGTTGTCCTGGTCTATCAGATTTGTTCTGAATGACAGCAACAGAAGCAAATGCAAAGTGGGGAGGGCAGGCCTGCCTACTGACCGACTTACTCTTCTGACTGTAGAGCTGATGACCAGACTGACCACTGTCCTCAGAGAGCTGATTTGGTGTCTGTCACACACAAAACACATCCACTTGCTGTCACTGAACTGCTGGCTTCTACACTTCCTTTCTACAACACTCATGCTACTCTGTTGTGTTTGTGTGTGTGTGTAGTGGTGTGCGTGTTGTGTGTATGCTTCTCTTTCGTGTCAGCTGATATCGGCTCACAACTTCTCTGCTTGTCTCCCATCAGTTTCCACTTAAAAAGGCATGGTGTGTGTAGTGTGTAGTGTGTGTGTGTGTTGTGTGGGTGTTGTGTGTGTGTGTTGTGTGTGTGTGTTGTGTGTGTGTGTGTGTGTTGAGACAATGAACAATGACAATGACCTATGGACAATGAGCAAATTCTTTTATTTACGTTGCGTTGAGGTTAATGAATAGCACATTAATATTAGTGCTTGTTTTACATTCAGTCCCCGGCCCCGTTAGGGATACATCTCAATAATATAACCAATTACTAATACTAGGTATCACATATACAAAACAAGTGGAAAAAACACTTTTCTAAACAGTCTACCCCCCCCCCCCAAACAACCACCCCCCCCCCCAAAGCAAAGCAAATTAACAGATAAGAATAACCCTAAATTTAAAAAAAATAAATTTAAAAAATATACCACAACCCCCCCCCACCACCCCCCAATAAAAACACCTAACCCAAACAAACAAAACAAAACAAAACAATAAGTGAAAGAAAAAACAAACCAATAGAAGAAGATTAAATAAAAAAGAGGAAAAATAGACAAACTACAACAATCTAGAAACAACAATAGAGCCACGAAGAAGTAAAAATAAAACAAACCAAACTTAATAAGTCCTTAAGATGAACATCTTACACAAAATTTCAAATGGTAACTACCATACTTGTTTCAATAAACTATAAGATATTCGAAAAATAGGGCGGCACTCATTTAACAACTTATGTACAGAGGCAAGTCCAATAAAGTATTGAAAAATATTAAATATGAATACTTCATCAGGATAGGACTACACTATAACTAATAAGCGAGCGATTTAAATAAAAGATGAGAAAGAGATCAGAGAGAAGAGGGAGAGTGCTCCACACCTCCCCCGCCCACCCTTGTGTGGTGTTATTTCAGAGATAATATTCCAATATATATTCCCAAAACCGTATGCGATTCCCCATCAATCCTCCATGTTTTTTGAGGAAGATTTAATTAGTTTCAATTATGTATCATGATAATGAAATTAATTTAATACCCATACATCCACACAATTAAAAACAGAAACAAAACAAAGAAGGAATATCTTAACTTCCTATACAGTCATTGAGGGAGAGATTATGAGTGAGTGAGTGTGATGTGTTTGTTGTATGTTAATGTGTGTGTGTGTGTGAGTGTGTGTTTGTGGGGGGGGGGGGAGGGAGCGGGAGTTCAGGTGGGGATAATACTAAATATGTAATAGATCAATTAGCCACACGAATCAACACAAACACTGTTTAATTATAACTCTTACATATTGAATGTCATGATATTAAAATAAAAGGGCTTATACCCATACATCACATAATAAAGAGGGGGGAAAAGAAAAAAAGGTAAAAAGCCAATAAAATTTAAATAATGTCATAAAAAGAACATTCTACAAATTGTAAAGTAATAGAAACAAATTTATTTTTTTTTATTTTTTTTTTTTTTTTTAGGATGATTGATTAAGTTACTCTTGTGCTTTTTTACATCCTGTCCCCGCCCGTGGTGGCGAGAAACATTGAAAATGCATCTAGTACTCATATTTTCAAAAGTAGAAGTAGAAATGTTAGAAGCAAAGGAAAATAAACTTTTTTTTTCTTAAAGAAAGAGAGAAAAAAAGAAAAAAAACAAACTAAACAAACAGACAAACAAATACAAACAAACAACTCCAACCCGGTACGAGCAACGACTACCAAAATAACCCCTAGAGACGCCCCCCCCCCATAAAAAAACACACTAAAAAACAAAACAAGGAAAAAAACCCATATTGTAAAACAACAACAAAAAACAAACAGACAAAAGCACCCTCCCAAACAGACAAACAAAAAACAAGAAAAAACAACAACAAAGAAACCAAAAAAACACAATTTTTTTTAAAACCCAACACCGTTCACCCCTACACACACTACACAAACACACCACACACCAACACACTACACACACACTCACACGCACTCCTCAAACACACACCACACAAAACCACACAAACACACACTCACATACAATTAGAGTGAACAGACGTTATATTGAGGCAACAACAACAATTCAACACATACATACACCAAAACAAAAAAACAAACGAACAAAAAAATCAAACAAAATCAACAACAAAAAGATAAAGTAACAACTACAGCTAATAATAACAACAGATGAGAGAGAGGAGAGTTGAGACGAGAGAGGAGATGAGTGTGAGAGAACGCGAGACAGACTGTAGAGATGAGGAGGAGAGAGAGAGAGAGACGAGAGAGTGAAGACTTATAGGAAATCATAAATTGAGCACAGGGTGGTGTGTGTTTCAAGGATTAATACTAAATATATAATTCTCAAGACAGCACAGGAGTCACCATCAACTAATTCTTTTCGAATATACTCGTACAAATTGAACGCATGAAAAAAGATAATAATCCCATAGTCATTCACTCTCAAGGACAAAAAAAAAATCACTAAATTCATAAATGAACATCTATTCCTTTGTTGAGTTTAGAGTAAGAGGAGTGGGGATGGGGAGGGGGGTAGAAATGAGAGAGAGTGGGAGATAGAGGGGGGGTGTGTGTGTGTGTGTGTGTGTGTGTGTTGTGTGTGTGTGTTGTGTGTGTGTGTGTTTGTGTGTGTGTGAGTTGTGTGTGTGTTAAGATTGTATGCTTTTTGTTTGTAAACAAACAAACAAAAAGGACATAGAAAAAAAACAATAACTTGACTATGTTCCCCCATTTCTTTCAAAACCGCACTCATCACTTGTCAACTATCTTTTTTCATTATATCGTTCAGATAACCCCCCCAACCATATTGTTGTTATGATAGGATATATTTCTTATTAAAAACTCTCAATACATCATCAGGACCCGTGACCTTGGCGGTCTGGGGGTGACTTGAAAGACGATGCGTGGTAAGGCCTCCCATCCATTCGGTCCTCGGCTGCTGCGCGTGAGTGCGAGTCATTCATCATGGTCCATTCTTTGATGTGTCCATCCATGACTTGTTTTGTTTCCCCTCCTTCTGCCAATTGGAGTGTTCCTTGCTGTACTGTTTTTGGCAGAGTGTTGTGGCGTGGTGACGTGGGCCGAACATGTCAAGCTTTTTCTTCTTGGACTTATAGAGTAGTTAAAAAAAAAAATTAATATAAAAATAAAAAAAACTTTAAAAAAAAGATTACACTTTGCTACTCACTTTTTCAATTTACTATGAAAATTAGAAAGGGGTTGGCGGAGAGGTGAGAGAGAGAGAGGATGAGAGAGAGAGAGAGAGAGGAGAGAGTGAGAGAGAGAGAGAGAGAGAGAGAGATGTGAGAGAGAGAGAGATGAGGCCAACAGTCTAGACATACAGACAGGTGAAGGAAATGGTAAGGCAGATAGGTAAGAGGAAAGGGCAGATAGGTAAGGGGGAGGATAGTGCAACTTTGTTTTTAATGGTATGGACTGTGTGTTTGTTGATTGTTGATGTTCAAGTGGAGTTGTTAATTGAGTTTTGTTAGTGTTATTGTTGATGTTGTTTAACTGAATCTGGAAGGGGTATCCACTGCAGTTAGGGCCTGAAGTAAAGTAGACTAGATTTGAATAAGTCTATTCTCGGTATAGGGGAGACATGGGCTTTATAGTATTTCTGGAATTGGTTTTAGGGGGAATTTGTCTTTTAAGTATGATGGAACGTTTCCTGTCATGATCTTGAACATCATAATCCTTTGTTTATTTAGTCGTTGATGTAAGTGGGAGAATATTTAGATTGAGTATAAGTCAGCTTCTATATGCTTGTCTTTTTTAAATGGACCAGTTTGAGAGCACGCTTTGTACAGACTCAGTAACGGTTTTCATATGAGTGTTTTGCCTCTAGCGAATCCCTCAGGGTAGAAAGCATAGCTGGAGGATTGTATATAAGATTGGAAGAATTGTTTCCATGTATGAAAGTCAAGAAGAGTGAATGATTTTAGAAAAGTTGGTTTGAACTCTTTGGGACATGTATTTTGCAATTGTTGGAGATTTGTGTAGAACCAACTGAGATTTTCATCAATTGTTACCCTAAAACCTTGTGGTGATGGGTTTGGTTGAACTACTCCTTTTAATTTTGAATGGGGAGTAAGTTTGTGGTTATGTTTTGACGATTTTGTCTAGTGTAATAAGAGCCATTTTGTTTTTTGTGTGTTTGTCGAGTGTATAGACATAATGGTTCAGTTCGGTCAATTAATAAAGTGATCAATCACTTTTTTGTAGAATTTGCTTTGCTAGTGAGATAGGGTTATTGTGGCTCGTTATGACATAGTTGTGTCATCAGCTAATAGTTCGCCCATTTGGATTTGATGTGGAGAGGAAGGTCGTTTTATGTATAGTGATAGAAAGAGAATAAGGTCCTAGTATGGATCCTTGTGGTACTCCATAATTGATGGCTGTAGTGTGGATGTACGTTGTGCCAATTGTGACACATGTTGCCTGTTTTCTAGATAGGAAGCAAGCAGTTGCTAAGGTATTTGTAGGTATCTGGTACAGGTTTGTTTTTTTATGAGAAGTATGTGGTCAATTGTGTCTCAAAGTTTTGTGAGATTTTGTCATTTAATGTTTGATAGCAGTTGTTCTACAAGGCTAAACAGTGCAGTTGACCATGAGTGATTTTGGTCTAAATCCAGCTGATTAGGTGAATTTAAGTTGGTAGTATCTAAATGACGGACTATGTGTTTGTTTATAGGTTGTTCCAAGGGTTTGGAAAGGATGGATATGATGGAATAGGTCTATAGTTTGATCGGGTCTGAAGTGTCATGATTGTCGATGGGGATTATTTAGCTGTTTTGAAGGCATTGGGGAAATGTTTTTTTCAAGACAAAGGTTTAAATATATATGTTAGATGTGTCTGTGATAACTGGGAGTGATAGCTTAATATTACTGCTGTCTATTCATCAAGACCACGAGTTCTTGAATGTTTGAGGTGGTTAGATAACCATAGACATCAAAGAACAGACATAAATGGAATGTGAAAGTTTAGAAGGAGTATGCTTTCCTTTTCAAGTATTGTTTTAGTCTCATTGAGTTTATTGGACTTTGATTCATATCTTTAATAATGTTTAGTAGAGAGAAGACATTAAATGAAATGATTGTTAAAGTTGTTCAGCAGTAAACGTCTTTGATTACCATTTGTTTTGGAAGATGCTTGTTTGTTGTTATTTGATTTATGGCCTCGCAATACAGTCTATGGATTTTTGTTTGGTAGATAGTATGTCTTTGGAAATATTTCTTTTTTCTCGCCGCCGTTTTTTTGTGAGTTTTTTTTTATGGCATTTCTTAATTTAATTTGACTCTTCATAATATTTTATGTTCTTAAAAGGTCTCTAAAGATAGCATTGCTTCTTCTAGTTCTTAGTGAGCCAGGTGGTTTGGGGATATATTGATCCTAATGATTTTTAGTGGGGGCATGTTTGTGGTTAAAATAGCAGGTAAAAGTGAGGAGATGAGAGAGAGAGAGACGATGAGAGATGAGAGATGGTTCGTAGAGAACGAGAGGTCCGAGGGAGAGAGAGCGAGAAGCATGTGTGTTTGCTTGCTCCTGTGCTTGCATGCCTCTGTTTATAGTTCCCTCTGTGAATATCATTTCAGGATTTTATTTTAACAGTGTGGGGAATGGTACTTTTAACTGAGCATTGATTGTTGGTATTTTTGGAGGACAATATTTTACATATTGATTGTTTTTACGTATTTTTTGTAATTGATTTGAATAGTTCATTGTTTTTCTGAAAAATAAAGATTCTATTATTTGTAATATGTGCAGGTGGATGTGACACTTGCAATGCAGCTTTTTTTCTGAGCAGTTTCCTTCCCTGTTTTTACCATAGAAAATACCTATCTACGTTTGATCTCTCTTCCTTGTTACCTCTCATTTCTTACTAACTAGTATGAAGTGGGTCAGTGGTCTAGAGGTAATGCGCATGCTAGAATACAAATAAGTCAAAAGGTGTGGGTTCGGAAGTGTGTGGGTGGTTCGAATTCCTGTTTTGGCTCCGAAACTTTTTCCCCATCTCATCTAGACATGAGTGGAGTCTGGGTGTTAGTCTTTTGATAAGGACGATTAACTTGATTTGGTCCTCATTGTTGTTACACATAATTAAATACGCACATAAAATGACCCTTGGCACAAGAGCGTTGTCTTTGGGCAAAAAAAAAAAATTGTTTAGGAAAAAAAGGGACGGGGATAGGGAAACTGATACAGATACAGACAGGAAAACAAGAAAATTTAAGGGGGGTGCATTCTCTGAGGGACAATGCACTCTCCCAGGGTGAGATTCCCAATGTGACGTTAGAGATTATTGCTCTGACTTAAAGTGGTTCAATATAAAAATAATAGAAATAATTACATACCCTTTTCACATATCCTATGTAATAGTTCTGGGTGACCGCATGGACACACTATAGATTTCTAGGTCCAGTTCGCCCTCCGCGCCTTGCATCTCTCAGCTTTTAGGAGTATGATGTTTTAATTGTCTATCCACCCTCTTCTAAAATTGATCAGCCTTTTCACGTTATGGTATATTCAACAATCCTTTATTGTGGGGACAGCCATGTACGCTTGTGGCGTGTCTCTAATTGAGTGGCACGACCATGTCGCACTATGGTGTCTATATTAATGGCACAGAGACAAGTCACCTGTAGCATTACAATACATAGGCCTCCTAATTTGCAACACTAGTAACTCTTTGGTAGCTGTGGAGAATAGAGGGGATTTATCAAATATGCTTCCTACAGACATGGATAACAGAGACAACAGAAAACACATGGACACACAGTCACATTCTAAACTGTGCACTCAGCAGGGTAAAGACAGTTCCCACAACCAGTCCCAACAGTCAGCAGACATTCTGTACATCATCATTCTTCTTTTTTATTATGATAACACCAGAGTCAGATGAAAACACAATCCACAAGGAAACTAGCTCATGGCTGCAGAACAGCCTGAAAGCATAATGGACACATTGCCAACAGCTGTGTCACTTTCAAGTAAACCCTCAAGCTTTTTTCTTTGTTACAGCGTGACCACCTGAACACAGCTGACAGGAAGAGAAAGGGTAAACTGTGAGAAAATGCTTCCACTTAATCCTATGTAATAGCGCTGTTAATCAGCTAGTCATGCCCCATGCAAATATCACGAAAAATAATTCATGTATTTCAGAGAGGAGACTGAAAATATTCAAGAAATAACAAACTCCAAATGGAAATGTAGAATGAAAGACTATAACGACGTTTTCCAAAAAACACACAAAATAAACAACTTCGATCTTCATCACAGTGAACAGTTGATTTTTTTAAATGAAAAAAAAGTCCTCAATACAAAGAGATGGACGGAGGCTGGGGCAACGGGGGGGGGCGGGGGCAACGCTGACAAATACATAGAGAAGCAAGAATTTTATTTTCAAAGACGTGAAAAACTGAAAAGTCTTTTCAAATGAGATATTTTAAACAAAACTACACAAACTGTATGACAGCATCCATCATTCCATCTCTGTTTATACATTTGTTCAAGTTCTGATTTCATATTTGCTGACATTTCTTTCAAACTTGACGTTCCTCCATTATGTATGTTCTATCAAAACGAATGCCTACTCACACTTATCTGCCTGCAAATGTATCATCACTTGGCTTTTGATATACTAGGCTAAGGGCACACGACAGACCAGACACACAACTCCTACACTTATGAAAAAGATACCTACGAACAGAACAGACACACAATTATATCGCATTATCCATCGACAATCAGACAAGCAGACAGACATCACACATGGCAAGCATCACAGACAGCACAGAGACAGGAAGAAAGAAACTAGCACTGTGGAAAAGCACGGGCACCAGTGGTGCTGATGTCTACGCACCTACGTCTTGTGCACTCGAAACGGTATGAGCAGCCAAACAAGTAGAATGTGCAGAGTTGGTCTGTCCTGTACTACCCAGAACCCCCTGCCTTTGCCTGCCACTGTTTCCACAGTGTGGGATTGTCTGACGTTGACCAACACAGTGGGGGTTTCATCTTCAGCCACTGGTCAAATGGACTGATCCTTCCTATCTGCATTGTAACATCTCATGGACCACCCTCCTGTCTCTACATCAAAGTTCCTGGGTTAGATTTTCTAACCTGTGCAAAAAATAGGGAAAAATGCTTCTCTATCACAGTACATTTGTTCTTGTGCAGCCAATTCACACATTCAATCTTGTACACTCCCCAGTCTGTGTTGATGTGCTACTGATGCCAGTAACCATATGACCAGGTCAACTGTCCAGTCGTTGTCAGTTTTAACAGTCATGACCACTCACACTCTTAATCCCCCGTCTTTGCAACTTAACCAATGAATCACAGCAGACAATCATCTGTGTCTTATTCCCTAATCACTGCTTACTGAAGAGTGCAATGCTGTATATCCTGTGATTCTGGGTATGAACATTGATGCGCTGCTCTGATGTACGGGATCTTAGTGTACTCTTCTCTTCTTCTGGTTTATTTGTAGTGTGGTATCACACACACTCACACACATACACACACACACACACACTCACACACACATAGATCACGATCTTTGTACACCCTCAAGTAGTGGCTTGCTGCTTGCGTGTGTGGATCAACACTTGAGAGAGGAACGATGAACAAGGACTGGGCAGACCTTGCAGTACTCCCTCCAGTCCATCCTTCATCAAAGAGCAGGTCCTGGTCAGAAAATCAGCAGGGAATCATGCTGGGGGCGTCAGGAAAGGGAGTGCATCAATCCTCTCTTGTCGTCCAGCCTGGAAAACCCAGCTCGTGTGATGAGTGGGTCAGACGATAATTCCCTCAGCGACTGGTGCTTCTGTTTTTTCAGCTCCTCTGCAAACTGGAATGTTGAGACAGTCTGAATAGGACACCAGTCGATCTTTAGCATCAGTGCGATTTATTTGTGTGAGCTTTGGAAGTGGAAAAGGGGATCGTGATATGTCTGAGACATAATGAGTGGACACGCCAGGCATGGCACTTGGCATCGTCAGCAGATTCTTCAGGCTGTCGTCCATCTTTGTTCCACGAAGAATAAAAATGTTGTGTAGAAAATGAGATGATGACAGGAGGCGGTGAGTTTGTGTCAAAAAGCAGGAGAGAGAATAGGTACACCGTAGTAATTTCCTCATTGATGCCATTTATGGACATGCAGAAGGTCATGTCTGAACATTTGAAAATGTGCGACGAACCTACATCCCAGCAACGAACCCATGCATGCAGAAACAACACAAAGCTGGTCAGGTTTTCAGGACACATGTTTTTCTGGTAGTAACTTTCTTCAATAGGTCTTGCTGAAAATTGTGTCAGTTCTGTTTTCGAACCAGGTTAATGGCTTCTTCGTTTTGATATGAATCAGGATCTTTTCCAAGGTTACTGGTTCGCATTTCTGGCCATTCTAGATTGACTAAACTGTTTTTTGTTGAGGACAATGATTTTCGGGATCCTTGGAAGAGTACTAATATGTTGAAAATTAGCAGATATAAGTCTGGATGTAAAAAGCAGCGAAATCCCTTGTTGTGCAAGGTATTTAACACCTTAGCCCAGTGTCTGTTAAAACGGCCAAAATACTACCATGACTCTGCACTGCAAGAGGAACAGGTTTGGATTGGCTGCATCTGTGGTATGTCAAATCTTTTGTACATCCTATTAAGGGAATCAAGGGAAAAGTAGCTGTGAACAGGTTGAGGACAAAAAGACTGTCAAGACAGTATGACACCCAATGACAGAACAGAGATTTGTAGTGAGGGATTTGCAGGTATTCATGTGACAAACACTGATATAAGTATTTACCAAACACAGCATTAAAGAGGAAGATGCCCAATTTCATAGAGATGATGCTAGGTTTTCTATTGTTATGCTCAGTACTCAAGGTTACGTCCACAATGATTGTGGGGGGGGGGGCTGTTGTTGTTCTACGTTGGCAGGAAAAAGAAAGGAATTCCACTTGTGAGTAATACACTGGAGAGAGGAAACCTCTGCAGTTCTCTATTAGCCCCAGGACAGCGCCGCTTCAGAAGACATGTCGCTCTCTGTGCAAGTACTCTGAACAATCTGACAACTGTCGGGAGAAGCTTCCATTCCTTTGTGATTGATGTCCTGTTGTGGGCTTTCGTTGACCACAGGGATAGCTAAACACAACTCAGTGGGCTTTCTGTTTGACAGGGGATAGTTAATCCACAACTCAGTGGCTTTCTGTTGCCACAGGGATAGTTAATCACACTCAGTGGGCTTTCTGTTGCCGCATGGATAGCTAATGCATCACTCATGCGCTTTCTGTTGCCCACAGGGATAAGCTAATCCACTCTTCAGGGAGGCAGCTCTGCTGGAAGGAATCTTTAAGTTCAGACTGTTCTGTTCTGTAGAGATCTGTCAGAACAGCAGAATATGAAGAACATGTCAGTATGCAATTAATAAAATAGGGTATGGTGCAGACACCAGCGTTGTCGTGTGTATAGCACTGTGTGGTCATTCTGCAGCTATCACTGCTGCTGCTGGTGCTGCACTACTACACCCACCTATGTCACTACACCACCACAACACTGCTTACCACCACCTAACATAACCTCTGTTGCTTCTGCTGCTTATGCGCTGCTGTTAATGATTTCAAGTATTACTTTGGTATGGTTATGATCTAGTATGACTAGTTCCGCACAGGATGACTACCCCTCAATGACTTTATTACTTATGTCATGTACCACACTTTGCTGTGCCAATTTTCCTTGGTGTGTCATGTAATGCCATACCATACGTGCATTACCATGTGACACTATGCCATGCCACACTATGCCGTAGCACATGATACCAACCACAGTCAGAAAAATTTCAGGTATGCAATCTCTGTTGTAGGAAAGAGGAAAAGTTTCTGATCTGTTCTAATGGACTGTGCAGTGATACAAGAAGCTGGGCAAACAGCACGTGCAATATGGCAAAAAAGAGATGTGGTTACATCCGTATAAAAATGTAATTACTATTGGTGTAATCTCATAGGGGGAGAGAGGGGGTGGAGAAAAAGGGAGAGAGAGGAGAGAGAAGGGGGAGAGGAGAGAGAGAGAGAGAGAGAGAGCGATTGTGGGTGTGTGTGTGTGTGTGTGTGTGTGTGTGTTTTGTGTTGAGGGGAGAGAGAGAGAGAGGGGAGAGAGACAGAGAGAGAAAGAGGTTTTTTTTATTTTTTTATTTTTTATTTTTATTTATTCTTTTATATCGAGGATAGTTGGAACAAGCATATGAGCTTTTCTACACCCAGTCCCGTGTGTATGCAGTTGTGTAAATGTTGTCATCTGTTCCCCACGGCACACAATGGCCTACTCTTTCAAAAGCAGGAACAGGATTTATGGTGCGTAAGATGTTCTATGTGCGTTCACACACGGGGCCTCGGTTTATAGTCTCATCCAAAGAGTGAGGACAGTGAGAGAGAGAGAGGAGGGCGGGAGAGAGAGAGAGAAGGAGAGAGAGAGAGAGAGAGAGAGAGAGAGAGAAGAGAAGAGAGAGAGAGGAGGAGAGAGAGAGGATGAGAGATGAGAGAGAGAGAGAGAGAGAGGAGAGAAGGTTGTTGGTAGAAAATTGTTTTATGGTACCCTATTTTATAAAAAAGATTTTTCCATGTCAAATATGATCAGAGGTTTATAGCCACAGCTGCAATGCTGCCACCTTGATGGTGGGCAAAAACTTGTTGCACCGCAGACATCTCACTATTGCTGAACCTCAGAACTCATAGTGAAGAAGGAAAAAATGGAGAAGACTTTGTTTTGAATTCAATTTGGTTTTCTTTACACCGTTTCATCTATATATCAAATAAATGCTATGTAACAGAGGTTTTTTCCTGAGGGAGGGAGGTATGGTTGAGAATCTTCCCAGCACAGTATCCACTGACTCCTATGTTCTGTGTGACTCTCTCTCTCTCTCTCTCTCTCTCTCTCTCTCTCTCTCTCTCCTCTCTTCTCTCCTCTCTCTCTTTCCTCTCTCTCCTCTCATCTCTTGACTAACCATCTACCTGACTACAACTGCTGGCTGTGCAGCAGAGATACAGGTGCTAAGGTCTACATCAGAGAAGGAGGGTTCTCAGTCACGCCTCTGCATGTACAGGACGAGATAGCTAGTGGTCAGAACATTGCGCTTGCAATCGGGACGACCCGGGTTCGATTCCCGTTCAAGGGATATTTTCCCTGGAGCTAACCTCTGTGCAGACTCCACTCTCCCCCAAAGTCCTTCGGATGGACTATAAATCGAGGTGGTCCCATGTGCGAACGCACACAGAACATCTTGCGACACGTTATATCCTGTTCCGCTTTTTGTAAGAGTAGGCCATGTGTGTGCTTGGGAACAGATGACAAAATTCACATCCGCATATACACGAGGACTGGATGTAAAAAAGCACATAAGTGCTTATTCCATTTTCTCGATATAAAGAATAAATAAAGAATAAATAAATACAGACGTCAGGTGAACTCAGGTGTGGCTGCAATCAGTGGTCGCACATGCAGGTGTCCTGGTCATCAGATTTGTCTGAAAGCATCAGAAGCAAAGCAAAGAAGGGGCAGGCTGCCTACTGACCTACTTACCTGACTGTAGAAGCTATGACCAGACTGACCACTGTCAGAGGCTGAATGGTGTCTGTCTCACACACACCACACACATGCTGGCACTGAGCTGGATAAACTCTTTTAACAGGGCACTGCAACTCGTCTGTGGTGTGTGTGTATGTGTGTGTTGTGGTTGCTTCTCTGTCACCTGATATCTGCTCACACTGCTCTGCCTTGTCTCCCATCAGTGTACAACTTAGAAAGGGCATGTGTGTGTGTGTGTGTGTGTGTGTGTGTGTGTGAGAGAGAGACAATGACAATGACAAATTCTTTTATTTCGAGGATAATGAATAAGCACCCATGTGCTTTTCTCCACCAGTCCACGCCCTTAAGGATATAATATATGATAATAAAGTAAAATAAAGCCCATAGCAATACACTTAAACAGCTTAAGGAAAAAAATATCTACACAAAAATCCCCACAAAAATCACCAAAGAGGGAGAGAAAGAATTAAAAATAAAGTAGCAACAAGTAAGAAAGAAAGCAGACCAGAAAACAGAAACAACCGAAAAAATAGCAAGAACCAAGAGCAAAACAAAAACGGCATCAACAAGGGGAGGGGAAGCAACCAAATAGTCCCCCCTCAAAAAAGCAACAACAACCCCAAACCCAAACCAAAACAGAACCAAACAAAGCAAAACCTCTATAAAAAAAAAGAGAACAAACCACGTAAATAGTTTCATTTTTGCTAACAGAAAGAAACGTCAAAAGTTCTTTGTGCTTTTATGGGAGGCAACAGCAATAGTAAACCACATGAAACAAATATTGTAGAAGCGATTTGCATCTCCATGCACACGTACACACACACGCACAGACACACACACCACACACCCACACCACGAACACAAACACACATACAACACAGGCACGACACGCACCAAACTACACCATGATCAATGGTCAACATAAAATTTTTATGAATATCATGTATAGTCATAGGAAGGACATCTGCATTTTGGAATTAGCTATACATAATTGGTATGCACAAAACAAGATATCAAAATAAAACATCACTGAATCTCAAATACAGTCAATTAGGGAGTAGAACAGAAATAGTAGATTTGAATAAAGCAATTCAAGAGGATACTAATTTTGAAATACAACGATTAATAAATCTATAAGACAACTAATAAAAGGAGAGGGCGAGAGAGAGAGAGAGAGAGAGAAGAGGAGAGAGATGAGAGGAGAGCGAGAGAGGAGGAGGAGAGAGGAGAGAGGATGAGAGAGAGAGAGAGAGAGAGAGACAGACAGACAGAAGAGAGAGATGACGAGAGAAGAAGAGAGAGAGAGGAAGATGAGAGAGAGAGAGAGGAGAGAGAGAGATGAGAGAGAGAGAGAGAGAGGAGAGAGGAAGAGAGAGAGAGAGAGAGAGAGAGAGAGAGAGAGCACAGTGCATTTTAAATCCATATGATATTGAATATAGTTTTCAATTCATCAACACTATCACCATTAGAACTCACTGTGATTAACATTGTACATGTTAAGATCGTCCTAGAGCGCTTTGATTTGTTGCTTTACAAGATTCAGCACTATATAAAGTCCATACATTATTATTATTATTATTATTATTATTATTATTATTATTATTATTATTATTATTATCATAAAGAAGTAGGATAGTGGAAAAATCATTTTTAGAAGTCATTTTTCAAAACACAATAGTGATATACAAGTAAAACACTCACACTTATACACAGAGAAAGACAATTTACAATTGACAATTGACAAAATGTATTGCTATTTAGCAATCAAGCCATATAGCGCTGCAGCGCGGTAACAACGATATGGAACGCGACCGGATTACAATGACATGGAAATCATGGCAGTAGTGGTATGTACATCAAGATTCGATACATTATTGTCTGTGTCTCAAGTGTCTCAATTTTAAAACTGCCTTTCCTTTTCCAGTCTACAGCCAGGGAAGTCAGCCCATGTAAGACCGGATCAGGTCCCAAAGATGATGTAATTCCCGCTCAGCACTTGCCACTGTCGCTGCATGTTGTGTGTTAGTACAATACAGAGAGAGAGAGAGAAAGAGAGAGAGAGAGAGAGAGAGAGAGGGGGGGGGGGGAGAGAATAATTTGGTATAATGCAAGGGAGGATATATTTATTTTGTTTCCAACAGATCAATTGTGCATTTTTATTTTTGATCAAGCGGATGAAAAAATGACTTTTGAAGATTGTTAATGATTGGTGTTGTCTAAAAGAGTCAGGAAGGGAGTTCCACAGCACAGGGCCTGAGTAAAGTAAGCTAGATTTGAACAAATCTATTCTTGGGATTGGGACACATGGCTTTTCAGTATTTTGGAATGATCCATTGGGAACTTGTCTTTTAAGGATGAGGGAAAAGTTCCTGTCATTATCTTAAACATCATGATGCCTTTGTTAAATCTTAGTCTTTAGCGTAGGGGAAGAATATTTAACTAAGTATAATCCACTTCTAGTAAGGTAGTCTTCTTCAGAATAACCAGTTTAAAAGCACGTTTATACAGACTTAATAATGGTTTCATAGTGTTTGCACTAGCAGAATCCCACAGGTTTGAAGCATAATCTATTGAGGATTGTATATAAGCTTGAAATAATAGTTTTCTTGAATGAAAGTCAAGAAAATGTTTGGTTTTAGTCAGTTGGTATACTCTTTGAGGCATGAATTTGCACAGATGGGATATGTGATGGTACAAGCTGAGATTTTCATCAATTGTTACTCCTAGAACTTTGTGGTGAGAGGCTTGTTCTATTGTTTCCTTTTCAATATGGATTGAAGAAAATTTAATAGATATTTTTTGTCGCTTTTGTCTGGTAGTGATAAGCATGCATTTTGTTTTTTGGGGGTGTATAGACATGTGATTTAGTTCATTCCATTTGACAAGATCATCAGTGCTACTTTGCAATGTCTTTGCAAGAGAGTTAATGTCAGTAGGGCTTTTATGTATGGTTGTGTCGTCAGCAAAAAGTTCGCATTTAGATTTGATATGAAGAGGAAGGTCATTTATGTATAATGAAAAGAGAATTGGTCCTAAGATGGATCCCTGTGGTACTCAATAATAATTGGGTTTTAGTGTGGATGTGGACGTAGCTATTGAAACACATTGTTGCCTGTTTGTAAGATAAGAAGCAACAAGTTCGAGAGTATTTGTAGAGAGATTATATATGTCTAGCTTTTTAATGAGAAGTCTGCGGTCAATTGTATCAAATGCTTTTTTGAAATCTACAAATAATACTCCACAAAATTTATTGTCATTAATGTTTGACAGCCAATTGTCTACAAGACTAGTTAATGCCGTATGGCACAAGTGATTTTTTCTAAATCCAGACTGATTTGGGTGAAGTAAATTGTTAATATCTATATGATGGACTATGTGTTTATTCATATGTTTTTCCAAGGGTTTTGAAAGGTAAGATAAAATAGAGATTGGTCTGTAATTTGAGGGATCAGAAGTGTCTCCAGACTTGTAGATCGGAATCACCTTAGCAGTTTTGAAGGTGTTGGGGAAATAGTTCTTATGAAAACAAAGGTTATAGATATGTGTCAGAGTGTCTGTAATAACTGGAGCTGAGAGTTTCAGTACTCTGCAATCTATTGCATCAAGACCAAGTGTACTTGATTGTTTGAGGTGAGTCAGGTAATTGTAGACCTCAGAAACAGATATAAATGGTATGTAGAGTTTTGATGGAATACGCTTTTCTTGGCAGAATAGTTTTTGTTCATTGAGATCATTGGACTTCGATTTATCATTGTTAATAATGTTAGAAGAAATATTAATGAAGTGATTGTTTAGTTTTTCAGCAGAAATATCTTTAATTACGTTAGATTTGAAAGACAATTGATTATTTGTTATTTGATTGATTGCCTTCCATACAGTCTTTGAATTTTGTTTTGATGATAGTAGATCTTGGAAATATTTCCTTTTCTCTCGCCGTTTTTGAGAGTTTATGGCATTTATTAATTTTTTGCCTCCTCATAATACATATGTTCTTTTAAGAAATCTCTAAGATAACATGCTTCTTCTAGTTCCTTTGTAAACCAAGGTGGTTTGCGGACATGTATGATCCTTATGGTTTTTAATGGGGCATGTTTGTTATCATCATCATCATCATCATCATCATCATCATCATCATCATCATCATCATCATCATCATCATCATCATCATCATCATCATCATCATCATCATCAGCCCATGACCTTGGCGGTCGTGGAGGAGACACAAAAGACGATGCCATGGTAAGCCTCCTCCATCCATCTTGGTCCTCGGCTCTGCGCAGTAGTGCCGAGTCATTCATCCTGGTCCATTCTCTGATGTTGTCCATCCATGACTTGTTCTGTCTTCCCCTCTTTCTGCCATCTTCGAGTATTCCCTGCAGTACTGTTTTTGGCAGAGTGTTGCAGCGGATGACGTGGCCGAACCATGTCAGCTTTTTCTTCTTGACGATGGTGAGAAGGGGTTCCTGTGGACCTGCCAGCCGTGTTATTTGACTCTTGACAAATTCATTGATTTTTTGTTCTCTCCAGGATATGCCCAGGAGTTTTCCATGGCATTTTGTTTCAAATGACTGGATTCGCTTTGCTGTTTCAGCCGTCAATGTCCAGGTTTCACTTCCGTACAGCAGGATAGTCTGAATTAGGGCTTTTTAGAGCTTTAGTTTGATTGGGAAACTGATCTCTTTACTTTTCCATATGGTGGTGAGTTTTGTCATGGAAGATGTTGCCATGGCTAGTCTGACTTTGATTTCTGTTGTCGATCGCCCGTCCTATGTGCGTGTAGCGCCAAGGTATTTAAAAGCGTCGACCTCCTCCAGTTGCTGGCCGTTCATGTAAATTTAAGCATTGGCATTGCTCGTGCTGTTCACAAATACTTTACTTTTCTCCAAGCTCATCTCCATCCCATATGCTCCAGCTCTGTTCTCAAGTCTGGTCGTAAGATCTTGCAGCTTTGTGTTACTTCCGCCCATGAGGTCAATGTCATCGGCAAACTGGAAGTTGTTGAGGAGTTTCCCGCCAATTGAGATGGTAGAGTGGAAGTCATGGAGGGTCTCTCTCATAATGTTTTCCAAGAACAGATTAAACAGGACTGGAGATAACAGGCATCCTTGTCGGACCCCAAGTATGGTTTTGAAGTAGTCTCCGACCTGATTGTTCAGAAGGACTGCACTGCTTGCGGTGTCGTATAGTGCTTGAATGGTTTGTACTAGTTTTTCTTCAATGCCAAACGTTCTGAGGACCTGCCACAGGCCTTTGTGCAATACTCTGTCGAAAGCCTTCTTGAAGTCGATGAAGTTGTGGAACAGGTCTCTCTGATGTTGAAGATGTTTTTCCATCAGGATGTGGCAGTTAAAAATCTGTTCAATTGTGCTCCTGCCTGCCATGAACCCAGCTTGTTCCTCTGCAAGGTGTTCTTCTGCCTCATTCTTGAGTTGATTCAAAATAACATTGAGCATGATCTTGCTGGCGTGGCTGATGAGGCTGATTGTTCTATAGTTTTGGCATTGGCGTAAATTCCCCTTCTTGGGCAGGGGTATGATGAGTGATTGTGTCCATTCTGTTGGCCACTGTTTTGTCTCCCAAATCTTCTGACAGATAGCTGTAACATGTGTGATGACTGTTTCGTCACCATGCTTGAGCAGCTCTGCTGGTATGTTGTCTGCTGCTGGGGACTTTCCTACTGGTAAGCTGCGGATGGCTTCTTCCACTTCTTCCCTCAGTATAGGTAATGGCGAGGATACCCTTGATGTTGCTGCTTCCTCTTCTATTATGCTCTTGTCAGGTTGGATTGGGTAGTTGTATAGTTCTTGACAATACTCAGACTACCTGTTCAATGCAGCTGAGCTTTCTGTGAGGAGGTTTCCGGAGCTGTCTTCAATGACTGATTATTTGGTTTGAAGTGGTTTTGTGAGTTTCTTAAGGGTGTCATATGCCTTTTTACTGTTGCCCACTTTCATGCTTTTTTCAATCTCATCACATTGATCACTGATCCACTTCTCTCTGGCCTTTCACATTGACTTCTTCACAAGATTGTTGGCCTCCCAGTATTCTTTAGGGTTGGAAGACCTGGTTGGTTTTAGTGCTCTTCTTGTATCGCAGAGGTCCAAGATGTCATTGGTAGTCTATGGCTGGTGTTTATTCCTCTGACGACCAAGTACCTCCTCTGCTGTTTCTCAGACTGCCTCATTAATGCTGTTGATGAGGTCCTTGATGTCATTGTCCAGGAGGGTTAATGCCGCAAAACATCCTTCAAGCTTAGCATGGAAGATCTCCTGGAAAACTGGATCTTTCAATTTGTCCACGTCAAATTTGATACGTGGGTTTGCAGGCTGTTTGTTTTTCTTCAACTTCATTTTGAATACCAGCAGCACAAGGTCGTGGTCGCTGCCTATGTCAGCTCCAGGGTAGGTTCTTGGTCTGGCTCTGTTGATGCTGGATTTGAAGCACCGTGGTGTTAAGATAAAATCTATTTGGTTATGGATCTTGCCGTTTGTCGCATGCCAGGTTGTCCTCCTTGACTGCTTGTGGGGATAGAGGGTATTGGCAATGGTAAGTCTGTGGGTGCAGGCAAACTCCAGCAGAAGTAGTCCCCTGTCATTGGTCTCTCCAGTTCCAAACTGACCAACTGTTCCGGCCCATTGATTGTAAGAGTCAGGACCTACTTTGGTGTTAAAATCCCCTTGAATGATGATGATGTCTTTCTTAGGTATCTTCATAATGGTCTCTTCAAGATCTTCATAAAATTCTTCTACTTCTTCATCTGCATGGTCAGATGATGGTGCATAGATTTGTATGATGGTGATGTTCTTGGGCTTGGCCCACACTCGAATGCTGATAATCCTGCTGGAAGCTGGTGCACAGCTGATAATGCACCCCACTACTTCCTTTCTGATAAAAAATGCCACTCCATGTTGGTGATGTTTCTCGTGACCACTGTACCAGATCTTGTTGCCTTCTTCAGTCATTGTCTCACCAAATCCTGTCCATCTCACTTCTCCTAGTCCAATAATGTCCCATTTATAGCGGCTAAGCTCATACTCTAAATCTTTGATTTTTCCGCACTGATAGAGTGTTCGGACGTTACATGTTAAAATGGTGATCTGTTCTCTAGGGAGCTTAAGTAATGTTTTAACTCCAGTAGCTGACATGTCACTTCCACCCTGGTGTTGATCAATGGAAAGCGCAGCTGTTGGTAACCTGGGCGTCGACCGATCCCGTATCATATTGGCTTTGCATTTGTTTTTCATGTCTTGTCTGTGGGCTTGGTGGCGCCAATCTCCTCTCCAAGTCCCCATATGTCTTGGGGTTTTTTTCTATTGGGGTTTCCTTCCCCTCATGCAACAGGTTGTTCTAGGTTACATGGATACCAGTAGCAGTAACAGAGAACTTCTCTGACGGACCTGACAATGATGTTATAGTTCAGTAAAAACTTTTATCCAGAACTCAATGGCCAGGTCTGTATCAGTAATATTGAATGTTTCCGAGAGCATGGAACTGCTTAACTGTAGTAAGAAAAGCTGCTCATTAAATTTTGCAAAAGAACGATAGGTTGTAGTTTTATGGCCAGGTTTAGGAATTTTTGTTCCTTTTTTTGACCATGTGGTACAGACTGGGTAGTGGTCACTACAGTTGTGTATAGGGACACACGTTTCTATGATGTTTTTAGGGTCTGATACATAGATGTGATGAATAATTGTGTTAGAATTTGATGTGACTCTTCTGGGTGAAGTTACTTATTGGTGAAGATTGAATGAGTTAATAACTTGGGTCCATTGGTTGTTACTTTTGCTAGGTCAATATTAAAATCACCTAGTAAGATAATTTCTCTAGATTCTAGTAGGACTACGTTCATCATGGAGTTAAACTTGTCTATCCAATTTTTTCTTTCTGTTGGATTTCTGTAGCAGAACCCCATTATAATAAGCGCTGCACTTTTTATAGCTACTTTGATCCAGATGGGTTCTACTTCATAACCTTCAAGATGGAAAAGACATTTGAACGTTACAGACTCACTAATATAGATTAAGATACCTGTTTCTTTGGGCTTTTGCGGATCTTTTCGCATGATTTTATATCCTAGGATGGAAATGTCAGTGTTGGTTATGTGTTCTGTAAGTCTTGACTCGGAAAACCCTAGTATATGAAATGGTTTGCCTTGGTTTGTGATGAGTCTTGTTATATCTTCGATTTTATTGACTGCATGGTTTATATTTAGTTGGCAAATTCGTAAGCCATCCTTGGAGGGCCATGAATTGTGTCTTGAATACATCTATTAAAGTTAGGTTTGTGAGGAATGTATTAATGTGTACAAGAATGGTGAAGATAAGGAAGAAAAGAGAGACTTCTTCTTCTTTCTTCTTTCTTTCATCTTCCGCTGGTGCCCTTCGGCGTCGCGGGGAGACACAGACGTCTGTCTGCAGCTAGGCGGGAGGCTTGATGTAGTGACAGGTCATGGGCTCGCAGGGTGTCAGCCACGGAGTCGCTCCATCGTCTCCTTGGTCTACCTCTGGCTTTCCAGCCATTGAATTTGGTGGTGTATGCCCGTAGGGCTGGTTGGTTGGGCGGCATTCTAGTGAGGTGACCAAACCACCTGATCCTTTGTTGTTCGATATGGTGGAGAATTGGTGTTAGTCCGACCATGTCTCTGATCACCTCATTCTTGATCTTGTCGCGTCTGGTCTTGTTGACAGCTTTTCTCAGGCAGCGCATTTCACATGTGACCAATTTTCTCTCTAAGGCTTTTGTTAGGGCCCATGTCTGACACTGGTATGTGAGTGTTGGAACGAAGATGGCGTTGATGAGTTTTGCCTTGGTGCTCATTGGGATGCTGGAATGTTTTAGAAGGTGGGCGAGTTGGTAACTGACTGCGTTCGCTTTCTGGCATCTTGTTTCTATCTCTCTGTCCAATTTTCCATCTTCAGTGAAGAGGCTGCCAAGGTATTTAAATTCTTTGGTCTGTTTCAGCTGGGTGCCGTTGATGTTGATGTCCAGCTTTCCTGGATTTCTGCTGACAGACATAACTTCTGTTTTGGTGATACTGATCTTCATGTCATACTCTCGCAGCTTGTGTTGAGTTGGTCGTATGATCTTGAAGAGCTGCTTTGTTCTGATTCATCAGGGACTGGTCGTCAGCAAATAATAGTTCGTTCAGGGCCTCAAGATCTGGGTTGGCTTCCTTTGTGATCTGGTCCATGTAGATCACGAAGAGAAGGGGAAAGAGTACGCAGCCTTGCCTGACCCCTGATGTAACCGGGAACCAGTCGGCTGTTCCACTGGCTGTTCGGACTGCGCTCATACTGTTGGCATAGATAGCTCTGATGTTATCAAGCAGCTGCCCCTTCACGTCGTACTGCTCCAGGATCTTCCAGAGCTTGTCTCTGTTGACTCGGTCGAAAGCTTTTTCTTGGTCAACGAATACTGTATGCAGGTCTTGGTTGTATTCGATGGGTCTTTCACACAGCTGTCAGAGTGCGAAAATGGCATCTGTGCACCCTCTTCCTTTCCGAAAGCCAAACTGGGCATTTCTCAGTAGGTGTTCTGCTTTGGCTCTTGTGCGCTGTTCCAGAATCTTTGCATACATTTGGATCGGTGGTCTAGAGGTAACGCGCCTGTCTAGAAAGCGAAAAAGTCCGGGTCTGAAGTGTGCGGCGGTTCGTACCCCGTTTGGACCGGAAATTTTTCCCCCATCCATTAGACCATGAGTGGTGGTCTGGGCGCTAGTCTTTCGGATGAGACGATAAACCGAGGTCCCGTGTGTTACACGTAATTATTTAGCGCACGTAAAAAAACCACGGCAACAAGAGAGTTGTCCCTGGCAAAATTCTTAGAAAAAGCCACTCTGATAGGGAAACAAATACAGCTGCAGCAAAAAAAAAAAAAAAAAAGGGTGAAAGGGGGGCCAGCGCTAAGTGGCGACGCGTTCTCCCGCTCTCCGGGGGACAGCCCGAATTTCACGGGAGAGAATCTGCCGTGATTAAAGTGGTATGAAATAAAATCTGGCGTTTGATTTAGTTGCTTTACATGATTCAGCGTATATAAATCATACCTTATTATTATTATGTATTATTAAAATTAGGTATTATTATATTATTATTAATTCCATACATTATTATTATTATTATTATTATTATTATTATTATTATTATTATTATTATTATTTTCCCTACATGGCTGAGAAGTGAAATGCCTCTGTAGGTGCTGCAGTCTCTCTTGCTGCCCTTCTTCTTCCAAATTGGCACCACTATTGCATTTTGCCAGTCCATTGGTACTTTCCTCTCTTCCCATGCTTTCTGGAAGATGATGGTGAGCCACTTAACTCCCGTTTCTCCGCATGCAAGGATGGCTTCAGTTGTTATGCCGTCATCACCTGCCGATTTGCCCTTTGGGCTGGTCTTAATTGCTTTTCTTGTTTCAGCTTCACGGATTTGGGGCTCTGACTGGTCTTTATAGCGTGGTGAGAACTGAGAGCTGGAAGCTTGTACTCCAGATGGGTTTAAAAGATCTTTAAAGTAATCTTCCCATCGTTTCAGAATTTCCTCTTCTTTGTGCAGTGCCTCTCCATTTGCATCATTCACTACTGTTGTTGGATTAAATGGCTCATCTCTTACTCTCATCGTCTTCACACTTTTGAAAAATTCTCTTGGGGAGTTCTTGCAAATTTCACTTAACTTCTCTCCATAAGTCGCCCAAGATTTTTCTTTGGAGGCTTTCACAACACGATTACTATGTCTTCTTGCGATTCTGTACTTGGCGTAGTCCTCTTCTGTCTTGGTCTTGGCCCAAGCTTTATATAGCTGCTTTTTTTCTTTGATGGCTTCCTTCACCTCTTGGTTCCACCAAGCTGTAGCTTTCCTGTTTTTACCTCCACATTTCTTCGTCCCGCAAACTTCCCTTAAGGTGTTCAAGAGAGCTGGCTTGAAGGTGTCCCAGACTTGCTCCATGTTGAGAGGTGTTGTATCAATGGAGTCAAGTTTCACCTTAATAGCACTGTGAATCTGTTCTTGCACTTCTTTCTCTTCCAGTTTGAGGAGGTTGATTTTTTCAGGCTGGTTCTTCCTAGCAGTTGTTACTTTCTTCTTCTGAGTACTGGTGGCTAGAATGACAGGCCTGTGGTCAGAGTCAAGGTTGGCACTGAGGATGGCTTTTGAGTCTTTGATGGCGTAACGTGTCCTAGATCTTGCAAGTATAAAGTCGATTTGAGACGAGATGTTGAGATCGTTTCATTTGTACCAGGTGTAAATTTGGGAGGCTCGATGTTGGAAAAAGGTGTTGGTGATGATCAGATCATGCTCTGCACATAGTTCCAGCACGTGGTTCCCGTTGTAATTGCAAGGTGTTCTGTGGTCACTGTGGGGTCCAAGATGTTTTGTCCACGGGTTTCTTCTCTCACCAACTCTGCTGTTGAAATCACCCATGACATACAGGTCCTCTTTGTCAGGGGTGCTGTTGATGAGGTCAAAGAGCTCTTGATAGAATGAGTCTTTCTCCTCTTCTGAGTACGAATCGTTACATGGTGCATATGCTTGGATATAGTGGATGATTTTGTTGGACTTTCTTACACCGATTTTAATCAGTCTTTCTGATATGTGTTCTGTACTCATAAGATTCTTTGCTATGTCTGGGTGTAGGATGAATCCCACACCATGCGTTGCTCTCTGGTCTTTCCTGACTCCACTCCAGATGAGAACAAAGTTTGAATGGATTTCTTTCGATCCTTCTCCTTTCTTCCTAGTGTCTGAAATGCCCATGATGGAGATCTTTCTTTTGGTCATGAATTCCACAACTTCTGGTTCCTTGTTTGTTAGGCTGCAGATCTTCCATGTTCGAATGTAGTCACTGTTCCTATCTCGATGTCCGTTTCCATTGCGAGGTCGTTTTCCGTTGGTATCCGTCCGTTTGTGTCTCTTTTCAGTTTTATTAGCAGTTGATAAATCCACTGTCGGCTTGCTAGGCAAGTCACAGCTTCACCAGAGCCCCGTTAGCCAGCTTGACCTGTTTCCGTTTCCCACGACGTGGACGAGGGGTTGGACTTTGGGAAACGAAAAGAAAAGAGAGACAATGAATAATAATAATAATAGGAGGGGGGAGGGAATACTTGATAGGGGTACAGTGGTGGAAGGGTGAAGAAAGGAGTAAAATCAATTACCACTCTGTAGCACACAATGTGTATATAACTCAATCAGTCTGACAGTAGTCTGACAAGAAAGAAAAAAAATCCACAGGTGGCGTGGTTGGTTACCGAGAGAAAGGGGAGATATTAAAAAAAGACCAAAAAAACAACAACAGAGTAACCAAATCACCCTCAACAAGCAAGGCGAGACAATACAGTAAAGCACCTGTAAATAAAAGATGCCAGAATATGAATAATAAGCACAACTACAATCAGCACAGTTCCTGGAAAATATGATTTTAAAAGAAAATTTTTTTAAAAAGTAACAAAAATAATAAAAGAAGGAAAGAAGTGAGCAAATCAGATGGAAAGTTGTCCTGTGAGGTGTTTGCACTTTTCTGTAATTTGGTTAAGGGGTGGTATGCTCCGAGAACAAATAAAATTTGTAAGTCAAACTTCACCAAAACATTAAAACCAGGGTGCAAACACGAAAGCTTTAGTGGCACTCTACATTTTAAAAATTTCTTACCACACCCGCATTAATGAAATTTGGTTACCAATTTCACACCAATTTCACAAACCAAATGAAGGGGACCAAAGCTTGGGACCTGAAAGGGGGCCCCTCCAACCCATTCCCCACACACCTTAAGTGGGAATTGGTGGTAGAAAAAACCGATTTTTTAATGCAGAAAGTGAGTGGGTAACTGGTGGCGGACCTTTTGAGAGGGTGGGGCTCCTTGAAGGTGGGCGTAATTGGGTGGGGAGGGTTTTCTGTTGGCCCGGGGGGCCTATTTGGGTTGTGGGTAGGTTGTCCCGGGGCGAGGGAAAAGGGTCAGGATATAAAACTTTTTGAAGCAATAAGGGTTGTTTTCTGTGGTCAGCCGTGATTGGGTCTCAGGAACCTTGGGGGGGTTGGGTATTTGAGCGTATAATGTGGTCCTTTGGGGTGGATGAATGGCAGAATATAACTTGTGGGGCACTGTGATTTGTAAATTTGGCATTTTGTCGGGAACGGATGTTTTTGCAGTTATTGAAAGGGAAAAATTGGAAATTGACTTCTTTTTGAGGGTTTGTGCCCCATTGAATAATGGACATGCAGCTGTGGCTGGGGTAATGCTTTGATTTTTGATATTTTATTTGGTCTGTGATGGTGATGTTGGCATTGTTGATTCCAGTATGAATTGGTGTACTTCTTTTTTGCGGGATGTGTTTTTTTTGTAAGGTTCATGTGGCCCTGAGATGTGATTTGCAGTTTGTCTTTTCTTTTTCTTTGAGGGATTGTTATCCAAACTTTTGGTTTGGGGCTTTCCCCTTTGGTTTGCCCGGGTTTATTTGCCAGAGTCTGTTTGGCTGTTGATGCTGAAAAGTTTTGGGCAGTGTTGCTTGTGGCTTGGGTTGTTGATTTCTTCAGTAATGTCGGATGCTTTTTTCCGAGTCTGTTTGGGTTGTTGATGTTCACGTATTGTCCATGGCTTGTAGTGAAGTTATTGAGTCAGGTGGAGTTGGCTTCTGGTCGGTTTTCATGTGTAATTGATTTGTGTTTTCGTGGTAGGGTAGAGAAGAGGAAAAATTGTGGTGGTAGGGAGGATGATAGTAAGGAGTCCTGTTCTTTGTCTGACTGCGTGTGTGAGGTTGAGTGTTTGTGTGTGTTGTGTTTTTTGAAGTGTGCGTTTCAGTTCCGGGGTTCTGACTTAAAGTTGTGGTTTTCTGTTTGCAGTGTGAGAATAGTTTTGGTGGGGAAACCCTATGCTTTGGTGCATTTTTGGATTGGCAAGACAGTGGTGTATCTTTGCTTCATGTTGTGATGTTTGGGTATAGTTTTGTTTGCATAGGAAACAAGGAAAGCGTTTGTGATATTTGGTGAGAGCGGGTCATGATGGTGCGACGTGTTGCACAGTAGGATTATGGTGTTTTTGTGTGCTGTTTTTGGACTGAATGTTAGATGGTTGCTTTTGTTGAGTGAAACGTTTAACTTGCGTCTGCACAGGGTGTGAATGTGGTGGTTTGTGCTGTGTTTGGTGGTGGTGTTTATGTTGTGTTCCCCTCTGCTGAAGTTACCTGGGCTGGCTGCTGAACTGGTGGGGATGAGGGTGGTGATGCATCCACAGGGACATCAGGACTGGGTGGTGGGCTGGTGGTGACTTGGTAAAAGGAGCAATCTGGTTGGGGCGGACTCCTGGTGGGGAGGGGATGTCCTGGAGAATTATTCCGCCAGGGGGGAAGGTTTGGGTTGGGGTAGAGGTACTTTGACAGGTCACACAGCCTCGTCCATTTGGCTGGGCTTCTTTCTGTGTCAGGCAGAAGATGGCGGATCACTTGTATCAGGCTGAATTTTTTTTAGCCATCTTCTGCACAGGTTGCTTGCACAAGTACAGTTCCTGTTGCGTTTAAAGGTGGTGATGGTGATCAGTTTTTGTCTCCACAATTCACTTGTATTTTAGTGTTATAAAGTTCTTCACTAGGTAGGGTGGTGGGGATGCTGGTTAGGTCTCCATTTTCGCTGAGGGAAATGGGTTTGTTACGTTTGGCAAAGTCATTCCAACAAACGCTAAAGGCGGGTTGATCGTTTACATTGTGCATGTAGCCTTTGTAGAAGATCACTCTGGCCAAAGGGAGCAACTGAAGAGGGACTCTAAAAGTTACCTGTTTGGGTCAATTTTTATGTCTATTTAGGGGGCCCAGTCACACTGGGTTTTTTGGTGACAGCTGAGATTTTTGTGGGGGGGGGGGGGGGGGGGGGGGGGGAGGAGAGGGGTTGGGGGGGGGGGGAATAGAGATATAAAATGGAGTGGGGTGAAAACTGGGAGATTGGTGGTTCTGTTTCTAACCATGGCCCCTTTTCCCACAGTTCACATTTTGAATATGGGAACCTTCAGTATAATGTTTTATCTGACCATGGAGAAGTGTCAAAAATACTAGGCCTATGTGAAATAAAGGTGAAGGCTTGGACTAAGGAAGAAGAGAGGAGGGGGAGGGGTGTTAGAAAGGAGGGGGGGGTGTGTGTTAGAGCAAGGCCATCAAAAGCTTTTTGAACACAGACTGGTCTAGTGATGGCAACTAGGGGGCCAAAAACTATGAAGGCCTACACACAAAAACACTTCACTTCCCCATTGGGTAGGCCTAGCCTAGCCAGACAGCCAGCTAGCCAAATTTGAGATCACTTCAACCTCATGTTTTACACACCTTGGTGGCTGGCCACACTGGACACCCCAATCTGTTTTGCACAAGCCAGTGTGGCTGACTCAGTCACAAAGGAACAGTGTGGTCAAGGATTAACTTTCAACTAGGCTATCCATGCCCAGTCAACTGTGATGGGCGAATGGACATCAGTGTGACAAAAATGAAAACAAACTATGTTCTTTTTCACCCCAAAATCTCACAAGGACACACTGTTACAAGAAAACAACAGCACAGGTGCAATCCCCATAATAGAAGGGACCACGGTCCAAATGAATATATTGGAAGACAGGTTCCTATTAATGAAAATTTTTTTACAGAGCACAAGAGCACAGTCTGCACACATAGGAAGAAGAAGGAGAGAGAGAGTGAGAGAAGAGACAGAGAGGGAGAGAGATAGAGAGAGTGAGAGAAAAGAGAGAGAGGAAAGCTTGGTGCAATTGCCAGTGCTTGCATGCTTGTATTTAAGATCCCTATGTGAATACATTTCATTGTTTTATTTAACAGTGTGGGGAATGCTTACTTCTAACTTTTATTGTTGTTTATTTTTGGATGACAATTTTTTACATATTGATTGCTTTTACTTTTTGTTTTTAATTGATTTGAATAGTTCATGTTTTTTCTGAAAATAAAGAGTTATTATTTGTAATCATGTGCAAGTGGATGTGCGCACACAAGTGCTCATTGCAATGCAGCTTTTTTCTGTGCAGTTTCCTTCTGTTTTACCAAAGAAAAACTATCTACGCTGTCCTCTCTTCCTTGTTACCTCTCATTCCCTTACTCAAAAGTTATGAAGTGGGTCAGTGATTAGAGGTAATGTGCCTGCAGAAAGCAAAAAGTCAAAAGGTGTGGGTCAGAAGTGGGGTGGGGTTTCAATTCCGTTTTGGCCTAAACTTTTCTATCCATTTAGACCATGAGTGGAGGTCTGGGTGCTAGTCTTTTCGGATTAGACATAACTGAGGTCTCATGTGTTATCATAATTATTTAATGCACAAGAAAGACCATGGCAACAAGAGCGTTGTCTTTGGCAAAATTGGTGTAGAAAAAGGCACTGTTTATAGGGAAACAGATACAGATACAGAGAGGAAAAACAAAGAAAATAAGGGGTGGCACTGCTCTTGATGCAATACACTCTCCCCAGGGAGAGCATCCCGAATTTGACAGAGAGAAATCTGCCCTGACTTAAAGTGGTACAATATAAAAAACAATATAAATAATTACAATCACTATCACATATCCAGGTCATGTCAGTCAGAGAAGTATCAAATTTGACGTGGACAAACTGAAAGATCCACATTTCACATAGATATCTTCCGAGCTAAGCTTGAAGGATGTTTGCTGGCACTAACCCTCCAGGACAATGCATCGATGACCTCACCAACAACTTAATGAGGCACGACTGAGAAACAGCAGAGGAGGTACTCAGTCGTCTAGGGAATAACACCAGCCATGGACAACCATGACATCTAGGACTCTGCGATACAAAAGAGCACTGAAACCATCCAGGTCTTCCAACCCTAAAGAAACCTGGAAGGCCAACAATCTTGTGAGAAGCCCGTCAATGTTAAAGGCCAGAGAGAAGTGATCATGATCAATGTGAATTAATCGAAAAAAGCAATAAAAGTGGGCAAACAGTGAAAAGGCATAGGACACACTAGAAAAACTCACACAACCACTTCAAAGCAAATCATCAGTCATTGAAAACTTCCTCACTAGAAAGCTCAGTTCATTGAACATGTGGTCTGAGTAGTTGACAAGAATGGCTATAGAACTACCCAATCTCAACCTGACCAAGAGCATAAATAGTAAAGGAACACAACATCAAGAAACCCCTCCCATTACGCTCGGCACACACCCAGCCGGACCCGACTCATATACTGAGGGAGAAGTGGAAAAACCATCCGAAGTTTACCAGTAGGAAAGTCCCAGGAGCAGATAACATACCAGCAGAGCTGCTCAAGCATGGGGCGAAAACAGTCATCACACATGTTACAGCTCTCTGTCAGAAGATTAGGGAGACAAAACAGTGGCCAACAGAATAATGGACACAATCACTCATCATGCATAACCTCTGCCAAGAAAGGGGAAATTACGTCAATGATGCCAAAACTATAGAACAATCAGACCTATCAGCCACGCCAGCAAGATCATGCGCAATAGTTATTTTTTGAATTGACATCAAAGAAGAGGCACAAGAACACCATGCAGAGAACAAGCTGGGTTCATGGGCAGCAGACACAATCGAATCAGATTTTTTAAAACTGCCACATCCTGATGGAAAAAACAATCTTACACATCAGAGAGACCTGTTTCCCCAATTTATCGACTTCCAAAGACGGCTTTCCAACAGAGTATTGCACGAGGGCCTGTGGCAGGTCCTCAGAAAGTTTGGCATTGAAGAAGGACACACTCAAAGATGGCAGAAAGAAGGGAAGACAGAACAAGTCACGGATGGACAACATCAGAGAATGGACCAGGATGAATGACACGGCAGTAAAGTTCAGAGCCGAGGACTGAGATTGGATGTAGGACGCTTACCACGCCAATCGTCAATTCATGCCTCCTCCACGCCCGCCAGGTCATGAGACGATGATGATGACACATATCTCATGTATAGTCTGGCTGACCCACAGGGCTCCACAAAAGAATTTACTGTCCAGCTTCCTCCCACTCTTGCATCACTCAGATTTCAGGAGTATGATGTTCAATGTCTATTCCACCCTCTTCAAAATTGAACATACCTATCACGTTTATTGGAATATCAACAATCTTTATTGAGGGACAGACCATGTCACGCGTGGCGTGTCCTATATATAATGGCACAGACCATATCTCACATGACATGTCTATAATTGATGCACAACCATATCGCACTATACATTGTCTATATATATTGCACAGACCATATACACGCTATGGCATGTCCTATTATTTGATGGCACAGCAGACAATGGCATAGAACATATCACCCAATGCAGTCTGTATTATGCACAGACCATGTCACACTGTGTATGTCTATATTAGAATGGACAAATCATTCACGCTATGGCATATCTATATTGAATGCGCACAGACCATATCACATAGTTGTAGACTAATATTGATGGACAGACCCATGTCCACTGCAATGACATATCTATATTGATGGCACAGACCATGTCCTCAACTATTGCATACCGATATTGATGGCACAGACCATGTCTCACCAGTGGCATACCTATATTGATGCAAAAACAAGAACCATGGTCGCACTATGGCATTCCATATTGATGGCACAGAACATTAAGCATGACTATTAAACAAAACAAAGCCCAATTTGGCAACCCTAAGTGACACTTGGTAGCCCTTGAGAATATAGGGATCTATCACATGTCTTCCTACACAACCAAGGAAAACAGACACAGAAAACACATGGACACACCAGCACCATCAAAACCAGTTGCACTCAGCAGTAAGACAGTCCACAACCAGTCAACAACAGTCAGCAGACAAAAGTCCATCATCATTCTTCATTTTTAATATGATAACACAGAACGTCGATAAACCACAATTCCACAAGAACCATAGCTCATGCTGCAGAAACAGCCTGAAAGCATACAGGACACATGGGCCACACAGCTGATGTCACTATTCACGGAAAACCCTCCAGCTTTTTCTTAGTTATACAAAGCTTGAGCGAACTGAACACAATCTGACCCAAGAAAAAAGGGAAAATGTGAAAAGTGCATCCGCTTAATCTCTGAAAATAGCCCACGTAAATCAGCCTAGTGATCCATGCAAATATCACAAAAATAATTCAGGAATTTACAAGAGAGCGTGAAAAAATTCAAAAATAAACAAACACCAAATAAAATGTAGAAAAGACATAAAACGATTTTACAAAACCACAGAAAAATAAAACTATAGAACCATCAACATGGAAAAATTGAATTTTTTTAATGAAAAAATTTAATACGAAGGGGAGCGATCGAGGAAGTGGAGGGGGGCAGCTTACAACTACATACAGAAGGAGAAAATTATGATTTCAAAAAAGAAAAATGAAAAGGTATTTTCAAATAAGATATTTTAAACAAAACTACACAACGAATATGAACACACAGCATCATCTCTCTGTTATACAACAATATCGAATTTGTTTTCATATTTACTAACCTCTTTTTCAAACTTGCGTCATCCATATCGTATTTTCTATCAAAACGAAATGCAAAATCAATGGAAAGGTACACTGAAGACAAATGAAGGGCACACAGACAGACAGATGAAAACAGACCTACAGACAGACCTACAGACAGACACACACATATGCAAACAGACCTACAGACAAGCAGACAGACAGACACACAGGAGGCATCACAGACGGCACCAGAGACAGGGAGAAACAGCACTGTGCAAAAGCACTGGCACCATTATTGCATGTCCTCACCTCACGTCTTGTGCACTGAAACGGATGAAGCAGCCCAAACACAAAGTGCCAGGTGGTCTGTCCTGTACTACCCTACCCCATTGCCTTGCCCCTGTTTCTCCCGTGTGAGATGTCCTTACCGCTGACCAACCACAAGTTGGGGTCATCTTCAGACCACTGGTAAATGGACTGACCTTCCTATCTGCATGTAACAACTCATGACCCCGCCTCCTGTCACAAACATCTAAGTTTCTGGGTATATTTTCTAACTGTGCCCAAATAAGAATGCTTTATCATCACATACATTTGATCTGTGCAAGTCTAATCACACAATCAATCTTGTACACTCCCCAGTACTGTGTTGAAGTGCTACTGATGCCAGTAACCATACTGACCTTGGTCAACTCTCCAGTCCTTGTCAGTTTTACACAGTCAGGACCACTCACACATCCCCCATCTTTGCCACTTGTTCCAATGAAATCACAGCAGACACTCATCTGAGACCATATTCCCTAATCACTGCCCACTGAACAGTACAATGCTGTTATTGCCTGCTGCTTCGGGGAATGAAACTCTGAGCGCTGCTCTGATGTACAGTGATCTTTGTACTCTTCCTAATCTGGCTATTTGTAGTGTGGAATCACACACACACACACACACACACACACACACACTCACACCAGCACACACACACACACACACACACACAACACACACAACACACACACACACGCCCGCACACAACTCACAAACAAAAATCACGATCTTTGTACAACCCTCAAGTACGGCTGCTGCTGCTGTGTGATCAACGCTGAGAGATGAACATGAACAAGGATCTGGGCAGACCTTGCAGTCCACCCTCCAGTCCTCCCTTACATCAAAGAGCAGGTCAGGTCCAAGAACTCAGCAGGGACTTCATGGGGGGTCAGGAAGGGAGAGCATCAATCTCTCTGTCGTCCAGCCTGGAAACCCATTCTGTGAGAGATGGTCAGGACGACACACTTCCCTCAGCGACGCTGGTGCCTCTTTTCTCAGCTTTCCTTCGGCAAACTGGAACTGTTGAAAACAGTCTGAATAGGAAACCAGACCGATCTTTATCGCCAGTGGCGATAATTTGGTGTGAGTGTTGAAATTGAAAAGGGGAATTCGTGATATGACTGAGACATAATGAGTGTACATGCAAGCATGGCATAGGCAGTTCAGCAGAATTCTTCAGGCTTATCCTTCATTTGTCACGCAAACTAAAATGTTGCATAGAAAAAATGAGATAATGACCAGGAGGCAGTGAAGTCTGTGTCAAAAGGCGGAAGATAACACGTATCAGGTTACATCAGTACTTTTATCATTGGCTAGAACCTTTTTACCTGAGCGAATCCAGAAAGTGTCAAGTCTGAACATTTGAAAAATGTACGACTAACCACATTCCCAGCAAGAATCAATGACCTGCATAAAACAGCACACAAGCGTCACTTCAGGACACATGTTTCTGGTAGTCACTTTCATCAATAGCTGGCTGAAGATGGTTTGTTTCCGTTTTGTAACCAGGTAAATGGCCTATTCGTTTTGAATGAAAGATCGATCTTTCCATTACCCGGTTCATTTCTTTTTCCATTCTATTGGCAATACTTCTTGTTAGTTTGAGAAAATGATTACCAGTATTGCCGGAGTGGTGCCATGTGTGAAAACAGCATATATAGTTTTAAATGGAAAAATAGCCAAGACGAAATTCCTTGTGCAAAGTATTAACACCACAACACCATTTGTCTGTTAAACGGCCAAAACTAACATGAACTCCTCACTGCAATAGGAACATGTCTGCTGGCTGCTATCTGTGGTATTCCAACTTTATTGATACATCCTATTAGATAATAAGGAAAGCACATGAATTTGTTGAGGACAAAAAGACTGTCCAAGACAATATGACACCCAATTGACACAGAGGTTTTAGTTGAGGGATTTGAAGGTAATCCATGTGTCAAACACAGAATATAAGTATTTACCAAACTCAGCATCAACAGAGGAAGATGCCCAATTTTCATAGAATGAGCAGTCTTTTGTGCTCAGCCAACTCAAGGTTTACGCCAACAATGATGTCCTGCTATTGTTCTACTTTGGCAGAAAAAGAAAGGAATTCCACTGTGAGTAATACACTGGGAAGAGAGGAAACCTCTGCCAGTTCCTCTTTAGCAACAAGCAGCTTCAGAAGACATGTCCGTACTGTCAAATGTACACCCAGAACACTCTGACAACTCTGGCGATCTATCCTTTTGTGATTGAAATGTCCATGTCAGTGGGAATTCTGTTGCCCCAGGGATAGCTAAGTACACACAGTGAGCAATAACACTTATGCACAGGGATAGCAAATGCACACTCAGTTGGCTATGTGTCACACGGATAGTTAAAGCCACTCAGTGGGCTTTCTGTAGCCACTTGATAGCTAATGCACACTCATGGGCTTTCTTTTGCCACAGGGATATCAATGCACACATTCAGTGGGCATTCAGTTGCCACAGGGATAGCTAAAGCACAATCAGAGTCTTTCTGTTGCACACAGGGATAGCTAATGCCCACACAGTGGCTTTTCTGTTCCACAGGGATAGCTAATGGACACTACAGATTGGCTTTCGTTGCCACAGGGATAGCTAATGCACACTCAGCGGGCTTTCTGTTGCCACAGTGAAGCTAATGCACACCAGGGAAGGCACTCATCAGAGGAGCCTTCCAGTTCAGAATTTTTTTTGACTGATAGAGATCTGTCACAGAACTGAAGAACATTTCAAAATGCAAAAACAAAAAAAAAAAATAGTCTGTGCAGACAACCAGCATTCGTGGTGTAATAGCACTGTGAGGCATTCTGCAGCTAACACTAAGATGCAGAGTGCTGCCACTACTAACACACTACTGTCACCTACAACAAAATCCACCACCAACAACTGCAAACCACCACCAACACTACTCTGTTGCTTCTGCTTTCTTATAACCGCTGCAGTTAATGATTACAAGTAATTACTGGTGGTATGGGGCGATAGCTCAAGTGGTCGGAGCAACTCGCTTTCCCCCATCCTAAGTTAAGCAGTGTCGAGCGTGATCCAGTTGGATGGGTGACCGTTTGCACACCTTGGCTTCAGACAGATCCCACAGTTCACGCCAGCTGTAAATGTTACCGACCTCTTTAGGTCAGGAATAAAATCAGCGAAGGAGAGTGAGATGGCGCCGCCCTCAATATGCTAGGCCCCTGGAGAAGAGAAGTCTCTGACCCTCTCTTCCCATACGACCATAAAAATAGGTTATGGAACACCTTTACCTTTACCTTTTACAGTTACAATCCAACTGCTACGGAATTACTACGACTACAGCCAGCTCCTTTCGATCTGTAACGGTCTGTATTATACGTGGCCTGCTGGTAAAGCGGGTACAGGCAAGTCCATCTACGACCCTGAACACTGGCCTGGGAAAACGACAAACCTACGCTATCACCCGGCAGGACCTGCGGGTGTTTGTCGCTGCCCGTGGCTACTCATAGCCAGCCTGCAGCAACGACCACTACAAAGAGCTACATCGTCACGAGTGGGCCAGCGGAAAGCTGGCCCATTGACAGGTAGATGTGTGTGTGTCTGTTAACACCTTACAAGTGGAATTCGACATAATGGTTTGTGTGTGGGGGAGGGGATGGTTGTGTGGTGTGTGGTTTGTGTGGGGTGTGTGTGTGGTGTGGGGGGAGGGGGGTGGAGGTTGGTGTGTGTGTGTGCTGTCTGCGTGTGTGTGTGTGTGTGTGTGTGTGTGTGTGTGTGTGTGTGTGTGTGTGTTGTGTGTGTGTGTGTGTGTGTGTGTTTGTATGTGTGTAAAATACATATTCAGATATCACAGCTACTGGAAAGACTGGCTATTGACAATGTGTGTGTGTGTTGGTTTTGTTTTTATTTTGTTTCTTCTTTTTATTTTTGAAGATCACGGAATAAGCACGCATTTCTATTCATCCAGTCCCAGCGGTGTGCATTTAGTAAATTTTGTCATGCCTTTGTGGGTGATTTTAAGAGAGAGAGAGAGAGTGAGAGAGATAGAGAGAGGACAGACAGACAGAAACATACAGAGCAGAGACAGAGATTAAATGAACTTTTTTCTTCTTTCAGAATTCCAGTTATCCGGAATAATGAAATACATATTCATATTTGAGTTCTTTTTCCTCTTTCAGCATAATGTAAACAGCGTGTTTGATCAATCATAAAGAAATACTACCAAAAAATTCCTCTGTGTGTGTATGTATAAAATACATATTCATATATCACAGCTACTGGAAAACTGGCTATTTGACAAGTGTTGTGGTGTGGTGTGTGTGTGTGTGTGTGTGGTGTGATGTTGTGTTGTGTGTGTAGTGTGTGTGTGAGTGTGTGTGTATGTGTGTAACACATTATTGAATATCACAGTCCATTTTTTCGCAACAGAAAATTAATGATGTATAACGATAAACAGGGGACTGGATAGTATTCAAAGCACTTACGCATTCCAAAAGTTAAGGTTTATGCAGCATTGAGCATGGTGACTCAATCTTGGATGGGTGACCAAATTGCGCCTTTGGTTTCAGTACAGTCCCCAGTTCACCCACAGTAAATGTCCACCTGCCCTCTTTAGGCGGTCAAGGGAAGGTAAAAGCACTCGACAAGGGAGAGGAGATGGCGCCGCCCCAATATGCTGGTCACTGGAGAAGCTGAAGGTCTCTGAGCCTCGTCCCCTACGACACACAGGAAATGGGGACTCTAAACAATAAACCACGAAGCTTTTTAGTATTGTACACAAGAGGTTAAGAAAAAACCAAAACCAAAACGTCACTGGACAGATTATGCATGCAGAAGACAGGACATGCATAAGCAAGCAGAGTGGCAACGTTACTGGCCCAGACAGGTTGACTTGGAGATCCATGACACGCTGACCCAGGTCTTGGACAAGAAGTCTAAAGCCTAAGAGACTCCACACAAAAACATCACCACTTTCGCTTGCTGGTAGCCTGAAACTTATAGTGCAGCAGGCATTGTAAGCCGCTTCAGCAAAAAAGTCGCAGAGTGTAGAAGCGATTGGTATGCTGATTAGGACTCTGTTCCTGTTTTATACAACGAAAGGTGATAGGGGTTACAGGCAGCCACAAATTCCTCCATTGAAATGTTTGCTAAGTATTTTAAAACCTTCTAATCCCTGAAGTCGAACGCGGCTATCTAAACGTGGGTAAAAACAAGTCGCTCCGTATAATCTCACCATCGTGACCTCAGAGCCTTATCCGAGGAACGAAACAAAAACAAATTCTGATTCTTGATGACTGACCAGCTGGATAGCATTTCATGCCTCAAGACCAAAATACTTTAATGTCTCAACTAGAGAAAGATGAAGTGGCATATAAAATTAAAATTACATAGCATGTATGGATTAAAAAATACAGATTAAGAAGAATATGAATAACATAAAGCCAACAACACTTACTAACACACACACGCACATACACACACACGCATGCACGCGCAATCATTTAAAGCCATCTCTTGAAATATATGATCAGCATAATCAATGTATATATACATCATCATCACATCAGAAACCCGTGACCTTGCGGTCGTGGGAGGAGACATTGGTGAAAGACGATGCCGTGGTAAGCCTCCTCCATCACATCTTCGGTCCCTCGGCTCTGCGCAGTAGTGCCGAGTCATTCATCTGGTCCATTCTCCTGATGGTTGTCCCCATCCATGACTTGTTCTGTCTTCCCCACCTACTGCACCTTCGAGAGTTCCCTGCAGTACTGTTTTGGCAGAGTGTTGTGGCGGTGACGTGGCCGAACCCATGTCGACTTTTCTTCTTGACGATGGTGAGAAAGGGATCCTGTGGCCCAGGCCAGCCTGTTTATTTGAGACTCTTGACAAATTCATTGGTCTTTCGATCTCTCCAGGATATGCCCCAGTAGTTTTTCTTATGGCATTATGTTTCGAATGATTGGATTGCTTTGCTGTTTCAGCATCAATGTCCGGTTTTACTTCCGTACAGCAGATTCGACTGATTAGGGCTTTTTGTGAGAGTCTTAGTTTGATTGGGAAACTGAACTCTTTACTTTTCCATATGGTGTGAGTTTTGTCATTGGGAAGAATTGTCCTATGGCTATTCTACGTTGATTTCTGTCGTCGATCCCCGTCTTTTGTGAGTGAGCGCCGAGGTATTTAAAAGCGTCTACCCCCTAGTGATGGCCGTTCATGTAAATTTTAGCAGTAAGGCGTTTGCTTCCTCCTGTTCAACAAGTACTTCACTTTTTCCGAGCTCACCTCCATCCCACATGCTCCAGCACTGTTCTTAAATCTGGTCCCGTAAGATCATGCAGCCTGTGTTTACTTTCCGCCCATAGGTCAATGTCATCGGCAACGTCAGTTGTTTGATGGGTCTGCCGCCAATGGAGATGGTAAGATGAAAGTCATGAGAGGGTCCTCTCATAAATGTTTTCCAAGAACAGATTGAACATGACTGGGAGAAAAACAGCATCCTTTTCGGACCCAAGCTGTGTTTTTGAAGTAGTCACCGACCTGAATTGATAGAGGACTGGCACGTGCTTTGCGGTGTTGAATAGTGCTTGAAATGGTTTGCACTAGTCCTTCTTCAATGCCAAACATTCTGAGAACCTCTCCACAGGCCAATTCGTGCCATACTCTTCAAAGCATTCTATAAGTCGATGAAATTGTGGACAGTCTCTCTGAAGTTGGAAAGATGTTTTTCCATCATGATGTGGCAGTTTAAAAATCTGTTTGATTGTGCTCCTGCCTGTCCTGAACCCAGCTTTTCCTCTGACAGGTGTTTCATCTGCATCCTTCTGATCATTCAAAATAACTATGAGCATGTCTTGCTGACGATGGCTGATTGAGGCTGATTTTTCTATAGTTTGCTTTGGCGTAAATTCTCCTTCATGGGCAGGGGTTATGAAGAGTGGATTGTGTCCATTCTGTTGAGCCACTGTTTTGTCTCTCCAAATCTTCTGACAGATAGCTGTAACATATGTGATGACTGTTTCGGCCACCATGCTTGAGCATCTTCTGCATGTAATTGTCTGCTCCTGGGGACTTTCCTACGGTAAGCGCCGGATGCTTCTTCCACTTCTTCCCTCAGTATAGGTAATGGCGAGAGGTGCTCTTGATGTATGCTCGCTTTCCTCTTACTATTAATGCTCTTGTCCATGGTTGGTAATGGTATTGTAACGTTCTTGACAGGTCAGGTCATTCAGAGAAGTTCTCTGCTACTGCTACAGGGATCCATTAACCAGTACAACCTGACGCATGTGGGGGAGGAAACCCCAAATAGAAAAAACCCAAAACATATGGAGACTTGGAGAGGAGATTGGCGCCACAAGGAATCTCCTAAGCCCACAGAAAAAACATAAATGACAAATGCAAAGCCGAATGATAACCGGATCGGTCCGAGGCCCGGGTTACCAACGACCGCCGCTTTCCATTGAGCCAACACCAGGTGGAAGTGACAAGTCAGCTACTGAGTTAAAACATTACTTAAGCCTCCCCTAGAGGAACAAATCACCATTGTCCATGAACGTCCGTACCTCTACCAGGCGCGGAAAAATCAAAGACTAATATGAGCTTAGCCGATATTAATGGGACCAATTATTGACTAGGAAATGAGATGACAGGATTTGGGAGACATTGACTGAAGAGAGGCAACACAGAATCTGGTACAGTGGCCAAAGAGAAAACTCACAACTGAGTGGAATTTATTGTCATAAAGGAAGTAGTGGGTGGCATTATCCGCTGTACACCGGCTTCCAGCAGATTAACAGCATCCGTGTGTCGGCCAAGCCCAAAGAACATCACCATCATACACATCTAGCACAATCATCTGACCATGAAACAGATAAAGAAGTAAAAGTAATTTTTATGAAGATCTTGAAGGAGACCTTTAAGAAAAAAACCCAAGAAAGACATTCATCATCATTCAAGGGATTTTAACGCCAAAGTAGGTCCTGACTCTTACAACTAATGTGCCAGAACAGTTGGTTAGTTGGAACTGGAGAGACCATCGACGAGGGGACTACGTCTGCTGGAGTTTTGCCTGCAACCCACAGACTTACCATTGCCAATACCCATCTATCCCCACAACAGTCAAGGAGGACAAACCTGGAATGCGCCAAACGGCAAGATCCATAACCAAATAGATTTTATCTTAACACCACGGCGCTTCAAATTCCAGCATCAACAGAGCCAGAACAAGAACCCTTTACCCGGGGAGCGACATAGGCAGCGACCACGACCTGTCTGCTGGTATTCAAAATGAAGCTGAAGAAAAACAAACAGCCTGCAAACCCAGGGTATAAAATTGAGTGGAAAAAACTGAATGATCCAGATGTCGAGGAGATTTTTCAAGCTAAGCTTGGAGGACGTTTTGCGGCATTAACCCTCCTGGACAATGACATCAATGACCTCACCAACAATTTCAATGAGGCAGTCCGAGAAACGCAGAGGAGGAAACTTGGTCGTCAGGGGAATAAACACCAGCCATGGGACTACCAAATTGAAATCTTTGGACCACTGCGATACAAGAAGAGCACTGAAACCAACCGGGTTTCTTCCAACCCTAAAGAATACCGGAGGCCAACAAAACTCGTGAAGAAGTCAATGTTAAAGGCCAGAGAGAAAATGGATCAGTTATCAATGTGATTTAGATAGAAAAAAACATGAAGTGGGCAACAGTAAAAAGGCATACGACACCCTGAAGAAACTCACAAAACCACTTCAAACCAAATCATCAGTCATTGAAGACAGCTTTCCCGGGAAACCTCCTCACAGAAAGTCAGCTGCATTGAACAGGTGGTCTGAATTTTTGTCAAGAACTTTACAACAACCCAAAAAATATATATATAATATATATATATAAATTTTATAATATATATATATATATATATATATTATATATAAATATATATATATTATAATATAATATATTAATATATATATATATATATAATATAAAAATATAAATTAATATATATATATAAAATATATATAAAATATATATATTATATATATATATATATATATAGAAGAGAGAGAGAGAGGGGAAGGGGAGAGAGGGGAGAGAGAGAGAGGGGAGAGAGAGAGAGAGGGGAGAGAGAGAGAGAGAGAGATAGATATATATAACCAGTATTAGTAATTTTTCATTAAATGAAAAAAACATGACAAACAAAATCAACTCTTTCCCCCCCCCCCCCCAAATTGTTGTATTTTCATTGAAGGAAACTGAGAATAATTGTGGTCCTAGTGGAGATCTATGAGAGACTCCATTTTAGCTAACATCAATACTGATTTTTGATTATGGATTATGATTTGTTTTCTTCCATTAACGAAACAATAAGCTGAGACATAAGAGTTTTTAAGTAGTCTATACATTTGTAATCCTCACAGTTACCGTTGTGGGTTAACCCCCGTCCCAAAAGCTTTTATGAAGTCAAAAACATAGCGCGTTCAAAATTGATTATTTAAAAGAAAGTGTTTAACCAGTGAATGAGAACTGTGCATCAGGAATTATATTTGATAGAAAGGTTAACTAGTTTTTCACGATTTCGCTCTGTGTGTGTGGTGTGTGTTGAGTGTATCTGTCTGTCTGTCAGAGTCTGTATGCATCGCGAAAGTGTAAAGCTTTGGTATATGTTGGTGTATAACTTGCGTGTACGTGGTGCGTGCATGCGCGCGCGCGCGAGGTGTGTCGATCTGTATGCATACCCGTATGATGCTTTGGGATATGATTGTAAAAGC
>CM054162.1:40079169-40100107 GCA_028751875.1 Rapana venosa
ACATCCCAATAACATTCCCCTCCAGTTCAACACCATCGAATCCATCCAACACCTAACATGGTTGATCTGAAAAAAAAATGAAAACATCATTTAAATGACAAATTCCCGGTAACTGTTTCATTCCTTACAGCCAGAAAAACACAAGGCTGTGTGAGGACACCAGCTATTTTGCCAAATGATTTCCCCAGTTTACAAAACGAAAAGCATTAAAAGCACAATGACCACTTCAATGTACAAAAAAACCAATAATAGGGAAAATGGTATATAAGCAAATAACATGCAGAATGAACATCCTGTGAACAGTGTTTACAATGTCACTACATAATCGCCAGAACACAAAACAATACAGAGGAGATCCCCTTTAAAAAAAAACAAGAAAACAACTTCAAAATAGCATCTGTAAAGTGAATTGAAACTCAAAGGTGTTGGTCCATTTTATTCCCAATGTCCCATAGCAAAAACACTCTAATTTTATTTATTCTTTCATATCAAAGAAAATGGAATAAGCACTCATGTCTCTTTTACATCCAGTTTCCGTGTGTATGCAGTTTTGAAAAATGTTGTCATATGTTCCACCAGCCCAAAATGGCCTACTCATTCAAAAATGCAGAACGGATTTAAACATACAGGGCTCTGTTTATAGTCTCATCGGAAGGGGAGAGAGAGAGTGAGAGAGAGAGAGACAGTGAGGAGAGAGGGGAAACAGAGAGGGAGAGAGAGAGAGAGACGTGAGAAAGAGGAGGTTGTTGGTAGAAAATTGTTTTATGTTACCGTTTTTTAAAAAAAAAATTCTATGTCAAATATGATCAGAAGTTTATAGCCACAGCTGCAATGCTGCCACCTTGATGGTGGCAAAAAACTTGTTGCACAGCAGACATCTCACCATTTCTGAACCTCAGAACTCATAGTGAAGAAGGAAAAAATGCAGAAGACTTTGTTTTGCATCCAATTTGTTGGGTTTTTTTACACAGTTTCATGTAAAATATCAAATAAATACTATGAAAAAGGGTTTTTTTTCATGAGGGTGGGAGGTAGGCTGGGAATCTTCCCAGCACAGTACCCAAATGACTCCTATGTTCTGTGGGGACTCTCTCTCTCTCTCTCTCTCTCTCTCTCTCTCTCTCTCTCTTTTTTTCCTCTCCCCTTTTCTTCTTCCCTCACTAACCATCTACCTGATACAACTGCTGGCTGTGCGCAGAGATACAGGTACTAAGGTCTACTTTCAGAGAAGGAGGGTTTCTCAGTCACGCCTCCTGCATGTAGGGGGAAAGGGATAGCCTAGTGGTCAGAAAAATTGCGCTCGAAATTGGATAACCCGGGTTCGATTCCCGTTCAAGGTGATCTTTTCCCCTGGATTTAAACCCTCAGTGCAGACTCCACTCCCCCCAAAAGTCCTTCGGGTGAGACTATAAATCGAGGTCTCATGTGCGAACGCACACGAACATCTTGTGCACACATTAAATCTTGATCGGCTTTTCTAAGATTTAGGCCATTGTGTGCCTTTTGGGAACAGATGACAAAATTCACAATCCGTATATACACGGGCACTGGATGTAAAAAGGACATAAGTGCTTTTTTCATTATCCTCGATATAAAAGAATAAATAGATAAATAAATAAAATAAATACAGACGTCAGGTGAACTCAGGTGTGGCTGCAATCAGTGGTTCAGCACTGCAGGTGTCCCTGGTCATCAGATTTGTCTGAAAGCATCAGAAGCAAAGCAAAGAAGAGGGCAGGCTGCCTACTGACCTACTTACCTGACTGTAGAGCTGATGACCAGACTGACCACTGTCAGAGAGCTGAATGGTGTCTGTCACACACACACACACACTGCTGTCACTGAACTGCTGGATACAACTCCTTTAACAGGGCACTGCACTCTGTCTGTGGTGTGTGTGTGTGTGTGTGTGTGTGTGGTCTGCTTCTCTTGTCACTGATATCTGCTCACACTGCTCTGCCTTGTCTCCCATCAGTATACAACTTGGAAAGGACATGTGTGTGTGTGTGAGAGAGAGAGAGAGACAATGACAATGACAAATTCTTTTATTAAGAGGATAATGAATAAGCACCCATGTGCTTTTTTACATCCAGTCCCCGCCCTTAGGGATATATATGATAATAAAGTAAAATAAAGCCCATAGCAATACACTTAAACAGCTTAAGGGAAAAACAAATCTACACAAAAATCCCCACAAAAATCACCAAAGAGAGAGAGAAAGAATTTAAAAAAAAGTAGCAACAAGTAAGAAAGAAAGCAGACCAGAAAACACAGAAACAACCGAAAAAATAGCAAGAACCAAGAGCAAAACAAAAACGGTGACAACAAGGGGAGGGGGAACATCTGAATATTCCCCCCTTAAAAAAGCAACAACAACCCCAAACCCTAACCAAAACAGAACCAAACAAAGCAAAACCTCTTTAAAATAAAGGAGAACAAACCACGTAAATAGTTTCATTTTGGCTAACAGAAAGAAACGTCAAAAGTTCTTTGTGCTTTTATGGGAGGCAACAGCAATAGTAAACTACATGAAACACATATTGTAGAAGCAATTTGCATCCCCAGGCACACGTACACACACACACGAACACCAAAACACACCCACACACACACATACCCACACACACACACGCACACACACCACACACACACACACACACACACACACCCCACACACACGCACACACACACATGCACACACATACCCACACACGCGCCCACGGGGTTTCACTCCACCATGCATCCCAAAGTCAACATAAAATCTTTATGAATATCATGTATAGTCATAGAGAAGGACATCTGCATTTTGGGGTTGCTATACATAATTGGTATGCACCCAAAAAAAGATATCAAAATAAAACATTACTGAATCTCAAATTTCAGTCAATTTAGGGAGTAGAACTGAAATATTAAATATGAATAAAGATTGAACGGGATACTAATTGTAAATACAACGATTAAATTTTATAAGCAAATAATAAAAGGAGGGGGGGAGAGAGAGAGAGAGAGAGAGAGAGAGGAGAGAGGAGAGAGAAGGAGGGTTAGAGGAGAGAGAGAGAGAGAGAGAGAGAGAGAGAGAGCACAGTGCATTTTAAATCCATATGATATTGAATATAATTTTCAATTCATCAACACTATCACCATTAAAACTCACTGTGATTAACATTGTACATGTTAAGATCGTCCTAATAGGATAGTGGAAAAATCATTTATAGAAGTCATTTTTCAAAACACAATAGTGATATACAAGAAAAACACTCACACTTATACAGAGAGAGAGAGAGAAAGAGAGTGAGAGAGAGAGAGCGAGAGAGGAGAGGAGAGAGGAGAGGAGAGAGAGAGAGAGAGAGAGGGGGTGTGGAGGGGGTGAGAGAGAGAGGAAGGATAATTTGGTATAATGCAAGGGAGGATATATTTACTTTGTTTCCAACAGATCAATTGTGCATTTTTATTTTTGATGCATCAAGTGGATGAAAACATGACTTTTGAAGATAGTTAATGATTGGTGTTGTCTAAATGAGTCAGGAAGGGAGTTCCACAGCACAGGGCCTGAGTAAAGTAAGCTAGATTTTTAAAAATCTAATCTTGGGATTGAGACACATGGCTTTTCATTATTTCTGGAATGATTCATTGGGAACTTGTCTTTTAATGAGGGAAATGTTCCTGTCATTATCTTAAACATCATGATGCCTTTGTTAAATCTTAGTCTTTAGTGTAGGGGAAGAATATTTAACTGAGTATAATCCACTTCTAGTAAGGTAGTCTTCTTCAGAAGAACCAGTTTAAGAGCACGTTTATACAGACATAATAATGGTACCATAGTGTTTGCACTAGCAGAATCCCACAGGTTTGAAGCATAATCTATTGAGGATTGTACATAAGCTTGAAATAATAGTTTTCTTGAAAGAAAGTCAAGAAAATGTTTGATTGTAGTCAGTTGGTATACTCTTTGAGTCATGTATTTGCACAGATGGGATATGTGATGGTACAAACTGAGATTTTCATCAATTGTTACTCCTAGAACTTTGTGGTGAGAGACTTGTTCTATTGTTTCCTTTTCAATATGGATTGGAGAAAATTTATGAGATAGATTCTGTCGCTTTTGTCTGGTTGTGATAAGCATGCAGTTTATTTTTGGGGGGTGTATAGACATGCGATTTAGTTCAGTCCATTTGACAAGACCATCTGTGCTATTTTGCAATGTCTTTGCAAGAGAGTTAATGTCAGTATGGCTTGTATGTATGGTTGTGTCGTCAGCAAAAAGTTCGCATTTAGATTTGATATGGAGAGGAAGGTCATTTATGTATAATGAAAAGAGAATTGGTCCTAAGATGGATCCCTGTGGTACTCCATAATGAATGGGTTTTAGTGTGGATGTGGACGTAGCTATTGAAACACATTGTTGCCTGTTTGTAAGATAAGAAGCAAGAAGTTCAAGAGTATTTGTAGAGAGATTATATAAGCCTAGCTTTTTAATGAGAAGTCTTCGGTCAATTGTATCAAATGCTTTTTTGAAATCTTCAAATAATACTCCACAAAATTTATTGTCATTAATGTTTGACAACCAATTGTCTACAAGACTAGTTAATGCCGTATTGCATGAGTGATTTTTTCTAAATCCAGACTGATTCGGGTGAAGTAAGTTGTTAATATCTATATGATGGACTATGTGTTTATTCATATGTTTTTTCCAGGGGTTTTGAAATGTAAGATAAAATAGAGATTGGCCTATAATTTGAGGGATCAGAAGTGTCTCCAGACTTATGGATCGGAATCACCTTAGCAGTTTTGAAGGCGTTGGGGAAATAGTTCTTACGAAGACAAAGGTTATAGATATGTGTCAGAGTGTCTGTAATAACTGGAGCTGAGAGTTTCAGTATTCTGCCATCTACTGCATCAAGACCATGCGTACTTGACTGTTTGAGCAGAGTCAGGTAAGTGTAGACCTCAGAAACAGATATGAATGGTATGTGGAGTTTTGATGGAATACGCTTTTCTTTGCAGAATTATTTTAGTTCATTGAGATCATTGGACTTCGATTTGTCATTGTTAATTATGTTAGAAGAAATAAAAATGAAGTGATTGTTTAGTTTTTCAGCAGAAATATCTTTAATTACGTTAGATTTCGAAGACAATTGACTATTTGTTATTTAATCGATTGCCTTCCATACAGTCTTTGAAATTTGTTTGGATGATAGTAGATCTTGGAAATATTTCCTTTTCTCTTGCTGTTTTTTGTGAGTTTATGGCATTTCTTAATTTTCTTGCCTCCTCATAATATTTATGTTCTTTTAAGAAATATCTAAGATAACATGCTTCTTCTAGTTCCTTTGTAAACAAGGTGGTTTGCGGACATGTTTGATCATTATAGTTTTTAATGGGGCATGTTTGTTATCATCATCATCATCATCAGTCTCATGACTTTGGCGGTAGTGGAGGAGTCATGAAAGACGATGCCGTGGTAAGATTCCTCCATCCATCTCAGTCCTCGGCTCTGCGCAGTAGTGCCGAGTCATTCATCCTGGTCAATTCTCTGATGCTGTCCATCCATGACTTGTTCTGTCTTCCCCTCTTTCTGCCACCTTTGAGTGTTCCCTGCAGTACTGTTTTTGGCAGAGTGTTGTGGCGGGTGACGGGGCCAAAACCGGGGTCCACCCTTTTTTTTCTTGACAATTTTGAAAGGGTTCCTGTGGATGCCGCAGTTTTTTTGGCTTTGAAATAATTTTTTGGGTTTTCTTTCGGATTACAGCGGTTTAGTCTGAATTAGGGCTTTGTAAAGCTTTAGTTTGATTGGAAACTGATCTTTTACTTTTCCATATGGTGGTGATTTTGTCATGGAAGTGTTGCCATGGCTATTCTGACTTTGATTTCTGTTTTGATCGCCCTCCTTTGTGAGTGTAGCACTAAGGTATTTAAAAGCGTCTACCTCCTCCAGCCCCTGGCCGTTCATGTAAATTTTAGCAGTGGCATTGCTCGTGCTGTTCACAAGTACTTTACTTTTTTCCAAGCTACCTTCCCCTCCCCTATGCTCCAGCTCTGTTCTCAAGTCTGGTCGTAAATCTTGGAGCTCTGTGTTACTTCCGCCCATGAGGTCAATGTCATCGGCAAACTGCAAGTTGTTGAGGGGGGTTTTCCGCAATGGGGGATGGTAAGTGGAAGTCATGGAGGGTCTCTCTCATAATGTTTTCCAAGAACAGATTAAACAGGACGGAGTATAACAGGATCCTTGTCGGACCCAATTGGGTTTTGAAGTAGTTCCGACCTGATTGTTTAGAAGGGACTGCATTTCTTGCGGGTGTTGTATAGTGCTTGAATGGTTTGCACTAGTCCTTCTTCAATGCCAAACATTCTGAGGACCTGCCACAGGCTTCGTGCCATACTCTGTAAAAAGCCCTTTTTGAAGTAATGAAGTTGGGAATCGGTCTCTCGATGTTGAGATTTTTTTTCCCTCAGGATTGGCAGTAAAAATCTGTTCGATTGTGCTCCTGCCTGCCTGAACCCCGCTTGTTCCTCTGCAAGGTGTTCTTCTGCCCTTCCCTTTTGAGTTATTCAAAATAACTTTGAGCATGATCTTGCTGGCGTGGTGTGAGGTGATTGTTTATTGTTTTTGCATTGGCGTAAATTCCCCTTCTTGGGCAGGGGTATGATGAGTGATTGTGTCCATTCTGTTGGCCACTGTTTTGTCTCCCGAATCTTCTGACAGATAGCTGTAACATGTGTGATGGACTGTTTCGCCACCATGCTTGAGCAGCTTGGCTGGTATGTTGTCTGCTCCTGGGACTTTCTGCTGGTAAACTTCGATGGCTTTCTTCCATTCTTTCCCTCCATTATTAGGTAATGGCTGGGTACTCTTGATGTTGCTGCTTCTCTTCTATTATGCTCTTGTCAGGTTGGATTGGGTAGTTGTATAGTTCTTGACAATACTCAGACCACCTGTTCAAAGCAGCTGAGCTTTCTGTGAGGAGGTTTCCGGAGCTGTCTTCAATGACTGATGATTTGGTTTGAAGTGGTTTTGTGAGTTTCTTCAGGGTGTGTATGCCTTTTTACTGTTGCCCATTTCATGCTTTTTTCGATCTCATCACATTGATCACTGATCATTCTCTTGGCCTTTAACATTGATTCTTCACAAGATTGTTGACCTCCCGGTAATCTTTAGGGTTGAAAACCTGGTTGGTTTCAGTGCTCTTTTTGTATCACAGAGGTCAAAGATGTCATTGGTAGTCCATGGCTGGTGTTTATTCCTCTGACGAACAAGTACCTCCTCTGCTGTTTCTCAGACTGACTCAATAAAGTTGTTGGTAAGGTCATTGATGTCATTGTCCAGAAGGGGTTAATGCCGAAAACGTCCGCCAAGCTTAGCTTTGAAGATCTCCTGGACATCTGGATCTTTCAATTTGTCCACGTCAAATTTGATAGGTGAGTTTTTCAGGCTGCTTGTTTTTCTTCAATTTCATTTTGAATACCATCAGCACAAGGTCGTGGTCGCTGCCTATGTCAGCTCCAGGGTAGGTTCTTGTTCTGGCTCTGTTGATGCTGGATTTGAAGCGCCATGGTGTTAAGATGAAATCTATTTGGTTATGGATCTTGCCGTTTGGCGCATGCCAGGTTGTCCTCATTGACTGCTTGAGGGGATAGAGGGTATTGGCAATGGTAAGTCTGTGGGTGCAGGCAAACTCCAGCAAGTAGTCCCCTGTGCCTTGGTCTCCCAGTTCCAATGACCAACTGTTCCGGGCCCATTGGTTGTAAGAAGTCAGTAGCTACTTTGGCGTTAAAATCCTTGATGAGATGAAGCCCTTACTTGGTATCTTCATAATGGTCTCTTTAGATCTGGTAAAATTCTTCTACTTTTTCATTGCATGGTCAGATGCTGGTGATAGTTGTTGATGGATGTTTCTTGGGGCTTGGCCGACACCCGGATGCTTAATCCGCTGGAACGTGGTTACAGCTGATAATGCACCCCTACTTTTTTTCGACATAAATGCACTCCATGTTGTGATGTTTCATCATTGACCACTGTACCAGATCTTGGCCTCTTCAGTCATTGCTTCCCATATCCTGTCCATCTCACTTCTTCTAGTCCAAAATGTCATTTTAGCGACTAAGCCATCTTAGTTCTTTGATTTTTCCGCATGATAGAGTGTACGGACGTTCCATGTACCAATGGTGATCTGTTCTCTAAGGAGCTTAAGTAATGTTTTAACTCCAGTAGTTGACTTGTCACTTCCACTCTGGTGTTGATCAATGGAAAGCGCTGTCGTTGGTAACCCGGGCCTCGACCGATCCGGTATCATATTGGCTTTGCATTTGACTGGGTAGTGGTCGCTACAGTTGTGTATAGGGACACACGTTTCTATGATGTTTTTAGGGTCTGATACATAGATGTGATCAATAATTGTGTTAAAATTTGATGTGACTCTTGTGGGTGAAGTTACTACTTGGTGAAGATTGAATAAGTTAATAACTTGGGTCCATTGGTTGTTTACTTTTGCTAGGTCAATATTAAAATCACCTAGTAAGATAATTTCTCTAGATTCTAATAGGACTACGTTCATCATGGAGTCAAACTTGTCTATCCAATTTTTTCTTTCTGTTGGATTTCTGTAGCAGAACCCCATTATAATAGGCGCTGCACCTGTTATAGCTACTTTGATTCAGATGGATTCTACTTCATAACGTTCAAGATGGAAAAGACGTTTGAACGTTACAGACTCACTAATATAGATTAAGATACCTGTTTCTTTGGGCTTTTGCGGATCTTTTCACATGATTTTATATCCTGGAATGGAAATGTCAGTGTTGGTTATGTGTTCTGTAAGTCTTGACTGGAAAGCCCTAGTATATGAAATGGTTTATTGACTGCATGGTTTATATTTAGGTGGCAAATTCGTAAGCCATCTTTGGAGGGCCATGAATTGTGTCTTGAATACATCTATTAAAGTTAGGTTTGTGAGGAATGTATTAATGTGTACAAGAATGGTGAAGATAAGGAAGAAAAGAGAGACAATGAATAATAATAATAGGAGGGGGGGGGGGGTTACTTGATGGGGGTTAGGGTGGGGAAAGGGTGAAGAAAGGAGAAAAAATAAATTCCCATCGTAGCCCAAATGTGTAAAAAAACTAATCACCCGACAGTAGTCTGAAAAGAAAAAAAAAAAAAATTCCACAGGGGGCGTGGATGGTTACCAGAAAAAGGGGGGAGATATTAAAAAAACAAAAAAACAACAACAGAGAAACCAAATCACCCTAAAAGCCAGGTGAGACAATACGTAAGACCGTAAATAAAGATGCCAAATTGAATAATAAGCACAACTACAATCACCCCTGTCCCGATGGTGATCACCTTGTCGTGGGGGGATGGCTTTCATGTTAAATGCCCCCCAGAGCTATGTGGGCGGGGTTCGGCCTGGCAGGTTCAACCTCTAAACGGGTCTGGGGGGGGAGGAGCCAGACAAAAAAGATGCCCCCTGGCCCTCCAGGTTTGGGGGGTTGGCATTGGGCAGACCCATTCACAAAAAAAACCCATTGTTACTGAAACGCAACAATCCCTCTTAGGGGAAGGGTTTGGGGAAAAAGTCCCTCTGGAGAGTTTTGACTGTCTGGTGAAAGTTTGGGGAACCCAGGCCCCGAAAAACTCTTTTAACAACCAAGTCAAAAACCCGGGGAAAGGGACCGGAAACATCAGAACCCTTCAAACCCGGTTTTTTAAAACACACAGGTAGTAGAGAAAGCACAGGTAAAACCAAAAAGATCCTTGGCCTGTGCGGACTAGAGGGAAAAGAACGGGCAGAAAAAAGTTTTGCGGTGGAGAAAATCATCTACTCTGGACAGGAGAAAGGCCAGCCCCACACACTGGAGTAGCGTGTGAGGCCCGAAGCCCCAAGCACTGCTGCCCTTTGGGAACCGTGTCCCCCACGGACCTCACACCGTTTCAACTCAAAAGGCAGAAAGGTTACCATCTTTCAGTCTACGCCCCAAAAAACAATAAAAGAGTTAGAAGATAAAAAGAAAACTTCTTCGAACAAGTCGCCACAGAAAAAGCCCAAGGAGGGAAACCAAAAATAAATGGGAACTTCCAAATTTTGGGGACAGGCAAACAGAAAAATTCTAGGCAACAGGGACTGGAAAAAAAGAAAACGGGAGACAACAAATTTTTGCATTTTTAAGACCTGGTCATTGCAAGGCACATCTTTCCTCAAAGGTCCCCCAAACCCAAAGGGGTTCCCCCAGGAAAAGACGCCAGAGACCACCCACCATGGCAAAGTGGGAAGGGGGATAGCGGGGTTAGGGGGAACAGAGGAAAAACCTTCGTTGTTCCACCTCAAGAAATTTTCAAACCCTCAGAGGGCGAGATTTTAAACAAAAATGCAAAAGCTGGGAAAGAAAAAAAAAATAGAAGAACAGGCCGAAGAGGAAAACCGTGGTTTCCGTCAAAAAACAGTCAAGACAAGCAGGCTGCGGAGCTGGAAAAACCCGCAAAAAAAAGGGAAAGAAAACAAGAAAATAAAAGGAGGGTGACAAAGAAACCGGGCAGCCCCAGAAAAAAGTGAAAGATCAGATTTAAAAAAAAAACAAATCAAGAAAAAAAAGGAATCACATGTAGGGACAAAAAACCGGGCATTAAAGAGAAATGCAAAGGGACAAAAGAAAATTCTTGAAAAACGACCCGGGAACAAAAGACCCAACCTTTCCCCTTTTCAATCCGGGAACTCTTCCCCCCAAAAAAAAACACAAATAATTTCCCAAAAGTAAAACCCTTTTCTGGGGGGCCCCAAACAGATCCCCTTCGCCTCCCTTCCCCCCCCCAATCCCCTGCATCCCCCCCCTACTAAAACCCTTCTCCACCCCCCCCCCTAAAGATGGATTTAAAGTAAGGATAAATAGGAAAGAGAAGAGGGTTAAAATGAAGTAAAAGGAGACTAAAATTCCATGAGAGTTATAAAACCCTATACAAGATCTGGGACAAGAGAGTGTACCAGAAGAGGGGAAAAAGGTATCTCAAAAGTGCCAAAAAAAAGGGGGCCCTGTCCCCCCGCAAAAAACGGGGAGGAATATGCTACTGTACCCCCGGGAAAAAAATACTGACAATGATCATGCTAGACAGACTGAAGACAGCACGGGACAAGAAAAACTTCGGGTTGAAAGCAGGTTTGGGGCAAGGCAGATCATGCACAGATAATACCACAATGCGCATCATCTTTGGGCATCCTGGAGTGGCAGACCCCCTATATTAGTCTTTTCGATTTCCAAAAGGGGCATTTGACAGCGTCACAGAGATGTCATTTGGAAATGTGCATCACTAGGGTTTCCCCAAAGTTCATCCCATCATCCAGCAGCTATTGAAATGCCACCTTCAAGTCATCATAAAGGGAAAAAAGAGGGAACCTTTCCTACAGCCCGGGTGTCGTCGGGCGTCTGTTGTCGCCAACCATCTTCTGTGGGTGGTTGACTGGATAATCGCAACCCAAAAGGGGGCAGGAAACCACATCAGTGGCCCCTCATGAAGCAGCGAAGCCCTGGAATTCGCAACGCATGCCTTCCTCTAAAGGGCAACAAGAGCACAAGAGAAGCTTTGTCGTGTTGTGACGAACTGAAAAGACTGGCCCCCAAATAAACTTTGGGGAAGACAGAGATCTTTGGGGGTAAACAACAAAACACATGACCCATGCAACTGCAGCAAAAAAACCATAACGAAGTCAGCAATTTTTTTTCCCGGGCGGTGTCGGGAAAGTGGGGGAACAGTGAAGAACTCAAGGCCAAATCAACAAAGCCCGTACCCCTTCAAACCCTTCGCCAATTTGGGGGTAAAAGCCCTTCATTTCAAAAAATTTTGGGAAAATACAACACCAATGTCAAATGGGTCCTACCTTATGGCTCAAAACCCCCTGGCGGGTAAAAAAAACCCCAACACCCACAAACTCCAGTCTTTTACGAACAAATGCTCAGGTACATCTCAACTCAGGGGGGCCGGGAAAGTCAACCAAAAAACAACTGTGGGACAGGACCAGAAAACCCAATCGGTCCATCATTAAAACAAAGGAAAGTGGGATGGATCCCCATACACTCCGCACCCTGCGTAAAATGTCCCAGACAGGCCTTGACTGGAATCACAAGGGAAGCGGAAAGTTGTAACCAAAGCAGACCTGGCGCAGAAGTGTTGACAAAGAAACGAAGGCAGCCGGAATGGGCTGGGGCCAAGCTGAAAGAGGATCTCCCAAAACCCTGTTCGTTGGAGGGGTGTTGTTGCAGCCCCTTTTTCCCCAAGGAAACCAGAGGCATAAGTCAAAACAATCACAATCAGCACGTTCCCGGGAAAATAGGATTTTAAAAAGGGAAATTTAAAAAAAAAAAAAAAAAAATTTAAAAAGAAAAAAAAAAGAGAAAAAAGTGTGAGACAATCGCACTGTTCCAGAAAGCTTGGGCTGGGGCGGAATTGACACTGGTTGTCCTGTCCCTGTTTTCTTTACACTGCAGCACTGGGGGGGCGGTCTCGGAAAAAATAAGATTTTTGATAAAAATTAAACTGCACCAATTTACATTTCAAGGCCCTGGGGTTCAGAACACGGAGTAAGTCCCCGTAAGATTTATGCAAATTCTAATAATATTTGGGTTTAAGGGAAGTGTTATATACATGCAGCAGTTGAGCCAAAACAAATCCTTGTTCACACAAACACACACACACACACAACATACACACACACACACGAAGTCAAAATCGCACACAAGGTTACCTGCTACCCCCCCCCCAACCCCCCCCCCCTACCCCCGCCCCCCCCACCACCCTTAATGTGGAACTTGGGAGTGAGAATTTTGTCACACCAAGTTTTTAGTGTAACCCCCAGACAGAAAATTTGGGGCTGGGTGAGTCTGGTGGCGGGCACTGTGTACCTAACTGTTGTACCCTTTGGGGGGGTGGGAGGAAAGGGGAGAATTACTTTTTTTATGGGCCCTCTAGAGTTTTAAAATGGGATTTTGGGCTGTAACTTTTTTCGCAAACACACTTTGGCAAAGGGGCAATTGGATAAAGACGGCTTTTTTAGAGGATGTGTTCCTTGGGGGGGGTTAAAGGGCATGCCCGCAGCCGCTTGGGGGAAAAACATCTTTTATTTCTGATAAGTTGTGTCCTTTTTTTTCTATGATGGTGTATTTTGCATGTGTTGATTTCCCGTAGAAAAATGAGGTGCTGTACTTCTTTGTGCGGGGAATGTGTTTTAAGCCAAAGAATAAAACATCAAGTGAGCCTGGTGCTGATGTTTTGGGTTTCTGCCCTTTTTAAAATGAATATCTGATTGATGTGTTTTGTCACTGAGCACCCCGGATGAGATTTTTGTGCTGGGGTATCTTTTCTGAAGTTTTGGCCTGGTGTAGGATTTTTGGGAGTAGCTGAGGTACTTCAGAAGTGGTTTATTTCAGTTTGTCTTTTCTTTTTCTTTGAGGGATGTTATCCAAACATTTGGGGTTTTCTTTTTTTCCTTTGTTTTCAAAGGGTTTGTTTTTGCCAGAGTCGTTTGGTGTTGATGTATATGTTGGCAGGTTGCTTGTGGCTTGGTTGTTTATTTCTTCAGTAAGTTGGATGCTTTTTGCCAGAGTTGTTTGGTTTTATGTTCACATATTTTCCCCTGATTGTAGTGAGTAATTGATCAGTGGGGTTGGCTTTTGGGCAGTGTTTTCATGTTACATTGATTTTTGGGTTTTGGTTGGTAGGAAAAAGAGAATCTTTGGTGGTAGGAAGGTGAAGTAAGGAGTCCGTCTTTGTTGCGCGTGTTGAGGTTGAGGTTTGGGGGTGGGGGTGCTTTTTTAGTGTGCTTTCAGTTAGGAGTTCGACCAAGTTGGGGTTTTCTGTTTGCAGTGTGAGAATAGTTTTTTGGGGGGGAAAACCCTTTTTTGGTTTCTTTTTTTTTGGATTGGCAAGACAGTGAGTGTATCTTTTGCTTCGTGTTGTGTGTTTGGGGGAAATGTTTGTTTGCAACAGGAAACAGGAAACGAGTGATTTTTGGGGAGGGGTAACTGATGGTGCGAATGTTTGCACTATGGTGAGTGTTTTTGTGTGCGTTTTGGATGAATGTTAGACGGATGCTTTTTGTTGAGTGATGGTAAATTTCGTCTCACAGGGGTTTTTTGAATTGGTGTTTTTGCTGTTTTGGTGGGGTGGTTTTTTGTTGTGTTCCCCTCTGGAGTTACCTGGGCTGGTTGCAAAGGGGGGATGGGGGGGTGGTGATCATCCATGGTACATTCAGGATGGGTGGTGGGGTGGTGGGGACATTTGGGAAATGGGGAAAAATCTGGTTGGGGCAGGAATCCTGGATGGGGGGGGATGTCCTGGAGAATTATTCCGCCCGAGGGGGAAGGTTTTGGGGTTTGGGGGAGGGTATTTGGGGAGGTCACGCAAGCCTCGTCCAGGTTTGGCTGGGCTTTTTTCTGGTAGGCAGAAGATGGCTCGGAAACACTTTTATCAGAGTCGAAACTTTTTTTTTACCCATTTTTGCACAGGTTGCCTTTCACAAGTACAAAATTCCTGTTTTTCGTAAAAAGGTGGTGATGGTGATTAGGAATGCATGCGCTTTGATTTGCTTTTGCAAGTATAGGGCTTATAAGTTCCATTTTTATTATTATTATTATTATTATATTATTTTCGTTTTTTTGCCTAAAAATTCACTTGTATTTTATTTTAAAGGTTTTTCAAGGGAGGGGGGTGGGGGGCTGGTTAGGTCTCCATTTTCACTGAGGGAAATGGGGTTTTTTAGGGTTTTGGGAAAGTCATTCCAACAAACCTAAGGCGGTTTGATTGTTTACATTGGCAGTAGCCTTTGTAGAAGATCACTCGGGGAAGGGAGCAACTGAAGAGGGACCAAAAGTTCTGTTTTTTGGGCAATTTTTATGTCTATTTGGGGGGGCCCCCGTCACACTGGGTTTTTGGGTGAAATCGACATTTTTTTGGGGGGGTTTGGGGGGGTTTAAAAAATTTAAAATTTGGTGGGGGAAAATTTGGGGGGGGTTGGGAAAATGGCCCGGGGGGTTTCCCTTTTTTAAAAGGGGGGTTTTTTTTGTTATTGGGGGGGTTTTGGGGGGGGGGGGCTTTGGCGGGGGGGGGGGGGGGGGGTTTGGGGGGGAGGGGGGATTAAAAAAGGATCAAAACTGGAAAAAGTGTTTTGTTCACAGGGGCCCCAATACTTTGAAGGGTAAAAAAAAACCCCTATTTAGTTATAAACTGACCTGGAAAAAGTGGAAAAAAAAAATACTACCCCCATGTGAAAAGGTGGCTGGACCCCTGGAAAAAAAGGGGAAAAAGGGGTGATAGAAAGAAAGGGGGGTGTTAAAAAACAAGGCCATCCCCAAACTGTGAAACAAGGGCAGGGGCAAAAAAAAAATTTTTTTAATTTTTCCAATACTAAAGGCCCCAAAAAAAAAACCCAAAACACATTCACCCTAAAAAAAGGGGAAGCCCCAAAGTATTGAAGCAGTTTCCAAAAATGAAATTTTTTCACAAACTCAGCTGCACACTGGGGGGGGAAAAGGGAAAAAAGAGGAAAAATTGTTGGTGAATTCCCGTCCAAAGGCAAATTAAAGGGTCGAAAACTGGGAGATTGGTGGTTCGTTTTAAACCCGGGCCCCCGGCCCACAGTTCACCTTTGATAGGGGTAAACTTCATTATAATTTTATATCTGACCCTGGAGAAGTGTCAAACAATACTAGGCCTATGTGAAATAAAGGGTAGAAGGCTTGGACTGAAGGAAGAAGAGAGGAGGAGGGGGGTGTTAGAGAGGAGGGATGGGGGGGTGTTAAAGCAAGGCCATCAAAAGCTGTGAACAAAGACTAGGTCTAGTGATGGCACTAGGGGCGCAATACTATGAAGGCCTACACACACAAACACACATCACTTCCTGATTAGGTAAGCCTAGCCTAGCCTAGACAGCCAGCTAGCCAGAACTTGAGATCACTTCACACCTCATGCTGTAACACACCTTGGTGGCTGGCCACACTGGACACCCCACATCTGTAGCACAAGCCAGTGTGGCTGACTCAGTCACAAAGCAACGTGTGGTCAAGGATTAACATTTCAACTAGGCTATCCATGCCCAGTCAACTGTGATGGGCGAATGGACATCAGTGTGACAAAATGAAAACAAACTTTGTTACTTTTTCACCAATATCTCACAAGGACACACCGTTACAAGAAAACCAACAGCACAGGTGCAATCCACATAATAGAAGAGGACCACGGTCCAACACTGAATATATTGGAAGACAGGTTCCCTATTAAATGAACATTTTTTACAGAGCACAAGAGCACATGTCTGCACACATGAGAAGGAGAGGGGAGAGAGAGAGAGAGAGAGAGAGAGAGATAATGCATTGGTGCAATTGCCAGTGCTTGCATGCTTGTAGTATAAGATCCCTATGTGAATACATTTCATTGTTTTTATTTAACAGTGTGGGGAATGCTTACTTCTAACTGAGCTATTGATTGTTGTTAATTTTTGGATGACAATATTTACATAGTGATTGCTTTTACTTATTTTTCTAATTGATTTGAATAGTTCATGTTTCTTTTCTGAAAAAAAAGAGTTATTATTTGTAATCATGTGCAAGTGTATGTGCGCACACAAGGGCACATTGCAATGCAGCTTTTTCTGAGCAGTTTTCTTCTGTTTTTACCAAAGAAAAACTATCTGCAGCTTGTCCGTCTCTTCATTGTTACCTCTCTTTCCCCTTATCACAGTTATGAAGTGGGTCAGTGGTTTTGAGGTAAGGGCCCCCTGCCTAGAAAGCAAAAGTTAAAAGGTGTGGGTCAGAAGTGTGTGGTGGTTTGAATCCGTTTTTGGCCCGAAACTTTTCCCCATTCCAATCAGACCATGAGGGAGGTCTGGGTGCTAGTCTTTCGGATGAGACGATAACTGAGGTCTCATGTGTTATACATAATTATTTAACGAACATAAAAGGACCCCTGGCAACAAGAGTGTGTCTTAGCAAAATTGTGTAGGAAAAAGGCACTGTATAGGGATACAGATACAGATACAGACAGGAAAAACAAAGAAAATAAGGGGTGGCACTGCTCTTGAGGCAATGCACTCTCCCCAGGGAGAGCATCCCGAATTTGACAGAGAGAAATCTGCCCTGACTTAAAGTGGTACAATATAAAAAATAATATAAATAATTACAATCACTATCACATATCCAGGTCAGGTCAGTCAGAGAAGTTCTCTGTCACTGCTTCTGGTATCCATGTAACCCAGTACAAGTTGTCGCATGTGGAGGAGGAAACCCCACTAGAAAAACAACAACATATGGAGACTTGTAGAGGAGATTGGCGCCACTGAGGAATATCCAAAGCCCACAGGAAAGACATGAGAGACAATACAAAGCCAATATGATAACGGATCGGTCGAGGCCCGGGTTACCAACAGCCGCACTTTCCATTGATTAACACCAGGGTGGAAGTGACAAGTTAGCTACTGGAGTTAAAACATTACTTAAGCTCCTTAGAGAACAAATCACCATTGGAACTTGGAACGTCAGTATACTCTACCAGTGCGTAAAAGTCAAAGAACTAGACTATGAGCTTAGCCACTATAAATGGGACATTATTGGACTAGGAGAAGTGAGATGGACAGGATATGGTGAGACAATGACTGAAGAAGGCAAAAGGATCTGGTACAGTGGTCAAGAGAAACATCACCAGCATGGAGTGGCATTTATTGTCAGAAAGGAAGTAGTGGGGTGCATTTATCAGCTGTACACCGGCTTTCAGCAGGATTATCAGCTTTCCGGGTGTCGGCCAAGCCCAAGAACATCACCATCATACAAATTATGCGCATCATCTGACCATGCAGATGAAGAAGTAGAGGAATTTACGGAAGAACTTGAAGAGACCCTTTTGAAGATAACCAAGAAAGACATCATCATCATTAAAGGGGGATTTTAACGCCAAAGTAGGTCCTGACTCTTACAACTAATGGGCCAGAACAGTTGGTTAGTTTGGAACTGGAGAGACCAAGGACAGGGGACTACATCTGCTGGAGTTTGCCTGCCCCCACAGACTTACCATTGCCATACCCTCTATCCCACAAGCAGAAAGGAGGATAACCTGGCATGCCCCCAAACGGCAAGATCCATAACCAAATAGATTTCTTTCTTAACACCATGGTGCTTCAAATCCAGCATCAACAGAGCCAGACCAAGAACCTACCCTGGAGCTGACAAAGGCAGTGACCACGACCTTGTACTGCTGGTATTCAAAATGAAGCTGAAGAAAAATAAACAGCCTGCAAACCCACGTATCAAATTTGACGTGGACAAACTGAAAGATCCAGATTTCGAGGAGATCTTCCGAGCTAAGCTTGAAGGATGTTTTGCGGCATTAACGCTCCTGGACAATGACATCAATGACCTCACCAACAACTTTAATGAGGCAGTCTGAGAAACAGCAGAGGAGATACTCGGTCGTCAGAGGAATAAACACCAGCCATGGGCTACCAATGACTCTTGGACCTCTGCGATACAAGAAGAGCACTGAAACCAACCAGGTCTTCCAACCCTAAAAAATACTGGGAGGCCAACAATATTGTGATGAAGTCAAAGTTAAAGGCCAGAGAGAAGTGGATCAGTGATCAATGTGATGAGATCGAAAAAAGCATGGGAAAATGGGCAACAGTAAAAAGGCATAGGACACACTGGAGAAACTCACAAACCACTTCAAACCAAATCATCAGTCATTGAAGACAGCTCTGGAAACCCCCCTCACGAAAGCTCAGTTTTATTGAACAGGTGGTCTGAGTATTGTCAAGAACTATACAACTACCCAATCAACCTGACAAGAGCATAATAGTAAAAGGGAAACGAACATCAAGAGTACCCTCGCCATTACCTATCTGAGGGGAGAAATGGAAGAAGCCATCCCAAGTTTTCCAGTAGGAAAGGTCCCAGGAGCAGACAAACATACCAGCAGAACTGCTCAAGCATGGTGGCGAAACAGTTTTTCACACATGTTACAGCTATCTGTCAAAAGATTTGGGAGACAAAACGTGGCCAACAGAAGGGACACAATCACTCCACATGCATCCCTTGCCCAAGAAGGTGAAATTACGCCAATCCCAAAACATAGAAAATCGCCTCATCAGCCAGCCAGAAGATCATGCTAAAAGTTATTTTGAATTGACTCAAGAAGGAGAGAAGAAACCTTGAGAGGAAAGCGGGTTTCATGGCAGGAGGAGCAAAAATCAAAACAGTTTTTTTTAACGCCACATCCTGATGTAAAAACATCTTCAAACAAGGGGCCCTGTTCCACAACTTTATCGACTTCACGAGGCTTTCGAAGAGTATGGCATAAAGGGCCCTGGGCAGGTCCTCAGAAACGTTTGGCATTGAAGAAGGATAGGCACACCTTCAAGCTTATACGACAGGCAAACGTGCAGTCATTCTGAACAATCAGGTCAGAGACTACTTAAAAAACCTATTTGGGGTGAAAGGATGCTGTTATCCCCGGCCTGTTTAATCTGTTTGGGGAAAAACGTTATGAGAGAGACCCCCCTGACTTCCACTCTCCATCTCCTTTGGCGGGCCCCCCTCAACAACTTGCGTTTTTGCTGATGACTGACCTCATGGGGGGAAGTAACACAGAGCTGCAAGATCTTACGCCCGACTTGAGAAGAGAGCTGGAGCTATGGGATGGGGGGTAGTGGAGAAAAGTAAAAATACTTGTGAAAAGACGAGCAGCGCCATGCTTTTAAATTTTTATGAACGGCCCGCGATGGGGGGTAGACGCTTTTAAAAAATTGGGGAAACCCCAAAAAAAAAAAAAATAAAAAAAAAAACCCCTTTGCAAAACTCACCCCAAAGGAAAAAAAGGGACGTTTTCCCACAAATAAAGTCTCAAAACCCTAACTTTCCTTTTCAAAACCCATTTGGAAACGAAAAGGGAATTTTCCGATTTTAAAAAAAATCCAAAGAAAATTCGGGGGTATCCCGGGGAAAGAAAACCAATTTAATTTTTTAAACAAAAAAGGGGGACCCCCGCCCTTTCACCCCCAAAAGAAAAAAGAACTGTTGGCAATTACCCCCCAAAAAACCGAAAAACAATGGGAAATGAAGAGGAAAAAGGGGGCAGAAAAACAAGTCAGGGGGGAAAAATCAGGGAAGGACCCCGGATGATGACTCGGCAAAATACTGTTCAGAGCCCCGGTGAGATGGTGGGGGAGGGGTTACCCGGCTCGCTTTCATGATCCTCCCGCCCGCCCAAGGGCATGGGACTGATGATTGGGTGATCCCTTTTTATGTTGTTGGCTGACCCCATGGGCCTACTATGATTTAGTCCAGCTTCCCCCACTCCTTTCATCACTCAGATTTTGGAGTTGTGTTCAAAGTCTATCCACCCTCTTCAAATTTTAAAGACCTTATCACGTTATGGTATATAACAATCCTTTATGGGGGAAGCCATTTCCGTGTGGCGTGTCTTATTAATGGCACGCCCAAACTCACTATGACTGTCTTATTGATGGCACAGACCTTACGCACATGATTTCTATATTTTTGGACGAATATCACGCTAAGAAATGTTTTTATTTGGCCAGACAATGGATGACCAATAAAGCTATGGCATGTCTTATTGATGGCCAGACCTTTTCCATGTGGGTTTTCTTATTGTGGCACAAAACCATGTCACGTATGGCTTTCTTATTGATTTCAAGACCTTTTCACCTGTGGTATGTTATTTGTGGCACAGCCCCTGTCACGCTTGGGATACTTATTGATGGCACAAAACCCTGTCTCTTTATGGCATACCCATATTTATGGCACAAACCATGTCTCATATGGGATACCGTATTGATGGCACAGACCAGTCTCACCTGATTCCCATTTTTGATGCACAGACCTGTCTTACTATAAAAAAAAAAGTATGTTCTTTTGAGCCAGAAGGCCCTAGAGCCGGAGTTATCCCGGTTTT
>CM054162.1:40100607-40155416 GCA_028751875.1 Rapana venosa
CCATGGCTAGTCTGACTTGATTTCTGTTGTCGATCGCCCGTCCTTTGTGAGTGTAGCGCCAAGGTATTTAACTCATTGGAGTCGCAGTGAAATGGATCCCGCCATTTTGTGGTGACGCATGATTTTGGCTATATTTGAAAAATTCAGCAGACTTACCCAACATAATAATGACATACTCAGTATATATCATTGAAAAGTTTATAATGTCTTCTTTTGAGAGTGTTTCACAGTTTTTTAATAGATGACTGTATTTATTTTTTACAAATTTCCAAAATATGTCACTGAATGCTGAAAAATAAAAAGTTTTGAAAATTAGGGTTGGTATCTTAAATGGCTTGAACTATTCATCAACTAGTCCCATTGAACCAATTTGATGGTTTTTCACCAAAGTAAACTTCCCTGAAGCTGGCTGAATCCATGTGATTTGACTTTTTGTACAACAGACTTTTTTTTTTAAAGAATCATAACACTGGGGTGCCTGAAATCCCAAAGATATCACTTGTTGACATGTCAAAGAAAATTGGCCAACAGATAAAAACTAGGCAAGCTTATGGTCAAGGAAAGCAACTGTGTTTAGAAAAATGATTGCCCTACAGGCCAGAGTAATTTCCTTTGAGTTAACCATTACTTAGTGTTTTTTAAAAAATTCGTAAGTCTGCCGAATCTTAAGCTTCGGCACGTCACAGTAAAGGAAAAGAGTGCCGAATCTTAAGCTTCGGCACAACCTCAATGAATTAAAAGCGTCTACCTCCTCCAGTTGCTGGCCGTTCATGTAAATTTAAGCAGTGCCATTGCTCGTGCTGTTCACAAATACTTTACTTTTCTCCGAGCTCACCTCCATCCCATATGCTCCAGCTCTGTTCTCAAGTCTGGTCGTAAGATCTTGCAGCTTTGTGTTACTTCCGCCCATGAGGTCAATGTCATCGGCAAACTGCAAGTTGTTGAGGGGTCTGGAGATGGTAGAGTGGAAGTCATGGAGGGTCTCTCTCATAATGTTTTCCAAGAACAGATTAAACAGGACCGGAGATAACAGGCATCCTTGTCAGACCCCAAGTATGGTTTTGAAGTAGTCTGCGACCTGATTGTTCAGAAGGACTGCACTGCTTGCAGTGTTGTATAGTGCTTGAATGGTTTGCACTAGTTTTTCTTCAATGCCAAACGTTCTGAGGACCTGCCACAGGCCTTCATGCCATACTCTGTCGAAAGCCGTCTTGAAGTCGATGAAGTTGTGGAACAGGTCTCTCTGATGTTGACGATGTTTTTCCATCAGGATGTGGCGGTTAAAAATCTGTTCAATTGTGCTCCTGCCTGCCCTGAACCCAGCTTGTTCCTCTGCAAGGTGTTCTTCTGCCTCCTTCTTGAGTTGATTCATAATAACTTTGAGCATGATCTTGCTGGTGTGGTTGATGAGGCTGATTGTTCTATAGTTTTTGCATTGGCGTAAATTCCCCTTCTTGGGCAGAGGTATGCATGATGAGTGATTGTGTCCATTCTGTTGGCCACTGTTTTGTCTCCCAAATCTTCTGACAGATAGCTGTAACATGTGTGCTGACTGTTTCGCCACCATGCTTGAGCGGCTCTGCTGGTATGTTGTTTGCTCCTGGGGACTTTCCTACTGGTAAACTTCGGATGGCTTCTTCCACTTCTTCCCTCAGTATAGGTAATGGCGAGGGTACCGTTGATGTTGCTGCTTCCTCTTCTATTATGCTCTTGTCAGGTTGGATTGGGTAGTTGTATAGTTCTTGACAATACTCAGACCACCTGTTTAATGCAGCTGAGCTTTCTGTGAGGAGGTTTCCGGAGCTGTCTTCAGAGACTAATGATTTGGTTTGAAGTGGTTTTGTGAGTTTCTTCAGGGTGTCATATGCCTTTTTACTGTTGCCCACTTTCATGCTTTTTTCGATCTCATCACATTGATCACTGATCCACTTCTCTCTGGCCTTTAACATTGACTTCTTCACAAGATTGTTGGCCTTCCAGTATTCTTTAGGGTTGGAAGACCTGGTTCGTTTCATTGCTCTTCTTGTATCGCAGAGGTCCAAGATGTCATTGGTAGTCCATGGCTGGTGTTTATTTCTCTGATGACCAAGTACCTTCTCTGCTGTTTCTCAGACTGTCTCATTAATGTTGTTGGTGAGGTCATTGATGTCATTGTCAAGGAGGGTTAATGCCGCAAAATATCCGCCAAGCTTAGCTTGGAAGATCTCCTCGACATCTGGATCTTTCAATTTGTCCACGTCAAATTTGATACGTGGGTTTGCAGGCTGTTTGTTTTTCTTCAACTTCATTTTGAATACCAGCAGCACATGGTCCTGGTCGCTGCCTATGTCCGCTCCAGGGTAGGTTTTTGGTCTGGCTCTGTTGATGCTGGATTTGAAGCACCGTGGTCTTATGATCAAATCTATTTGGTTATGGATCTTGCCGTTTGGCGCATGCCAGGTTGTCCTCCTTGACTGCTTGTTTGGATAGAGGGTATTGGCAATGGTAAGTCTGTGGGTGCAGGCAAACTCCAGCAGACGTAGTCCACTGTCGTTGGTCTCTCCAGTTCCAAACTGACCAACTGTTCCGGCCCATTGGTTGTAAGAGTCAGGACCTACTTTGGTGTTAAAATCCCCTTGAATGATGATGATGTCTTTCTTATGTATCTTCATGATGGTCACTTCAAGATCTTCATAAAATTCTTCTACTTCTTCATCTGCATGGTCAGATGATGGTGCATATATTTGTATGATGGTGATGATTTTGGGCTTGGCCCACACTCGGATGCTGATAATCCTTCTGGAAGCTGGTGTACAGCTGATAATGCACCCCACTACTTCCTTTCTGACAATAAATGCCACTCAATGTTGGTGATGTTTCTCTTTACCACTGTACCAGATCCTTTTGCCTTCTTCAGTCATTGTCTCACCAAATCCTGTCCATCTCACTTCTCCTAGTCCAAAAATGTCCCATTTATAGCGGCTAAGCTCATACTCTAGTTCTTTGATTTTTACGCACTGGTAGAGTATACGGACGTTCCATGTACCAATGGTGATCTGTTCTCTAAGGAGCTTAAGTAATGTTTTAACTCCAGTAGCTGACTTGTCACTTCCACCCTGGTGTTGATCAATGGAAAGTGCGGCTGTTGGTAACCCGGGACTCGACCGATCCGTTATCATATTGGCTTTGTATTGTCTCTCATGTCTTGTCTGTGGGCTTAGTATATATTCCTTGGTGGCGCCAATCTCCTCTACAAGTCTCCATATGTTGTTGTTTTTCTATTGGGGTTTCCTCCTCCACATGCGACAGGTTGTACTGGGTTACATGGATACCACAAGCAGTGACAGAGAACTTCTCTGACTGACCTGACCTGGATATGTTATAGTGATTGTAACTATTTATATAACTTTTTATATTGTACCACTTTAAGTCAGGGCAGATTTCTCTCTGTCAAATTCGGGATGCTCTCCCTGGGGAGAGTGCATTGCCTCAAGAGCAGTGCCACCCCTTATTTTCTTTGTTTTTCCTGTCTGTATCTGTATCTGTTTCCCTATCACAGTGCCTTTTTCCTACACAATTTTGCCAAAGACAACGCTCTTGTTGCCATGGGTCCTTTTATGTTCGTTAAATAATTATGTATAACACATGAGACCTCAGTTTATCGTCTCATCCGAAAGACTAGCACCCAGACCTCAACTCATGGTCTGATGGATGGGAAAAAGTTTCGGGCCAAAACAGGATTCAAACCACCACACACTTCTGACCTACACCTTTTGACTTTTTGCTTTCTAGGCAGGCGCATTACCTCTAGACCACTGACCCACTTCATAACTGTGAGTAAGGGAATGAGAGGTAACAATGAAGAGACGGACAAGCTGCAGATAGTTTTTCTTTGGTAAAAACAGAAGGAAACTGCACAGAAAAAGCTGCATTGCAATGTGCCCTTGTGTGCGCACATACACTTGCACATGATTACAAATAATAACTCTTTATTTTCAGAAAAGAAACATGAACTATTCAAATCAATTAGAAAAATAAGTAAAAGCAATCACTATGTAAATATTGTCATCCAAAAATTAACAACAATCAATAGCTCAGTTAGAAGTAAGCATTCCCCACACTGTTAAATAAAAACAATTTTGAAATGTATTCACATAGGTGATCTTTATTACTACAAGTATGCAAGCATGCAATTGCACCGTTGCATTCTCTCTCTCTCTCTCTCTCTCTTCTCTCTCATCTCTCTCTCTCTCTCTCTCTCTCCTCTATCTCTCTCTCTCTCTCTCTCTCCCCTTCGGATGTGTGCAGATGTGTGCTCTTGTGCTCTGTAAAAAATGTTCATTTAATACGGAACCTGTCTTCCAATATATTCAGTTTTGGACCCTGGTTCTCTTCTATTATGTGGATTGCACCTGTGCTGTTGGTTTTCTTGTAACGGTGTGTCCTTGTGAGATATTGGTGAAAAAGTAACAAAGTTTGTTTTCATTTTGTCACACTGACGTCCATTCGCCCATCACAGTTGACTGGGCATGGATAGCCTAGTTGAAATGTTAATCCTTGACCACACTGTTCCTTTGTGACTGAGTCAGCCACACTGGCTTGTGCTACAGATGTGGGGTGTCCAGTGTGGCCAGCCACCAAGGTGTGTTACAGCATGAGGTGTGAAGTGATCTCAAGTTCTGGCTCACTGGCTGTCTAGGCTAGGCTAGGCCTACCCATTCAGGAAGTGATGTGTGTTTGTGTGTGTAGGCCTTCATAGTATTGCGCCCCTAGTGCCATCACTAGACCTAGTTTGTGTTCACAGCTTTTGATGGCCTTGCTCTAACACACACCCCCTCCCTCCTTTCTAACACCCCTCCCCCTCCTCTCTTCTTCCTTCAGTCCAAGCCTTCTACCCTTTATTTCACATAGGCCTAGTATTGTTTGACACTTCTCCATGGTCAGATATAACATTATACTGAAGTGTTCCCTATATTCAAAGATGTGAACTGTGGGACCATGAGCCATGGGTTAGAAACGGAACCACCGATCTCCCAGTTTTCACCCCACTCCATCTTATATCTCTATTCCCCCCCAGACCCCCTCCCCCCCCCCCCCCCCCCCCCCCCCCCCCCCCCCCCCCCACAAAAATGTCAGCTGTCACTGATAAAACCCAGTGTGACTGGGCCCCCCAAATAGACATAAAAATTGACCCAAAACAGTTAACTTTTAGAGTCCCTCTTCAGTTGCTCCCTTTGGCCAGAGTGATCTTCTACAAACGCTACATGCACAATGTAAACGATCAACCCGCCTTTAGAGTTTGTTGGACTGACTTTGCCAAACGTAACAAACCCATTTCCCTCAGTAAAAATGGATACCTAACCAGCATCCCCACCACCCTACCTAGTGAAGAACTTTATAAAACTAAAATACAAGAGAATTGTGGAGACAAGAAACTGATCACCATCACCACCTTTTACACAACAGGAACTGTACTTGTGCAAGGCAACCTGTGCAGAAGATGGCTCAAAAAAGAATTTCAGACTCTGATAGAAGTGATCCGAGCCATCTTCTGCCTGACACAGAAAGAAGCCCAGCCAAACCTGGACGAGGCTGTGTGTGACCTGTCCGAAGTACCTCTACCCCAACCCAAACCTTCCCCCTCTGGCGGAATAATTCTCCAGGACATCCCCTCCCCATCCAGGAGTCCTGCCCCAACCAGATTGCTCCAATTTACCAATGTCACCACCAGCCCACCACCCAGTCCTGATGTCCCACTGTGAGATGCATCACCACCCTCATCCCCACCAGTTCAGCAGCCAGCCCAGGTAACTTCAGCAGAGGAGAACACAACACAAACCACTTCACCAAACACAGCACAAACACCACATTCACACATTGTGCAGACACAAGTTATCCATCACTCAACAAAAAGCAGTCCATCTAACATTCAGTCCAAAAACAGCACACAAAACACTCATCCATCCTGTGCAACACGTCGCACCATCAGTTACCCGCTCTCACCAAAACTCACCTCACTTTCCTCATTTCCTGTGCAAACAAACACTTACCCAAACATCACAACGACTGAAGCAAAAGATACACTCACTGTCTTTTCAATCCAAAAAACCACCAAAGCATAGGGTTCCCTCACCAAAACTATTCTCACACTGCAAACAGAAAACCACAACTTGAAGTCAGAACTCACGGAACTGAAACGCACACTATCAAAAGCACACACACACAAACACTCAACCTCACACACACAGTCAGACAAAGAAGAGGACTCCTTACTATCATCCTTCCTTACCACCAACAGATTCTCTCTTCTCTACCACTACCACGAAAACACAAATCAATGTACACATGAAAACACTGACCAGAAGCCAACTCCACCTGACTCAATTACTTCACTACAAGCCATGGACAATACTGTGAACATCAACAACCAAACAGACTCTGGAAAACAAGCATCCGACATTACTGAAGAAATCAACAACCAAGCCACAAGCAACACTGCCAACACTATCAGCATCAACAGCCAAACAGACTCTGGCAAACAAACCCGTGACAACACCGAGGAGAAAGCCCCAAACCCAAATGTTTGGATAACAGTCCCTCAAAGAAAAAGAAAAGACAAACTGCAATCACACACTTCTGAAGTACCTCAGACTACTACCAACAACATCCTCACACCAGGCCAACAACTAGCAGTACAAAGAGTACACTCCAGCACAACGAGTCTCATCCTAGGTGACTCAGTGACATGACACATCAAGCCAGATATTCTATATTACAAAGGCAGAAATCAAAACATCAGCATCTCAGGTCTCACAGTTGATGACCTTATTCATTGGCTTCAACACATTCCCCGCAACAAAGAAGTACAGCACCTCATTTTTCATACTGGAATCAACACATGCAAACATACATCCATCATAGACAATAAATGGACACAACTTATCAGAAATATCAAGCATGTGTTCCCCCAAGCCAGGCTGCTGGCATCGTCCATTATCCCCCCAATGGGACGACATCCTCTAAAAAAGACCGTCAATTTATCCAATATGTCCCTTGCCAAAGTGTGTTCTGCAGAAAACATCACGTTTGCAGACCACACTGCCATATTTACAACTACTAGTGGGGCCCCATCAAAGATTTATATTCTGACCCTTTCCATCCCAGCCCCATAGGTGCAGACAGGTTAGTGTACAGCCTCAAATACACTGACCCCCAACACCAACGACAGCCTCTCCTAACGACCCCAACTACACGGCCCACTGACGTACAGAGGAGGCAACCCTTACCTCTGCTTCAAAAAGGGTATCATGTCCCTGGATACCCTTTTTCATCGTGGATGTCAGGACGCCAACCTACCCCTCAACCCCTAAATGACGGTGTCTGGGCCAACAGACAAACCCTCCCACGTCTACGATATGTGACGACCCTACCTCCTCCCTACCGCCAGCTCCCACTCTACCCAGCAGTGTCCGCCACCAGACTTCACCCAGCTCCAACTTTTCTGTCTAGGGTTACACTAGAAACTCTGGTGTGACAAATTCTCACCTACCAATGTTCCACATTAAGGGTGTGTGGGGGTGGGGGTGTGGGGGGTGTGGGTGGGGGTGTGGGGAGAGGTATGCAGGTACACCTATGTGTGCGTATGTGTGCACTTCGTGTGTGTGTGTATGTGTGTGTGTGTGTGTGTGTGTGTGTGTGTGTGTGTGTGTGTGTGTGTGTGTGTGTTGTGTGTGAACAAGGATTTGTATGTGCGTTCATACTGCATGCATGTGTATGAACACTTCCCTTAACCAATCATTAGTTAGAAGTTGCATAACATCTTACAAGGACTTACTCCTGTGTTCTGCTACCCATGGCCTTGAAATGTCAATTTGGTGACAGTTTAACTTTATATCATAAATCTCTATTCTGTGCTCGAGACACGCCCACCCAGTGCTGCAGTGTGAAGCAGACAGTGACAGGACAACCAGTGTCAATCTCATGCACCAGGACCAAGCTTTCTGGAACAGTGCTGATTGTGCTCATCACTTTCTTTTCTCTTTTCTTTTCTTATTATTTTTCTTACTTTTTTTTATTGTCTTTTAAAATCATATTTTCCAGGAACTGTGCTGATTGTAGTTGTGCTTATTATTCATATTCTGGCATCTTTTATTTACAGGTGCTTTACTGTATTGTCTCGCCTTGCTTGTTGAGGGTGATTTGGTTACTCTGTTGTTGTTTTTTTGGGTCTTTTTTTTTAATATCTCCCCTTTCTCTCGGTAACCAATCACGCCACTGTGGAGTTTTTTTTCTTCTTGTCGATACTGTTGACGAATGAGTTATAACATTGTGTGCTACGAGTGTAATTGATTTTATCCTTTCTTCACCCTTCACCACTATACCCCTATCAAGTAATTCCCTACCCCCTCTATTATTATTATTATTCATGTTCTCTCTTTTCTTCTTATCTCACCTTCTTGTACTAATATTCCTCACAAACTAACTTTAATAGTGTATTCAAGACACAATCATGGCCTCAAGATGGCTTACGATTTTGACCACCTAATATAAACCATGCAGTCAATAAATCGAAGTTACCCAGACTCATCACAAACCAAGCAAACCATTATCATATACTAGGGCTTTTCCGAGTCAAGACTTACACAAACACATAACCAACACTGACTTTCCATCCAGGATATAAAATCATGGAAAGATCCGCAATGCCAAAGAAACAGGTTTCTAATCTATATTAGATGAGTCTGTAACGTTCAAACATCTTTTCCATCTTGAACGTTATGAAGTAGAAATCCATTGATCAAAGTAGCTATAAAAGTGCAGCGCTATTATAATGGGTTCTGTTACAGAAATCAACAGAGAAAAAATTTGATAGACAAGTTTGACTCCTTGATGAAACTTATAGTCCTATTGAATCTAGAAATTATCTTACTAGGTGATTTAATATTGACTAGCAAAAGTAAACAACCAATGGACCCAAGTATTAATCATTCATCTTCACTCAATCAGTAACTTCACCACAGAGTTACATCAATTCTAACACAATTATTCATCACATCATGTATCAGACCTAAACTCATAGAAAACGTGTGTCCCTATTATACACTGTAGTGACACTACCAGTCCTGTAACATGGTCAAAAAAAGGAACAAAAATTCTTAACCTGCCATAAACTATAACTATGTTCTTTTGCAAATTTAATGAGACTTTTCTTACTAGAGTTAGCAGTTTATGCATTCGGAACATTCAATATTACTGATACAGACCTGGCCATTGAGTTCTGGATAAAAGCTTCTACTGAACTATAACATCATTGTCAGGTCAGTCAGAGAAGTTCTCTGTTACTGCTACTGGTATCCATGTAACCTAGAACAACCTGTTGCATGTGGGGGAGGAAACCCCAATTGAAAAAAACACATATGGAGACTTGGAGAGGAGATTGGCGCCACCAAGCCCACAGACAAGACATGAAAAACAAATGCAAAGCCAATATGATAACTTCATCGACTTCAAGACGGCTTTCGACAGAGTATGGCACGAAGGCCTGTGGCAGGTCCTCAGAACGTTTGGCATTGAAGAAGGACTAGTGCAAACCATTCAAGCACTATACGACACCGCAAGCAGTGCAGTCCTTTTGATCAATCAGGTCGGAGACTACTTCAAAACCATACTTGGGGTCCGACAAGGATGCCTGTTATCTCCGGTCCTGTTTAATCTGTTCTTGGAAAACATTATGAGAGAGACCCTCCATGACTTCCACTCTTACCGTCTCCATTGGCGGCAGACCCCTCAACAACTTGCAGTTTGACGATGACATTGACCTCATGGGCGGAAGTAACACAGAGCTGCAAAATCTTACGACCAGACTTGAGAACAGAGCTGGAGCATATAGGACGGAGGTAAGCTCATAGAAAAGTAAAGTACTTGTAAACAGCACGAGCAACGCCACTGCTAAAATTTACATGAACGGCCAGCAACTGGAGGAGGTAGACGCTTTTAAATACCTTGGGGCTACACTCACAAAGGACGGGCGATCAATGACAGAAATCAAAGTCAGAATAGCCATAGCAACATCTTCCATGACAAAACTCACCACCATATGGAAAAGTAAAGAGTTCAGTTTCCGAATCAAACTTAAGCTCTACATATCCCTAATTCGACTATCCTGCTGTACGGAAGTGAAAACTGAACATTGACTGCTGAAACAGCAAAGCGAATCCAGTCATTTGAAACAAAATGCCAAAGAAAACTGCTGGGCATATCCTAGAGAGAACGAAAGACCAATGAATTTGTCAAGAGCCAAATAACACGGCTGGCAGGTCCACAGGAACCCCTTCTCACCATCGTCAGGAAGAAAAAGCTGACATGACAACATCAGAGAATGGACCAGGATAAATGACTCGGCACTACTGTGCAGAGCCGAGGACTGAGATGGATGGAGGAGGCTTACCATGGCATCGTCTTTCATGACTTCTCCACGCCCGCCAAGGTCATGGGACTGATGATGATGATGATCACATATCTCATGTATAGTCTGGCTGACCACATGGGCACCACTATAGATTTACGTCCAGCTTCCTCCACTCCTTTCATCTCTCAGCTTTCAGGTGTATGATGTTCAATGTCTATCCACCCTCTTCAAATTGAACAGACCTTATCACGTTATGGTATATCAACAATCCTTTGTTGAGGGGACAGACCATGTCATGCTGTGGCGTGTCTATATTAATGGCACAGACCATATCTCACTATGGCATGTCTATATTGATGGCACAGACCATATCGCACTATGCATTGTCAATATTTATGGCACAGACCATATCACTCTCTGGCATCTATTTTTTTTTTTAATTTTATTTTATACCACTTTAAGTCACGAGATTTCTCTGCGTGAAATTCGGGCTGCTCTCCCCGGGGAGAGCGCGTCGCCACACGAGCAGCGCCACCCTTTTTGTTTTTTTTTTTTTTTGGTCTGCAACTGTATTTGTTTTCCTATCAGAGTGGCTTTTTTCTAATAATTTTTTCCAGGGACAACTCCCTTGTTGCCGTGGGTTCTTTTACGTGCGCTGAAAATTTTTTTGTAACACACGGGACCTCGGTTTATCGTCTCATCCGAAAGACTAGCGCCCAGACCACCACTATGGTCTAAGGGATGGGAAAAATTTTCGGGCCCAAAGGGGGAACAAACCCAAACCACAAAAACCCCCGACCCGGATTTTTCGCTTCTAGACGGGCCTTACCTCTAGACCACCGATCCACGGGGCATTCAAATTTTTTTTAAAGGCACAGAAAAGGGCATAGACCATACACGCTATGTCATTCTATATTAAAGCCAGACCTTTTCACCTATGGCTGCTATTTTGATGGCAAACCTGATCACAGGCATCCTTATTGAGGCAAAACCCAAGTCTCACTAGGGCATGTCTATACTGATGGCACAACCAGTCACCCTAGGCGTCTAATTATAGCGCAGACCTTTCAGCTAGGCATGTTTTAATTGAGGCAAAACCCATGTCACCTGTGGATGACGGTAAACAAAACATGGGCCCTAATTTTCAACAAAAAGTGACACTTTGGGTCACTGTGAAAATAGAAGATCTACAAATATCTTCCTAAAATAGGAAACAGACACAGAAAACACATAACACCAGTCACCATTCCAAACCACAGCACCACAGGTAAAGACAGTCCACAACCACCCACAACATCAGCAAAAAAATGTCATCATCATTCTTTTTTTTATTATGAAAACACAAACGTCAATGAAACCACAACCCAAAGAAACTAGCTAGGGCTGCAGAAAAGCCTGAAAGCATACAGGACACATTGCCCCCGTGTGCATTTTCGGAATCCAGATTTTAAAGCGCCAAAAAGTAAACCAAGGGGAAAAAAAAATGTTGCTTCCGCAAAACCCTTAAAAATAGCGACTTTAATACCAGGGGGTTGAAAACACAAAAAAGCAAAAATTTAAAAAGGGGGGGGAAAAATATTGAAAAAAAAAACCCCCCCTAAATTAAAAATACCAAACAAATTTTAAAAAAAACAAAAAAAACCTTTTGAAAAAATCCTAAAAGTTTTTTTTTAAATTTAAAAAAGGAAAAGGGGGAAAAAGGGGGGGGGGGAAATTAAAAAAACTCAAAGGAAAAAAAATTATAACAAAAGAAAAAGGGAAAAAATTTTCAAAATAAAATTTTTTAAAACAAAAACCAAAAGAAAAAGTTTAAAAAATTTTATAAAAAAAAAGGGTTTTTTATACTAATTTTTAAATTGGTTAATAAAGTATTTTTATCAAAAAAAAGGGAAAATAAAAGGGAAAAGGTTTAAAAAAGAAGGAACAGAGACATAAAACGATAAAACAACAACCAACCCAATGCAAACCCTCAACGCCAGCAAAAGGAGGATCCAAAAAAAAAAAGAAACCTGGAAAAAAATTTTTAGAAAGGGAGCAAAAAACAAAATGTTTCGGGCAAAAAGCACAGACCAACCCCACACACATTTTTTGCACAACCAAACACCTTGGCAACATAAGAGGGCACAGAAAGGAAGAAACACGTTGGCACATTTGATGGAAAAACCCTTACAAGTGGAGCTAACGAGCACAGACCATTCACGAGGGCATTCAATATTTGCACAAAAATTTCTCACAGGGAAATCCTATTTGATGCACAGACCATGCAGCTATGGCGTGTCTAATTAGTCGCCCAAGCCCCAAGGCATACAATTGATGAAGAATGTTGTAGGGGATGATGGTAAAAACAACCAAACAACACTAATAAAAATTTTGGTAGACTGGAAAGAGGATTATTTTTTGTAATCGGGGGGAAAAAAGCAATAAAAAAATGAACCGAAATTCCCAGCATCGGGTTTAAAAAGTAAAAGAAAAATTAAAAAATGTATATTATTTTTTTTTTTATGTAAACAAAACGAAAAAAAATTAAAAAAACACCTCTAAACAAAAGAACAAGGTTCTCCATATTCACTTTCAAGGAACCCCTCCAGTTTTTCTTGAAACGCTTGAGGAAAAAAACAATACAGAAAAAAAAAAAAGGAAAATCCCCCGGAAAACCATATAAAGCGCACAAAATACCAGTCCATCCCCATTGAAATATTAAAAAAATATTAATTTTTTTAAAAGGGTTTAAAAAAATAAGAAATAAAAAAATTTTAAAGGGAAATTTTTAAAAAATTTTTATAAAGTTTTTAAAAAAAAAAAAAAATTGGGAAAATCACATTTAAAAAAGGGTTGTTAAAAAAAAAAAAATTTAAAAAAAAAGGGTTTGGGGGGAGGGGGGGGGGGGAGGGAGGGGGGGGGGGAAGTTAAACTACTTGGAAAAAACACTTTTAAAGAAAAAATGAAAAACATTTTAAAATTGAAATTTTACAAAGTAACAAATATATGAGCATCACAACCGGGGTTATAAAACATTTCAAGTTCTTTTTTCATTTTTGCAAACCTTTTTTCAAACTTTCGCCCAAAAATTATTTTCTATCAAAAAAAATCCAAATCTGGGGTTTACCGAAACAAATGAAGGGAAACCCAGAAACAAAAAACCCACAAAACAATCAAACAACCTAAGCAACAACAGACGACCACCCACTCAAGGCACCAAAAAAAAGCCCCTGTAAAAGAGGGGAAACCTTTTTTCATGTCCTCCCCTCACCTTGTCACTGAAACGGAGGGGCAGCCCCAAACAAAAAGTCCGGGTGGTCTTCCTGTACTACCCTACACCCGCCTTGCCATGCCCTGTTCCAGGAGATGTCCTGACACTGACCAACTACAGGGGGTTCGTCTTCACCACTGGTCAAATGACGACCTTCCATCAGCATATAACATCTCTGACCACCCCCTGTCACAACTCTAAGTTCTGGTAATTTTGTAACCGGGCCCAAAAAGAACCTTCCCCCAAGTATACTTGTTCTTGTCAGCCAATCGCACAATCAATCTTGTACACTCCCCCCTCTGTGTTGATGGCTACGATGCCATGACTAACGCCTTGTCAAATGTCCAGTCCTTTCATTTTACACATCATGACCCCTCAAACCCCCCTCTTTGCCACTTTTCCAAATGAATCACAGCGACAAAACAACTGTGCCATATTCCCCAATCACTCTTACTAAGATGCATTGCTGTATCCTGCGCTTCGGATAACACTGTGCACAGCCTAATGTCAGGGGTCTTTTTCACTCTTCTCATTTTGGGGTTATTTTTAGGGGGTACCCCCCACACACCACACACACAAACCACAACACAACACCACACACCACAAAAAACCCCCCACACACAAAAACCCCGGGGAAATACGTTTGTAAAACCTAAGTAGTGATGGTGCTGGGGGATCAACCGAAGAGGGAAAATGAACAAGGATCGGGCAGACCTTTTAGTCCCCCCTCCATCCTCCTTCACAAAAACATCCAGCCAAAAACCCCAGGGACTTCATGTGGGGGTCAGGAAAGGGACAATCAATCCCCCCGGTCCAGCCCGGAAACCCCCCTGTGAAGAGGGGCAGACGAACCTTCCCCACGACCTGGCCTTTTTTTTGCGCCTTCCGCAAACGAGAAATGTTGAAAAAAATCTGAATAGGACACCAAACCACACAAACCCAAAGCATACATTTGGGTGACGTTGAAAGTGGAAAAAGGGGATCGTAATAGTCTGAACATAATGATGGACATTCCAAGCATGGCACTGGGAATTAGCAAACTTCAACTGCTTTATCGCCACGTAACAAAATAGTGAGGAAAAATGAGAAAACAGGAGGCGCTGAAGTCTGTGTCAAAAAACGGAAGATACGGATAGGTACACCATACTTTCCATTGGCTGACCATTTACTGAGCGATGTCAGAAGTGTCTGTCTGCACTTCAAAAATGTACGACAACCCCAAACCCACGAACCCAATGCATTAAAACAACACACAGCGTCATTCAGGAAACATTTTCTGTAGTCACTTTCTTTAATAGGTTTTGGCTGAAGATTTTGTCTGGTTTTTCCCTTTTGACCAGGGAAAGGTTCTTCGTTTTTTATGAAATCAATCTTTTCCAGTTACCGGGTTTTTTCTGCCCATCTAATGGCTAAAATCTTGTTATTAACAAAAACATATTGCCCAGAGATTCAATGTGTTTAAAAACACAGAATAGCTGATGTAAAAGCCTTTCGAAATTCCTTGTTGTGCAAAGTATTTTTAAAACCATAGCCCAGTTTTCCCGTTAAAAAAAAACCAAACTACAGAACTCCTGCACTGCAAAGAAAAGGTGGGTGGTGCTATCTGTGTATGCAACCTTTGATACATCCATTAGATAATAAGGGGAAAACACATGACTCGTTGAGGACAAAAAGACGCAAACAGTATGACACCCATTGACCAGAGGTTGTAGTTGGGGATTTGAAAGGTATCCATGTGTCAACCCCGAATAATATTTTACCAAAAACGCTTTTAACAGAGGGAAAATCCTGATTTCAAGAATACTCTATTGTGCTCACCTCAAGGTTACGTCCACAAAAGATTTTTTCTTGTTGTTTTAAAGTTGGGAGGGAAAAAAAAGAATTCCACTTTTTGGGGTAATACACGGAAAGAGGGCCTGTGCAGTTCCTCTTTTGCAGACAGACACCTCAGAAGACATGGGCGTTTTAAATTTTTTCCCTGAAAAGACAAATTGGGGTTCCTTTTTGGTTGATGTTTAGTGGGTTTTTGTTGGGGTTTCCCCCAATGGGTTTCTGTTGGGGTTTTTTAAAATTTTTTTGCCCGGAAAATTGTCGTGAGTTTTTTTTCCCCAAAATTCCAAGTCTTTTTTTGAAAAAACTTGCCAACCCGGGGTTTTTTTTCCACGTGTTGCCCTCAGTGGGGTTTCTGTTAACAAACAATCACACTAGTGGGGTTTTTTGGGCCACAGGGATAGCTAATGCACACCAGTGGCTTTCTTGCCACAGGGATACTATGCACACCATGGGCTTTTTTTCACAGGGATAGCTAAACACACCAGTGGGCTTTTTTCCACGGATACAAAACACCAGTGGGGTTTCTTTACGGGGAAACTAATCCCCCACCAGGGGGCCTCACAAGGCTATTAGCCCTTTAAAAAGGGCCTCAAATAATGGGCTTCAGTGCACAAAAAAATATGCACACCAGGTTCCCCGTTGGAAAAAAAAACAAAACCCACCCAGGGGGGCCCCCCTTTCCCCATGTCCCCTACAACCCAAAAACCAAACCGTTCCCCACCCAACAAAACCCTTTTTTCCGTGGCTTTCCCGTGCATATTTCAAGGGATATAATAACTCAGGGGGACAGCTTTTCCCGCCAAGTTCCCCCTCAGCTTTCTTGGGTGAGGAACCCCGGCCATACAAGGATTCCCCAGGAAAAGGGGCATTTTTTAAAAAAAGCAAAAGGGAAACCCCCCTAATAATGGTGGAAAGAGATCTCTGCGCCTGCTCCCCCCACACCAAAATATGGACCTTTTAAACCACCACAACATTCCAAAAGACAAATTACCTCGCTTTTGGCTCCTTCGCTGTAAGGTTTTTTAAAATTTGGGTGGGAAAAAGGGTACCAATTTCCACACCCCTTTTTCCGCAAGAACCTACGACCCCGGGGGCCTGGGGGTTTTCCCCCTGGCCCGGCTACCCGACCGGCCCAGCAAAAACCCCCTAAAGATACACTCCCATGGCCGGGAAAGGGCCAGCAAGGGGGGAGGGAGTTTTATTTTGGCCCAAAAGAGTTTTCTTTTAAAAAAAAAAACCCCTCCCCTGTTTTGGGTTTTTGATTTTTTTACTTTTTTTTTAAAAAAAAGTTAAAAAAAAAAAAAAAGAAAAGAAAAGGGATGTGTGTATAGCACTGTTGTGGCATTCTGCAGCTATCACTGCTGATGCAGGTCGCTGCCTCTAAAAAACCTACTGATCACATACACCTCACCTCCAAACACTGCTACCGCCACCAAATTTACCTTGTTGCTTCTGCTGCTGCTGGCTGTGCTGCTAATGATTTCAAGTATTATTGTGAGTTATGGGATGGGATAGCTCAGTGGTCGGAGGCACTCGCTATTTCCCAAGCCAAGGTTAAGCTGCATCGAGCGTGGTTCAAGTTGGATGGGTGACCGTTTGCACACCTTGGCTTCAGATACGGTCCCCCCAGTTCACCCAGCTTAAATGGGTAATGCTCTCTTTACGGTCTGGAAGGTTAAAGCAGCAAAGGAGAGGAGATCGGGCCCCGCCCCTCAAAATATGCTGGCCCATGGGGAGAGAGTCTCTGACGCCTCGCTCCCCTACGACATTATTAGGTTATGGGAACTTACTTTACCTTTTCCTTTTTACAGGTTACATTCCAATCTGATTCGGGATTACCTACGCCTAACTAGACCAGGCACCTTTCGACTGTATCGGTTCTGTATTACGTGGCCTTGCGGGTAAAGCGGGTTCAGGCAAGTCCAATCTACGACCTGTACACTGGGCATAGGGGACAACGCACCTACGCTACCCGGGGACCTGCGGGTGTGTGTCGCTGGCCCTGTGGTACCAGAGGCCAGGCCTTGCAGCAACGACCACTACAAGATGCTACATCGTCACCGAGTGGGCTCGCGGAAAAAGTGGCCATTGACAAGGTCTGGTGGTGTGGGATTTGTTGTTTATGTGTTATTGTTATTTTGAGGATATCGGAATAAGCACTCGTTTGCTTTTAAAAAAAAACAACAGTCCCCGTGTGTGTGTGCAGTATTGTAAAATTTTGTTACATCGTGTGTGTTTTGAGATAGAGATAGAGACAGAGATATAGAGAGAGAGAGAGATGATGAGAGAGAGAGAGAGCAGAAGAGGAGGGATTAGAGAGAGAGATTCGGTGAGAGATGAGAGAGACGAGGAGAGGCGAGAGTGAGATACGATTCGAGAGAGAGACTGAAGAGAGAGAGTTTGAAGAGAGAGGAGAGAGAGAGAGTGATCTGTCCTGAGATGATATGAGAGAGAGAGGACAGCAGACGGACAGAAAAACAGACAGAGATTAAATGAATTTTTTCTTCTTCTTTCAGAATTCCGGTTAGCCAGAATAATAAAATACATATTCATATTTGAGTTCTTCTTCCTCTTTAAGCATAATGTAAACAGCGTGTTTGATCAATCATAAAGATATACTAAACAAAAAATCATGTGTGTGTGTGTGTGTGTGTGTAAAATACATATTCAGATATCACAGCTACTGGAAAACTGGCTATTTGACAAGGTGTGTGTGTGTAACACATTATTCATATATCACAGTCAACTTTGTCCAACCAGATATATAGATGATGTATACGATAGACATGGGGACGGGATAGCTCAGTGGTCAAAGCACTCGCTTTCCCAAAGTTAAGTTTATGCAGCATTGAGTATGGTTACCACTTGGATAGGTGACCGTTTGCGCGCCTTGACTTGAGTACAGTCCCCCAGTTCACCCAGCTGTAAATGGGTACCTGCCTCTTAAGGATCAGGGAAGGTAAAACTGCGAGGAAAGGGAGATGGCGCCGCCCTCAATAGTGGGCACTGGAGAAGCTGAGGTCTCTGATGCCTCGCTTCCCCTACGACTACACAGGATATGGGAAACCTCTTAATAATCACGTGCATTGTTTGGTATTTATTGTACATAGGGTAAAGAAAGACTCCAAGGGACGTCTGTGGAACAAGATAAATGCATGCAAAAGCCTGGACAGGCTTGTAAGATAGCAGATGTGACGTCGAGAATGGCCAGAATGGGGGACTGGAGATCCATGATACGCTGACCCCAGGTCTTGGGACAGAGCCTAAGACATAAGGAGACACACACACATCACCACATTTCGCTTGCTGTAGCCTGAAATTGGTTGCGGTGGCAGCGGCTTTGTATGCGCCTTCAGCAAATAGTCGCCAGAGTTGTGAAGCGATGGTAGGACTCTGATTGGGCTCTGTTATGTTTTTACTACAACGAAAGGTGATAGGTTACAGGCAGCCACAGCATCATTTGAAATGTTTGCTAGTTTTTAAACCTTTTAATCCTTGAGTTGAAATGACGCTATCTTACGTGGGTAAAAACGGTTCGCATCCGGAAAAATTCACATCGGTGAGCCTCAGAGCTCTAGGGCCTAGGAACGAAAAACAAAAACAAATCTGAATCATGATGATTCTCCATCTGGAGCATTTTCAAGAACTCTAGACTCAAGAATTCTTTTATGTCTCAACTAGGAAATATTGAGTGGCATTTTAAAAGTACAATTAACTGCTGCATTATTTAAAACAATATAGATTAACAAGTAATATGATAAAATTAAAAAAAGCAACAACACTTTTCGTAACACACAATATACACATACACACTCAAGGCATGTACGCGCAATCATTTAAATCCATCTTCTTGAATTTATATCTAGCTATAATCAATTATATCTATTATCCTATACCATATATATCTGTCTTTCTATCTATCTATCTATCTATCTATCTATCTATCTATCTATCTATCTATCTATATAACCAGTATAAGTAATATTACATTAAAATGAAAAAACATGACAAACAAAATCAACACTTCAATAAAAAACATTCAACACTATTTTGCATTTTCTTTGAAGGAAACTGAGAATAACAGAGGTCCTAGTAGGGATCCCTGATAGACTCCATTTTAGTTAACATCAAGACTGATTTTTTTATAATGGGTTATGATTTGTTTTCTTCCATTAATGAAACAATAAGCTGAGACATAAGAGTTTTTAACGTAAGTCTATGCATTTTGTAATCTACACAGTTACCAGTGTGGTTAACCACGTCAAAAGCTTTCATGAAGTCCAAAACAGAGTGCGTTCATATTGATGTGATTTAAAGAAAATGTCAACGAGCTGGACTGAGAACTGTGCATTAGGAATTATTATTTGACAGATGGAAACTAGTTTTTTACGATTGGGGCCGTGTTTTGTTTAGTGTGTGCGTCGTTTGGCTTGTGGGTGATGTGTGTGTGTGTGTGTGTGTGTGGGTGTGTATGTGGTGTGTGTTTGCGTGTGTTGTGTGTATGTCTGTCTGTTCTGTGTCTGTGTATGCATTACGCGTATGTGCTTGGCTTTGGTATATGTTAGTGTATATACATGCATGTGTGTGTCAGCGCGTGGTGTGCGTGCATGCGCGGCTCGCGCGCCCGTGTGTGTGTCCTCTGTGTCTGTGTCTGTTTGCATTAACCCAGTACGTGCATGCTTTGGTATATGTCGGTGCATGCAATTAACTTGCATACTTGCATGTGTGTGTCCGTGCGTGAGTGTGTGTGTGCCTCTTTGGTGTGTGTGTGTGTGGTGTGTGTGTGTGTTGTGGGCCTCTTTGCGTGTGTCTGTGTGTGTGCCTGTGTGTTGTGCTGTGTGTGGTGAGTTTGTGTGTGTGTGTGTTGTGTGTGTGGTGTGTGCCTGTGTTGTGTGTGTGTGATGCCTGTGTGTGTATGTGTGTGTGCCTGTGTGTGTGTGGGTGTGTTCCATTGTGCGGTTTGGTCTGTGTACAAGGCGGGGGAGAGCAGACGTACTTATCTTTGAGGGTGTGGGCAGCACGCCCCTCTCAACTTCTTCAGCAAGGAGAGACTGCTCTTCTGCCCTACACAGGGACCTGGCCACAGCACCGCCACCAACTATTCTCTGTGGAGGGGTTAGGGTGTGTTGTGTGTGTGTGTGCTGTGTGTGTGTGTGTGTTGTGCTGTGTGTGTGTGTGTGTGTGAGTGTGTGGAGTGTGTAATATGTCATGTGTGTGCCTGTTAATGTTTGTGTGTTTTTTAATTTAATTTATTTATTTTTTTTATTTATTTTGTTCTTTTTATTATCAAGGATTAATGGAATAAGCACTAATGTGCTTTTTTTTATCTAGTCCCCGTTGTAGTTTGGCGGTTTTGTAAATTTCTGTACATCTGTTCCCACAGCACAACAAAGGCCTACTAGTACGAAAAGCAGATCAGGATTTTACGTGTGCGCAGATGTTCAGCTTTTACCCACTATCACAAAGACAGTAAACTCATTTCTTTGTTTTGGAAATGTTCTCCTTTCAGCTCTCAAAACTGTTTAGTACACCACTTCTCATACATGCATGACTTGACCGACATTTGAAGAATTACAGAAGCCTATTTCCAACCTTCCTTTATCTCTAAAGTCCTTGTTAAGAGTAGTTTTGATACCAGCTACATACAACCACCTTCTCTCCAACAGTATCTTCCTGCGTTTCAGTCTGCTATCGCGCCAAACCACAAGCACTGAAACCACCCCTATTCACACCTTAAACACGACTTCTTACTTGTTCGGACACAGTGGGAAAATCTTCCCTTCTCACTCTACTCGACTTTTTCTGCAGCCTTCGGAAATCTTGAACCACTCTTATCCTTTTCTCCTTATTCCAAGAACGTTTGGTGTTACTGGTAAAGCCCTGACTCTTGGTTTAGCTCCATACCTGACTGACCGATTCCAGGACAGTCCAGTAAACAAGATTCAGTCGTACCTGGCCAGACTGGATTGTGGAGTCCGTAGGGATCAGTTCTGGGCCCTGTTCTTTTCATCTCTACAACGCTCCACTGTCACATATAGTTAAACCGTCATCAGATCCAAACCTTCACTTTTATGCAGATGGTCTCTCAGATTCTAAGCAGTGACACTCTAAAAAATCTGTTTCTCTCTTGATAAATAAGGCTACTGTTTCAAGATATCCATAAACTGGATGATTGAGAACAAGTTACGTCTGTCTGTATGTCTGTCTGTCTGTCTCTCTCTCAATCTCTCTCTCTCTCTCTCTCTCTCTCTTCTCTCTCTCCTCTCTCTCTCTCTTTCTCTACTCCTCAGGTTGCTATGCCCATATGTAAGCAAATATGGTCACGATTAAGTTCATTCTGTGCTTTTGCTGTCCAGTCTTAGGAAACATGTAAGCTGAGCTTACATTTGGTAAGTATCGTAGACAGCCAAATTTATTGTAGATTCTGTCTACTCTTGGCATCTAGTCATCATGAGATTGTGCGCAGCCTTGCCTTTATATTTGTGGTAAAAGCCTTTAGTATAGAGATATCCTTAGTTTCTTTAAGTCATATTTTTTGTAACTGATTTTTATTGTGAGTGGTTTTTGTGGTTCTACAATAAACATTTGTTTTTTTGTGATTCCTTTTTTTTCGCACTACGATTACTTAGCAGTTTGGCATTCCCCTCCTCCCTTCATGTATGGCATGTTTTCTGATTTTGTAGCTGAAAAAACAATCTACATGATGATTGTAGTAAAAATACACTGAAAATCATATTAAAAGACATTCTAAGGATACTTCACATAAATTCATATGGTAGATCATTTACTGATTATGTGTACAGCCAGTGGGTTGTTTACATATTTACATGGTGTCGTATACAATTGACGAGGATTGGTTAGTTACACAGACATTTTCTGTCAAGGAGCAGCGTATTGATTATTTATTAACTTCTGTGCCTTTCTTGATTATGCTTGTGATGCCATGGACTTGAAGTTTTAGACAGAATAGATTCAGATCATTTACCGTTTTTGTTTATGTTTAGATATAGATTTTAGTAGCACTCTATATTGTTAAAAGTGGGGTAGATCAGTTTATTAACTAAGTATAGATGGAAACCGTTACACTTTCTCAAACTTTTATGACTCCAATGAATGCTCAGAAGTTGTAAAGATTATATGCATAGGGCAGAAGGGTGATAATTGTGAAGTCAATCTAGCTATGAAAACATCGTTCTATTAAATCTATTAAAGATCAGCAGAGCCACAATGAAGCAGAGTTCAGTTTAATACACAGCCACAGAAAGACTGGTTCGATCATGAATGCAGAGTATTCAAGACGTAAAGTAACGAAGACTGTTTAGACGATTCAAACGTCATCACAGAAAGACGATCTAGGACATTATTTTGTATCGCATGAAGAGAACAGGTGAATATTAAAAAAATATGCTTATCAGAAAGAAGAAATAGTACACTGATATACTTTTTAACAAGAACTACTGGTATTATGTTAAACAGTCAAACAAGCTTTTGGGAAAACTATCAGAAAAAATATCACGCAAAGATCTGCCAATAATACATATAATCTACTAAAGTCAGTGGTTTGATCATTTCAAAGACTGTACTAGTAAGGGATGTGACTGAGTAAGTTGAGAATCAATAGACATAGGGGAGGGAGAGTGCAATTGTTAGGTACAGCCCTACCCACAGCCAAGGAAATAATGCTTAGCAATTGGAAATTAAAAAACGGTAATCTAGGCAGGACCTGAGGTGTTGTATAGGAGAGTTTTTCAAATTTTTCAGGGGATCTGTGTTACATTTTTTTAGTGTTGACAGCTATTCAAATCATTTGTTTGACAAGGGCATCTTATCCAGAGGGATTGGTGGAATCAATCATTCTGCCTCCTGTTAGAAAGGATATTGTAAACGATACAAACATTATAGAAGGATTATCTCTGTTGTAACATCAGCGAGGTAAGATTATAGTTCGGTTTAGTTGTTAATAATAGATACAAGAATGGTAATGACAATAATTATACAGTGAGAACTCCAGCTGGGTTCAAAGGATTATAGCTATGTTGCATATGTATTACTATGTGTGTGCTGTTCAAAATAGCAATTTACAATTAAAACCCGTATTTTATATGTTGATTTGTTAGATTTGAAAAAAGCTTTCGGATATTCTGTTTCTAGGAAATTTGTTGTGGCCTATGTTGTTTAAGTATGGTTGTTAGAGAAAATTTGCATAGATGTATACAAAAGTATGTGTTAGAGAGTACAAGCTAGAGTAAGAAGAAATGGAGCCAACATTATCTGACTTTGTGAATTGTACAAGGGGTGTAAAGCAAGGCATGTGTGTTAGTCCAATATTGTTTTCATTGTTGTGAACGTTCTGTGCCTTAGAAATTATAGAAAATAGGAAAGCATGGGGTTTTTTTGTTTTTATGAATTGAATTTTTGTGCTACTTTTTGTGATGAATTATTTTGATATCAACTAACTTTGTAGGATTACAAAGACAGATGAAACCAGTTTGTTCTCACGCAGCAATGAGATTAGAATTAAGGTAATTATGGAAGACAATTATCATTGTTTTTCGTAAGTGGGGGTTTCTAGCTAGTCCTGAACACGGGAAATACCAATACTGAAAACTGTAAAAGTAGTAATGCTTTATAAATATCTTGGAATATTTTTTCAACTAGATTAAGTTTCAATTCTGCATGCCAGGAATTAATCAATAGAGCAAAGAGAGCAGTATTCGTTATACTAGGGTATTGTATAGACTTGATTGCAGATCATTGAAGGTTTATTGTTAAACATTATTTGATTCTCAGGTTCACCTTATTTTACATATGGTGCGGATATCTGGGCTTTTGAGACGGAATTCAAATTTGAAAAGCTTCATTTGGTCATGCTATGAACGTTCTATGAATGTTGATAACGAACATAATGACCTATTATTATGGAGAAATTGGAAGTATACTGTATATATTCTTAATTCTTATGTAAAATGCATTACTTACTGGCTTAGGATAACTAGACTGGAAAATCATAGACTGCCACACAGGGCTTATAAGATGCTGTATAATCTGGATGTTAACGGTAAGAAGACTTGGGCTACAAATGTACGGAGGTGTTTATGTACTTATGGATTTGCCATCTATCTATCTATCTGTCCCGTAGTCTGACGACCGTGGGGGCACCCTCAAAGACTCAGCAACCAGTTCCCTCCATTCTTCTCTCTGTTCTGCCTTTCTCAGGGTTTTGTTGAGTTCTAGGCCTGTCCATTCACTGATGTTATCCTCCCAGCTCTTCCTTGGTCTCCCTCTTCTTCTTCCTCCTTGGACAGTGCCTTGCAAAACTGTCTTTGTAATTCCTTGGGATCTTGTGACATGCCCATACCACTTAAGTTTACGCTTTTTCAGATCGTTAGAAGGGTTTTTCTCATAGGGTCCCAATGGTTTGCTGGATTTGTTATGCACGCTTTCGTTGCTTATGTGGTCTTTGTAGGAGATGCCAAGGAGTCTCCGAAAGCATTCATCTCCATGCCTGTACTTCCTCTCCAAATCTGCAGGTCAGGGTCCAATGTTCACAGCCGCTACAGAAATATGGATATGACAAGGGAGCGCATTAGTTGATCTTGGAGATAAGTGAAATATTTTATCTCTCCAGATGGTGTTTAGTTTTGACAAAGTGTTATTGTCTGTGCAGTCCTGCTTTACTACTTCTGGCTTGGATCCTGGTCGGATCAATGGCCCCCCAGGTACTTGAAGCTTGAATGTTTCCAGTTCGGTCATTAACCCTGATTTCAGTGCTAATGCCGTTGGTGTTTTTTGTCATCAGTTTGGTCTTCTCTGCACTGATTTCCATGCCGTATGTTTTGGGGGCCCTTTTATCCAAGTGTTCTGTTGGCTGGCAAGCTCTTTTTCTGATCCTGCTATTCCATCAATGTCATCTGCGAAGCGGAGGTTTGTGATCGTTCTGCCACCAATGCTGATGCTGACCTTCATGATGTTTCCAGTGCATCACCCATGATTCTCTCAAGGAAGGATGTTGAAAAGGGGGGGTGTGAGAGTAGACAGCCCTGCCTTACTCAACTGTTGTTCGAAACCATTCTCCAATGTTGTTGTTGTTTGTACACTGCACTGGTGGCCTCCCTGTACAGCTGTTTGATGACTCTGATCAGGTTTGCATTTTATGCTGTTTCAAGTTCATGGTTGCCCACAAAGCTGCATGCCACCCCCTGTCAAATGCCTTTTAAAAATCGATTAAATTTCGTGGTATAGGTCTTGTTGATGTTGAAGGTACCGCTCACTAGTATTCTGAGGTTTAATATCTGTTCTGTTGTGCTGCGCCTGCTCTGAAACCCGCTTGTTCCTCAGCAATGATGGTCTCTGCTTGTGGCTTCAGTCTATTCAAAATTATCTGCAGCATGAAACCTTGCTTGGGTGACATATGAGGCTGATTGTGCGGTAATTATGGAAATTTTTGTAGATTTCCTTTCTTGGGGAGGGTGATGATGAGCGACTGCGTCCATGGTGTTGGCCATTTTCCGTCTGCCAGATCTTGTTGCAGATTCTTAGTAGGGGGCTGATCATGGCTTCCCCTCCAGCTTGGGGCCAAATCAGCTGGAATGTTGCCAAACCCTGCTGATTTCCCCTTTTTCAGCGATCTGACTGCTGTTTCCACTTCTTCTCGGAGGATAGGGTGACTGTCTGTGTCTTTGCTTTCGGGTACATTAAGGACTTCTGGATCTCCCGCGGTTCTATAGTTATTTCAGGTCGGAGCAGTATTCTGTCCATCTGTTCGAATATCCCGGTCGTCAGTGAGGACACTTCCCTTTTTTGTCTTGGAATTTTTAAACCTTTTCTCTGTTTCGTGCTTGTCAGGTCTTTCACCCGCTGATATGCTTTCTTGCTATTGCTTTTTTTGATGTTCTCTTCAATGTCTTGGCACTGTTCACCGATTTCCATTTCTCTTTTGCCTCCGTCAGGGGCTTCCTGATTCTTTTGTTGACTGCCCTTATTGTTCTGCTCTTTCTTTTGTTTCATTTTTCTTTTTCTTAACTCTCTACGCTTGTCGCATAGTTGTAGGATGTTAGGTGTGACCCTTTGGTTTTTTGACTGGTCGGCGTTTGCCAAGAAGTCGTTTGCTGTTTCAGTCACTGCTGTATTGAAACTATTCGTCAGTGTATCTATGTCTGAGTCTATCACAGTGAGTGCTGCAAACTTTCCACCTATCCTTGCTTGAAAATTTCTAATACCTCTGGGTCCTTCAGCTTCTCTAGGTCAAATTTGATCCTGATGTTGTTCCCCTTGTGGATTTTCTTTAGACGTAGTCGGAAAGTCATCATCACAAGATCATGATCACTCCCTATGTCTGCTCCTGGAAAACTGCGATGTTAACGCTAGACTGAAACCGTCTTTTCACCATGATGTAATCTATTTGGTTGTGGTGTTCTCCATTTGGGCTATGCCATGTCCATTTTCTGGATTTCTTGTGTGGGACAAGTGTATTCACTAGCTGGAGGTGGTTGTTACTGGCAAACTCCAGGAGTCTCAAGCCTCTTTCATTTGATTGGTTATTACAATGTGGCCCACAAACGCCCTCCCAGTCTTTCCATGCATCTTCTCCTACCTTGGCGTTCCAGTCGCCTTGCACAACGAGGATGTCTTTCTTGGGTGTTTGATTCAGAACCTCTTGTAGCTGGTCATAAAATTCTTCTACGGCTTCATCTGTGCAGTCTGATGTAGGGGCGTATGCCTGTACTATAGTTATGTTAAAGGGGGTTGCTCTCAGGCGGATTTGCCATATGTTTGGGATAATCAGGGTGTTGAGGATGTTGGAAGCTTTATCAAATGTTTTAAACAAAGACTCATTGACTGCAGGTGGCAGGAATGGCATGACCATATAGAAAACAGTAGTAGATTTGTGGAATATAGCATGTTTAAAGTTACAAATTGTGTTGAACCATATACGAAATTGAAATGAACAGATATGTCAAAAGTGCATTGACAAAATTTAGATTTGGTGTATCAGCTATTGCATGTCATCGTTCTAGATACGACAGGAGGTTAACGGATAAAACGATATGCCGTCTATGCCACAACTCTGTAGAAAATGAAATTCACTTTGTGTTATGTTGTCCTGTTCTTCATGACCTGAGGATTAAATTTATCCAACCCAAATATTATAATATCCATGTCGTTTCCGATTTAACGTACGGGGGTCACTGCACCAAGGACTTCGGGTGGCACGTGCTGGTGGACGCTGCCGACTCCAGAGACAAGGTGACGGAAGCAACGCCACGTACCGTCCTCCCTAGCTATGCGGACCACAGATCTGGCACACACGGAGGTTCCAGTCTTCTGTCTCTTGTGTCTGTCTGTTGTCTGTCTCTTGTCTGTCTGTCTGCTCTCTGTCTGTTTCTTCTGTCGTCTTTCTGCTGCGTTGGCGTCTGTTGGCTGGTATCTGCTGTTGCTGTCTGCTGTTGTCTGTCCTCTGTCTGCTGTTGGTGCTTCTGCTGTCTGTCTGTCGTCTGTCTGTGGCGGTGCTGTCTGGCTGTCTGTCTGCTGTCTCTCTGTCGTCTGTCCTTGTCTGTCTCTGGCTGCTGTGGTGGTTCGAGTTGTTGAGTTGTTGAGTTGGGTGAGAGGTTGGGTGAGATGTGGGTGGGTAAAGGTGGTGGGTAGGTGAGAGTTGGGTGGGTGAGAGTGGATGGGTGAAGTTGGTGGGTGGGTGAGGGGTGGTTTGGGTGGGTTGGTGGGTGAGAGTTGGATGGTGAGAGGTGGTGGGTGAGAGTGGGTGGGTGTGTGAGAGTTGGTGGGTAGGTGAGAATTTGGGTGGGTGAGAGGTTGGGGGTGGTTGGTGGGTGAGAGTTGGTGGTGAAGGTTGGTGGGGGGGTGGGTGAGAGGTAGTGGGTAGGGAGAGGTTGGTGAGTTGGAAAAGGGTTTGTGAGTGGTGGTGAGAGGTTGGGGGGTGAAGGTTGGTGGTGGTGAGAGGTTAGTGGGTTGGTGAGAGGTTGGGTGGGTAGGTGAGAGGGTGGGTAGAGGTTTGAGTGAAGGTTGGGTGTAAATTGGGCGGTGGTTGGTGGGGAGAGGTTGGGTGGGGGTTGGGGTTGGGGGTGAGAGGTGGTGTGGGTTGGGAGGGTGGGTGATAGTTTGGGTGTGGGTTGGTAGTGAGAGGTAAGTGGGTGCGTGAGAGGTTGGGGTTTGGGTTTGGGTGGGTGGGAGAGTTGGTGGTGGGTGGGTGTGTGAGAGTTGGGGGATGACGGTGGGTGACAGGTCGGTGGTGGTGGGTGGTGGGTGGGTGAAGGTTGGATGGATGGTGAGAAATTGGGTGAATGGGTGAGAGGTTGGGTGGGTGGTGAGTGGTTGGTTGATTGTTTGATTGGTTGGTTGACATATTTTGTGTGTGTGTGTGTGGTGTGTGTGTGGTTGTTTTGTGTGGTGTGTGTGTGGTGTGTGTGTGTTGTGGCAGAAGTCCGCGAAGGCGACTTCTTCCTCATTTTTTAAAGTAAGAGTTACAGCGTTCCGCTGAAATACACGGACATCAACACTGTCTTCTACTCTCTCTGACCCTCACGACCACACCACGAAAGCAGCGCTGTCCACTCACTGAAAAACAAGCCAACACGCTAGAAACAAAAACAGCGGCAGTTTTTTGGGGCAAGGCTTAAGGCACACAGTATTTTAAAAATCACACTTTTCCTTCAGTTTTTCTATGTGACTCTTATATTCCTACCGCATGTACTATAAGGCCTCCACAGAAAATAAAAACCGCTTTTTGTGAAAGACTAGCCTCTGACTCAAAACTCTTGTGATTTTGAACAAATTTGGTAGGTTTGAAATTTTATTTTAAAAAATTCAGCAAACACTGTACCCCTTAAGTCATTTGTTGTCTGCTAGCTTTCTTACTACAATATGCATGGGCGGGGTCAATGCTGTAGGAACACAAGCAATCCTCATTTGATGATTATTTCTCACTTTCTCGTGATAATCTAGTATTGCTCTATGTCCTCGATCCCCCAAAACAAGTGCACAGTCCACTTTATCATACTTTAAAAAATCTGTGAAAATAACCAACATTTCTTTTTGACTCCCACTCTATACAAGATAATACATGACCCCAAAATTAATACCAGTGTGCAGCAGTATGATCTGCCCAAAGCGAGGCTGTGACCTTCACCTGCTAAATATAGACGCCAGGGGAAAAGCACTCTGGAAATTCAGGAGAAAAAAAAAAAAAACCCAGTTGTTTGTACAAGTTACCAGTGTGTGTTAAATGAAATTGATGTGACTGGTTTATTTAGTGTTATTTGTCTCTTTCTTTCTTTCTTTCTTTCTTTTTTCTTCTTTCTTTCTCCTTTTCTTTTCTTTCTTTCCTTCTGTCTTTCTTTCTCTGATGATTTCTTTATTTACATAAGTCAAAAGTGTGTGTTGTATTATATGAAAATGGAAGTGATTTGATTCTGTTAGAAATTGTTACTGTTCTGTACTTAAGAGTTACTTTAGATTAGCATTTTCTTATTTGTTTATTCTAGAAAATGCTAATCTAAAGTAACTCTTAAGTACAGAACAGTAACAATACAATTTCTAACAGAATCAAAACCAATAAACAACTAAAAACGATATTTTAACTATAACCACAAGAGAAAATATAGTCAAAAGGAAGGTAATGTCTTTAGAGTCGATAATAATTATAATATTTAATCAATTGGACTGTGCAATAACGATTTGAAAAAATATATCTCAGTAGAAGATCGCTGAATATCGCAGATGACGTTGACGAGGTAAAAACAGGTATGCAGCTTTTTAGCATGCTGCATATCAAGATATGATCGACAGTAACACTATTGCCACATATACAAGAGACATGCCCAACATAGTTTGTCTTCGAACAGTTCAGTTTCCATCGACAAGCTAGGAGACAGTTTGTTTTATACGTAAGAATCAGTTTCGTGCCCTTTTAAACAACGGATTCAAATTTTATCGTTTCTTTTTATAATATCTAGACAACCAAGTCCCTTTCCTCACACTGGAATACTTTTGCTGCGTTTTTTGAACGAGGTGATAAACATTCTTTGTAGTGACGATGGACTTTAACTTGCCACCATTGTTAATCTTTTACCCCTTTTTTCGCTGAATGTCAACATTTTCATTGTAATACCACACCAGAAAGAGATGGAATCAAACAAAAAGTTATATCTGAGCCTTTTAAGTGAAAGTTGAATTTAAATGACAAATTTTCTATGACTAATTCAAATCTTGCTTTTGTTTTGCATGAGCTGATGCGTGAATACTTACTTTGAACCACACAACAAAGTATTTGAAAAACAACTTTTCGGGAAAATCGAAAAAAAAAATTAAGTCCATTAATTTGCTATTAGCTCTGCTGTAAAAAATGATATAAAAATTATTCCCATGTGAAATGAATTTTTCAGATTTCAATTTTGGTATAATGTATGAGCACCTGCAATATTGTTTACGACTGAGCCATCCTGTAACCCCTTTAAATGGTTCGAATAGGTTTCTTCCAAAAGATATTTGTTTGGGGAATATAGTAAATTTATATTACAATTCTTAATTAGTCCAAATAATTTTAAAAGGTAAAAGAAACGCTCTGTGTTTGTGTGTGATGTGTGTGTGTGTATGTGTAAGTGTATGTGTTTGTGTGATCGCGCACGCGCGTGAATAACAGACGACAGAAAAAACATGACACACCAGTTCACCTTTTCTAAAACTAAAAGCACCAGCAGTAAAGACAGTCCACATTTCCAGTCTCAAACATAAAAAAAGGGTCATCACCCATTCTCTTTTTTATTATGATAACAAGAACGTCAGATAAACAAATCCACAAAACTAGCTCTGGCTGCAGAACACCTGAAAGCTACAGGACACATTGCCAAAACAGCTGATGTCCTTTCAAGGAACCTCCAGCTTTTTCTTAGTTACTCTTGACCAAATGAACACAAGCTGACAGAAGAAAAATGGAAATGTGAAAATGCTTCCGCTTAATCCTATGAAAATAGAAACAGAAATCAGCTAGCCAAAGCCCAGGGCAAATACAAAAAAATTCATATTTTTAACAGATAGGCGTGAACATATTAAAAAAAAACAACTCCAACGGGAATGTAGAAAAGATTATAAGGACGGTTTTACAAAAACACAGAAAAAAAAACAACTTGAAAATCACATTGGAAAAGTTGAATTTTCAAATGAAAAAATCAACACAAAGGATATGTTGGAGGGAGGGGGAAGGGGCAAGCTTACAACTACATAGAGAAGGAGAACATTCTTTTCAAGAGAAAAATGAAAAATATTTTCAAAATGAGATATTTTACAAAGCTACACAATCATATATTACAGCATCATCAACTCTGGTTATACAACATTATCAAGTTCCGTTTTCATATTTGCTAACCTTTCTTTCAAACTTTCGTCTTTCCATAAATGTATTTTCTATCAAAACAAAATCCAAAATAAATGGAAAGGTACACTGAAGACAAATGAAGGGCACACAGAGAGACAGAGACACATACACACACATATGAAAACAGATCTACAGACAAGCAGACAGACAGACATATGCAAACAGACCTACAGACAGACAGACACACACACATATGCAAACAGACCTACAGACAAGCAGACAGACAGACACACAGGCAGCATCACAGACGGCACCAGAGACAGGAAGAAACAGCACTGTGGAAAAGCACTGGCACCATTGTTGCATGTCCTCACCTCACGTCTTGTGCACTGAAACGGATGAAGCAGCCCAAACACAAAGTGCCAGGTGGTCTGTCCTGTACTACCCTACCCCCTGCCTTGCCCTCCCTGTTCTCCAGTGGAGGGATGTCCTGTCAGCTGACCAACCACAGTAGGGGTCTTTCTTAAAGCCATGGTCAAATGGACGGACCTTCCTTCTGCATATAAAAATCCCCATGCCAACCCCCTGTCACAACATCTAAGTTCTGGTAGTTTTTTCAACCTGTGCTAAAATAGAATGCTTCTCATCACAGTACATTTGTTCTTGGCAGCCAATCACACAATCAATCTTGTACACTCCCCGGTCTGTGTTGATGTGCTATGATGCCAGTGATCATACTGACTTTGGTAACTCTCCAGTCTTTGTCATTTTTTACACAGTCATGACCACTCACATCCCCCATCTTTGCCACTTGTCCAATGAATCACAGCAGAAAATCATCTGTGTCCATATTCCCTAATCACTGATCACTGAAGAATGCATTGCTGTATAGCTGCTGCTCTGGGTATGAAACACTATGTGTGTTCTGATGTACAGGGATTTTTGTGCATCTTCTCTATTCTGGCTTATTTCGTAGTGTGCACACACAAAACAAACACACACACACACACACCCACACACACACACACCACACACAACACACACACACACACACTCACACACACACACACAAAAATCACGATCTTTGTACACCATCAAGTAGTGGCTGCTGCTGCTGTGTGGATCAACACTGAGAAAGGAACATGAACAAGGATCTGGGCAGACCTTGCAGTCCACCCTCCAGTCCTCCTTCATCAAAGAGCAGGTCCAGGTCCAGAAAACTCAGCAGGGACCTCATGTGGGGGGTCAGGAAAGGGAGAGCATCAATCCTCTCTTGTCGCCCAGCCTGGAAACCCATTCTATGAGAGAGGGTCAGACGACACACTTCCCTCAGCGACCTGGTGCCTTCTTTTTTCAGCTCTTCCGCAAACTGGAACTGTTGAAAACAGTCTGAATAGGACAGCAGACCGATCTTTAGCGCCAGTGCGATTATATTTGGTGTGAGCGTTGAAAGTGGAAAAGGGGATCGTAATATGTCTGAGACATAATGAGTGGACATGCCAAGCATGGCACTGGCAGTCAGCAGAATCTTCAGGCTGTCTTCATTTGTCACGTAGACTAAAATGTTGTATAGGAAAATAGGGATGATGACAGGAGGCAGTGAAGTCTGTGTCAAAAGGCGGAAGATACGGATAGGTACATCCAGTACTTTCTCATTTGCTGACCATTTACTGAGCCATGCCAGAAGTGTCATGTCTGAACATTTGAAAAATGTACGACGAACCACATCCCAGCAAGAAAGCGCGCCTGCACAAGACAGCACACAGTTGGTCATTTCAGGACTCATGTTTCTGGTAGTCACTTTCATCAATAGGTCTGGCTGAAGATTGTGTCTGGTTCCGTTTTGAACCAGGTAAATAGCTTCTTCGTTTTGATATGAAATCAGATCTTTTCCAGTTACCAGTTCATTTCTGCCCAGTCTAATGGCTATAACACTTGTTAGTTCAGACAATGGATCCCGGAAATGCCGATAGATTGCCAATGTGTTGGAAATCAGCAATATAGTCTGATGTAAAAAGCAGACGAAATCCCCTTTTTGTGCAAGGTAATTTAACACCACAACCCAGTTGTCTGTTAAAACGGCCAAAACTACCATGAACTCCTGCACTGCAAGAGGAACAGGTTGGCTGGCTGCTATCTGTGGTATGCCAACTCTTTGATACATCCTATTAGATAATAAGGGAAAGCACATGAACTTGTTGAGGACAAAAAGACTGTCAAGACAGTATGACACCCATTGACACAGAGGTTGTAGTTGAGGGATTTGAAGGTATCCATGTGTCAAACACTGATATAAGTATTTACCAAACACAGCATTCAACAGAGGAAGATGCCCAATTTCATAGAGATGATGCAGTCTATTGTGCTCAGCACTCAAGGTTACATCCACAATGATGTCTGCTAGTTGTTCTACTTTGGCAGGAAAAAGAAAGGAATTCCACTTGTGAGTAATACACTGGAAGAGAGGAAACCTGTGCAGTTCCTCTTTAGCAGACAGAGCAGCTTCAGAAGACATGTCGTCCTGTGCCAAGTACTCCCTGAACACTCTGACAAACTCTGGAGATGCTTCCATTCTTGTGATTGATGTCCTGTCAGTGGGCTTTCTGTTGCCACAGGGATAGCTAATGCACACTCAGTGGGCTTTCTGTTGCCACAGGGATAGCTAATCCACACTCAGTGGGCTTTCTGTTGCTACAGGGATAGTTAATCCACACTCAGGGAGACAGCTCAGCAGGAGGATGCTTCCAGTTCAGACTTTTCTGTCTGAAAGAGATCTGTCAACAGAACTGAAGGAACATGTCAGAATGCATTTTATTCAAAAATAGTCTGGTGCTGACACCATCATTGTCATGTGTATAGCACTGTGTGGCATTCTGCAGCTATCACTGCTGCTGCAGGTGCTGCCACTACTACACACCTACTGTCACCTACACCACCACCAACACTGCTACCACCACCAACATTACCTCTGTTGCTTCTGCTGCTTATACCGCTGCTGTTAATGATTTCAAGTATTACTGTGGGTATGGGGTGTTATAGTATGACTAGTACCACAGGATTGACTACCCCCTCAATGACTTTATATCGTATGTCATTTCATGTACCACACTTTACTGTGCCATTACATGCTGTGGCATGCCATGCCATACCCATACAGTAGCATACCTGTGACACTATGCCATGCCACAAAATGTCATAGCACACTGATTCCACCCCCACAGTCAGAAAAAAAATCAGGCTATGCAATCTCTGTTAGGAAAGAGGAAAATGTTTCTGATCTGTTCTAATGGACTGTGCGTGATACAAGAAGCTGGGCAAACAGCCCGTGCAATATGACATAAAAGAAACGTGTTACATCCAGTATAAAAAAATGTAATTACTATTGGTGTAATCTCATACTGAGAGAGAGGGTCGAGAGAGAGAGAGAGAGACGCTTTGACGCTTTGACGCTTTGACCAATTTATTGTCATTGCCCAAAGTGGCCTATTGACAAGGGGGGTTATACACGACTTTCTTTTGTAAATACAAATAAATACAAGAAAATTCACATGATGCATTTAACGTAACGAAAACCAAAAAACCAAAAATGAGCTCTTATGAACGGGATACGACTTTAAGCTGGACGTAAACTCAGTTTCAAAATGAACACAAAGTAATAACAAGGATGAACAATAAGAAAACCCAAAAAGCAATAACTAAAATAATGAAAAGAACATTCTAGAATGCTATATTAGACCATCCATTGACATTGTAGTGAAATTTTCAAAAAATATTCTTGCTGGAGACTACAGCGTAATTATAAATGTTTCTTTATGTTTTCACAAAATGCTGGAGTTTACATAATATAAATGTTACTTTAGTTTAGTCACAAATGTTAAGCTAATTGGAACTTTGCTGTAATTGTCTTAATTTCGTGCTTCAGCAATAAACTTTGCACCGATTTGATCACAAAATCATCATCGGACGATAAGAAGAAAAAAATATCTTGCCTTCGGGAAAACTTCTAAAATTGAGAACACCACAGTTTTCACGTATGGAAACATATGATTGACAATGAAACAGGAAATGCACTTCATCATCAAGAATATGACCACACATAGGGCATGGGAACTGTGTGGACGTCTCAGGTTGAAACCATCTTTTGTTTGCATTGAAGCCGAGTGCTTTTAGTCCCAAATCTTGCATAAATTAGTCGATGCCATTTGTCAGTTGACTATTCGAAGATACTTTTCAGCTTGAAAAAGCACACTTAAACGAAAAAAACCCGCAGTATTTATCTTTACTTTCCATGTCCGAGTGCCAAATTTTTTTTTAAATGAACAAATGAGTCTGTCTTTCAATTCAGAAATAACCCATTGCTCGCTACCTTCTTCCTGAGACAACCAGACGATTCCCAAAAACCCTGTTCTGATAAAAACTTTTTAACTTGATATGCCCAATTTTTTCTTACCAGCTCCATTTGTTTTAACCATCTGTCATAAGACTGCCTACATAAACATAAGAGAGAGAGAGAGAGAGGAAGATAGAGAGAAGAGAGAGAGAGAGAAGGAGAGAGAGAGAGAGAGGGGAGAGAAGAGAGAGTGGTGTGTTATGTGTGTTGATACAGAGAAAGAGGTCAGAGACAGAGTGGAAAAGACATATTTTTTATTTTATTTTATCTTAATTTTATTTATTCTTTTATATCGAGGATAATGGAATAAGCACTGATGTGCTTTTTTACATCCAGTTCCCGTGTGTATGCAGTTTTGTAAATGTTGTCATCTGTTCCCACTGGCACACAATGGCCTACTCTTTCCAAAAGCGGAACAGGATTTAACATGTGCGCAAGATGTTCTACGTGCGTTCACACTCGGCCTCGGTTTATAGTCTCATCCAAGAGAGAGGGACATTGAGAGAGAGAAGGCGAGAAAGAGAGGGATGAGAGAGAGGAGAGGGAAAAAATAGGGGAGAGAGAGAGGGGGAGAGAGAGAGAGAGAAAGGGGAGAGAGAAAGAGAGAGAGAAGGGGAGGGGAGAGAGAGAGAGAGAGGGAGAGGGGAAGGTGTTGGTAGGGAAAATTGGTTTATGATACCCTTTTAAAAAAAAAGATTTTTCATGTCAAATATGATAAGTTTATAGCCACACTGCAATTTCTGCCACTGATGGGGCAAAAACTTGTTCACAGCAAAATCTCAACATTTCTGAACCCCAACCATAGTGAAGAAGGAAAAAAATCAAAACTTTGTTTTTAAATTCAATTTTTTTACACCGTTTCATCTAGATATCAAATAATATATGTAACGGAGGTTTTCCTCAGGGAGGGAGGTAGCGGAATCTTTCCCCGCACTTCCACTGACTCTTGTTTTGACTTTCTCTCTCTCTCTCTCTCCTTTCCCCTCCCTCTCTCTCTCTCTCCTCCCTCTCTCTCCTCTCCATGTTCTCTCACTAACCAGCTACCTACTACATGCGGCTGTGCAGCAAGATACAGGTACTAAGGGTCTACATCAAAAAGGAGGTCTCTCAGTCACGCCTCCTGCACTGTACAGACAGTAGCCTAAGTGGGCAGAACATTGCGCTCGCAATCGGACGACCCGGTTTTGTTCCCATTCAGGGTATTTTCCCCCAGTTACCTCAGTGCAGATCCCTCTCCCCCAAAGTTTTCGTTTAGACATAAAACGAGGTCCCCTGTGTGAACCAACTGACATCTTTTGACACATTAAATCCAGATCCGTTTTTCATAAGAGTAGGGCCATTGTTCCGGGGGGACAGATGGGCAAAATTCACATCCCCATAAACACAATGACCGGATGTAAAAAAGCCATAAAGCTTATTCCAGATTTCCCCGATTAAAGAATAAATAAATAAATAATATAATACAGATGTCAGGTGAACTCAGTGTGGCTGCAATCAGTATCCAGCACTGCAGGTGTCCCGGTCATCAGATTTTTCTGAAAGCATCAGAAGCAAAGCAAAGAAGAGGCAGGGCTGCTAAATGACCTACTTACCTGATGTAGAGCGATGACAACTGACCACTTCAGAGAGTGAATGGTGTCTGTCTCACACAACACAACACACAAAACACACATGCGTCACTGAAACTGCTGCTACAACTCCTTCATTCCTCACTGCACTCTGTTGTGTTGGTGTTTTGTGTGTGTGTGAATCTGTTCTCTTTGGGCACTGATATTGCTCACACTTCTCTGCCTTGTCTCCCATCATTACCACTTGAAAGGGCTGTGGGACAGAGAGAGAGAAGCGAGAAGGAGAGAGAAGAAGAGAGAGAGAGAGAGAGAGAGAGGAGGATGACATGACATGGACAATGGCAATAATTTATTGTAATAAGCTGTTAAGCCCATTTACATCCGACAGTGGGAAAGGGACTGGGCACAAACACAAATTCAGAAATACAGATTATAATTTTTACAGCCCAATGTCACTGGCATGGATTGATGACATGGTGAGTGTTTTACATTAGATTCAGATGATGGTGCCCAACCTTTCGCCCATTGCAATGGGGAAAGGGGGAGGGTACACAACCACAAACATTTTTAAACACGGAGTCTGTGACAGGGCTCCGTGTCCCTACGTTCCATCTGATCCCTACCTTGTCTTCAACACGGAAAACTAACTCACAAATATGCAACCCCCTGGTTTTGCTCTCTCTCTCTTCACATATGACACACATATACAGGGAACACGCACAGAGACGCGCACACACATGCACGACACACATAGGTCCGCACAACACGCAACGCACACACGCACAGCACCGCTCACTCGGCCTCCCTGCGACACACACACAAACATTACGTCCGCGCCACACACACACACACACACACACCACCACACGCACGGCATGCACACACACATCCAAACATGCGTGCACGGGCCGCAAGAGAGAGATGAGAGAGAGAGAGAGAGGAGAAAGACTGAGAGTAAGATGAGGAGAGAGGAGGAGATGTCGAGTGTGAGAGAAGAGAGAGAGATCGATGAGTGACCGGATGATGAGAGAGAGACTGTGAGAGTGAGAGATCCCTATGTGAATACATTTCATTGTTTTTATTTAACAGTGTAGGGAATGCTTACTTCCAACTGAGCTACTGATTGTTGTTAATTTTTGGATGACAATATTTACATAGTGATTACTTTTACTTATTTTTCTAATTGATTTGAATAGTTCATGTCTTTCTGAAAATATAGATTTATTATTTGTAATCATGTGCAGGTAGATGTGCACACACTAGTCCACATTGCAATGCAGCTTTTTTCTGAGCAGTTTCCTTCTGTTTTTACCAAAGAAAAACTATCTACAGCTTGTCCCTCTCTTCCTTGTTACCTCTCATTTCCTTACTCACAGTTATGAAGTGGGTCAGTGGTCTAGAGGTAATGTGCCTGCCTAGAAAGCAAAAAGTCAAAAGGTGTGGGTCAGAAGTGTGTGGTGGTTCGATTCCTGTTTTGGCCCGAAACTTTTCCCCATCCATTAGACCATGAGTTGAGGTCTGGGTGCTAGTCTTTTGGATAAGACAATAAACTGAGGTCTCATGTGTTACACATAATTATTTAACGCACATAAAAGGACCCATGGCAACAAGAGAGTTGTCCCTGGCAAAATTGAGGGGAGGGGAAAGCACTGTGATAGGGAAACAGATACAGATACAGACAGGAAAAACAAAGAAGATAATGGTGGCATTGCTCTTGAGGCAATGCACTCTCCCCAGGGAGTGCATCCCAAATTTGATGGAGAAAATTCTGCCCTGACTTAAACTGCTATAATAAAAAATAATGTAAATAATAACAATCCCTATCACATATCCTATGTATAGTCTGGTTGACCGCATGGACACCACTACAGATTTTTACGTCCAGCTTCCTCCACTCCTTGCATCTCTCAGCTTTCAGACGCATGACGTTCAATGTCTAGCCACCCTCTTCAAATTGAACAGACCTTATCATGTTATGGTATATCAACAATCCTTTATTGAGGGGACAGACCATGTCACGCTGTGGCGTGTCTATATTGATGGCACAGACTATGTCTCACTATGGCATGTCTATATTGATGGCACAGACCATGTCGCACTATGCATTGTCTATGTTGATGGCACAGAGCATGGCACAGACAATATCACGCTATGGCATGTGTATATTGATGGCATCGACTATGGCACAGACCATGTCACGCTATGGCATGTCTATATTGATGGCACAGACCATGTCCCACTATGGCATGTCTATATTGATGGCACAGACCATGTCCCACTATGGCATGTCTATATTGATGGCACAGATCATGTCACGCTATGGCATGTCTATATTGATACCACAAACCATGTCACACTGTAGCATTAAACAAAACATAGGCCTAATTTGCAACACTAAGTAACACTTTGGTAGCCCTGTGAGAATAGAAGGATTTATCAAATATGCTTCCCACAAACATGGATAACATACGACAGAAAACACATGACACACCAGTCACCATTCTAAACCACAGCACTCAGCAGGTAAAGACAGTCCACAACCAGTCCACAACAGTCAGCAGACAAAATGTCATCATCATTCTTCTTTTTTATTATGATAACACAGAACGTCAGATGAAACCACAATCCACAAGAAACTAGCTCATGGCTGCAGAACAGCCTAAAAGCATACAGGACACATTGCCACACAGCTGATGTCACTTTCAAGGAAACCCTCCAGCTTTTTCTTAGTTACAGCTTGACCAAACTGAACACAAGCTGACAGAAGAAAAAGGGAAAATGTGAAAAATGCTTCCACTTAATCCTATGAAAATAGCGCACGTAAATCAGCCTAGTCATGCCCATGCAAATATCACAAAAATAATTCATGTATTTAGAGAGACGTGAAAAATATTCAAGAAATAAACAAACTCCAAATGGAAATGTAGAAAAGACTATAACGACGATTTTACAAAAACACATAAAAAAAACAACTTGAAAAATCACAGTGAACAAGTTGAATTTTTTAAATGAAAAAAATTAATACAAAGAGGATGTGGAAGGAAGGGGGAAGGGGGGGGGGCAAACTGACAACTACATAGAGAAGAAGAAAATTATATTTTCAAAGAGAAAAATGAAAAGTATTTCCAAAATGAGATATTTTAACAATTCAATTCAATTCAATTCAATTCAATTCTTTTATTGTCCTCTGTTTAAAGGAAATTTGCTTTGCAGTGATTAAAACATGTCTAAGAAAGTAATAGAATACATACATATATAGGATAAATGCACGTGATAACAGGTAACTTTTTGTTAAACACACACACATATTCACAACAATTCTTTTAAAAGGAAATTCTTTTACAAGATTAAAAAACACCCCCAAATAACTAAGATCTATGGACATACAAAAATTTTGAACACCGGGGTAAAAAGGAAACAGTGATTAAACCACACACTCTCCCACACGCCCCCCCCACAACAAAACACACAACACGCGCGCGCGCGCGCACCTACAAAACGCAACAACCACAAACACAAAGCACCCCGCAAAAAACCAACAATTTTAATAAAAAAACAAAAAAAAAAAAAAGAAAAAAAAACCCAAAAAGTAAAAAATCCAAAATTTTTAAATAAAAATAAACAAAAAAAATTTTTTTTAATTTTTAAATTAAAGAAATTAAAATGCCCAGTTTTTTAAGTGAAAAAATTTAAAAAATTCAAAAAAAATAAAAGGCAGCGCTAAAAAAAGCATGGCCCAAAAGTAAAGGGGGGACACCAAACCATGAAGGGCCCAAGCACTCACACCCTTTTTTTTCCTTCCCCAAAAACCCCCTTTTTCCCCCCCCCCCCCCTTCCCTGCCCCACACCACCACCATAACCCCACCAAGACACCAAACACACTAACCCACCCCCCCCCCCACGGGCAACCCAAACAAAACCTACCCCCGCGGCAAGCACATACACAAATTTTTTCCCCTTTCCCATGCCCCCCCTCCCCCCCCCCCCCCCCCCCTCCTCTGAATCTCCCCCAACCCCCCGCCCAAAATCCACACACACACACACACACACACCCACCCCCCCCCCCCCCCCCCCCCCCCCCCCCCCCCCCTACAAAACTCAAAAACCCCTTCCGGGTTAAGTAAAGGCCTGACACGGCAAAATTTGGGGAGTGGTTCCATCAAGCCCCCAAACCCTCCCCTCCCCCCACAAGCCCAAAATTGCTTTTAGTCCGTCATCCCCCCACCCACAACCCTACCTATGCCCCTATAATTTTCCGCCCAACCACCCAAAACCCTTGCAAAAACAAAAACCCCCAAAGCAACCCACGCACAAAAACCCATTTTCTTTCTTCCTTTCTTAGGGGGGATCTTTGTTGGGGTTTTTTCACTCTTTTTACTGGTTAAAATCTGAAAAGTTTGGGCAGGGGATTCTTATCGGGTGGTTTGCTTTTTTTATGGACAAAACCTGACCTCACGCTTGGACAACAACTCAGGGTGGAGGGGGGGGGTTTTTTCCCAGACCGGGTCATCTTTTCAGGGCCCGTAGGGGGGAGGGGGGATTGCCTTTTTGAATTTTGCTGCGCCCTTGTGGGGGTTTGGTTTTTGTGCAATTTTTTTGGGCCCTAAATAGAAATTTTTGTTTACAAGCTTGCTTTCACTCGCTTGTAAAACCTATAAAATTGTTGCGTTTAAAAAGTTCGCATTTTTTGGGAAGAAATCCTTTGGTTTCCCTTTTTTAAAACATAAAAATTTTCAGTCCCTAGCGTCGTCAATTGTGCCAAGTATTAAAGCATTTTATGCCCTTTTTTTTGATGGAAATGGTGGGCTTGTTTTTTTCCTTCGGATCAAAAAAAATTTTTTTTTTGAACATTAATTAGATGTTTTGTCCCCAAGAAAAAGCTTTATTACTTGAGGTTCCGGGGTTTTGAAATTGTGATGTTCCAAAAATTGAGATTTCCATAAAAAAAGGATCAGGGAAAAGGGTAAAAAGGACAGGGATAGCAACCCTTTTGGGGGGTTTTAGCCCGGAGTCTGGGCCCATCCCTCTTTTTTTTTCTTTAAAAAAAAAAACCCCTCTCAGTTCTTAATATCTCAGAGTTTTGTTTAAAAAGATTTAATAGTTTGCTTGCTTTAAAAGTTTTTTCTTTAACCGGGGGTTTAAAAATGTTAAAACCTTTGCAGCGAGTCAGTAAAATCTTTTTTCCCCCTTGCTTTAAATGGGAAAGGAGGGGACATCCTTTCAGTTGGGGCCTTATGACGAAAAGTTTTTCACCCTTGGGAATATTGTTTGCTCGGCCTGTATCTTTTAATTTTTGGGTTTTTTCTTTGGGGACTGGGTAATGTTTGGGTTCAGAGCTAGGGAGTGGGGTAAGGGCCCCTTTGGAAAACAGTAAAACAAAAGAGAGTAAAGTTCCTTGTGGTTTTAGGCTGTTGCATCGGGCCCATCATCAAAAGTTGACTTTTTGTTTCCTGCACTTCACTTTCGACACCGGGTGCTGTTGTTGTTTAACGGGTCATCCCTTTTTTGGAAATTTTTGGAAAACGGAAAAACATTTTGAGTTCTTTTCAGTTAGGGTCTTTCACAATTCCCTTTTTCTTGTTATATCCAGTTATTGTTTAAATCCCTAAAAACTGTTTGGGTGTTTTAGAAAATTTTCCTCTATTTGCGGCTCCTTTTGTCGCATTTCGGGTTTATTTTTTAAAACCTTTTTTTTTATTGTTTAAATTTTTTCTTTTAAAAGGTGCGGGGTTCTTTAGACAGGCGGAGGGGGAAAATTTTACCCTTTTGGCTCTCCAGCCGTACACAAAATTTTTGTAAAGACCTCTCCTGGTTCCATTTTTTTCACCCAAAAAACCCTTCCAATCCGGGGAAAAAAAACCAAGGGGCAACTTTTCCGGGACCAGCCTACAGGGGGGAAAAACCCTTTCCAGTTTTTTTAGACAGGGGCAGCTACCGGAAACGACCGCCATACGGCAGGGACGGGGAAAAAAGGCATTCTATGTTCCCGCCAACTAGGGGCTGAAAAATTGGGCACCCCAAAAATGAGGTGTTTTGGCAAACCCCTCCATCGCTTCTTTCCCGGGATGAGGAGGGCGGGAAGTGGGGGGTTCATTAGCCCTGGTTGGGCCCTTTGGCTCCATTATTACCCCCCTTGTAAAAACTTTTAAAATTTTTTGGTGTAAATTCTAAAAAGGCAAATTAACTTCTAAACAGACAGGCGGAAAGGCAAAAACACCAATTTGGACACTCCATCTTTTTTTTTACAAAAATACAAGTTTCTGTTTTTCATATTTCTTCCCCTTTTTTTCAAACCGTCTTTCCATTATGTATGTTTCAAAAATATGCACAATCCTTTTAAAAATTCCTGGGGAAAATGAAGCAAAGAAGCGCACCCAAAAATTTATGAAAAAAACCCACAAACAGACAACCACACACAATCAAACCCAAACCCACAACAACACAACAAAACCCACACCAATACAACACAACCAGAACAGGAAGAAAAAACTTAAAAACACGGCAAAAAACAGCCTACCCAATTCAAAAAACAACCCCCAAAACAAATATTTCGCCATCCCACCCCTCCCCCCTTTTTCCCCCATTGGGGGGTTTCCTTTAAAAACGGGGGGATTTACCCGGGTAAAAATTTTTACCCAACAACCCCCCTCCCAAAACTACGGGAAAAAAACATTAAAAAAAAAATTTCCAAAAACCATAACGGCACCAAAAATAATTTTTAACCCCCCAGGGTTTATTTCAAACAGAACCATACACCCCAATTCCCTTTTTTCAACAAGCACCCACCACTCCCCCGGGCCCCAACCCAAAATACAAAACCCTAACACCCAAAATATTCAACCCCCAAAAATAAACACGACACTTTTGGACAACGGGGCACCTTCATTTTTTTTGGGGAAAAAACCCAAACAAAACACAAACACAAAACCAAAAAAACCAAAAACCCAAAAACCCAACCCAAAAAAACACAATACAAAAAAAACAAAATTTTTACCCCCTCAAGTGGGCTGTGCTCTGTGGGATCAACACTGAAAAGGAACTGAACAAGGATTGGGGGATTGCTCCCCCCACCCTTCATAAAAGAGCGGGTCCGGGTCCGAAAAATCAACGGGGACTTCATGTGGAGGGTCAGGAAAGGGAGGGCTCCCCTCTCTTTTTGTCCAGCCGGAAACCCCCATTCTGTGAGGAGGGCGACTTTTAAAATTTCCCCAGGCCCTTGCTTTTTTTTTCAGTTTTCCCCAATTGGGAACGTTGAAAACAGTTGATAGGCAGCGCCCCGATTTTTAGCATCAGTCGATTTTTTTTGGGTTTTGGTGACGTTGAAATTGGAAAAAGGGGATCGTAAATGTCTGAAACATGAGGGGCCATCAAGCATGGCAGGCAGTCAGAAAAATCTTCAGGCTGTCTTCATCTGTCAGTAGACAAAAATGTGTGTGGAAAAATGAGATGAGACAGGAGGGGGTGAAGTTGTTCAAAAGGGCGGAAGATAGGGTAGGGTACATCCATATTTTCTTAAATGGCTGACCTTTTAGAGCCATGCAGAAGTGTCTGCCCCTGAACATTTAAAAAAAGTTGACAACCCCACATCCCAGCAAAAATCCTGCTGCAGAAAACAACAAACAGTGGTCATTCAGGACATGTTTTGGTGTCACTTTCATCAATAGGTCTTGCTAAAAATTTTCGGGTTTCCTTTTTGAACCGGGTAAATGGCTTCTTCGTTTTGTATGAAATCAATTTTTCCCAGTTCCCGGTTATTTCGCCAATTTAAATGGCTATAATTTTGTTATTGAGACAATGATTCCCTTTGGGGAGAGTGTAATGTGTTGGAAATCAAAATATGTTGATGTAAAAAAGCCAGACGAAAATTCATTTTTGGCAAAGTATTTAACACCACAACCCAGTTGTTTTTTAAAAAAGGGGCCCAAAAAACTCCCCATAAATCCTGCACTGAAAGAGGAACGGGTTTGCGGGTGTATCTGGGGTTATGTAAACTCTTTGAACACCCCTTTATAAAAAGGGGAAAAAACACCAAACGCGTTGAGGAAAAAAAAAACTGAAAGGCAGAAAGACACATTGACACGGGGGTTGTAGTTGAGGGTTTGAAGGTACATTGTAAAAACGGTTTAAATATATACAAAACCAGCTTAACAAGGGAGATCCCCAATTTATAGAGAGATGCTTAAATGTGTCAGCACCAAGGGTTACCCACAATTTTGTCTTGTTGTACGTTGGCAGGAAGAAAAAGGGGAATTCCCTTGTGATTTAAACACGGAAAAAGGGGAAAACCTGTGCATTTCCTCGTTAGCAGAAAGCGCTTAGAAGAATGCGTCCGGCCAAGACCCCCGAACACTCTACAAACTCTGGGATGCTTCCATTCTTGTGTTTGATGTCCTCCCAGGGGTCTTTCTGTTCCCCGGGGATAGAAAATCCAACTCATTGGGCTTTCTGTTCCCAGGGATAGAAATGCACCTCAGGTGGCTTGTGTTGCCACAGGGATGGGTAAGCACACTCGTTGGCTTTCTTTTGCCACGGGAAGCTAAACCCACACCCAGGGGCAGCTCAGCAGGGGGATCTTCCAGTTCGGACTTTTCTGTCTGATAGAGATCTGTCAACAGAAGTGAAGGAACTGTCAAATGCAATTTAAAAAAATAGTTGAGCAGACCCCAGGTTGTGTGTGTTTGCATTTTGGGGCATTCTGCAGCTATCACTCTGCTCATTGCTGCCAAACTACACACCTCTGTCACCTACACCCCCCCAAACCGCACCACCCCAACATTACCCTTTTGCTTCTGTGCTTATGCCGCTGTTAAGTTTAGTTTTACTTTGGGTAGGGTTTGAAAAGTTGCAGTACCGACTTGCTGGCCCTTTTCCTGCTGGTCGCCCCTCCCATACGTAGCATACCATGTGACACTATGCCAGCCACCAAGTATAGCACAAAAATTACACCACAATCAGAAAAATCGGGCATGCAATCTTTTTGGGAAAAAGGGGAAAATTTTTCTGATCTGTTTAATGGACTGTGCAGGTACATTAAGCGGGGAAAACGCACGTGCAATATGGCATAAAAAAAACGTGTTACATCCAATAAAAAATGTAATTGTATTGGTGAAAATCTCATAGGGGAGAGGGGGGGGAAAAAGAGAGAGAGAGAGAGAGAGGGGGGAGAGAAGAGAAGAGGAGAGAGAGAGAGAGGAAAAAGGGGAGAGAGAGAGGAGAGAGAGGGAGAAAGAGAAAAAGGGGGGAGTGAGAAAGAGAGTTTTTTTATTTTTTTTTTATTTATTTTAATTTTTTTTTTTAAGGGATTGGAATAAGCACGTTCTTTTTTTACTCACCCCCGTGTGTATGCGTTTTGTAAATGTTGTATTGTCCCACTGGCACCATGGCCCATCTTTCCAAAAACGGAACAGGTTTAAAAATGTGGCCCAAAGTTTAGTGCGTTCACATCGGCCTGGGTTTTAGTCTTCCAAAGGAGGGAATTGAGAAGAGAAGGAGAGAAAGAGAGAGAGAGGAGAGAGGAGAGAGAGAGAGATGAGAAGAAGAGAGAAAAAGGGGAAGGGGAGAAGAGAGAGGGGGGGAGGAAGAGGTGGGAAGAGAGAGGGGGGGAAGAGAGAAAGGGTTTTTAGTAGAAAAAATTTTTTTATATACCATTTTTAAAAAAAAGATTTTTCCATTCAAATATGATCAAGGGTTTAGCCACAGAGCAATGCGCCACCCTTTATTTGGGGGAAAAAATTTTGACAGCAGACATTCACCCTTGTGAACTCAAATATAGTGAAAAAGGAAAAAAAACAAAGACTTGTTTTGAAATTTAATTTGTTTTTTTTTTTTACACCGTTTATCTAGTATCAAATAAAAAACTTATAACAGAGGTTTTTTCCGAGGGGGGAGGTATGGCTGGGAATCTTCCCAGACAGTATCCCCTGACTCCTATGTTCTGTGTGACTCTCTCTCTCTTTCCCCCTTTTCCCTTCTCTCCTCTCTTCCCCCCTCCTTTTCTCCCTTTTCCTCCTCTCATAACCAAAAGACTACAACTGCTGGGTGTGACAGAAATACGGTCAAGTTTACTCAAGAAGGGGGGTTCTCAGTCAGCCTCCTAACTGTACAGGGCGGGTGCCTAGTGGTCAGAACATTTCGCTTGCAAAGGACGACCCCCGGGTTTGATTCCCCTTTAAAAGGGGTATTTTCCCTGGAGTAACCTCAGTGCAGACTCCACTTCCCCCAAAAACCCTTTGGGTGGACATAAAAAGAGGGCCCGTGGCGAACGCACGAGAACATTTCCACACATTTTTAAACCCGATCCCTTTTTGTAAAAAGTGGCCATTGTGTGCCCCGGGGGGAAAAGATGCAAATTACAATCCCCAACACCAGTGACTGGATGAAAAAGCACAAAATGCTTTTTCATTATCCCCTTAAAAGAATAAATAAATAAAAAAAAAAAAAATACGATGTCGGTGAATCAGTTTTGGCGCAATCGTGACCGCATTTTAGGGGTTCCCCGGGTCATCAGAATTGTTGAAAGCATCGAACAAAGCACAGAAGAGGGGAGGGGCCCCAGACCTACTTTTCCTGACTGTAGAGTGATGACCAGATGACCCTGTCAAGAGCTGAATGGTTCTGTTCACCAAAAAACACACTGCTGTCATGAACTGGGCTACAACTCCCTTTAAAAGGGGACCACTCTGCTGTGTTTTGTGTGTATGTTGTGTGTGGGGTTTCTTTTTTTGTCACGATATCTCTCCCTGCATGCCTTGCCCCCCACAGAATACAACTTAGAAGGGCATGTGGTGTGTGTGTGTGTGTTGGTGACAGAGACAAGCAAAAAAAAAGTTCTTTTATTTCGGGATAATGAATAAGCACCATGTGCTCTTTTACATCCCGTCCCCCCCTTAAGGAATAATGAAATAAAAATAAAATAAAGCCCATAGCAATACACTTAAACAGCTTAAGGAAAAAATATATCTACACAAAAAAACCCCACAAAAATCACCAAAGAAGAGAGAAAAAATTAAAAAAAAAAAGTCAAAATAAAAGAAAGCAACCAGAAAACCAGAAACAACCGAAAAAATAGCAAGAACCAAATCAAAACAAAACGGCAACAACAAAGGGGAGGGGGAACAACCAAATAGTCCCCCTCAAAAAAGAACAACAAACCCCCCCAACCCAAAACCAAAAAAAAAACCAACAAAGCAAAACTCTATAAAAAAAAAAAGGAAAAAAAACCCAAATAAATGTTTCTTTTTTGGGTAACAGAAGAAACGTCAAAAGTTTTTTTGTGCTTTTATGGGAGGCAACACAATAGAAACTACATGAAACAAAAATTGTAGAAGCAAATTTTCCCCCATGTACACGTACACACACACGCAACACACACACCCACACCCACGCCACACCCCACCCCAAAATACCCCCAAAACCCCGGGGCACGCCACTCCCACCTGCATCAAAGTCAAAATAAAATCTTATGAATATCATGTTATCATAGAGAAGAACATCTGCATTTTGGAATTTGTATCATAAATTGGGCCACAAAAAAAAGATATCAAAATAAAAAAATTACTGAAACCAAAACAGTCAATTTGGGAGTAAACGAAATATTAAAAATGAATAAAGCATTCAACGGATACTAATTGTAAAAAACGATTTTAAAACTATAAGCAAATAAAAAAAGGAGGGGCGAGAGAGAGAGAAGAAGAGAAGAGAGGGGAAGGGGGGAGGGGGAGAGGGAGGAAAGGAGGAGAAGGGGAGAGAGAGGAAGAGAGAGAGGGGAGAGAAGAGAGAGAAGAGAGAAGGCGTTTTTTAAAAAAAAATGATATGTATAGTTTTCAATTCTCAAAAATTTTCCATTAACCATGTGATTAACTTTTTAAATGTTAAGATGTCCCAGAGTCATTTAAAGAAGTAGGGTGTGGAAAATCATTTTTGAAGTCATTTTTTAAAAAAACAATAGTGATATACAAGAAAAAAAACCCAACCAAAAAGAGAGAGAGAGAAAGAGAGAGAGAGAGGAGGGGGGGGGGGAAGGGGAGAGGATAAATTTTGGTATAAGAAAGGGGGGATATATTTGCTTTGTTTCCCAAAAGTCATTTTACATTTTTTTTTGATGCATCAAGTGGATGAAAAAATAATTTGAAGATTGTTAATGGTTTTGGGGTTGTCTAAAGGTCGGGAAGGGGGTTCCACAGCACAGGGCCTGAGTAAAGTAAGCTAGATTTGAACAAACTATTTTTGGGGGTTGGGACACATGGCTTTTCAGTATTTTGGAATGATTCATTTGGGAAAATTGTCTTTTAAGGGTGAGGGGAAAAATTCCTGTCTTTCTTTAAAAATCATGATGCCTTTGTTAAATCAGTCTTTAGGGGGGGAAGAATTTTAACGGTATAATCCCTTCTGTAAGGTAGTCTTCTTCAAAAAAACCAGTTTAAGAGCACGTTTTACAGACTTAATAAAGTTTTCATAAGTTTTTATAGCACAATCCCACATTTGAAGCATAATTATTGAGGATTGTATATAAACTTGAAATAAAGTTTTTCTTAATGAAAGTCAAGAAAAAGTTTGTTTTAGTAGTTGGGATACTCTTGAGACATGTATTTTTCACAGATGGGATAGTGATGGTACAAGCGAGTTTTATCAATTTTCACTCCTAGAACTTTGTGGGTGAAGGCTTTTCTATTGTTTCCTTTTCAAAAGGATTTGGAAAAAATTTTGGAATAGATTTTTTCGCTTTTGTTGGTGTAATAAACATGCATTTTTTTTTTGGGGTGTATTGACATGTGATTTAGTTCAGTCCCTTTGACAAGCATCATGCTATTTTCATGTCTTTCAAAGAGAGTTAATGTCGTATGGGGTTTATGGTTGTGTCGCCACAAAAAGTTCGATTTAGATTTGATATGGGAGGGAAAACCTTAGATAATTAAAAAGAATTTGGTCCCAAATGGATCCCTGGGTATCCATAATAATGGGGTTTTTGTGGGGTGGGACGTCTATTAAAAAACCCTTGTTCCGGAAAAAAAGATGCAAAATCAAAGTATTTTTAGAATATTTTTAAAAAATCTAGCTTTTTAATGAGAAATCTGCGGTCAATTTTAAACAAATCTTTTTGAAATCACAAATAATACTCCCCAAAATTTTTTGTATTAAATTTGACAGCCATTGTTAAAGATATTAAAGCCGTAGGAGAGTATTTTTTTTAAATCCCCCTGATTTGTGTGAAGTAAGTTGTTAATATCAATGAGGATAGTTTTTTATATGTTTTTCCAAGGGTTTTTTAAAGGTAAGATAAATGGATGGCCCATAATTTGAGGGATCAGAAGTGTTCCCAATTGGGTCGGGAAACACCCACGTTTTGAAGGCGTTGGGGGAAAAGTTCTTTTGAAGCAAAGGTTTTTGATAGTGTCAGATTTCTGTAATAACTGGGCTGAGAGTTCGTATCTGCAATCTTGGCATCAAGACCCCACGACTTTATTTTTTTGGGGGAGTCGGTAATTGTTGACCTAAAAAACAGATAAAAAGGTAGTGGAGTTTTGATGGAAAACGCTTTTTTTCAGAAGTTTTAGTTCATTTAGTCATTGGGGTTGATTTTTCATTGTTAATTTGTTAGAAGAAATTTAATGAAAATGATTTTTTGGTTTTTTAGCAGAAATATTTTAATTTCGTTAGATTTAAGACAAAATTTTATTTGTTATTGATTGATTTCCTTCCATCAGTCTTTGAATTTTGTTGGATATATAGTTAGGAAAAATTTTCCTTTTTTCTCGCCGTTTTTTGAGTTTATGGGATTTCTTAATTTTTTGGGTCCTCATAATCCCTTTTGTTTTTTTAAGAAATCTCTAAGGTCATTTGTTCTAGTTCCTTTGTAACCCCAAGGGGGTTTGCGGCATGTTGACCTTAGGTTTTTAATGGGGCATGTTTTTATCTCACTTCATCATCCCTGACCTTGGCGGTCATGGAGGGAAAAACCCAAAAAAATCCTGGGTAATTCCATCCCTCTCGGTTTCCCCCGTTGCGCAGTATCCGAGCCCTTCATCCTGGGCCATTCTTATGTTGTCCTCCCTGACTTGTTTTGTCTTCCCCTTTTCTGACCTTCGAGTGTTCCCTGCATACTTTTTTGCCCGAGTGTATGGTGGGTGACTTTCCCAACCTGCAGCTTTTTCTTCTTGATGATGGTGAGGAGGGGGGGCCGTGGGGCCTGCCAGGTTTTTTTGATCTTACAAATTCATACTTTCTTTTCCAGGTATGCCCAGCAGTTTTTATTGCATTTTGTTTCAAATGACTGGATTCACTTTCGTTTTGCAGTCAATTCCGGTTCTCTTCCAAAAGCAGGATAGTCTGAATTAGGGGTTTGTGAGCTTTGTTTGATTGGGAAACTGATTTTTTTCCTTTTTTTATGGTGGTGAGTTTGTCATGGAAAATGTTGCCCTGGGTAGTTGATTTGGGTTCTGTCGCGACGTCCGTCCCTTTTTGATGTACGCCAAGGGTTTTTTTAAAACGTTTCCCCTCCAGTTGCGGCCTTTTTTTACATTTTAGCAGTGGGATTGCTTGTGCTGTTCACAATACTTTACGTTTCTCCAGCTCACCCCCCCACCCTTTTGCTCCAGCTTGTTCTCAAAACTGGGCGTAAGATCTTTCAGCTCTGTGTTCTTCGCCCTGGGTCAATGTCTTGTCAAAATGCAGTTGTTTAGGGGGTTTCCCCCCAATAAGATGGTAGAGTGGGAAATCATTGAGGGTCTCTTATAAGTTTTCCCAAGAAAAGATTAAACAGGACTGGAGATAACGGATTTGTCGGACCCCCAAAGTGGGGTTTTTAAGTAGCTTTCCCACCTGATTGTCAGAAGGACTGCACTGCTTGTGGTTTATAGGCTTGAATGGTTTGCACAGTCCTTCTTCAATGAAAAAAATTTGAGGACCGCCACAGGCCTTGTGCCCCTCGTTGAAAAAAACCCACTTTAAGTCGATGAAGTTTGGGAAAAGGGCTCTTGTGCGAAAATGTTTTTCCCCAGGAGGGCAGTTAAAAAAACTGTTCGATTGTGTCCGCTCCCTTTAACCAGCTTGTTCCTCTCAGGTTTCTTCTGCCTCCTTCTTGGTTGATTTAAATAACTTTGAGCTGATCGTGTTGTGTGGTTTATGAGGCTGATTTTTCTATAGTTTAGATTGGGGAGATGCGGACAGGTTCTGACCTGTCAACATGGTGGGAGAAAAAGCGCCTTCAGTCTCGCAGTGTTACCTTAAAAAAACTCCCAGTCAGCTGGACAGACGAAGGATGGCGGAGAAAAGACGGGCAGAACAGAGAAGACAGCAGGAGAGGAGGAGAGGAGACAGGCAGAGAAGGAGGAGAGGAGACAGTAAGAAGAGAGGAGATGGAAACAACAGGCAAGAAAACTTTAAAAGCAGTAACAAATTCTGGGTAGATTTTCTAACATGTGCCAAAATAGAACGCTTCCTATCTTAGTACACCTGTTCTTGATGCCAGTAACCATACTGACCTTGGTCTACTCTCCAGTCCTTGTCAGTTTTACACAGTCATGACCACTCACATCCCCCAGTCTTTGCCACTTGTCCAATGAATCACAGCAGACAATCATCTGTGTCCATATTCCCTAATCACTGCTCCCTGAAGAGTGCATTGCTGTATAGCCTGCTGCCTCTGGGTATGAAACACTGATATACAGCTCTGATGTACAGAGATCTTTGTGCACTCTTCTCTATTCTGGCTTATTTGTAGTGTGGTATCACACACACACACACACACACACACACACACACACACACACACACACACACACACACACACACCACACACACCACACACAGGGATCTTAGTGTACTCTTTTCTATTCTGGCTTATTTGTAGTGTGGTATCACACACACTCACACACATACACACACCACCACACACCACTCACACACACACAGATCACGATCTTTGTACACCCTCAAGTAGTGGCTGCTGCTGCTGTGTGGATCAACACTGAGAGAGGAACATGAACAAGGATCTGGGCAGACCTTGCAGTCCACCCTCCAGTCCTCCTTCATCAAAGAGCAGGTCCAGGTCCAGAAAACTCAGCAGGGACTTCATGTGGGGGGTCAGGAAAGGGAGAGCATCAATCCTCTCTTGTCGTCCAGCCTGGAAACCCATTCTGTGAGAGAGGGTCAGACGACACACTTCCCTCAGCGACCTGGTGCCTTCTTTTTTCAGCTCCTCTGCAAACTGGAACTGTTGAAAACAGTCTGAATAGGACAGCAGACCGATCTTTAGCATCAGTGCGATTATATTTGGTGTGAGCGTTGGAAGTGGAAAAGGGGATCGTGATATGTCTGAGACATAATGAGTGGACATGCCAAGCATGGCACTGGCAGTCAGCAGAATCTTCAGGCTGTCTTCATCTGTCACAAATTGCTGGCCGTTCATGTTGGGTATCTCCATAATGGTCTCTTCAAGATCTTTGTAGAATTCTTCTACTTCTTCATCTGCATGGTCAGATGATGGTGCATAGATTTGTATGATGGTGATGTTCTTGGGCTTGGCCGACACCCGGATGCTGATAATCCTGCTGAAGCTGGTGTACAGCTGATAATGCACCCCACTACTTCTTTTCTGACAATAAATGGCCACTCCATGTTGGTGATGTTTCTCTTGACCACTGTACCAGATCTTGTTGCCTTCTTCAGTCATTGTCTCACCAAATCCGTCCATCTCACTTCTCCTAGTCCAATAATGTCCCATTTATAGCGGCTAGCTCATACTCTAATTCTTTGATTTTTCCGCACTGATAGAGTGTACGGACGTTCCATGTACCAATGGTGATCGTTCTCTAAGGAGCTTAAGTAATTGTTTTAACTCCAGTAGCTGACTTGTCATTTCCACTCTGGTGTTGATCAATGGAAAGTGCGGTCGTTGGTAACCCGGGCCTCGACCGATCCGGTATCATATTGGCTTTGCAGAGTGCATTGCCAAGCCCAACAACATCACCATCATACAAATCTATGCAGATCATCTGCCCTCAGATAAGAAGTAAGGGAATTTTACGAAGAACTTGGAAGAACCCTTAAAAAAAAGAAAA
>CM054162.1:40155916-40188051 GCA_028751875.1 Rapana venosa
ATTTGCGGGCTGGTTTGAAGGTGATTGTTCTATATTTTTTTGGCTTGGCGTAATTTCCCCTTCTTGGGCAGGGTATGCATGATGAGTGTTGTGTCCATTCTGTTGGCCCGTTTTGTCTCCCAAATCTTCCCGATAGCGTAACATGTGTGTAACTGTTTCCCCCACCATGTTTGAAGCAGCTTGCTGTTGTTGTCTGCTCCGGGGGACTTTCCTAGGGAAACTTGGATGGCTTTTCCACTTTTCCCTCAGTATGGAAATGGCGAGGGTACCCTGATGTTGCGTTCCTTTTTTTTATGCTCTTGTCGGGTTTGGATTGGGTATTTGTTAGTTCTTGACAAACTCGACATGTTCAATGCACGAGTTTTCTGGGGGGTTTCCGGAGTGTTTTCAAGATTTTGATTTGGTTTGAAGGGTTTTGTGGGTTTTTTTAGGGTGTCAGGGTTTTTTTCGGGTTGCCCATTTTTCTGTTTTTTTCGTCTCATACTTGACCCCTTTGATCCATTCTCCCTGGCCTTTAACATTGATTCTTCACAAAAATTTTGGCCCCCCCAGTTTTCTTTAGGGTTGGAAGAAAGGGTTTGGTTCAGTGCTCTTCTTGTATCGCAGAGGCCCAAAGAGTCATTGGTATCCATGGTGGTGTTTTTTCCCCTCTGCGCCCGAGTTACCTCCTCTGCTGTTTCTCGGACTGCCTCTTTAAAGTTTTTGGTGGGTCATGATGTCATTGTAGGAGGGTTAATCCCGAAAAACATCCCAAGTTGTTTGGAAGACCCCTGGAAATTGGATCTTTTAAATTTGTCCACGTAAATTTTTGATAGGGGTTTGCAGGCTGTTGTAATCTTCGTTTCTTTTTTTAATACCAGCAAAAAGGTTTCCCGGGTCGTTTGCTTATGTCGCTCCGGGGTAGGTTTTTGTTTGGCTCTGTTGATGTGGATTTGAAGCCCTGGTGTTAAATAAAATCTATTTGGTTATGGATCTTGCCTTTTGTGCATGCCAGGTTGTCTCATTGACTGTTTTGTGGGGATAGGGGTACTGGCAATGGAAAGTTTGGGGGTGCAGGCAAACTCCGCGACGTAGTCCCTGCGTGGTCTCCCCCAGTTCCAAACTGCCCAATGTTACAGCCCATTGGTTGTAAGAGTCAGGACCTACGTTGGCGTCAAAATCCCCTTGAATGATGATGATGTCTTTCTTGGGTATCTTCATAATGGCTCTTCAAGTCTTCGTAAAATTCTTCTACTTCTTCTCTGCATGGTCAGATGATGGTGCATAGGTTTTTTATGATGGTGATGTTCTTGGGTTTGGGCCCCACACTCAGATGCTGATAATCCTGCTGGAAGTTAGTGTACAGCTGAAAATCACCCCTACTACTTCCTTTCTGACAATAAATGCCACACCATGTTGGTGATGTTTCTCTTGACCACTTTTACCAGATCTTGTTGCCTTCTTCAGTCATTGTCTCACCAATTCCTGTCCATCTCACTTCTCCTAGTCCAATAATGTCCCATTATGGCGGCTAAGCTCATACCCTAGTTCTTTGATTTTTCCGCACAGTAGAGTGTAGAGACTTTCCCATGTCCCAATGGTGATCTGTTCTCTAGGGAGCTTAAGTAATGTTTTAACTCCAGTAGCTGACTTGTCACTTCCACCCGGGTTTTGTTGATCAATGGAAAGCGGGGCTTTGGTAACCCGGCCTTGACTGATCCGATATCATATTGGCTTTGTATTTGTCTCTCATGTCTTTTCTGTGGGCTTAGGATATTCCTCGGTGGCGCCAATTTCCTCTACAAGTCTCCATATGTTGTTGTTTTTCTATTGGGGTTTCCTCCCCCACATGTGACAAGTTGTACTGGATTACATGGATACCAGAAGCAGTGACAAAGAACTTCTCTGACTGACCTGATGTGGATATTTGATAGTGATAGTAATTATTTATATTATTTTTTATATTGTACCACTTTAGGTCAGGGCAGATTTCTCTCTGTCGAATTCGGGATGCTCTCCCTTGGGAGAGTGTATTGCATCAAGATCAGTGCCACCCTTTATTTTCTTTGTTTTTCCTCTCTGTATCTGTATCTGTTTCCCTATCACAGTGCCTTTTTCCTACACAATTTTGCCAAAGACAACGCTCTTGTTGCCATGGGTCCTTTTATGTGCATTAAATAATTATGTATAACACATGAGACCTCAGTTTATCGTCTAATCCGAAAGACTAGCACCCAGACCTCCACTCATGGTCTAATGGATGGGGAAAAGTTAAGGGCAAAAACGGGATTCAAACCACCACACACTTCTGACTCACACCTTTTGACTTTTTCCTTTCTAGGCAGGCGCATTACCTCTAGATCACTGACCCACTTCATAACTGTGAGTAAGGGAATGAGAGGTAACAAGGAAGAGATGGACAAGCTGTAGATAGTTTTTCTTTGGTAAAAACAGAAGGAAACTGCACAGAAAAAAGCTGCATTGCAATGTGCACTTGTGTGCGCACATCCACTTGCACATGATTACAAATAATAACTCTTTATTTTCAGAAAAAAACATGAACTATTCAAATCAATTAGAAAAATAAGTAAAAGCAATCAATATGTAAATATTGTCATCCAAAAATAAACAACAATCAATAGCTCAGTTAGAAGTAAGCATTCCCCACACTGTTAAATAAAAACAATGAAATGTATTCACATAGGGATCTTATACAAGCATGCAAGCACTGGCAATTGCACCAATGCATTCTCTCTCTCTCTCTCTCTCTCTCTCTCTCTCTCTTCTCTCTCTCTCTCTCTCTCTTCTCTTTCTTCCTTCTCGTGTTTGTGCAACAGTGCTTTGTGCTCTGTAAAAAATGTTCAATTAATACGGAACCCCGTCTTCCAATTATTCAGTTTTGCCGTGGTCCTCTTCTTTTTTATGTGGATTGCACCGTGCTATTGGGGTTTCTGTAATGGTGGTCCTTGGAGATATTGGTGAAAAAGTAACATTGTTTTGTTTTTCATTTTTGTCACACTGATGTCCATTCGCCCATCATAGTTGACTGGGCATGGATAGCCTAGTTGAAATGTTAATCCTTGACCACACTGTTGCTTTGTAACTGAGTCAGCCACACTGCCTTGTGTTACAGATGTGGGGTGTCCAGTGTGGCCAGCCACCAAGGTGTGTTACAGCATGAGGTGTGAAGTGATCTGAAGTTCTGGCTTGCTGGCTGTCTAGGCTAGGCTAGGCCTACCCATTCAGGAAGTGATGTGCGTTTGTGTGTGTAGGCCTTCATAGTATTGTGCCCCTAGTGCCATCACTAGACCTAGTCTGTGTTCACAGCTTTTGATGGCCTTGCTTTAACACCCCCCTCCCTCCTTTCTAACACCCCCTCCTCCTCTCTTCTTCCTTCAGTCCAAGCCTTCTACCCTTTATTTCACATAGGCCTTGTATTGTTTGACACTTCTCCATGGTCAGATATAACATTATAATGAAGTGTTCCTTATATTCAAAGATGTGAACTGTGGGACCAGGGGCCATGGGTTAGAAACAGAACCACCAATCACCCAGTTTTCGCCCCACTCCATCTTATATCTCTATTCCCCCCCCCCCAACCCCCCCCCCCCCCCACAAAAAAATGTCAGCTGTCACCAATAAAACCCAGTGTGACTGGGCCCCCAAATAGACATAAAAATTGACCCAAAACAGTTAACTTTTAGAGTCCCTCTTCAGTTGCTCCCTTTGGCCAGAGTGATCTTCTACAAAGGCTACATGCACAATGTAAACAATCAACCCAACTTAAGGGTTTGTTGGAATGACTTTGCCAAACCTAACAAACCCATTTCCCTCAGTGAAAATGGAGACCTAACCAGCATCCCCACCACCCTACCTAGTGAAGAACTTTATAAAACTAAAATACAAGTGAATTGTTGAGACAAAAAAATGAAAAATTTTTTTTAAAAAATAATAAGCAGCCTGTGCGAAGATGGAAAAAAAGAATTTGACTTGTAAAGTGCCCGAGCCATTTCTGCCTGCACAGAAAAAAGCCACCCAAACCCTGGACGAGGCTGTGCGTGCTTTCCAAATTACCTTCCCCCAAACCCCAAACCTTCCCCCTGGGGGAATAATTTCCGGACATCCCCCCCCCACCCAGGGCCCTCCCCCAACCAGTTGCTCCAATTTACCAATGTACACCCCCCACCCCCCCGTCGATGTCCCACTGTGTGATGCTCACCACCCTCTCCCCAACCAGTTCGCAGCCAGCCGGTAACTTAGCAGAAAACATCCTTTGCGACCACACTGCCAAATTTAAATACTAGTGGGGCCCCATAAAAGATTTATTTTGACCCTTTCCCCCCACCCAAAAAAGGTACAGAAGGTTGGTACAGCCTCAAATACGCCGACCCCGGCCCAACGACGCCTCCCCTGACGCCCCCAACTCACCCCCCCAGACGTCGGGAGGAACCCTTCCCTCTGCTTAAAAAAGGGTATCTTTCCCCTGGATCCCCTTTTTTTTCTCGTGGATGTCAGGACCCCCAACCTACCCCTCAACCCTAAATGACGGTTTTTGGGCCAACAGACAAACCTCCCCGTCTAGATATGTGACGCCCCACCCCCTCCCCCCCCCAGCCCCCACCCTACCCCGCAGTGTCCCCCACCGCTTAAACCCCCCCCAACTTTTCTTCTAGGGTTACACTAGAAAATCTGGTGTGCAAATTCTCACTGCCAATGTTCCAATTTAGGGGGGGTGGGGGTGGGGGGGGGGGTGGGGTGGGTGTGGTGGGGGGGGTATGAGGTACCCTATGGTGGATGTGTCACTAGGTGTGTGTGGTGTGTGTGTGTGTGTGTTGTGTGTGAAAAAGGATTTGTAGTGGTTCTTACTGATGCATGTGTATAAACCTTCCCTTAAACCAATATTAGTTAGAATTTGCATAAACTAAAAGGAGTACTCCTGTGTTCTGCCCCAGGGCCTTGAAAGTAAATTTTGGTGATTTTTAACTTTATTCATAAATCTCTGTTTGTGCTCGAGACAGCCCCCCCAGTGCTGCAGTGTGAACAAACGTGACAGGGAAAAAACCCAGTGTCAATCCCCCTGCCCCAGACCAAGTTTTTGGGAAACAGTGTGTTTTGTGTCATCCTTTTTTTTCTCTTTTCTTTTTTTTTATTATTTTTTTTACTTTTTTTAAAAAATTCTCTTTTAAAAATCATATTTTCCAGGAACTGTGAAATTTTGTGACTTGACTTTGACTTTCCCTCTTGGCCTTTGGGGAAAAATGGGGCTGAACAACACCCCTCCAACGAAAGGGTTTTTGGGGAGATCCTCTTCGTTTGGGCCCCATGTATTCCGGCTGCCTTCTTTTATTCGTCAAACTTCGGCGGGTCTGCTTTGGGGTCGCCAAAACTTTCCGTTCCTTGTGGATTCCAGTAAGGGGCCTGTTGGTGAATTTGATGCAGGTTGCGGAGTGTATGGCCGATTACCCCCATTTCCCTTTGTTTATGAGGCCCCGTTGGGGTTTGTTGGTCCTGTCCCACTTTGTTTTTTGGGATATGACTTGGGCCCACTGATGTTGAGGATGTAGTGGGTTTTTTTGGTAAAAGATGGAGTTTGGGGGTTTTGGGTTTTTTGTTACCCGCCGGGTTTTCTGGCCAAAAAGTAGGCGTTTTGACTTTGGGTGTTTTTGATTCGAAGTTTATTTTGAAATGAGAGGGCTGTTGACCTCCAAATTTGGCGAAGGGTGTTGAAGATGGGGGTTTTGTTGTTCGGACTTGATGTTTTCTCTGTTCCCCCTCTTTACTGACGACAGCCGGTAAAAAAACTTGGTGACTTTTTTGATGGTTTCTTGCTGCAGTCCCTGGGTCATGTGTTTTTTGACCCCTTCATGTCTCTGTTTCCGGATTTTGTTTTGGAGGCCGTCTTTTCAGCTTCGTAGCAACACGACAAGGCTTTCTTGTGGTTTGTTCCCTGTGGGAGAGAAGGTGGTCGTTGCGAGCCAGGTTTTCCAGCTGCTTCAGGGGGCCCACTGTATGCCGGTTCCCCTGCCTGCGTGGCTTGCCGCATTATCCAGTCAACCCCCAACAGGAGAGGGTTTGGGGGAAAAGCAGCCCTGACGAACACGATCTGTCGGAGAAGGTTTCCCGTCAGTTTCCCTTTATGGATGACTTGACAGGTGGCATCTTCATATAGTGCTGGATGAGGGTGTGAATTTGTGGAAACCCTTTGTGTACATCATTTTCCCAAATGACATCTCTGTGACCTGTCAAATGCCTTGGGGAAGTCGACAAAAAAATGAATTAGGGGGGTCTGCCCTCCAGGGTCTCAATGAGATGCGCTTGTGGCGTTTGATTGTGATGATTCCCTTCCCTAAAGCTGCTGTTCATCCCAAAAGTTTTGTCCAGTGCTGTTTTCGTCTGTCTGCATGTCATTGTCGTTTTTTCCCTGGGAGGGACAGTAGCATGATTCCTCTCCAGTTGTTGCAGCGGGGGACGGCCCCCTTTCTTTGGCAGCTTTACGAGAGACCTTTCTTCCGTCTTCTGGCACTTCTTGCTCCCAGATTTGTTAGGAGGGGGTGAACTCTGTGGAATTTTGGGGTTTGTCCCCTTCAGGCCTCGGTGGTATCCGTTTTGGGCTGCGCTTTGCCTGTTTTGGGTGACTTGAGGCTTTGGTGATTCATTTTGGGGGGGGTGTTGATCCCAAGGATTTCGTAGGGGGGGGGATGTGGGGCCCAGGGGTGTGAGGTCTGTTGAGCGTTTTTTGAATGCTTGCCAAATCTTGCTTCTGGTCCTCCTCACCGGGGAACGGTTTGCCTTTTTTCTTTGAAGGCAGCTAGGTTTGTTGTTTTTCCTGAGGGGTTTCTGTGATCTGTACGTTTTCATATTTCTTTGGGCCCTGCTGCGGTTTCGTTTCCCTGGTCATTTCCTCAATGTTTTTTCTCTTGTCTCTTCTTGCTTTCTCTTTCTGCCCGGTTTTTGTCCCAGTAGCATGCTTGCAGTTCCTGTTTTTTTTTGTTTTTTTTTTGGGTTTGATTGATCTTTCAGCGTTTTTCCTCGGTGATCAGTCCCCAGTTTTGTTGTCCCCACCCCTTTGTATTTTCTTGTTTTCTTTCCCAGTACTTTTGGGCTTTTGTCTTCCAGGTTACGCAGACTTGCCATTGTTCTTCGAGTTTCCTCTGGCAGCGGGGAAGCAATGGTTGTTCCTCAGTTAAGCCTGAATTCTTCTTTTTTTTCTTTTCCTTCAGGCTTTGCACTTTGAACTTGTTGATGGTTTCCGCCCGGTGATGTGGGTTTGCTTGGTCTTGGGTGGCAAAAAAGAGATGGGTTGATGCTGCTTTGCCCCGGCTTCCCCCTGACATCATGCAGGCCCCTTTCTCCACTTTCCCCCGATGGTGAGGTGGTCAATCTGGTTTTTGTCTTGCCATCGGGGGAACCCCCGTGGTCTTGTGACTTTCTTGTGAGGAAAGATGGTCCCGCAAGGACCAGGTCGTTAAAAATGCAAATTTGTTAAAAGTTCTCCGTTTTATTTTTTTCCCCGGCCATGTTGCCCATGTCAGTTTGTTTGTGTTGTCTGTCCCCATTTTGGTTCTGCTCCTTTAGTTTTTAGGTCCCTCTTTGGTGCTTTGTCCATGATGGTCTGGATTGTTTGAAGAAGTTTTCTTTATCTTCAAACTTGCTGTATTTGTTGGGCTTTAGCACTGACGTGGAACCCTTTCTCCCTTTTGGTTGAAACGTGCTGGGGATCCGTGGGACAATGGTTCCGGACAGCAGTGTTGCGTTGTTTTGGCCCATCAGAAGCGCTACCCCATGTGTGGGGCGGCCCCTTTTCCTTCTAGAGTAGCGATAGTTTTCCATGCAAGCTTTGTCTCCCCGGTTCCATTCCCTTTTGGTTCGAAAGGGAAAGGATCTTTAGGTTGCTGTGCTTTCTCTACTACCTGGCTTTTCCCGGTTTCTTTACGGGTTCTGATTTTCCCAGGCCCCTACCCCGGGTTTTGTTGCTTGGTTGTTAAAAAGAGTTTTTGGTCCCTGGCTTCCCGAAGGCTTTCCCCCAGCACACGTCATAGGCTTACCAGGGGCTCTTCCCCATCCATGTCGCTCCCAAGAGGTATGTTGCGTTTTCAGTAACAGGTGGTTTTAAGTGAATGGGTCTGCCCAAGCAAAAATCCCCAACCCGGGGGACCAGGGTGCTCGTTTAGTCTGGCTCTCCCCCCCGACCTGTTTAGCAGGGTTTTAACCTGCCCGAGGCGAAGCCCCGCCCCCATGCTCGTGGGTCCCTTGAGATGCGCCATCCCACCACGACAAGGGGAACACCTCGGGACAGGTGCTGATTGTGTTGTTCTTATTATTCATTTTGGGATCTTTTATTTGCAGGTTCTTTACTGTATTGTTCGCCCGGCTTGTTGAGGGGGATTTGGTTTCTCTGTTTTTGTTGTTTTTTTGGTTTTTTTTTTAATTTCCCCTTTCCTCGGAACCAACCATGCACTGTGGAATTTTTTTTTCTTTCTTTTCAGACTACTGTCGACTGATTGAGTTTTACACATTGTGGCTACAGAGTGGGGGAAAGATTTTACCCTTTTTCCCCTCCCCCCCCTCCCCATCAATATTCCCCCCCCCCCTTTCCATTTTTTTATTCTTTTTCCCCTTTTTCTTCCCTTTCTTCACCATTCTTGTACACTTTAAAACATTTCCCCACCAAACCAAATTAAATGATGTATTAAGACACAAATTTATGGCCCTCCGGTGGTTTTCGAATTTGCCCCCTAAAAAATAAACCGCAGTCAAAAATCGAAAATATCAAGCTCACACAAACCCAAAGGCAAACCATTTTATTTTACTAGGGCTTTCGAGTCAAGACTTACTGAAAAATAACCAACACTGACTTTTTCCATTCCCGGATTAAAAAAGTGAAAAGATCCGCAAAAGCCCAAAAAAAACGGTATTCTAATCTATATTAGTGAGTCTGTAAAAGTTCAAAAAGTCTTTTCCATCTTGAAAGTTTTTTAAGTTGAATCCTTTTGGTCGAAATAGCTATAAAAAGGCAGCGCCCATTATAAGGGGTTCTGTACGAAAACCAACAGAAAGAAAAAATTGGATGAAAAGTTTGCTCCTTTATGAACGTGTCCCTTTGTCTGGTAAATTATCTTTCTAGGTGATTTTATATTGACCTAGCAAAAGAACAACCCCAAAGGACCCCAAATTTTTAACTCTTAAAACTTTCCCAAATTGTAAAATTTTACCCCCAAGAGAATCAAATTCAAAACAAATTTTTGATCCATCTATGTTCAGACCCTAAACATCATAGAAACGTGTGCCCTATCACAATGTAGCGACCCTCCCGCTGTACCACGGGGCAAAAAGGAACAAAAATTCCTAAAAAACGGCCATAAAAAATATACCCTACGTTCTTTTGCAAAAATTTTTAAAGAGCAGTTTTTCTTACTAGAGTTAAGAGTTCCCTGCTTCGGAAACATTCATTATTCTGATACGCTGGCCATTGAGTTCTGGAAAAAGTTTTTTCTGAAATCTTAACACATTGTCAGGTCAGTCAGAGAAGTTTTTTTGTTATGCTACTGTATCCTGTAACCCCGTTAAAATGTCGCGTTGTGAAAAAAAACCAAAAGAAAGAAAAACCCCCGATTGGGATTGGAGAGGGGGATTGGCGCCACCCAAGGGAAAATCCTAAGCCACAGACAAGACATGAAAGACAAAAGCCCCAAAACAATTGTCCCGGGTCAGTCGAGGCCCGGGTTTCCAAAAGCCGCGCTTTTATTGATAACACCAGGGTGAATTTAAAGTCGTACTGGAGTTAAAACATTCTTTAAATCCTAGAGAACTTCAACCCTTGGTACATGGGAAAGTCCGTCACCTTTCCAAAACAGGACTAATTTTAGTTTGCCTGAAACAAGGGCTTAAAATTTAATACCCTTTTCAAGCGAAGGAACACCCCGGCATGGCAAAAGGAAAATCCAAAACCAAATAGATTTATTTAAAAGGGGTTCAAATCCCGCTAACAGGCCAGCAGAACCCACCCGGGCTGCCCCAAACAAACACCACACCCTTTGGCTGATGAATTCAAAATGAAACTGAAGAAAAAACAAGAGCCCTGAAAAACCCACTATCAAATTTTAGGGAAAAAAAAACCAGGTCCGGGGTCTTCCCAAAATTGGCGGGAAAAGTTTTTGCGGCATTAACCCCGGAAAAACATCAATGCTCACCAAAACCTTTAATACATTAAAACACAAGGAGGACCGGTCGAAAGGTTTAAACCAAATAATTCATCTTGGGCCCTCATACAAAAAGAGCACTGAAAATAACCGGCCCCAACCCCAAGGAAACCCGGGGCCAAAATTTAAGAAATCAATTTTAAAAGGCCAAAATATTTTCAAATGTGTGGACAAAAAAATTTAAACGTGGGAACAGTAAAAGGGGATTTTTGAACCCCTGGAAAACTACAAAACCACCCAAAACAAACTCAGTATTGAAGACGCTCCGGAAAAAACCCCCAAAAACTACTGCATTGACGGTGGTTAAGAGCAAGAAAAAAACAACTAACCCAAAACCTGACAAAGTAAATAGAAAGAGGGAAAAAGAACTCAGGTAAATCGATTTCATACCCGGGGAAAGTAAAAAGCCCTCGAAACCCGGAAAGGCCAAAACAGAAAAAAAACCCGCAGAGGCTAAAATTTAAAAAGTCATCAAACATGTTAAGTATGTCAGAAATTTAACAAAACTGGCCCAAAGAATGGACCAACATCTTACCCCTACCAAGAGGGAAAGAATGAAAACAATTAAACCCAATCCCTCACAACCCCCAGCAAGTCATTAAAAAAATTTTGAAACTCACAAAGGAGCAGAAGAAAATTTGAGAAAACAAATGGGCAACAGGAGGAACAATCAACAGATTTTTCTGCCACATTGATGGAAAAACATATAAAACAATACCATTTAACAACTTCATGCTTTAAGAATTTTGAAAGGTTTGGACGAAGCAGTGGGGAAAGGACAAGTTTGGTTAAGAAAGGCAGTGAAACCCTTCAAATATAAAACGCCACATCCTTTGAACAATCATCGGGCCCATTCAAAAACCCCTTGGGCCGACAAGGGGCCCTTTTTATTCCAGCGTTTATTTGTTCTTGGGAAAATTATGGAAACCCTCCCTGCTTCCACACATTCTTGCTGGCAAAACCCCTCAACAACTTGCAGTTTGCCGATGACATTGACCTCATGGGCGGAAGTAACACAGAGCTCCAAGATTTTACGACCAGACTTGAGAACAGAGCTGGAGCATATGGGATGGAGGTGAGCTCGGAGAAACGTAAAGTACTTGTGAACAGCACGAGCAATGCCACTGCTAAAAGTTACATGAACGGCCAGCGGCTGGAGGAGGTAGACGCTTTTAAATACCTTAGTGCTACACTCACAAAGGACGGGCGATCAACAACAGAAATCAAAGTCAGAATAGCCATGGCAACATCTTCCATGAAAAAATTCACCCCCATATGGAAAAGAAAAGGGGACCCTTTTTCCGAAAAAATAAAGCTCTACAAACCCCTTAAACCCGGATTTCCTGCTTTTACGAAAACCAAATAAATTTTTGTAAAGACCCCAAAAAACATGCTGGAGGCCACAGGGAACCCCTTCTCCCCATCGTAAAAGAAAAAAAAACCCACGGGTTTTTTGGCCCAAACGTCCCCCCCCACAAACTCTCCCCAAAAACGTACTCAGGGAACACCCCAAAGGGGGGGCCCAGAAAGGGGAAGACGAAAAAGGTAAAGGATGGACGGGATCGGGAAAAATTGCCCGGGGGAATGACTGGCCCAAAAATTGCCCCAGAGGGAGGACTAAAGATGGATGGGGTTCTTCCACGGCATGTCTTTTCATGACTCCTCCATTTCCGCCAAATTTCATGGGGATGATGATTGATGTTTTAAAAAAAATGCCCCATTTAAAAACTTTTAATGATCCAAACATGCCGCAAAAAAATTTGGGTTTAAAAGGAACTAGAAGAAGCATGTTTCTTAGATATTTCTTTAAAAAAAACAAAAAATATTTGGGGGGCCCAAAAAAAAATTTAAAGAAATGCAATAAACTCACAAAAAACGGGCAAGAGAAAAGGAAATTTTCCAAGATTACAATTTTCCAAAAAAATTTTCAAAGCCCCTTTTATGGAAGGCAATCGATTAAATAACAAATAGTAAAATTGTTTTTGAAATCAAAAGTTTTAAAGGGTATTTCTGTTTTGAAAAACAAAAAATTCATTTCATTTTTATTTTTTAAATAAAAAAACAATGACAAATCGAAGCCCAAAATGATCTAAATGAACTAAATAATTCTGCAAAGAAAAGCGTTAATTCCTTTCAAACCCCACATACCATTCATTCTGTTTTGGGGTCTACATTTTATGATCTGTAAAACAGTAAAGGTCCGCTTTGGTCTTGATGCAGTGGGAGGGCAGAATATAAAAATTCTCAGCTCCAGTTATTACGGGACAATCTGACAATATTTTAAAACCCTTTTAGTCTTGTAAAAAATTTTTCCCCAAAGCCTTCAAAATAAAAAGGGTTTGTTCGACCCAAAATTTGGAGACACTTCTGATCCCTAAATTATAGGCCAATCTCTTTTTATCTTAAAATTTCAAAAACCCCCTGGAAAAAAAAGAAAAAACTTTAGCCCATAAATATAGAATTAACAACTTATTTCCCCCGAATAAAGTCGGATTTAGAAAAATTCACTCATCCCTTTACGGCTTTTAAATTTAGTTTTGTAGAAAATTTGGCGTAACCCATTAAGGGACAAAAACTTTTGGGGAAAGTATTTTTTTGAAGATTTCAAAAAGCATTTGTTACAATTGACCGAAAGACTTTCTTTAAAAAACCCTTAGGTTTTTAAAATTAATCTCTCTAAAATACTCTTGAACTTCTTCCCTTCTTTATTACAAACAGGCAAAAATTTGGTTTCTTTGCTACGCCCAATCCCCACAAAAACCCATTCATTAGGGAGTCCCCCCGGGATCCCTTTTAGGCCCAATTCTTTTTATTTTTCATAAATGCCTTTCCCTCTCCATTAAACAAAAGGGAAAACTTTTTTGCTAAAGACAAAAATTAATACCCCTTTCCCCCCGACTTTAAAATCTCGCAAAAGAATTGAAAAAAAATAGCAAAGTTTGGTTTTGGTCAAATGGCAAAAACCTAAATCGCTTGTCTTTTCCCCCCCAAAAAAAAAACTCCCAATGTTATCAAAACCCAGCCCAAAAAAGCGACAAAATTTCTTTTCTCAAAAATTTTCCCCAATCCATATAAAAAAGGGAAACAATTTGAACAATTTCCCCTCACCAAAAGTTCGGAGTAAATTTTTTGATAAAAAAACCATTTTTGTCCCTACAAATCCCTTTTTGTAAAAAAACATGACTAAAAGAGTTTTCCAAATGACTAAAATTAAAACATTTTTTGACTTTTTTTCAAGAAAAAATTTTTTAAAGTTTATGTAAAAACCCTTTAAATGATTTTGCTTAAAACCCTTGTGGGTTTTCTGTTGTGCAAACATATGGTACCATTATTATGTTGTAAAAAACGTGTTTTAAAAAGGGTTTTTTGAAAAAAGACTCCTTATAGAAGGGATTATATCAGTTAAATATTTTTCCTAATTTAAAGAAAGGGATTTAACAAGGACCCTGTGTTTAAGTAATGACAGGAACATTTCCTCTTTAAAAAGAAAATTTCCCCAAAATAAAATCATTCCGAAAAATGAAAAAGCCATGGGTCTAAACCCCCAAAAATTTGTTTTTTGTAAAATTGGCTTATTTACCCCAGGCCCTGTGTGTGGAACCCCCTTCCTGATTTTTTTTGAAAACCCCCAATTTTAAACAAATCTTCAAAAGTTTGTTTTCATCCATTTGTTTGCATAAAAAAAAAAAAATCCCCAAAATTGATTTTTGGAAAAAAAGTAAATATATCCCCTTCCCATTATCCCCAAATTTCCCCCTTCCCTCTTCCCCTCACCCCTCCAAACCCCCCTCTCTCTCTCTTTCTCTCCCCTTCTCTCTCCTCCCTCTCTCTCTCTCTCTCTCTTTTCCTCTTTCTTCTTTTTCTCTTCTTCTGTTTAAGTGTGAGGGGTTTTTTTTGTATACACAAAATTTTTGTTTTGAAAAATGACTTTTAAAAAAGTTTTTTTCCCTATCCTTTTTAGGGACAAATTTTTAACTTGAAACAATGTTAATAACAGGGGTTTTTTAAGGGTTTGTTTAGTGTTGATGAATTAAAAAATTTTTTCAATTTATTTTTGGTTTTAAAAACTGCCAGTGTTTCTCTCCCCTTTTCTTCTCTCTCCTTTTCTCTCGCTTTTCTCTTCTCCCTCTCTCTCTCTCTCTTCCCCCTCCCCTTTTAAATTATTTGTTTATGATTTAATTTTGTTTTTAAAATTTTGATCCCCGTTAAAATGCTTTATTCTTTTTAAATATTTAGTTATTACCCCCTAAATTGACTGTATTGGATTCAGGGGGAATGTTTTTATTTTAATCTTGTTTTGTGCTTACCAAATTTTGTATAGAAAATTTCCAAAATTTGCAGAAAACCCTTTCTCTTTGATAAAACCATGATTTTAATAAAGATTTTATGTTGAAAATTGTGCATGGTGTGAGTGCATGCCCGGGGGGCGGTGTGTGGGTATGTGTGTGCATGTGTTTTGTGTGTGTGGTTTTGTGTGTGTGTTTGTGTGGGTGTGTGGGTGCTTGTGTGTGTTTGGGGTTTATTTTGTGGGTGGGGTGTGTGGTGTGTGTTTTGGGGTTTGGTGTGTTTTAGGTCCCGGGGGAAATGCATTTGCTTCTACAAAAAGTTTTATGTAGTTTATATTGCTGTTGCCCCTTTAAAAAGCACAAAAACTTTTGAGTTTCTTTCTGTTACCCAAAATGAAATTTTTAGGATTTGTTCCCCTTTTTTTTAAAGGGTTTTTTTGTTTGTTTGGTTTTTTTTTGGGTTTTAAGGGTTTGGGGGTTGTTTTTGTTTTTTTTTGGGGGGGGAAATTTTTTCAAAATGTTCCCTCCCTTTTTTCACCGTTTTTTTTTTTTTCTTTGGTTCTTGTATTTTTTCTTTTTGTTCGTTTTTTTTGGGTTCCCTTTTCTTTCTTATTGTTGCTATTTTTTTTAAAAAAAAATTTCCTCCTCTTTTGGGTGATTTTTGTGGGGTTTTTGTGTAGATTTTTTTTTCCCTTTAAACTTTTAAGTGAATTGTTGGGGCTTTTTTTTTTTATTATTTTTATATACCCCTGGGGGGGAAATGGATGTAAAAAAAAAAAACCCACATGGTGCTTTTTCCCTTTACCCTCAAATAAAAAAAAATTTGTCTTTTTCATTTTCTCTCTCTCTCTCTTCCACAAAAACATGTCTTTTAAGTTTATAACTGTGGGGGGAAAGGCGGCAGTTTTAAAGCAGATTCAGTGAAAAGGAAAAGAGCCCACACCCCAAAACCAAAAACCCCAAAACCCCAAAAAGAAGAGGCAGGGGCCCTTTTAAAAGGAGTTGTATCCAGCAGTTCAGTGAAAAGCAGTGTGGGGGTTGTGTGGACAGCCCCCATTCAGCTTTGACAGTGGCCCAGTTGGTCTCAGTTTTACGTAGGTAAGAAGGTCGTAGGCACCCTTTCCCTTTTCTTTGCTTTGCTTTGAGCTTTCGGGACAATTGATGCCAAAGGGCCACCTGCAGTGCTGAACCACTAAAATGAAGCCACCCCCGGGGAGTTCCCTGGTCTGTATTTTTTTTTTTATTTATCTATTTTTTTTCTTTAAATCGAGGAAATAAAATAAGCACTTTTGTTTTTTTTAATCCGTGCCGTGTATATAGGTTTGTGAATTTGTTTCTTTTCCACGGGCCCCACAAGGCCTCCTTTTACAAAAACCCGTAAAAGTTTAATGTGTGCGCAGATTTTCTGTTTTGCGTTGCACAGGAGACCTGGGTTTAAAGTCTCCCCGAGGGATTTTGGGGAATTGGAGTCTGCCCTGAGGAAAAAACCCCAGGGGGAAAAAAGTTCCCCTTAAAGGGAAAATCGCCCCCGGGTTTTAACCAAATTGCGGCGAAAATTTGCCCATAGGTTACCCCGTCCTGTACAGGGCGGGGCGTAAAGGAAACCCCTTCTTGATGTAGCCTTTAAGTATGTTCTCTCCCGACAGTGCAGTTTTAGTCAGGTAGTTGGTTAGTGGGGAGGGGAGGGAGAGAGAGAAAGGAGGGAGAAAAACCGTGAGAGAGAGGAGGAGAGAGAGAAAACGGTTAACCCCCCATAGGAGCCGGGATCTGTGCGGGGAAAAAAGATTCCCCCACCAGGCCAACCCCCACCCCATAAAACCCCTTTTTAACAAAGTATTTATTTGATAAATCCAAAAAACTGTGAAAAAAAAACCCAAACAAATTGGATCCCAAAACAAACCCCCTTCCCCCCCTCCCCCCTTTTTTTCCCCTTCCCCCCCACAAAAAAATGAGTTTGAGGGTTGATTTTGGGGGAGGAGCTGCTGCCCCATTACAAGTTTTTTGCCCCCCATAAAGGGGGTTCCCGGCATTGCGCAGGGGGTTTTTAAATTTAAACCCCTTTTTTGAAAATTTAGAATTTTTTTTTAAATAGGGAAAATTTAAAAACAATTTTTTCCCAACAACCCCTCTTTTTCGGGTTTTTTCCCCCTCTCTCTCTCCTCTTGTCTCTCTTTCTCATGTCTCTTTTCTTTTACTGTCTCTTTTTTTGATGAGACTATAAACGAGCCCCTGTAGGTTTAAACCTGGCCCCCCCTTTTTGTTTGAGTGGGCCCATTGGGGGGCGGTTTGGGGAACATATGAAAACATTTACAAAACTGCTTACACCGGAAACGGTGAAAAGGGGAGCATGAGTGCTTTTTCATTGCTTTGATTGAAAGAATAAAAAAAATTTAGAGGATTTTGAAAGGTATCATTGGGGTCCCTGGCCAAAACCCCTTTGATTTTAAAATTTCCCCTTTCCAGTGCTTTTTTTGGAGTTGTTTTCTTGTTTTTATTAAAGGGCATTCCTTGTATTTTTTGGGTTTTTCTGGCGATTTTGTGTGACATTGTAAAAAATTTTTCAAGGATGTTCTTCGCGTGTTTTTTGGCCCTTATATAAAATTTTCCTTTGAAAAGGGTTTTTTTTTGGGGTTACATTGAAGTGGTCTTTGTGCTTTTTAATGTTTTCGTTTTTGTAAAACGGGGGATAATCAGTTGGGCAAAATGGGGTTTCCCTCGCACACCCTTGGGTTTGGGGGCGGAAAGGGAAAAAAAAACAGTTAGGGGGTTTTTGGTAAAAAATGATTTTTTTTTTTTTTCTTCAGATAAACCATGTTGGTGTTGGGTTGGTTGGATGGTGTTGAACTGGGGTGAATGTTATTGGGATGTTAAAGTCAAAAAAAAAAAAGGGGTTTGGCTCTTTTGGGGTCTTTTTTGGTGGGGGGGTTTAAAATTAAACCAATATGAAATGATTAATATAAAAAAAAAAAAAACCCAAAACAAAAAAAACCATACAACAAACAAACCCCCAACAAGCCCCCTTCCATCCCCCAACCCCAAACTCCCCCCCCCCCACTTTCCAAAATCCCTCTGTCTAGATTAGACCTTTGCATCAAAAAAAACTACCCCATTGAGTGTTTTTGTTTTGTTGTTTTATAAGATTCAGCCCCTTATTTTATTTTTTTTTAATTAAAATTAAAAAAATAAAACTAAAAATCTTTTTCCTTTCTTTGTCTCTGTCTCTCTCTTTCAATAAAGCACCCCTTCCATCCCTTTCTCTCTTCTCTCTCTCTTCTCTCTCTCCCTTCTCGTGATGTGTTTTACCCCAATAGAATTATTTTTTTTAAAAGGGATGTAACCGTTTCTTTTATTTTTCAAAATTGGGCAGTGCTGTTTGCCCGTTTTGTACATGCACGGCCCGTTTAGAAAGATCAGAAACATTTTTCTTTCCTAACAGGGGTTTGTTTGCCTAAATTTTTTTTGTGTGGTGTGGAATCGGTTGCTAGGGGCATTGTGGGGCCTGGCATAAGGGAATGGTATGTATTTTTGGGTTTTGGAAATTGGTTGACCGCGGAAATTTGGCCCAAAAAGTAAAGTGTGGTACTTAAAGGGCCCTTTGAAAAAACCGTATTGACGGGGTAGTCAATCCTGGGGTTTCTTGTCTAAAAATTTTCACCATATCCACAGAAAATATTTTAAGTTATTATAAACCGCAGCGAAGCAAAAACCAAGGGGTTAATGTTTGGTTGGTTGCAGGTTGTTTGTGGTTTTGGGGAATTGGTGTGTGAATCCCAAACACGTGTTTAATAACACAGGAAAAATTTCTGGTTTCGCCGGGACTTTGTTTTTTTTTTTAATTTTCCCTTTCTGCCCATTTTCCCTTTAGTTTTGTTGACGATTTTATCGCCAAAAAAGTCGAACTGGGAAAATCCCCTGCTGAGCTTTTCCCCGGAGTGGGGGAATTGCTTTTCCCCTGTGGGCTCAAAAAATTTCCACTGAGTGTGCTTTGGGTTTATCCTTTTTTGAACAAAAAAAGCCCACTGAGGTGTTTTTAGCTATCCCTTTTGGAAAACGAAACCCCACTGACGGGGACATAAATCCCCAAAAAGGGAAAAGTTCCCCAGTTTTTGGGCCGGGGGTTTTCCCGGGGAGTATTGGACGGACGACATTTCTTCTGAAGCTGCTCTTTTTGCTAAAGGGGAAAACTCCCGGGTTTTCCCCCCTCTTAAAGTGTTTACTCCAAGTGGAATTTTTTCTTTTCCTGCCAACAAAGAATAATAGCGGCCCAACCATTGGGGAGAAATTTTTGGGAGGGAGCAAAAAAGCCTGTTTCATCTTTTAAAAAATTTGGGGGGGCCCAATCTTTTTGTTGAATGATGTGTTTGGAAAAATACTTTTTTCCCGTGTTTACCCGGATCCCTTTAAAAAAACCCAAAAAAAATTAAAACCCTTTTTTGTAAAATTGGATGTTTACTGTTTTGGAAAAGTCTTTTTGTCCTCAACGGTTTTTAAGTTTTTCCTTTTTTAAACTATTAGGAAGTATCAAAGAGTTGACATGCCACAGATAGAGACCCCTTTTTTCCCAAATTGCGCCCGGGGGTTAGGTATTTTTGGGGCCACTTTAAACAGCAATGGGTTGGGTTTTAAAATATTTGCACAAAAAATGAATTTTTAAAATTTTTAAAATAGATATAACTGCTGTTTTCCCAACACTTTTTTCCCCTTCCCCTAAAAATTACCAGGCTCTTTGTCTAAACTAAAAGATTTTAACCCTTAGGGGGGCCAAAAAATGAGCCGGGAAAATTGGAAAAAAACGTTTAATTTTAAAAAGGAAAGCCCTTTACCGGGTTAAAAAGGGGGGAAACCCGCCCTATTTTCCCGGGAAAAACCCCAATTAAAAGAAAGTGATTTCAAAACTTGTGCCCTGAACCCCCGCTGGTGCGGTTTTCGCAGGCATGCGTTTTTTGGGGGATGTGGTTCTTTGGTTACATTTTTCAAATTTTCCCAAAAATGACTTCGGGAAATGGCTCAGTAAAGGGTTGCCAATGAGAAAGTAGGAAAAAGTTACCGTATTTTTTGTTTTTTGGGACACATACCCCCACTGCCCCCGCCTTCATCTAAATTTTTCCTGACGCCTTTTTAGTCTACGGGGACAGATGAAGGCAGCCTAAAGTTTCTGTGCTCCCCTGTGTATGATTGGTTTGTAATCATTAATGTCCAGACATATTCCCGACCCCCCTTTTTCCCACTTTCAACGTTTACACCAAATTTATAATCACATGCTTTAAGACGGTTTGTGTCCTTTTAGACGTTTTAAACAGCCCGTTTGGGCGGAAGGCTGAAAAAGAAGGAACCAGGTCGTGGGGGAAGTGGTTTTCTGCCCCTTTCTCCCAAAAAGGGTTTTTCCAGGGGGACGACAAAGGGAATGGTTTCCCCTTTTCCCCGGGGCCCCCCCACAAAAAGTCCTTGCTGATTTTTTCGGACATGGCCCCTGTTTTGAAGAAGGAGGACGGGGAGGGGGTAAAAAAAGGGTTTCCCCGGACCCTTGTTCATTTTCCCCTCTCCCCCAGTGTTAAACCACACGCACCCGGCACCCCAAAATTGATGGTTAAAAAAGACCCGTAAATTTCTTTTGGGGTGTGTGTGTGTTTTGTGTGTGTGTGTGTGTGTGTGGTTTGTGTGTCTGTGTATGTGTGTGTGTGTGTTTGTGTGTGGGGGTGTGTGTTGTGTTGTGTGTGTGTGTTTTGTGGTGGTGTGTGTTTGGGGTGTGTGTGTGTGGCAAATTACGAAAAAAGCCGGGAAAGTTAAAAGTGCAAAAGATCTCTGCATAGGGTGTACATCGTGTTTTTCCCAAACCAAAAAAAACCCAGGGCGGTTAAAAACAATGATTTTTGGCGTGTTTCAATTAAAAGGGGTTGGTCGGTGGTTCCTGGGAAAGGGTTGGCCCCCGGGGTCCTAAAAAGGAAAAAAGGGGGTTTTTTTTTTTTAAAAACCGGGGGTTTTTTTTTTTTGTATCCCGTCTGGCTGAAATTTTTCCCCCCCTTTCCTTTTGACCATGAGTGGGGGTTTGGGGCGCTAAGTTTTTAAGGTGGACGTTTTCCAAAGGCCCGTGTGTTCCCAAAAATTTTTGCGGCACGAAAAAAACCCCCCCGGAAAACAAGAGGTTGCCCCTGGCAAATTTTCTTAGAAAAAAACCCACTTTGATAGGGAAAAAAATTAATTTTGAGCCCAAAAAAAAAGAAAAAAAAGGGGGTGGCGGCTCTTGGGGGCGACGTGTTTCCCCCCGGGAGGGCCCAGCCGAATTTTCACGCAGAGAAATCTGGTAAATTAAAAGTGGTAAAAATAAATAAATAAATAAATAAGTAAAAAAGTTTGGGGGGAAGTGAGGGTCAGGGACTGTGAAAAAATTGACAAGGACTGGAGGTTGCCCAAGGTCAGTTGGTCACTGGCATCAGTACCCAAAATCAACACAGACTGGGGGGGAAATACAAGTTGTTGTTTTGTTGGTTTCCCAAAAGAACAAGTTTTATGTGAGGGGAAGGGGGTTATATTTTGGAGGGTTTAGAAAATCCCCCAGTTTTAAGATTTTTTGTGCCAGGAGGGGGTCATTGGGTTTTATTTGCGTAGGAGGTCGGGCCAAAATTTGACCAGTAGTGAAGAGCCCCCCAGGGGTTTTGGTCAGCTGTCGGCCTCCAAACACTGGGGAAAGGGGGGAAGGGGGGGGTAGGGTTTATTTCGGGGGAACAGCCCAACTGGCATTTTGGGTGTTTGGGCTGCCCCCAACCCCCTTTTCAGTGAAAAAAAGGGGGGTTTGAGGCGGGAAATGAAAAAAAGGTGCCCTTTGCTTTCCCACAGTGCGGTTTCTTTGTCCCCTTTTCCCGTCTGTGAGGGCTCCCTGTGTGTTGTCGGTTCCCTTGTTTTGAAGGTTGTTTTCTAGTGTGTGGGGGTTTTGTCTCTTCTCCCCTGTGCCCCCTTCTTTTGCTTCAGGGGCCCCTTTTCCCCTTTTTTTTGGTTTTTGTTTTGAAAGAAAAACCCTTTTTGGGAAAGACAAAATTTTTAAAAAGAAGGTTAGCAAATGTGAAAAAAAAAATTGTTTAATGTTGTATAACCAGGGTTGATGATGCGGGTTTTATTTTATATGGTTGAAAGAGTTTAAAAATAAAAAAAATTTTTTCATTTTTTTTCTGGAAAAAAATTTTTTTCCCCCTTCTTATTTTGTTGTAAGCTTGCTCCCCCCCTTTCCCCCCCCCCCTTTTCCCCCAACCCATATCCTTTTTTTTAATTTTTTTCATTTAAAAATTCAACTTTTCAAATGTGTTTTCAAGTTTTTTTTTTCTGTGTTTTTGAAAAAATCTTTTTTTAAAATTTTTTTTTTCCCATTTCCTTTTGAATTTTGTTTATTTTTTGGGAATATTTTTCACGCCAAATTTTTTTTTAATATTTTTTTTTTTTGGGTGATTTTGTTTTTGGAAAGGACTAGGCTTTTTACGTGCGTTTTTTCCCCAAATTTAAAGGGGCCCATTTTTCAAATTTTCCCTTTTTTTTCTGTGCTTTTGTTTCTTTTTGGGTTTTCAAGCTGTAACTAAAAAAAAGTTTGGGGGTTTCCTTGAAAGTGACATTAGTGTGACCCAATCTGTCCTGTATGTTTTTCGGGGTTTTCCTGCGCCTTGAGCTAGTTTCTTGTGGTTTGTGGTTTAATCTGAGTTCTGTGTTTTCATAAAAAAAAAGAAAAAATGACGTAAATTTTTGTCTGCTGACTGTTGTGGATTGGTTTTTGGGACTGTCTTCACTGCTGAGTGTGGGGTTTTAGAATGGTGGATGTTTGGGGTCTGGGTTTTTGTGGTTGTTTTCACCCCCGCGTGCGGCGATCACACACACACTTAAACATAAAACCCCTCCCCCACAAAACACAGGCGTTTTTTTTCCTTAATTTTTGATTTAATTAAGAATTGTAATATAAATTTACTTTTCTTCCCAAGAAAAAAATCTTTTGGAAAAAACCCCCTTTGACCCTTTAAAAGTGTTCAGAGGGGCCCGTCGGGAAACAATAAAAGCAGGGTACTAAATTTTACAAAAACTTAAAAAACCCGAAAATTCATTTTAATTGGGGAAAAAATATATCCAAATTTTTTCACAGGCTATTTTGAAAATTAAAGCATTTAAAAATTTTTTTTTCGAAATTTTTCCCAAGTTGTTTTTCAAAAAACTTTAATGTGTGGGGTTCAAAATAAGTAATTTAAGCCATCGCTTAAACAAACAAAAGCAAGATTTGAATTAATCATTTAAATTTGTCATTTTAAAATTTTTATTTTTAACCCCTTTCAAAGGGTCGTTTTAAATTTTTTTTGATTTCCCTTCCCTTTTGGGGAAAATTACAAAGAAGAAGTTGACAATTTTTGCGAAAAAAAAAAAGGGGGGTAAAAAGAATAAAGGGTTTTGGTTTTTTGTTTGTTTTTGGGATTTAAAAATTTTTATTTTTTAAATTTTGGAGTTTTTGTTTTTGTTTGGGGGAAAAAGAAAGGTTTTTGGTTTTTTTTTAGATTTATAATGAAAATTTTTTGTTAAAAATTTTAAAACCCTTGGTTTTAAAAAAATGGGAAATTTTTTTTATTCCGGTTTTTAAAAAAAAACTTTTGTTAAATTTTTGAGGTTTTGTTTTTTTTTTGAGAAAAATTTTTTTTTCCTTTTTTTTTGTTTTTGTGGTTGGGTAAGGGGGATAAAATTTTGGATAAAGTTTTTTAGGCTTTTAAAAATTGTTGTTTTTTTGTTGTTTGGATTTTTGTGGTTTTTTATTGGGGGGTTATTTTTTTTTAAATTTTTTATTCCAATTATTTTTTTTTAAAAAAATTTTAAACATTTTTTTTTTGGTTTTTTTTAAAGAAAATTTGGGGGATTTTTTTTTAAAAAATTTTTTTTGGTTTTTTTAGTAAAAATTTTTTTTTGGTTTTTTTGTTTTTTTTTTATTTTTGGTTTTTTTATTGTTTTTTAAGAAAATTTTGGGTTTTTTTTTGGGGTTTTTGTTTGGTTTTTTCTTTTTTTTTTTTTTTTATTTTTTTTCCTTTTTTTTTTTTTTTTTTTTTTTTAAGAAGGTTTTTTTTTTTTTTTTTGGGATTTTGCAAAATTTTTAAAAAAAAAAAACAAAAAATAAGGAAAAATTTTTTTTTTTTTTTTAAATTTTCTAAAGGGTTTTTAACCTTTTTTTTTTTTTTTTTTTTTTTTTTTGGGGAAAAAAAAGTTTTTTTAAACAAAAAAAAAATTTTTTTTCCTTTTAAAAGGAAATTTTTTTTTAAAATTTTTTTTCAAAAAACTTCCAAAAATTTTGAAAATTTTTACAAAACAAAAAATTCACTTTTGAATTTTTTGTAAATAAGAAGGTTCAAAAAAGGTTCAAAGGGCTCCTCTTTTCTAAAAAATTTTCAGGGGGAGTTTTTTAACCAAATTGTTTACCCAAGGAAAATTTTCCCAACCCCTGCAAATTGTGGGGAATTTAAACCCCAACCAAAAAAAAAAATCCGGAAAACCCGGGAAACCTTTTTTTTGGAGAGGGATTTTGGGCCCCCGCCAAAAAAAAGGTTTGTTTTTGCCCCAAAAAAAAAAAGAATACACCAATTTTTTAACAAAAAAACAAACCCCAGGAATTCCCCTTCCCGGGGGCCCAAATTTTCGGGTCCGGGTTTTTCCCGGTAAACCCAAGGACGCCCCCCTTCCTGGTGGTTTCCCCGGGAAAACCCCCGTTTTAAAAGAACCCAAAAGCTACTTAAGTAAAAAACAGCAAAATTGTGCCCGACAAAAACCCCTCATTGGCACTGGAAGTACGAAAATAAAAGGGTGCAGGCAAAATGGAAGAATGCACATGAGGGGTCCCGGTTTTCTTTTGGGAATCCTTAGGCTCTGCGGAAAATAGGTGGAAAAACATGGGGGGAAAAAATCAAAGACCCGGAGACCCCAATTTTTTACTACAGTGGAAAACAGGAAAAATTTAAAAATGACACGGGGGGGTTTTTCGTTCACAAAGACACCGGGGAACACCCTCATGGCTGTTTAGGCCCGTGTTTCCCGCCCGGGTTTTTACCATCCGTGAGAGCAACCCCCTTTAAAAATAACTATGTACAAAGGGTTTCGCCCCAAACAGATGCAAGAAGAAGCGGAGAAGAATTTTTTGACAGCTACAAGGTTTGAATCAAAAAACCAAAAAAAAAAATCCCGTTTTTGCAAGGGGGGAAGGAACGCCAAGGTTTGGGAAGAAGCATGGAAAAATCAAGAATTTGGGGGGAGGGCCCTTTTTGGTTTTGGGGCCCCCTTTTAATAAAAACCCAAACAAAAGAAAGAGGCTTGAGATCCCCGGAGTTTGCCGTAACAAACCCCCTCCAGCTAGGGTTAAAAACCCTTGGGCCCCACAAGAAATCCAGAAATTTGGGCATGGTTTGCCCAAAAGGAGAAACCAAAAACCCCAATAGATTTCTTTGTGGTAAAAAGGGCTTTTTTAGTTTAAAGGGTTTAAAGCCCAGACACGAAAATTTTTCCGGGGGCCAAAATAGGGAGTGATCATTATTTGTGATTTATGGATTTCGACTACGTCTAAAGAAAAAAAACCCCAAGGGGAACAATCAGGATCAAATTTTACCTCGAGAAGCTGAAAAGGGCCCCAAAGGGATTGAAATTTTTTTAAAAACAAGGATTTGGGGGAAAGTTTGCAGCACTCCTGTGTTAGAAATCCGACATAGACACCCCCTGAAGAATGTTTTAATTCAGCAGTGAAATGAAACAGCAAAAAGAGCTTTTTGGCCAAAGCCGACCCGTCAAAAAAACCAAAAAGGGCCCCCTAACATCTACAACTATGCGACAAGCGTTTGTTTAAGAGTTTTAAGAAAAAGAAAAAGAAACAAAAAGAAAAAAGCAGAAAAAATAAAAGGGGGAGAAAAAAGAATCAAAGGAAAAAATTATGAAAAAGGGGAAAAGGGAAAAGGGGGGAAAATTTAATTTTTTTTTATTTTTAAACAATTTTTCCCAAGAAACCCTTTTTTTTAAAGGAAAATCAAGGGGAAAAACAAATAAAAACCAAAGGAAAAGCATATCCTGGGTAAAAAAACCTGATAACGAAACAGAGAAAAGGTTTAAAAAAATCCCCAAGCCCCAAAAAAGGGGAAAATTGTCTACTGACGACCGGAAAATTTTTAAAAGTGGACAGAAAAACTGCTCCCACCCGTAAAAACTATAAAACCCCAGGAGATCCCGAAAATCCAAAGTACCGAAAACAAACGGAAAAGCAGTCACCCTTTTCCTCGAGAAGAAGGGGGAAAAAGGAAGGGCCGTAAAATTTTCTGAAAAAGGGGGGAAAATCACCCGGGGCGAAACAAACCAGTGATTGGTCCTACGGAGGGGAAGCCCTGTCAGCGCCCTATAAGAATTGGGAACAAGAAACAGGCAGACAGGAAAATGGCCAAACCAAGGACGCAGTCACTCATCATCCCCCCCCAAGAAAGGAAAATTTCAAAATGCCATTTAAATTCCCACAAACGCCCCATATGTCACCCAAGCAAAGGGCATGGAAAGAAAAAAATTTTTAAAAAGGAAAAAGGCCCCCGAAAAGCCTCATTGTGAGGAACAAGAGGTTTAAATTTAAAAGGGTTGGGGCGCAGAAAAAAAGAACAGTTTTTCAAAACCCCAGAAAAATATGTGAGCGGTTTCAACAAACAACAAGCCTATTTCCATTTTTTATCGAATTTTTAAAAAGGGGATTTGGGCAGGGGGGTTTGGGATGCGCTTGTTTGGGGGAAAACCTGAATTGGTTTCAGCTTTAAAGTAAACCTGTATCGGGTCCCCAAACAGTGTACCGCGAGGCCCACCAGTGCAGTTTTATACAAACCCAAAAACAATTTGGGGAATGGTTTCGAAAACAGTTTGGAAATAAGGGGAGGGCTGTTCCTCTCCCATCTTTTCAACATTTTTCCCTTTAGAGAAACATGGAGATGCCCCTGGAACATCAAGAAGGATCAGTCCCCATTGGTGGCAAACGTTTAAAACCTCGCTTTGAGTGACATTGATGGGGAAAAGCAGGATTTAGAAAAGAGGGTTGCCCGGGCCCAAAGAAACAAATTTGGGTTTAAAGGGCCCCAAAAAAATTTCGGCATGGAAAAAGGGCAGAAAAAGACCAAACTGATGGGGCTAATAACAAACGGAAATTTGCACTTTATTCAGGGTTAATTTCCCGAAGGGTTTGGAAAAAAGTTCAAAAGCTTCAAGTATTGGGGGGGCCATTGTATCCGACAGGGATCCAAGGAGAAGTAAAATATGGAGGATGCCCAGACAATAACCCGCTTTTTTCAAAATAAAAACCATTGGAGAGATAAGTTATCTACTTAAACTCCAAGCAGCTAAAAAAGGGTCCCTTTTCAATCCTTTTTCTGTATGTGTGAATCCTGGCCCCGACTGAATTTTTGGGGAAGGGGTACAGGGAGTGGGATGAGTGCTTTTGGAAAACTCCCTTGGGATCTTTTCCCAACCCAAGAAACCCCATAAGCAACGAAAAACGTGCTAACAGAAACCAGCAAACCAAATTTGGGCCCCATGAGAACTTCTAACGTTTGAAAAACGTAAAATTTAAATGGTTTGGGCATGTCACAAGTCCCCGGGGAAATTTAAAAGACCGTTTTGCAAGGGGACTGTCCAAAGGGGGGAAGGGAAGGGGGCAGACCCAAAAAGGGGGCTGGGAGGTAAAATCAGTGAATTTGGGCAGGGCCCAGAACTCAACAAACCCCTGGAAAGGCCGGCCCCCGAGAAAAATGGAGGGAATGGTTTTCTGAGTCTTTGAGGGTGCCCCCACGGTGTAGACTAAGGGAACCGATTTGATAGAAAATTGAAATAAAGAAAACCTCCGAGAAAAAAAGAAGAAGGAAAGAAAAAAAGAAAAAAAAGGGAAAAATAACACAAAAAAAACCGTAAATCAATTTATTTTAAAAAGGGCACTCGAAAAAAAGACAAACAACTGGGGTTTTTTTTTTATTTCCTTCCCGAAATTTCCCGAGTGCTTTCCCCTTGCGCTATATTTTCAGGGGAAGGCACGGCCGTTTTGGGGGTGATCGTTTAAAGCTGCACACTGGGATTATTTTGGGGTCATATAGTATCTTGTATAGAGTGCGAGACAACAAAAAATGTTGGTTATTATCACATATTTTTTTAAAGTATGAAAAAGTGGACTGTGCACTTGTTTTGGAGGATTGAGGACATGGAGCAATACCAGATAGTCACGAGAAAGTGATAAATAATCATCAAATAAGGATTGCTTGTGTGCCTACAGTGTTGACCTCGCGCATGCATATTGCGGTAAGGAAGCTAGCAGACAACAAAGGACTTAAGGGGTACAGTGTTTGCCGAAATTTTTTTTATTAAATTTTAAACCTACCAAATTTGTTCAAAATCACAAGAGTTTTGAATTAGAGGCTAGTCTTTCACAAAAAGCGGTTTTTATTTTCTGTGAACGCCTTATAGTACATGCGGTATGACTATAAGAGTCACATAGAAAAACTGAAGGAAAAGTGTGATTTTTTTAAATACGGGTGTGCAGCCTATAGCCCTTGCCACACAAAACCTGCCCTCTGTCTTGTGTCCAGCGTGTTGGCTTGTTGTCCAGTGAGTGGACAGCGCTGCTTCGCTGGCTGCCTGGTCATTAGAGGGTACAGAGAGAGCTAGAATGAGACAGTGTACTATGTCGTTTATTTCAGCGATACGCTGAACTCTCCAGCTTCTAATGAAATGAGGAAGAAGTCGCCTTTGCGGACTTCTGCATACACACCACACACACACACACCACACACACACACAACACACGAATATGCCAACCAACCAATCAAACAAACAACCAACCACTCACCACCCACCAACCTCTCACCCATCCACCCAACCTCTCACCACAACCCCCCCACCCAAACCACCAACCCACCTCTCACCCACCCAGTCAACCCCCCAACCTCTCACCCACCAACCACCACCCAACCTCCCACCAACAACCCAACCCAACACCCAACTCTCACCCACCCACCAACCCACCACCCAACCTCTCACCCACCCACCCAGCCCACCACCCAACCTCTCACCCACCCACCCAACCACAACCCAACCTCTCACCCACCAACCCACCATCCAACCTCTCCACCCACCCAACCTACCACCCAAACTCTCACACACCCAACCCACCGCCAATCCACCACCCAACTCTCACTCCTCAAACCACCCACCCACCCAAACTCTCACACCACCCAACCCAAACCACCACCCAAACTCTCACCCAACCAACCCACCTCACCCACACAAACTCTCACTCAACCACCCAACCCACCACCAACCTCTCACCCAACCACCCTCTAACCAAACCTCTCACCCACCCACCCAACCTCTCACCAACCCACCTCTCACCCACCCACTCGCCAAACCTCTCACCCACTCACCAACCTCTCACCTACCCACCCAAACCTCTCACCCACCCACCCAACCTCTCACCCACCCAACCTCTCACCCACCCAACCTCTCACCCACCCAACCTCTCACCCACTTCAACCTCTCACACACCCAACTCTCACCCACCCACCACACCACAACCTTACACCCACCTAACCTCACCTACCCACCCAACCTCTCACACACCCAACCTCTCACCACCCAACCACCCACCCAACCTCTCACCACCTAACCTACTCACCTACCCAGCCAACCTCTCACCCACCCAACCTCTCACCTACCCACCCAACCTCTCACCCACACAACCTCTCACCCACCCAACCCACCCACCCAAGTGAAAAAGAAATCATGACAATTCTGAAGGAAATGACTATAAAATCATGCGACCTTGATCCCATACCTGCTCCTGTTTTCTCACAATGCCTTCCACAACTTGTACCTATTATCACTAAAATAGTAAACTCATCTTTTCAGTCAGGAAATTTTCCATCAGCTCTTAAAACAGCAATAGTCACACCTCTACTGAATAAAGCACGACCTCGATCCCAACATTCTGAAGAATTATAGGCCTGTCTCAAACTTACCCTTTGTCTCTAAACTACTAGAAAAAGTTGTTCTCAAACAGCTCAACAGTCACCTTCATTCCAATGATCTTCTTCCCACTTTTCAGTTTGCCTATCGCCCCAACCACAGCACTGAAACCACCCTAGTTTATACTTTAGATACACTTCTACTTGTTTCTGATGCAGGAAAAATCTCCATCCTCACTCTTCTTGACTTATGTGCAGCCTTTGATACCATAGATCACTCAATTCTTCTTTCTCGCCTCCAAAATACGTTTGGTATTAATGGCAAAGCCCTCACCTGGTTTACTTCATACCTCACAGACCGGTTCCAGAAAGTTATTGTAAACAAAATTCAATGAAAACCTGTCAAAATGGGAGTCCCGCAGGGATCAGTCCTGGGCCCTGTTCTCTTTACTCTCTACACTGCTCCACTCTCACATATAATAAACAACCACCCTATTGATCATCATTTCTATGCCGATGATACTCAGCTTCAGTGCAGCGATACTGTTGAATACTTGCCTTCCCTCCTGACAAATATGCCCGTACTGCCTTCAAGACATTCAAACGGGATGACTCAGAACAAGTTACAACTTAATGCCGATAAAACCGAAGCCATGTTTCATAGGGCCCCAACATAAACTTTCCTCTATCACAAAAACTTCAATAGAATTCGGCAATACGTCAGTTCTTTGTCCAACTCTGTGAATTTATTAGGAGTAGTTCTTGACAACACACTCTCTATGAAAAAATTCATCCCCAGACCTCCCAGTTTTGCTACTATCAATTACGGCGTTTAAGCGCGATTCGCAAGTATCTGCCCACTGATGCAATTTCCCAAAGCTTGTCACATCTCTCATTCTTTCACGTTTAGACTACTTTAATTCTCTTTGCTGGCCTACCAGCATCATTATCCACTCTCTTCAACGCATCAAAACTTTGCAGCTCGACTGGTCCTAAGAAAAAACAAATCTGAACACATCACTCCTCTTCTGTGATCTCTTCACTGGTTGCCTGTCTCACAAAGACTGGAGTATAAAATCAATACCCTCTGTTTCAAATGTCCCCATAAATCTGCCACCTTTTATCTCTGTAAATGTCTTCACCTGTACACTCCATCCCGTTCCCTTCGTTCAGCCGCAGATACTTTTTTGCTTTCGAACACCCAGATTCAAACAAACCACTGTTGGCCATCTCTCTTCTCTGTTCTGGGCCATCCACCTGGAATGACTTCCCTCTTTCACTTCGTCAAAAGCCTTCACTTGATTCCTTCAAATCCAGCCTCAAAACAAAACTTATTTCCTACTTGAGACTTTCCCCCACATATCTGTCCCTAAATTTTTAACAGCATCTTTCATCTTCTAAGTGTTGTTCCGTGTGTGTGTGTGTGTGTGAGTGTGTGTGTGTGTGTGTGGTGTGTGTGTGTGGTGTGTGTGTGTGTGTGTGTGTGGGGTGTGCGTGCGTGTGCGTGCGTAGTGCGGGGCGCATGGAATTGGAATCTGGTTTCTCATTTTGTTTAAGGAGAGTTCATGCCTTTTAAATGATTGAGTGCAAGGGGCTTCGATTTGTTTGTTTTTTACAAGATTCAAACGCTATATAAATTCCATATTATTATTTTTATTTAAATTTTTTATTTTTCCCCCCCCACCCCACCCTCTCCCCACCCACCCAAACCTCTCCCACCCACCCCCACCCAACCTATCCCCCCACCCCCTCCCACCCACCCCACCCTCTCATACCTTCACCCCCCACCAAAAAACTTCCAAACTCACCCCCCCAAAACCACCCTTCACCCAACTCAACCCAAATCAACCACCAGCAGGACACAAGACAGACAAGGGGCCCGACACAGAAGAGACAGCCCGACAGACTCCAGCCAGACAAACAGACAGACAGCCAGCAGCCAGACAGTCGGGCAGACAGGACCGACAGAGAGCGACAGACAGAGACAGAAGACTGAACCTCCGGTGTGCCAGACTGGCTGGTTTCCGGCATGAGCTAGAGCAGGGAAGGGTACGGTGGCGGGGCCGTCACACTTGTCTCTGGAGTCGGCGCGTCCACCAGCACGTGCCACCCGGAGTCCTTGGTGCAGTGACCCCGTACTTCCTTGTGATGAAGAAGCGGCGCTGGATGTGGTGCAGGGAGAGTTACAATGACAATGCAATTTCAAATTTTTTTGATTCGAGGAAATGAATAGCACACATGTGCTTTTTTAATTCCACCCGCCCGTTAGGAATGCTTTTTAATAATAATACCAATATTTACGTTCACAATAAAACAAGGGGAAATAACCCATTTAGAACGCTCCCCCCCCAACACCCCCCCCAAAAGGGAAACAAATAAAAGAAAACACTAAAATCCCCCCCACCCCAAAAAAACCCCAACCAAACAACAAACAATCAAAAGAGAAGGAAAAACCAAACCAGCAAAAGATGATAAAAAGAGAAAAACAGACAAAAAACAACCAACAGAAAAAACAACAACAGAGCCAAGAAAAATAACACAAACCAAAAATTAATAAGTCATAAAGATAAACATCTAACAGCAATGTACACAATTTTTAAAAAAAAAGTATAAAAAGGGGGTAATAAAATTAAACAAGGGGGAAAATAATAAAAATTGAAAAAAATATAATTTAAGGTTAAAATTTAACTTAAACAAGGAAAAAAAAG
>CM054162.1:40188551-40213633 GCA_028751875.1 Rapana venosa
AGTTTTGGCCCGTAAAAATCTTAAGTGGTCCCCATGCGGTCAGCCGGGCCTTTTACAAGGAAAATTTTGATAGGGTTTTGAAATTTTTTTATTTTTATTTTTTTTATTTTTTCCATTTTAAGTAAGGGCAGTTTTTTTCTCTGTAAAATTTGGGGAGGGTTCCCGGGGAAGAGTGCATGCCTCAAGGGGCAGTGCCACCCTTTTTTCTTTTTTTTTCCCTGTCTGTATCTGTATCTGTTTTCCCTACCCACAGGGGTTCTTTGAACGATTTTTTTCCAGGGAAAAACTCTCTTTTTGGGCCATGGGTATTTGCATGTGCGCTACATGATTATATGTAAAACCTTAAACCCATTTTAAAGGTTTTCACCGAAAGCTAGCCCCAAAAAACCCCACTGTGCTCTGGGGGGAGGGGGAAAAATTTTCGGGCCAAAAGGGGATTCAAACCACCACAACCTTTGGCCCCCAAAACCTTTTTGATTTTTTGCTTTCTAGGCAGGCCCTTACCTTTTAGACCCGCCCCAAATTTAAAAAGTGATGGGGGAAATGAGGGGAAACCAATGAAGAGGGGGACAAGGTAGATATTTTTTTTTTTGGGTTAAAAACAAAGGGAAAACTGCTCAAAAAAGCTGCTTTCCAATGTGCAAATCCACCTCTTTATGATTCCCAAAAAATAAATCTTCATTTTCAGAAAAAACAAAAACTCTTCAAATAAATTTAAAGAAAAAAAAAGCAAAAGAAATCATTTTAAAAAAGGGGTTCACCCAAAAATTTTTAAAAGAAAAATTTCATTTAGCTAGTTGGAAGTAAGCATTCCCCCCCCTGTTAAATAAAAACAAAAAAATTGTATTAAATTAGGGATTTTATACAAAAGGGCATAAAAAGCAGGGTTAATTGCCCCAAATGCTTCTTTTCTCTCTCAACATCCCTTTTTGGTTATTTCTTTCTTTTTCTTTTTTTCATCTGCCGTTTGGTGCCCTTCGGGTCGCGAGGAGAAAGACGCCCTTGTCGGCAGCTAGGGGGAGGCTTGATATATTTTTGCGGTCTTTGGGTTTCGCGGGTGTCAGCCACGGGTCGCCCCCATCGTCTCCTTGGTCTACTTTTTGGTTTTCCCCAGCCATTGTATTTGATGGGTATGCCGGGGGGCGGGTTTGGTTTTGGGGGCATTTTAGTGGGGGTTTCCCAAAACCCACCTAAACCTTTGTTGTTCGTATGGGGGGAAAATTTGGGTTTTTTGGCCCCAACTATGTCTTGATCACCTCATTCTTGATCTTGTCCCTCTTTGGTCTTGTTGACAGCTTTTCTCAGGCAGCGAATTTCCTTTGTGACCAGTTTTTTCCCCTAAGGCTTTTGTTGGGGCCCATTTTCTGACCCTGGTAGGGTGAGTTTTTTGGAAGGGAAGATGGCTTTGGGGGGGATTTTTGCCTTGGTCCCTTTTTGGGGTGCTGGTTTTTTTAAAAGGGGGGGCCGGGGTTGGTAACTGACTGCGTTCCTTTCAGGGCATTTTGGGTTTCTATCTCCCCTGCCCAAATTTTTTCCTTCTTCAGTGAAGAGGCTCCCAAGGTTTTTTTTAAAATTTTCTTTGGTCTTTTTCAGCGGGGTCCCGGTTGATTTGATGTCCAGCTTTCCTGGATTTCTGCTGCCCGACATAACTTTTTTTTGGTGAAAATGATCTTCATTTTCGTACCTCTCGCGCTTTGTGTTGAGTTGGTCGTGTGTTCTTAAAGAGTTTGCTTTGTTTGTTTTCATCGGGGAAGGGGTCGTCAGAAAATAATAGTTCTTTTCAGGGCCTAAAGGCCCTTGATTGGCTTCTTTTTAATGGGGTCCTGTAGTTTCACAAAAGAAAAGGGGGGATTTTTACGCACCTTGCCTACCCCTTTTGTTTTAACGGGAAACCCCCCATTGGGGAGGGTTCCCCTGGTTTTTTTTCCATTTTTGCCCCCCCTTATACTTTTTCTTTAAGATTTTGTTGATGTTATCAAGAAAAACTGCCCCTTTTTTCACGTGGGGTACTGCCCCGGATCTTCCAAAAGGTTTGCCCTTGTTAAATTGGGGTCAAAAGGGGTTTTTTTCTTTTTTTCAACAAAATTATGCAGGTCCCTTTTGGGGTTTGTTTTTCGATTGGGGCTCTTTCAAAACGTTTTTTTTTCGGAGGTGGGAAAAGGGCATTTTTTGGGAACCCTCTTCCAAAATTCCGGGAAAGGGGAGTTGTGTGGTTTTAAAATTTTGGGGTTTTTTTAAATGAAAAAAAAAGCATTTACTCACCTTAAAAACCAAAAAAGTTTTTAAGAAGGGGTAAAAAAATGCAGAAAATACTTTTTTAAAAAAAATTTTTTGATCCCAAAACCCCGCCCCAAAAATGTTAAAATTCAGTTTGAAATTTTGGGGGTTTTGGAAAAAAATTTACTTTAAAAAACATCTAGGAAAAAAAGGTAAAAAATTTAATCGTTTTTGAAAAAGAATTTTAGATTTTCCCTTTTGCCCAAGACCCCAAAAAAAAAAGGGGTTTTGGGAGATCTGGGGGGGGGGTACCCATTTAGAAAAATACTTATGTTGCATGGAAAGTTTTTGGTTTTTTTTTAATAAATTTAAATTAAACATATGGTTTCTGAAAGTTTGCCACTTTAAAGCTTTTTGTATGTTTTTTAGAATTAAAAAAAAAAGGGCAAAAAAATGCTGGGGCTCTAAAATCAGGGAAAAAATTCTGCTTAACGGGTTTTTTAAATTCTTTTGGTTTAAAACCCAAAGGGATAGGGAAAATAAAAATGTTCTTACTTTCCCCCTTTAAAAACCAAAGACTTGTAGATTGGGCTTTCCCCGGGGAATGGGAAAAACGGGCCCAAAAAGGGAGATCGAAATTTTAAAATTTATTGTTACGAAACTTTTAAGTTTTTTTTGAAAAGGGGAAAGTATTTTTAGTAAAGGGGATACAATTGCTTTCGCTTTTTTGAAGTTACTCAAGTACAAATTAAAAGCGCAACCATTTTAAATTTTTAATCACTTTCCCCCTATATTTAGTTCAAATGAAGATAAGAAAGGTGCCCTGTTTGAAAGACCAAAATAGGGGAATGAAGAACATTTTTTAAATTTTTAATTTGCCTGTTTTCAAGAAATTTAAAGACAAAAGTTTCTTAAAGATGCGACGAGACTTCCTTTGCATTTGAAACTCAAAGCTACAATATCTACTGATAAAAAAAAATTTATCACGATTTTTTTTTTCCCATAAACCCAACAGAAAAGAAAGATAATTTTTTGAAATGGATCCTTTATTGTGAAAACTCCATTAAAAAAACATTTTTCGTTTAAGACGAACTTTGAATTGATTTTTTTGATGAATAAAAACAAAAGAAATGGGTGTTTTTAAAATTTTTTTAAATTTTTGCGATAAAACTTTTCCCATATTTATATAAAATTGTTTGTAATTTTTTTATAACACTCATGTCAATCCCCACTCCACACACCCTCATTCCTTTGTTTGTGCCTAAAGGCCGTTTGTACATAAAAGTCTAAAGTCGGGGAAGGGGTTCCTTGAAGTCTCTCTCTCTCTCTCCCCTCTCTTTTCACTCCTCTCTCTCTATCTCTTCTTTTCTCTCTCTCCTGAAAAAAATTTTTTTGTTTTAAAAATTATCTGTCAATGGAGATTTGAATCCCAGAAACACAAATGAGAAATTTTTTTTTCATGGGGAAACACGGGAATTTTTGGGAAAGAAATTTTTGGGTTTCCCAAATTTAATGCCCCAATTCTAAAAGGAAATCAAAAAGGTAATTTACGGGTTAAAAATTTTGGGTTTTGCACAACTGATTAAATTTTGTAACATGTAGTTTTGTTTTTTTTTGAAGGGGCTAAAAGAAACAAATTTGATAAAAATTTTGTAAAAGTTTTCGGATACGGGGGGGGAGGGGGCACTTTTTGGTTTTTTTTTTTAATTTTTTTGAACTTTTTTCTCCATTTCAAAATTATTTTTAGCCCTTTGGGAAAACTTTATAGAATCTGATTATTTACCCGTTTTCCTGAAAAAAAAAGGAAAACGGGAAATGGCAATGACTTTTCCTGATAACAAAAAGGGTCAATGAAAATGTTTGAATTTGAAAAAATTTTTCTGGAATGAGGAACAAGAAAATGAATTCAAGAAATCGGGGGGGGAGAGCAAAAATTTTTTCAAAATAGATTAAAAAAGTCCATAAAAAACTTAGATTATGACGAAAGATAAAGCTTTAATATTTTTGTGAATTATAAAAGGTCTAGCAAATGTATGCTAAAAAAGGTTTGGGGGTTTTAAAGGCAAAAACATCAGGTGGTTTGACAGGAATGCAAAAAAAAAAAAAAAAAAATTTTTAGAAAAAAATTTTTTTTTTTTTTTTAATGTTTTAGACCCAAGGGGAAAAAAAAGTAATGGTAGGCAAATAATTTTTCAGAAAGGGGGGGAAAACAATACAGACAACGGGTTGGATCCGAAAAGACCCCACTTTTAGAAAGCAAAAAACTTGAAGAATTAAAAAAGAAAACTAACAAGGGTCAAACTTTTGGGAATGAGCTCGGGAAAAAAGGGGTTTGTTAAACAAGAAAAAGGTAGTAAATAATTTTAGTACAGTGAGTGGCAAAACCCCATTTCAAAACTGTTTTCCAAGGAAAAATGAAGAATTGAAAGGATGACGGAAATTGAACATAAACCTTCAAAAGAAAAGATAATACATTGAAAAATAATCTAAATCATCAGCCCCGTGCCCTTTGGGGGGGTTTTTTTGGGAGGAGACACAAAAGCCAATGCCGTGGAAATCCCCCTTTCCTTCCATCTGGGGGTCCTCCATCTGCGCAGTAGTGCCAAAGCCCAATTCACCCTGGTTCATTCTCTGATGTTGCCCAAATCCATGACTTTTTTTAAATTTTCCCCTTTTTTGCCATCTTCGAGTTTCCCTGCAGGACCGTTTTTGGCCAAAAGAGTTTGGGGGAAAGGGGTGCCCGGGGCCCAAAAACCTTGTAGCTTTTCTTCATGAGGATAGTGTTTTAAGGGGGTTTGGGGGACCCCTGCCAGCCGTGTTTTTTGGTCTTAAACAATTCATTGGTTTTTTTTTTTCTCCAGGATTTGCCCAGCGGGTTTTCTATGGATTTTTTTTTCAAAAAATGGATTCGCTTTGCTGTTTCAGCAGTCAAGGGTCGAGGTTTCACTTCGACCAGCAGAAAGTTTTTTGAATTAGTGCTTTTTTAGAATTTAAAGGGTTTTTGTTTGGGGAAAACTGATTCTTTAATTTTTTTTTTTCCATATGGGGGTTTGGGTTTTTTTTGGGGGTCATGGAAAAAATGTTCCCCAGGGGCTTTTCTGACTTTTTTTCTTTTTTCGGTTTTGATCGCCAGTTCTTTGTGGGGTGTAGCGAAGGTATTTAATAATAATAATAAAAATAAAAATTATGGATTTTTATGGGCCCCTAAATCTTTTAAAAAGACAAACAAATCGATGCGCTTGCCCCCTCAATCTTTACAGGCATGCAACTCCCCTTTAAAACAAAATGAACAACATATTTAAAAACCATGCGCGCGCACTTTATGCACGTTTGAACCCCACACCCCCACCAAAAACCACACAACCACCCCACACAACACACACACACACACACACAACACCACACACACACACCCACACACACACACACACACCAAAAACTTTTCTGGAAAAAAAAAACTTTAAAAAAGGTGGAAAAATGGGTTTTTTGGGGGTTGGGGGGAATTGGGAAAAAAAGGGGACAGATATTTTTTTTGGGGGGGGAAAAGTCCCCATGAAGGAAAAGGGTTTTTTGGAGTGGTTTTAAAGGGGTTTAAAAATAAGGGGGGCCTTTTAAAAAAAATTTTTGGAAAGGGGGATTTTTTTTTTTCCGGTTTGGTGGAAAAGGAAATGAAAAAAACCAGAAAGGAGGAGGCCCAGTTTGTTTTTTTTTGGGGTTTTCAAAGCCAATTTTTTGGGGATCGGGGAAAGAAGGGAAAAAAGGGAGTTTTAGGGAAGAAAAGAAATTACAGAGTTAAAGGAAAAGGAATTTTGAGAAAAATTGGGAAAAAAGGGGTTTGGGAATTTTTAACCCGGGTTTGGACAAACCTTTTGCGAATCGCCAATGGGGAAAATTGTTAGTTTTTTTTGGGCCAAGCAGGCGGGGTTTTAAAATTTTTCATGGGGGAAAGGGGGTTGTTTGGGGTAAAAGAAAGAAACTATCAAAAACCAAAAATGGGGATGGAAAAAGGTACTAGTTTGGATTTTTTTGGGGAATTTTTTGGGCCAAATTAGGGTTTATTGTTGGTTTAGAGAAAGGTTTTCGGTTTGGGAAAGGGGGGATTTTTTTTAAAAATTTTTTTAAAAACACCCCAAAAATTTAAAGGTTTAAAAAATGCGTTTTGCCTTTTTTGAAGGGGGAAAAAAATTTTTTTTTCCCCTTTATGAAGGTTTGGTTTTTATGGGCTTTAAAAGGTTTTTGGGGGCACCATTTTGAATTTTAAAGGCGGGGAAAAAATTTTTTGGGGAGGGAAAAGGAAAGGGGCCCAACGATCCCTGCACTAACATTCCCTTTTCCCAAAAGGTTTTGGAATTGGGTTTGTTTAAATTTTTCTGGGACCCTTTTGTGAGGATAAAAATCCCTGGGAGGGCTGCCCCCTTTTAAACCAAACTAATTTTAAAAGGGGGGAAAAATTGTTTTGTTTAAAATTTTTGGTTTCGGAAAAGGTTCAGATAATTTAAAAAAGGGGTAAAGGGGTGGTTTTTCCTTTCTTTTTAAAAGAAAGAAGAAAAAGTTATTTTGGGCGGGGCCCGAGTATGAAAGGGGTTTTGGGGGGGTTTTTTGCATGGGGGGGGTTTGTTGGGGGGATAATTTTGGGTGGGGTTGGGGGGTTTGGGGGGGGGGGGGGGGCGATTGGGAAAGGGGGGGTATCTTTGGAATAAAGGTAAACTTTTTTGAGCTTTTTAAAGAAAAAACTTTTTCTAGTATTTTTGAGAAAAAGGGAAAGTTTGAGACAGGCCTTAATTTTTCCCAGTTGTTGGGATCGGGGGGGTCGGGGGTTTTCAGGGGGGGGGTTTGTGACTATTGCGGTTCAAAGAGCTGACAAAATTTCCTGACAAAAGGGTTTGATTTTAAATATTTTAGGGGAAATTAAGTACAATTTGGGGGGAAGGCATTTTTGGAGAAAACGGGGACCCGGTATTGGGGGTCAAGGCGCATATTTTAAAAGACTTTTCCCTTCAAAATTTGCCCATGTTTTTTTTTTTTAATTGGTGGGTTGGAAGGAAAAGGGGGAAGGAGGGGCCAGGGGGAAACTGGGGGTCGGGAGGCGCGGCTGGTTTTTTAAAAAGCTTTTTATCCTACCAGTTGGGGCCCGGTTAAAAAAAATTTTTAGCATTTGGCTTTTGCTCGTGCTTTTCACAAGAAACTTTATTTTTTCCCCGAGCTCCCTCCTTTCCCATATGCCCCCGCTCTTTTTCTAAAGTCTGGTCTTTAAGTTTTTTTTCCCAGCTCGGGTTTTTCCCTTTCGCCCATGAGGTAAATGTCACCCGGAAAAACCGCAAGTTGTTGAGGGGATTCCCCCAAATTGGAGTTTGGTAGAGGGAAGTTTTGGGGGCCCCCTCTCTCATAATTTTTTCCCAAGAACAGTTTTAAAACCGGCGGGGAAAATAACGGGCCCTTTCCCTTGTGGGCCCCCCAACTGTGGTTTTTGAAGTATCCCCCCCCCGGGATTTTTTAAAAGGATGCAATGTTTTTGGTTTTTGCAAGTGCTTGAATTTTTTTGCAAAGTCATTCTTCAATGCCAAATATTCTGAGGACCTCCCCCACAAAAGTTCTTTCCCTTTTACTCTTTTTGAAAGCCTTCTGAAGTCGATGAATTTTTGTGGAAAACATGTCTCTCTGATTTTAAAAAGAGGGTTTGCCCCTTTCAGGTTTTGGGGCAGTTATAAATCTGTTCGATTGTGCTCCTGCCTGCCCTGAACCCAGCTTGTACCTTGCAAGGTGTTTTTTTTGCCTCCTTGAATTGATTCAAAATAAAATTTGAGCATGATTTTGCTTTTTCGTTGGGTGATGAGGGTGTTTTTTCTATATTTTGGCATTGGCGATTTAATTTCCCTTTTCCCTTTGGGCCGAGGTTTTAATGAAGGGTTTAATCAGAAAAATTAGAAAGTAGAAAAGGGTTTTCGGGAAAAAGGTTTAAAAATTTTTAAAAGGGTTTCAGTAGGGGGGGGTAGATAATTTTTTCTGAAAAGTTGCTGAATGGGGGTTTTGTAAAATTGTAATGTTTCTAACAAAATTTTTTTTTAAATTTTTTTTTTGGGAAAAAGGGGATTTACCCTTTAGGAATTTGGGCAAAAACCATAATTATACCATTTTGCATAAAAAAAGATACCTTAAAAAATTTTTGATAACCCAGGGGAATATCTCTCTTTAATTTTTTGATCCAAAATTTCTAAACTTCAATACTTAATTTCACAAGGGGGGTTTGGTGGTTGAGGTAACGCCTGTGTTGAAAACGAAAAGTCCCGGGTTTTTGAAGTGTGCAGTGGTTCGTACTCCGTTTGGACCCGAACTTTTTCCCCCTCCATTAGACCCAAAGGTGGTGGTCTGGGCGTTTGTCTTTCCCGGAAAGAGAAATTAAACCCATCTCTTGTCTCTGGGGGAAAAGTTTCCCTTTGCTCAAAAAAATGCCATAGTCCCCCTCTACTCAAAAAGCATGACCCTTTACCCCAAAAATTTGAAAAACTATAGAAACCCGTTTTTTAAACCCACCGTTTTTTCTCAAAGTTCCCTTTAAAAAGTTTTTAAAACCGCCAACAACCACCTTCCTCCAACAGTCCCCCCTTCCTGCGTTTTAGTCTGCCTATCGCGTCAAAACCCACTGGAAAATACCCTTAACCCCCTTTTAAAAAAAACTTTTACTCGCTTTTTGGGCTCAGGGGAAAAAAAACCCTTCTTTTTCTAATCGAAATTATCTGCAGCCTTTTTACACTATTGGGGCCAAAATTATTTTTATCTCCCGTTTCAAAAAAACCCTTTTGGGGTTTTCTGGTTTCAGCCCCTTTCCCGGTTTAGTTCATACCTTACTGACCGATTCCAACATCACAGGGAAACAAGAATTTATCCATACCTGCAAGATTTTGGGAAAGTGGAGTTTTCCCAGGGATCTGTTTTGGGGCCCCGTTCTTTTCACCCCTTACAAATGCTCCAATGCCCCAAAAATAATTAACCGCCATCAGATCAAACCCTCATTTTTTTTGCAGATGAACCCCTTTAGATTTTTAAGCAGCCCACACTCCTGAAAAAACTGCCTTCTCTCTTTACAAAATGGCCCATTTTCTTTCAAAAATACCAAAATTGGGTATTTCAGAAAAAAAATTTCGCTAAAAAAGCAAAAATAAAACAGAAAAAAAGGGTTGTTTGGGACCAAAAACAAACCCCTCTTCTATCACAACAGCTTCAAAACAAATTGGCAATGAAACCCGTTTCCCCTTTTTTTCCCCGCTGTGAAGTATCTAGGGGTTTTATTTTGACAACACCTCCTAAAGCAAAAATTCATACTAGGAAACCCGCCAAATCCCGCTACTACAATTAAAGGCGTATTAGGCAATTGAAAATACCTGTCCACAATCCCAAAAACCAAAAATTTTTGCTTTTCCCCCATTTTTTTCACGCTGGACTAATTTCAACTCTCTGTTGGCTGGTTTTTGCCCGGGATCATCAATTTCCAAAACCCTTTTAACGTATACAAAAATTGCACTCGGGTTTTTTCCCAAAAAGAAAAAATTCGGGGATATTACCCCCTTTTTTGCAAACTCTCCACTGGCCGCCCTGTGGGCCCCAGAGAGTAAAATATAAGATCCTTCTCCCCTGTTTCAAATTTCTCCACAAAACAGGGGACCCCCCCCCTACCTTTTGTGAAAGTCTTCACTTGTACAATCCCCTTTTCGTTTTTCCCGCTCCCGCGCAAACCTTGTCCCCTTTCGAATTTCCTAGAATTTTAACCAATTTCCCCCATCGGCCGTCGCTCTTTTTCTATTTTTGGTCCATTGATGTGGAAAAGGGTTCCCTCCCTCCCCTCCGCCCAAAAACCTTCTTTTGACACTTTTAAATCCGTCTCAAGACATATTTATTTCAAACCTAAGTTTTCCCCTCCCCGCCCCCTCTCATAGTTTTTTCCCTGGCCCCCCAAAAAGGGCCCAAAATTCTATTTCCCTGCCAGGGTTTTTTTGAAACCTTTGTTTTTGTGTGTTTTTTTGTGTGTGTGTGTGGTTGCGTGTGTTTTTGTTTGTGCGTTTTTGTGCACAATTTTTGGGCTTGATGGAACTTTGCTTTTTCACTTTGGGTTTTATGACTTTTGTAAGAATGAGTTGAAGGGGCAAGCGCTTTTTATTTGGGCTCTGCAAGTTTTTAGCGTTTTATAAATTCCAATTTTAAATTTTTAAATTTTTATTATTTAACCCCAGGGGCCCGTTTTTTGTTTTCACGTAATTATTTTTTGGGGCAAAATAAAAAACCCACGAACAAAAAGAGAGTTGTCCTGGCAAAATTTTTTAGAAAAAAATTTTACTCTGAAAGGAAACAAATACAGTTGCAGACAGGAAAAAAAAAAAAAAAAAAAAGGGGGGGGCCGCTGCATTGTGGGGGGACCCCGCCTTTCCCCGGGGGGACGCCCGAATTTTTCGGTGGGGAAAATTTTGCCGTAACTTAAAGTGGTAAAGAAATGAAATTGGGGCGCTTTGATTTTTTTGCTTTACCCAAAATTCAGCGCTATGTAAATTCAATTTCCTTATTAAATTTTTAAATTTTTATTATTATTATTTTTTTTTATATTTCCCCGACTATACACCCCGGTTGGGAAAACAAATTTTTTTTTAGAAAGGGCAAACAGGATTTTGAAGGAAATTTTCAACGGTTTGGGGAAATATTTTTCATACATGCAGCTATTCAAAAGCCCTTTAAAATAAAAAGGAAAAAAAACTCATGTTTTTCTTTTTTAGATTTCAGAAAAACCTTTGATTCTGTTCAGCCCTAACAAACTCTTTCCCGTCATTCAAGATCAAAGGGGTACAGGGTTTAAAATTTTTTTCTTTTCACTACATGCTATGTACAGGTCATTAAAATCAGGGCCCTTTGAAAAATTTGGAATTTAAACCCAAATGTTTTGGGTTTTCGCATTTGGGTAAGGCCCAAGGCCCGTGTTCTTTTGCCGACACTGTTTTCAAAATATTTTTAAAAAAATTAAAAACAAGGAAAAAAGGAAAAAAAAAGGGAAAACCCAAACCCGGTCTTCCAACCCCAAAGAATACCGGGGGGCCCAAAAATCTTTTGAAAAATTCAATGTTTTAAAGGCCAAAGAGGAAAATGGATCAGTGGTCAATGTGAAGAGATCGAAAAAAAAACATTTAGAGAGGGGCAATAATTAAAAAAGGGATTAAAAACACCCTGAAGAAACTCCAAACCACTTCAAACCAAAACATCAGCCCTTTAAGCAGCTCCGGGGGGCCCCCTCACAGAAAGCTCAGCTGCATTGAACAGGGGGTCTGGGTTATGTCAAGAACTTTTTTACAAATACCAAATACAACCCGACAAGAGGCCCTAATAGAAAAGAAACCGCAAAATCAAGAGCACCCTCGCCATTTTTATACTGGGGGGAAGAAGTGGAAGAAGCCATCCGCAGCCCTTTTTTGTAGGAAAGCCCTAGGAGCAGACAACATACCACCAAACTGCTTTAAGCCTTTGGGGAAAAAAACCCCGTCATCACACATTTTTAAGCTATCTTTTTAAAAAAATTTGGGGGGGAACAAAACAGTGGCCAACCAATGGACCCCAAATTTCCCCGTCATACCCCTGCCCAAGAAAGGGGGAAAATTTGGCCAATGTTTAAAACAAAAGGGAAAAATCAGCCTCATCAGCCAAAGCCACAAAATTTTGCTCAAAGTTTATTTTTAATCGGCTTTAAGAAAGGGGGCAGAAGAAACCTTTTTCAAAGGAAAAAAGCTTTGGGTTTAGGGCAGGGAGGAGCAAAAATCGAAAAAGATTTTTTAAATGCCACATCCTGATGGGCAAACTTTTCAACTCAAGATTTTTTGTTTTTCCCCAAAAATTCATTGACTTCAAGAAGGGTTTTCAAAAGGTATGGGACGAAGGGCCCGGGGAGGTCCAAGGGCCTCAAAAAATTTTGGGGATTTAAGGGGAAAGGGCTGGGGCCAAAAACCCTTCAAGCACTAACAAACCCTTTTAAGGAAGGGGCAAATCCTTCTGAACAATCAGGGCGGGAGACACCTTTCAAAACCCCCAGGTTGGGGTTCCCACAAGGAAGGGCCCGTTTTTCTCCCGTCCTGTTTAAAACTGTTCTTGGAAAAAAATTTTGAGAAGACCCCCATGGGCTTTTTTACTCTACCTCTCCTTTTGGCCCGGGAAAACCCCCCCAAAAACTTGCGATTTGCCGAAAGAAAATTGACCTCCCTGGGCAGGAAAGTAAAAAGAGCCCCGCAAGATCTTTCGCCAGACTTGAGAACAAGTGGAGATATGGGATGGAGAAGAGCCCTTGGGGGAAAGTATGTACTTTTTGGAAAAACGAGGGGGCAACGCTTCTGCTTTAAAATTTTTCTGACGGCCCGGGAAAATGGAGGAGGTAGACGGGTTTTAAATACCTTGGCGCTACACTCACAAAGGACGGGGGGGAAACAAAAACAGAAAAAAAAGTCAGAAAAGAATGGGGAACATCTTCCATGAAAAAAACGCCCCAACCCTATGGAAACGTAAAGAGTTTAGTTTTCCCAAACAAACTAAAGCTCTACAAAGCCCCAATTCAGACTATCCCGCTGTCGGAAATTTAAACCTGGACATTGACCTTTGAAACGCAAAGGGAAAAAGTCATTTGAAAAAAAATGCCCCTAAAAAAACTACTGGGGGATATCCCGGAAAAGAACAAAAAACCAAAGAATTTGTCAAAGGGTCAAATTAAAAACAGCTGGCAAAGGGCCACAGGGAAACCCTTCTCACCCTATCAGGAAGGAAAAAAACTGGGCATGGTTTTGGCCCCGTCACCCGCCACAACAGTTTTGCCAAAAACATTTCTGCAGGGAAAACTCGAAATGGGGGGAAAAAAAAAGGGGGGAAACAGAACCCGTCATGGGTGGACAACAAACAGAGAATGGACCAAAGGGTTAAAAGACTCGGCACTTTTTTTGCAGAGCCGGGGGGGGGAAAGAGATGGATGGGGGAAAACTTACCACGGCATCGTTTTTTTCGTTTTTTTTTCCCCCCCGACCCCAAGGTCAGGGTCGGGTGATTTATGATAGGGAGGTCAAATTTAAAAGAAAAGGGGGAAACACGGGTTTCAGTTTTTTCCAGATATTAGGAATTTAAATTATTTATTTGCGATGATGTGGCAAATTTTTTTTAACAACCCCCAAAATGGTCTTCGGGAAACATTTTAAAAGTTTGTTTAAAAAAATTTCTGTAATAAGATAAAGTTAGATGTAAACAAAGATTTTAAAAAAAAAGTTTTGGTCTTTAGGGAAAAGAGGGGTTTTTGAGTAAACATGGAAGTGGGTTTTTTGGTGGTTTAGAAGTTGGGGGTTAAGGGAAACAATCATTGCCATTTAGGGTTCAGGTTCCCAACTATGATCAGGGGGGAAAAACGGCACACGGGTTTTAGTAACAAAAGGGGGAAAAGGGAGTAGTTTTAGCTTAACAGAGTTTTTTTTGGGAAAAAAAAAAGAGGGTGACAGAAAATTTCTTTTTTGAACATTTTTTTAATACAAAAAAATACAACCAATATTGCTCTAAGCTGCTGAAAATATGGGGGGAAAAAACCTTTTGAACAATAGAAAAAGTCCAAAAATGATTTGGGAAGCAAAAAGGGTTTTTTGGGTTCCAAACCCAAAAAACCAAACAAAATTTATATAAGGGGAAAATTGTTAGTATCCTCTCTATGTACATTTATTTTCACTGCCTCATAAAAACATTGGTTTAAACTTTTTTAAAAAAAATTTAAAAAAAGGGGCGGTTACCATTAAGGCGTAAACAAAAGCTGTTTTCAGCCCGCAATTCCAGAAAACAGTGCTGGGTTTCGAAAAAAAAGGGAAAAAATTTTGCTTAACTGGGTTTAAAAAATTTTTGGTTTTCCCGCATGGTGGGTTTGGGGGTTTGAAAAATTTTTAAGCAAATTTAAAAAACAGGGCCCAACGTATTTTATTCAAGGGAAAGGCAGGAAAATATAAGAGAATTTTGATAGATTAATTCAATAGATTTCATTTAAGACTTAATTTGAAAAAAAAAGTTAAAATTCGGATATGGAAAAAATTTTTGTTTTTTGTTGCCATCATGCAGTTAAAAGGGTTTAATTTACTTTCCCCTTAATAACAAAGTACAAACGTAAAGTTTTTAACTTTAATGAATTTTAAAAACTGTTTAATTTTTTAAAAGCCCGATCAAATATGAAAAACATTTGTGTTTGTTTGTGCTAATTAAAAATTTTAAGAGTTAAATTTCTATTTAAAAGTCAAAAAACTTTCCCTTTTCACATGTTACTTAAAGCCACTGATCCTATCCGCAGATACATTTTTTTCTAGATATGTTTTTTTCATGAAAACAATAGGCGGAAGAAAAAACTTTTTTGCCTACAAGGGAAAAAAAATCCTATGATGTAGGGTTTTAAACCAATTTTTTCGTTTTTTTTATATCCCCTAATTTTCAAGAATTTGTGGGGAAAAAAATGACATTTTTTTTTCGTATTTTTTTCCAAATTTAAAACTAATGTCCAAAAGAGATATTTTCGAAAAGGAAATGTGAAAATGTGGTTTGACAACTATCCTTTAAAATTTGAACTTAATGTATGAGATGTATGTGATTTCAGATAACATGATTGTAAAATAATAATAAATAAATAATATAGGGAATTTATATAGCGCTAAATCTTTTTTTAAAGCAACAAATCAAAGCGTTCCAGATGACATTTTTTCGGTTTATAAAAGTTAATAGTGCTGTTATATAAGATATTTTCCTAATTTCTTTTCTATATGGTACTGTGGCCTAAGGTTGAATATCTGTTCTTTGTGCTGGGGCCTGCTCTGAAACCTGCTTTCCTCAGCAATGATGGTCCTGCTTGTGGCTTCAGTCTATCAATATTATCTGCAGCATCCCTTGTTTGGGGTGACATATGGCTGATTTGCGGTAATTTATGGCATTGTTGAAAGATTCCTTTCTTGGGAGGGTGATGAATGATGACTGCTTTCCATGGTTTTGGGCCCCTTTTCCTGTCTGCCAGATCTTGTTGCAGATTCTTAGTAGACCGCTGAATCATGCTTCCCTCCAGCTTGGACCAAATCCAGGGGAATGTTTCAGCCCCTGCTGATTTCCCCTTTTTCAGCGATCTGACTGCGTTTCCACTTCTTCTCGGAGGATAGGGGACTGTCTGTGTCCTTTGCGTCGGTACATTAAGGACTTCGTCTCCTGCGGTTCTATATTTACAGGTCTGAGCGGGTATTCTGTCCATCTTTTCAGAATTACCTGGTCTTTCATGAGACACTTCCCATTTTTGTCTTGGATTTTTAAAACCTTTTCTCTGTTTGGGTTGCAAATAAAGGTCTTTCACCAGCTGATATCTTTCTTTCTCTTGTTTTTCTTGATGTTCTCTTCAATGTTTTTGGCACTGTTTACACCGTCCCTTTTCTCTTTTGCCTCCGTCAGGACTTCCTGATTCTTGTTGACTCCCCTATATTGTTCGGGCCTCTTTCTTTTGTTCCATTTTTCTTTTTCCTTCAACTCCTAAACGCTTGTCGCATAGTTGTAGGATGTTAGGTGTACCATGGTTTTTTTGAACTGTGGGCGTTTGCCAAGAAGCCTTTGCTGTTTCAGTCCACTCTTTTAATTGAAACTATTCGTCAGTGAATCTATGTCTGATCAATCACAGTGAGTGCTGCAAACTTTCCACCTATCCTTGTTTGAAAAATTTCTAATACCTCTGGGTCCTTTAGCTTCTCGAGGCAAATTGATCCTGATGTTCCGCTGGGGATTTTCTTTAAGACGTATCGGAAAGGTCATCATCACAAGATCATGATCACTCCCTAATGGTCCTCCGGGAAAACTTTGTGTCGGGCGATGTTAACGCTAGACTGAAACCGTCTTTCACCATGATTAATCTATTTGGTTGTGGTGTTCTCCATTTGGGCATTCCATGCCATTTTCCTGGATTCTTGTGTGGCCAAGTGATTCACTAACTGGAGGTGGTGTTACGGGCAAACTCCGGGAGTCTCAACTCTTCATTTGACTGGTTATTACAATGTGGCCACAAACGCTCCTCCCAGTCTTTCCATGCATCTTCTCCAAACCTTGGCGTTCCAGTCGCCTTGCCAAGAGGAGCTTTTTGGGTGTTTGATTCAGAACCTCTTGTAGCTGTCAAAAAAATCTTCTAACGGGCTTCATCTGTGCAGCGTTTGTAGGGGCGAATGCCTGTACTATAGTAGTTTAAAGGGGTTGCTCTCAGGGATGGTAATAAGTCTGCTGGAACACAAGGTGGCAGCTCATGACGGTGTTCACGGGTCTTTGTGAACGAGAAACCCCACGCCGGTTCATGTTTATCCTGTTTCCCCCACGAGATAAATTTGTGGTCTTCCTGGTCGTTGTTCTCCCTGTTTTTCCACCTGACTTCGCAGAGCCCAAGATGTGCCATTGTATCGGACACTCATGCAGTTTTTCCACGATATCAACCTCGAATACTATGTGAGCGTACCTTCAACATCAACAAGACCTTTACCACGTATTTATCGATTTAAAAGGCATTTGACAGGTGGGGCATGCAGCTTTTGGGCAACCATGAATTTGTACAGCATCAATGCAAACCGTCAGATCCTCAACACTGTACAGCGAGGCCACCAGTCAGTGTACTACAACAACAACCCTTGGAGAATGGTTTCAACACAGTTGAGTAGCAGGGCTGTCAACTCCACCCACTCTTTCAACATTTTCCCCTTGAGAAATCATGGCTGATCACGGACACATAAGGATCAGTCAGCACGGGCAGAACGATCGCAAACCCCGCTCGCAATGACATTGATGAATACAGATCAAAAGACCCTTTCCCAGCCTAACAGAACACTTATAAGCCCCAAAACATACGGCATGGAAACAGTGCAGAGAAGACCAAACTGATAAACATAACACCAACGGCAATTAGCACGATATCAGGTTAATGACCAAAGCGGGAAACCTTCAAAGCTCAAGTACCGGACCATTGTATTCCGACCGGGATCCAGCCAAGAGTATGCGACTGAAACAGCCAATAACGTTTTGCCCCAAAACTAAACCCCCTCTGAGAGATAAGAATACCCCACTTACTCCAAATCGACTAATGGGCTCCCTTGTCATATCCATATTTCGTATGCCGTGAATCATGGCCCCCTGACTGCAGATTTGAGAAAAAGTACAGGCGGTGGAGAGAGATGCTTTCGATACCCTTGCACTCCACAAAGACCACATAGAAACGAAGCGTGCATAACAGAACCAGCAACCTTGACCCTATGAGACCCTCAACGACGGAAAAGCGTAAACTAATGGTATGGCATGCCCACAAGACCCAAGAATTACAAGACATTTTGCAAGCACTGTCCAAGGAAAGAAAAGAGCAGACCAAGGAAGAGCTGAGAGGATAACATCAGTGAATGGACAGGCCTAGAACTCAACAAAACCATGAGAAAGGCAAAACAGAGAGAGGAAGGAGGGAACTGGTTTTGCTGAGTCTTTGAGGGTGCCCCTACGGTCGTCAGACTAGGGACAGATAGATAGATAGATAGATAGATAATAGATAGATAGATAGAAATAGATAGATAGATAGATAGATAGATAGATAGATAGATAATAGATAGAAGATAGATAGATAATAGATTGTGGCCTAAGGCCAATGTGCAATTAAGTCATTTCAGAGTTCAGAGTTCTCTCTCCTCTCCATGCCCTATCTAAGTATTTATAGGATGGGGACAAGGCAGAGAAGTGGTGAGCAGATATCTGACAAGAGAAGCAGACCACACACACACACACCACAGACAGAGTGCAGTGAGGTGTTGAAGGAGTTGTAGCCAGCAGTTCAGTGACAGCAGTGTGTGTGTGGTGTGTGTGTGTAGTGTTGTGTGTGTGGGGGTGTGTGTGTGTGTGGTGTGTTGTGTGTGTGTGTTGTGTGTGTGACAGGCACCATTCAGCTCTCTGACAGTGGTCAGTCTGGTCATCAGCTCTACAGTCAGGTAAGGAGGTCAGTAGGCAGCTGCCCTCTTCTTTGCTTTGCTTCTGATGCTTTCAGACAAGTCTGATGACCAGGGACACCTGCAGTGCTGGACCACTGATTGCAGCCACACCTGAGTTCACCTGACGTCTGTACAATGCAGGAGGCGTGACTGAGAAACCCTCCTTCTCTGATGTAGACCTTAGTACCTGTATCTCTGCTGCACAGCCAGCAGTTGTAGTCAGGTAGATGGTTAGTGAGAGGGAGAGAAAGGGCGAGAGAGAGAGGGAGAGAAAGAGAGAGAGAGTGAGTCACACAGAATATAGGAGTCAGTGGATACTGTGCTGGGAAGATTCCCAGCCATACCTCCGTCCCTCAGAAAAAACCTCTGTTACATAGTATTTATTTGATATGTAGATGAAACGGTGTAAAAACAAATTGGAATCAAAACAAAGTCTTCTGCATTTTTTTCCTTCTTCACTATGAGTTCTGAGGTTCAGCAATGGTGAGATGTCTGCTGTGCAACAAGTTTTTGCCCACCATCAAGGTGGCAGCATTGCAGCTGTGGCTATAAACCTCTGATCATATTAGACATGGAAAAAGCTTTTTTTTTAAAAATAGGGTATCATAAAACAATTTTCTACCAACAACCTTCTCTCTCCCTCTCTCCCTCTCTCTCTCTTTCTCTCTCTCTCTCTCTCTCTCTCTCTCTCCCCCCTCTCTCTCTCTCTCTCTCTCTCTCTCTCTCTCTTTCTCGCCTTCTCTCTCTCAATGTCCCTCTCTCTTGGATGAGACTATAAACCGAGGCTGAGTGTGAACGCACGTAGAACATCTTGCGCCCATGTTAAATCCTGTTCCGCTTTTGGAAAGAGTAGGCCATTGTGTGCCAGTGGGAACAGATGACAACATTTACAAAACTGCATACACACGGGAACTGGATGTAAAAAAGCACATCAGTGCTTATTCCATTATCCTCGATATAAAAGAATAAATAAAATTAAGATAAAATAAAATAAAAAATCTCTTTCTCACTCTGTCTCTGACCCTCTTTCTCTCTATCAACACACATACACATACTCTCTCTCTCTCTCACTCTCTCTCTCTCTCACCTCTCTCTCAGTATGAGATTACACCAATAGTAATTACATTTTTATACTGGATGTAACACGTTTCTTTTTTATGTCATATTGCACCTGCTGTTTGCCCAGCTTCTTGTATCACTGCACAGTCCATTAGAACAGATCAGAAACATTTTCCTCTTTCCTAACAGAGATTGCATAGCCTGATTTTTTCTGATTGTGGTGTGGTATCAGTGTGCTATGGCATTGTGTGGCATGGCATAGTGTCACATGGTATGCTACTGTATGGTATTACATGACATGACAAACATGGAATGGCACAGCAAAGTGTGGTACATGACATGACATAGGTAAAACGTCATTGAGGGGGTAGTCAATCCTGTGGTACAGTCATACTATATCATAACCATACCAAAGTAAACTTGAAATCATTTAAAGGCAGCGGGATAAGCAGCAGAAGCAACAGAAAGGGAATGTTGGTGGTGGTAGCAGTGTTGGTGGTGGTGTAAGTGACAGTAGGTGTGTAGTATTGGCAGCACCAGCAGCAGCAGTGATAGCTGCAGAATGCCACACAGTGCTATACACTCGACAACGCTGGTGTCTGCACCAGACTATTTTTTTTTAAATTGCATTCTGACATGTTCCTTCAGTTCTGTTGACAGATCTCTATCAGACAGAAAAGTCTGAACTGGAAGCATCCTCCTGCTGAGCTGCCTCCTTGAGTGTGGATTAGCTATCCCTGTGGCAATAGAAAGCCCACTGAGTGTGGATTAGCTATCCCTGTGGCAACAGAAAGCCCACTGAGTGTGGATTAGATATCCCTGCGGCAACAGAAAGCCCACTGAGTGTAAATTAGCTATCGCTGTGGCAACAGAAAGCCCACTGAGTGTGGATTAGCTATCCCTGTGGCAACAAAAAGCCCACTGAGTGTGCATTAGCTATCGCTGTGGCAACAGAAAGCCCACTGAGTGTGGATTAGCTATCCCTGTGGCAACAGAAAGCCCACTGAGTGTGGATTAGCTATCGCTGTGGCAACAGAAAGCCCACTGAGTGTGCATTAGCTATCGCTGTGGCAACAGAAAGCCCACTGACAGGACATCAATCAGAAGAATGGAAGCATCTCCAGAGTTTGTCAGAGTGTTCAGGGAGTATTTGGCACAGGACGACATGTCTTCTAAAGCTGCTCTGTCTGCTAAAGAGGAACTTTCAGAGGTTTCCTCTCTTCCAGTGTATTACTCACAAGTGAATTCCTTCTTTTTCCTGGCCAACGTACAACAACTAGCAGACATCATTGTGGACGTAACCTTGAGTACTGAGCACAATAGACTACATCATCTCTATGAAATTGGGCATTTTCCTCTGTTGAATGCTGTGTTTGGTAATTACTTATATCAGTGTTTGTCACATGAATACCTTCAAATCCCTCAACTACAACCTCTGTGTCAATGGGTGTCATACTGTCTTGACAGTCTTTTTGTCATCAACGTGTTCGCCTACGTTCCCTTATTACCTAATAGGATGTATCAAAGAGTTGACATACCACAGATAGCAGCCAGCCAACCTGTTCCTATTGCAGTGCAGGAGTTCATGGTAGTTTTGGCCGCTTTAACAAACAACTGGGCTATGGTGTCAAATGCTTTGCAAAACAAGGGATTTCGTCTGGCTTTTTACATCAGAGTATATCTGCTGATTTCCAACATATTGGTACCCTGCCAAGGGTCCCGAAAATCATTGTCTCAACTAAAAACAGTTATAGCCATTAAATTGGCCAGAAATGAATCGGTAACTGGAAAAGATCTGATTTCATATCAAAACGAAGAAGCCATTTACCTGGTTCAAAAAGGAAAACCCGACAAAAATCTTCAGCAAGACCTATTGATGAAAGTGACTACCCGAAATATGTGTCCTAAACTGGGCCAGCGTGTGCTGTTTATGCAGGCATGAGTTCTTGTGGGATGTGGTTCGTCGTACATTTTCAAATGTTCAAAACATTACCTTCTGGCATGGCTGGGTGAATGGTCAGCCAATGAGAAAGTACTGGATGTACCTATCCTATCTTCCACTTTTGACACAGACTTCACTGCCTCCTGTCATCATCTCTGTTACCTACACAAAAATTTAGTCTACGGACAGATGAAACAGCCTGAAGATTCTGCTGAATGCCAGTGCCATGCTTGGCAGTCCACACCATTATGTCTCAGACATATCACGATCCTCTTTTCCACTTCCATCGCTCACACCAAATATAATCGCACTGATGCTAAAGATCGGGCTGGTTTTCCTATTCAGACTGTTTTCAACAGTTCCAGTTTTGGGAAGAGCTGAAAAAAGAAGGCACCAGGGCGCTGAGGGGGAAATGTGTCGTCTGACCCTCTCTCACAGAATGGGTTTCCCGACTGGACGACAAAGAAGGATTGATGCTCCCCTTTTCCTGACCCCCCACATGAAGTCCCTGCTGAGTTTTCTGGGCCTGGACCTGCCCCTTTTATGAAGGAGGACTGGAGGGTGGACTGCAAGGTCTGCCCAGATCCTTGTTCATGTTCCTCTCTCAGTGTTGATCCACACAGCAGCAGCAGCCACTACTTGAGGGTGTACAAAAATCGTGATCTCTGTGTGTGTATGTGTGTATGTGTGTGTGTTTGTGCGTGTGTGTGTGTGTTTGTGTGTGGGTGTGTGTGTGATACCACACTACAAATAAGCCAGAATAGAGAAGAGTGCACAAAGATCCCTGTACATCAGAGCTGTGCATCAGTGTTTCATACCCAGAAGCAGCAGACTATACAGCAATGCACTCTTCAGTGAGCAGTGATTAGGGAATATGGACACAGATGTTTGTCTGCTGTGATTCATTGGAAAAGTGGCAAAGACTGGGGGATGTGAGTGGTCATGACTGTAAAACTGAAAAGGACTAGTGAGTTGACCAAGGTCAGTATGGTCACTGGCATCAGTAGCACATCAACACAGACTGGGGAGTGTACAAGATTGATTGAGTGATTAGCTGCACAATAACAAGTGTACTGTGGTGGGAAGCGTTCTATCTTGGCACAGGTTAGAAAATCTACCCAGAACTTAGATGTTGTGACAGGAGGGTGGTCATGAGATGTTATATGCGGAAAGGAAGGTCAGTCCATTTGACCAGTGGCTGAAGATGACCCCCAGTGTTGTTGGTCAGCTGACAGGACATCCTCACACTGGGGAACAGGGCAGGGCAAGGCAGGGGGTAGGGTAGTACAGGACAGACCACCTGGCACTTTGTGTTTGGGCTGCCTCATCCGTTTCAGTGCACAAGACGTGAGGTGAGGACATGCAACAATGGTGCCAGTGCTTTTCCACAGTGCTGTTTCTTCCTGTCTCTGGTGCCGTCTGTGATGCTGCATGTGTGTCTGTCTGTCTGCCTGTCTGTACGTCTGTTTGTATATATATATGTGTGTGTGTGTGTGTCTGTCTGTTTGTAGGTCTGTTTTCATGTGTGTGTGTGTGGTTTTGTGTCTTTGTCTGTGTGCCCTTCATTTGTCTTCAGTGTACCTTCCCATTGATTTTGCATTTCGTTTTGATAGAAAATACATTTATGGAAAGACGCAAGTTTGATAAAAAGGTTAGCAATTATGAAAACAGACCTTGATAATGTTGTATAAACAGAGATGATGATGATGCTGTCAAACTTCGCTGTGTAGTTTTGTTAAAATATCTCATTTTGAAAATATTCTTCCTTTTTCTCTTTGAAAATATAATTTTCTCCTTCTCTATGTAGTTGTCAGCTTGCCCCCCTCCTCCCATATCCCCTATGTATTAAATTTTCCATTTAAAAATTTCAACTTTTCTCATGTGATTTTTCAAGTTGGTTTTTTTCTGTGTTTTTGTAAAATCGTCATCATAATCTTTTCTACATTTCCATTTGGAGTTTGTTTATTTCCTGAATATTTTTCACGCCTCTTTTTAAATCCATTATTTTTTTGTGATATTTGCATGGGCATGAATAGGCTGATTTATGTGCGCTATTTTCATAGGATTAAGCGAAAGCATTTTTCACATTTTTCCTTTTTCTTCTGTCAGCTTGTGTTCACTTTGGTCAAGCTGTAACTAAGAAAAAGCTGGAGGGTTTCCTTGAAAGTGACATCAGCTGTGTGGCAATGTGTCCTGTATGCTTTCAGGCTGTTCTGCAGCCATGAGCTAGTTTCTTGTGGATTGTGGTTTCATCTGATGTTCTGTGTTATCATAATAAAAAATGAAGAATGATGATGACATTTTGTCTGCTGACTGTTGTTGACTGGTTGTGGACTGTCTTTATCTGATGAGTGCTGTGGTTTAGAATGGTGACGTGTGTGTCGTGTGTTTTCTGTCGTCTGTTATCCATGTTTGTAAGAAGCATATTTGATAAATCCCTTTATTCTCACAGGGCTACCAACCTGTCACTTAGTGTTGCAAATTAGGCCTATGTTTTGTTTAACAGTCATGCCACAGTGTGACATGGTCTGTGCCATCAATATAGACATGCCATAGTGAGACATGGTCTGTGCCATCAATATAGACATGCCATAGTAAGACATGGTCTGTGCCATCAATATAGGCATGCGATAGCGTGACATGGTCTGTGCCATCAATATAGACATGCCATAGCGTGACATGGTCTGTGCCATCAATATAGGCATGCCATAGTAATAATAAATGGAACTTATATAGCGCTATATCTTGCAAAGACAAATCAAAGCGCATGCATTCGACCTAATCTTACATAATCATACAACCAAAGACAAATAATCAATAGTTCAAACAGATATTACAAACATGGTACTGCAGACCAAATCTATGAAATAAAATTGCAAGAGTCAAATGTTTTTTCAAAAGCACACACACACACACACACACACACACACACACACACACACACACACACACACACCACACACACACACACACACACAGGTCCAAAATACTTTAGCAGGGTGATAGGACATGGGTTAGTGAAGGGTGGAATAGTTCGGATATGAGACAGGAGGGGGGAAATCTTAGGTTTTAAATAATATGTCTTGAGGCTTGATTTAAAAATGTCATAGCTAGGCCTCTGGCGAAGAGAGAGAGGGAGCTCATTCCAGGTCGATGGACCCGAAATAGAGAAAAAGCGGCCGCCAACAGTAGATTGGTTGAATTTTGGTATTCGTAGGCACAAGGTATCTGCAGCAGAGCGGAGGGAACGTGAAGGAGTGTACGGGTTAAGACATTCACAGAGGTAGGAGGGTGCAGTTTTGTGGAGACATTTGTAACAGAGGGTACTGATCTTATATTCTACTCTCTGTGGCACAGGCAGCCAGTGGAGAGATCGCAAGAGGGGGGTAATGTGCTCAGATTTTTTCTTTCTGAGAACTAGTCGAGCTGCGGAGTTTTGTATACGTTGAAGGGAGTGGATAGATGATGCTGGCAGACCAGACAAAAGAGAAGTAAGACATAGTCTGTGCCATCAATATAGGCATGCAATAGTGAGACACGGTCTGTGCCATAAATATAGGCATGCCATAGTGAGACATGGTCTGTGCATCAATGTAGACATGCCATAGCTGACATGGTCTGTGCCATCAATATAGGTATGCCATAGTGAGACATTGTCTGTGCCATCAATATAGACACGCCACAGCAGAACATGGTCTGTCCCCTCAAGAAAGGATTGTTGATATACCATAACGGGATAAGGTCTGATCAATTTGAAGAGGGTGGATAGACATTGAACGTCATACTCCTGAAAGCTTGGAGATGCAAGAAGTGGAGAAAGCTGGACGTAAAATCCTTGGTCCCTCGTTCACCAGACTACA
>CM054162.1:40214133-40236185 GCA_028751875.1 Rapana venosa
GCACTAAAAGCGAATCTTCAGGTGTCTTTTTGTCACGTAGACTAAAATGTTGTATAGGAAAATTGAGATGATGACAGGAGGCAGTGAAGTCTGTGTCAAAAAGCGGAAGATACGGATAGGTACATCCAGTACTTTCTCAACGGCTGACCATTTAATGAGCCATGCCAGAAGTGTCATGTCTGAACATTTGAAAAATGTACGACGAACCACATCCCAGCAAAAAAGCATGCCTGCAGAAAACAACACACAGCTGGTCAGTTCAGGACAGATGTTTCTGGTAGTCACTTTCATCAATAGGTCTGGCTGAAGATTGTTGCTGGTTCCGTTTTGAACCAGGTAAATGGCTTCTTCGTTTTGATATGAAATCAGATCTTTTTCCAGTTACCAGTTCATTTCTGCCCAGTCTAATGGCTATAACTGTTTTTAGTTGAGACAATGATTCCCAGGATCCCTGGAAGAGTACTAATGGCTATAACTCTTGTTAGTTGATACAATGGTTCATGGTATTGCCGGGAGAGTGGCAATGATTTGGAAATCAGCAGATATAGTCTGATGTAAAAAGCCAGACGAAATCCCTTGTTGTGCAAAGCATTTAACACCATAGCCCAGTTGTTTGTTAAAGCGGCCAAAACTACCATGAACTCCTGCACTGCAATAGGAACAGGTTGGGTGGCTGCTATCTGTGGTATATCAACTCTTTGATACATCCTATTAGATAATAAGGGAAAGCACCCGAACTCGTTGAGGACAAAAATATTGTCAAGACAGTATGACACCCATTGACACAGAGGTTGTAGTTGAGGGGTTTGAAGGTATCCATGTGTGAAACACTGATATAAGTATTTACCAAACGCAGCATTCAACAGATGAACATGCCCAATTTCATACAGATGATGCATTCTCTTGTGCTCAGCACTCAAGGTTACGGCCACAATGATGTCTGCTAGTTGTTCTACTTTGGCAAGAAAAAGAAAGGAATTCCACTTGTGAGTAATACACTGGAAGAGAGTAAACCTCTGCAGTTCCTCTTTAGCAGACAGAGCAGCTTCTGAAGACATGTCGTCCTGTGCCAAGTACTCCCTGAACACTCTGACAAACTCTGGAGATGCTTCCATTCTTGTGATTGATGTCCTGTCAGTGGGCTTTCTGTTACCACAGGGGCAGTTAATCCACAATCAGTGGGCTTTCTGTTGCCACAGGGATAGCTAATGCACACTCAGTGGGCTTTCTGTTGCCACAGCGATAGCTAATGCACACTCAGTGGGCTTTCTGTTGCCACAGGGATAGCTAATCCACACTCACGGAGGCAGCTCAGCAGGATACTTACAGTTCAGATTTTTCTGTCTGATAGAGATCTGTCAAGAGAACTAAAGGAACATGTCAGAATGCATTTTTTTCAAAAATAGTCTGGTGCAGACACCAGCGTTGTCGTGTGTATAGCACTGTGTGGCATTCTGCAGCTATCACTACTGCTGCAGGTGCTGCCACTACTACACACCTACTGTCACCTACACCACCACCAACACTGCTACCACCACCAACATTACCTCTGTTGCTTCTGCTGCTTATGCCGCTGCTGTTAATGATTTCAAGTATTACTTTGGGTATGGTATGATATAGTATGACTAGTACCACAGGATTGACTACCCCCTCAATGACGTTATACTTATGTCATGTCATGTACCACACTTTGCTGTGCCATTCCATGTTTGTCATGTCATGCAATACCATACAGTAGCATACCATGTGACACTATGCCATGCCACACAATGCCATAGCACACTGATACCACACCACAATCAGAAAAAATCAGGCTATGTAATCTCTGTTACGAAAGAGGAAAATGTTTCTGATCTGTTCTAATGGACTCTGCAGTGATACAGGAAGCTGGGTAAACAGCAGGTGCAATATGACATAAAAGAAACGTGTTACATCCAGTATAAAAAATGTAATTACTATTGGTATAATCTCATACTGAGAGAGAGGGTCGAGAGAGAGAGAGTGAGAGAGAGAGAGAGAGAGAGAGAGTATGTGTATGTGTGTTGATAGAGAGAAAGAGGGTCAGAGACAGAGTGAGAAAGACAGATTTTTTATTTTATTTTATCTTAATTTTATTTATTCTTTTATATCGAGGATAATGGAATAAGCACTGATGTGCTTTTTTACATCCAGTTCCCGTGTGTATGCAGTTTTGTAAATGTTGTCATCTGTTCCCACTGGCACACAATGGCCTTACCTTTTTCAAAAGCGGAACAGGAGTTTAACTGTGCGCAAGGATGTTCTACGTGCGTTCAACTTGGCCTCGGTTTATAGTCTCATCAAGAGAGAGGGACATTGAGAGAGAGAGAGGTGAGAAGAGAGAGAGAAAGAGATGAGAGAGAGAGGAAGAGAGAGAGAGAGAGAGATGAGGAGAGAGAGAGAGAGAGAGAGAGAAAGAGAGAAGAGAGAGAGAGTGAGACTGAGAGAGGAGAGAGAGGAGAGTGAGAGAGAGAGAGAAAGAGAGAGAGAGAGAGAAGGTTGTTGGTAGAAAACTTGTTTTATGATACCCTATTTTTAAAAAAAAGATTTTTCCATGTCAAATATGATCAGAGGTTTATAGCCACAGCTGCAATGCTGCCACCTTGATGGTGGGCAAAAACTTGTTGCACAGCAGACATCTCACCATTGCTGAACCTCACAACTCATAGTGAAGAAGGAAAAAAATCAGAAGACTTTGCTTTGAATCCAATTTGGTTGTTTTTTTTTTACACCGTTTCATCTAGATATCAAATAAATACTATATAACAGAGGTTTTTTCCTGAGAGAGGGATGTATGGCTGGGTATCTTCCCAGCACAGTATCCACTGACTCCTATGTTCTGTGTGACCTCTCTCTCTCTCCTCTCTCTCTCTCTCTCTCTCTCTCTCTCTCTCTCTCTCTCCCTCTCCATCTCTCTCACTAACCAGCTACCTGACTACAACTGCTGGCTGTGCAGCAGAGATACAGGTACTAAGGTCTACATCAGAGAAGGAGGGTCTCTCAGTCACGCCTCCTGCACTGTACAGGACGGGATAGCCTAGTGGTCAGAACATTGCGCTCGCAATCGGACGACCCGGGTTCGATTCCCGTTCAAAGGGATATTTTCCCCTGGAGTTAACCTCAGTGCAGACTCCACTCTCCCCAAAAGTCCTTCGGATGAGACTATAAATCAAGGTCCCGTGTGCGAACGCACGCAGAACATCTTGCGCACACATTAAATCCTGATCCGTTTTTCGTAAGAGTAGGCCATTGTGTGCCTGTGGGAAGAGATGACAAAATTCACAATCCTCATACACACAGGGACTGGATGTAAAAAAGCACATAAATGCTTATTCCATTATCCTCGATATAAAAGAATAAATAAATAAATAATATAAATACAGATGTCAGGTGAACTCAGATGTGGCTGCAATCAGTGATCCAGTACTGCAGGTGTCCCTGGTCATCAGATTTGTCTGAAAGCATCAGAAGGAAAGCAAAGAAGAGGGCAGGCTGCCTACTGACCTACTTACCTGACTGTAGAGCTGATGACCAGACTGACCACTGTCAGAGAGCTGAATGGTGTCTGTCACACACACACACACACACATTGCTGTCACTGAACTGCTGGCTACAACTCCTTTAACAGTGCACTGCACTCTGTCTGTGTTGTGTGTGTATGTGTGTGTGTGGTCTGCTTCTCTTGTCACTGATATCTGCTCACACTGCTCTGCCTTGTCTCCCATCAGTATACAACTTAGAAAGGGCATGTGTGTGTGTGTGTGTGTGTGTGTGTGTGGTGTGTTGTGTGTGTGTGTGTGTGTGTGTGTGACAGAGACAATGACAATGACAAGTTCTTTTAATTCGAGGATAATGAATAAGCACCCATTTGCTCTTTTACATCCAGTCCCCGCCCTTAAGGATATATATGATAATAAAGTAAAATAAGCCCATAGCAATATACTTAAACAGCTTAAGGAAAAAATATATCTACACAAAAATCCACACAAAAATCACCAAAGAGAGAGAGAAAGAATTAATATTAAAAAAAAAGTTAGCAACAAGTAAGAAAGAAAGCAGACCCGAAAACACAGAAACAGCCGAAAAAATAGCAAAAACCAAGAGAAAAAAAAAATCTGCCTTTGGATCTGCAAAACAACTCCTACTCGCTAACTGATCTCACCGCCTGTTCTTGAACTTCCATCCATATTTCTGCTTTGCTTTTCAGACAAAGCTTCGCAAAGTACATACGTCCAGGACTTCCTGGATCAACTCAATTCTTCAGTCTGCGCTTTTCGACCCCAGATCACTGCACTCTCTCTCTGTTCCTTCCGATCTCCACAAGTGAAGAAAAGAAATCATGACGAGTCTGAGGTAGATGACTATAAAAAATCATGGACTTGATCCCATACCTGTCTGTTTGCTCACAATTGCCTTCCACAACTTGTGCCTTATTATCACTATATAATTAGTAAACTCATCTCTTCAGTGCAGGAAATTTTTCCATTCAGCTCTTAAACAGTCAAATAGTCACACCTTGTACTGAAAGCACAACCTTCGATCCCCAACATCTGGAGAATTATAGCTGTCTCAATTTACCCTTGTTCTAAAGTACTAGAAATAAAGTCGTTCTCAAACAGATCATACAGTCACCTTTCAGTCCAAATTGATCTCCTTCCACTTTTTGTCATATCTGCTATCGTCCCAACCACAGCACCACGAGAAACCATCCTAGTCCACACTTTTAGATATACTTCTACTTGCCTTCTGATGCAGAAAAATCTCCTTTCTCACTCTTCTTGACTTATTCTGCAGCCTTTGTTCCTTAGATGTCACTCCAATGCTTCTTTCGCCTCAAAATACGTTTGGTATTAATGGCACGTGCCCTCATCCTGGTTATACTTTCATACCTCACTGACCAGTTCCAGAAAGTTTTATTGTAAACAAGTTTCAATCAACAACCTTGTTAAATCGGAATGTGGAGCTTCACGCAGGGATCTGTCCTAGGGGCCCATGTTTTCTTTACTCTCTAGCACTGCTCCACTCGCACATAATAATAAACAACCACCCTATTGAATCATCAGTGTTCCTATGCCGATGAGATACTCAGGCTTCAGTGCAGCGTATACTGTGTGAATAACTTGGCCTGTCCTCTGAACAATATGTCCGACTGCCTTCAAGAATTCAAACTGGATGCTACGCAGAACAAGTTACACTTAGAGTTATCCATAAAAACTGTCTGCCAATTGCTCATAGGGAATCCTCTATACATAAGTTTCTCTTATTGTCGCAAAACTTCATTAGAATTACGCATACGTCAGTTATCCTATGTTCAACTCGGTGATGTATTTAGGTAGTAGATCTTGACAACACACTCTCTTTTATGAAAAAATTTCATCACCAGACCTGCCAGTCTTGCTACTAATCCAATTATAGCGCTAAGCGTGTTTCGCAAGTATCTGTCACTGATGCTACTTTCCTAGGCTTGTTTCAACATCTCTCATTCTTTCAACGTTGATAGACTAACTGTATTTCTTTTTTTGGCTGGCCTTACCAGCTTCATTCTATCCACTCTCTTCAGAACGCAAGTCAAAACTCTGCAGCTACGACTGGTCCTAAGAAAGATAGAAAAAATTGAACACAATCATCCTCTTCTGCGATCTCATCACTGCAACGCTTGGCGCACGCGCACTCTACAACCATGCATCAATGTCAACATAAAATCTTTATGGAATTATCATGATATAGGTCACTAGAGAAAGACATTGCAATTTTGGAATTACGCGATACATAATTTGGTATGCAAAAAAAACAAGATATCAATAAATACCATTCACTGAATTCAAATACAGTCACTTTAGGGAGTAGAAACTAGAAATAATTAAAATCTGAATAAAGCATTACACGGGAATACTAATTGTTTAACTACAACAGATTAATCTATGAGCAAATAATTACAAGGATAGAACGGGCGAGTGAGGAGAGAGAAAGCAGAGATGAGAGAGAGAAGAGTATTGATCGACTCTAGAAGAAGAGAGAGCTAGATAGAGTATCCGAGAGAGACGAGGGAAGGGAGTCTTATTGATTGAGATGATTGAGAGAGAGAGTGCGAGATATGTAGCAGGCATCAGTTTGCAGTGCATTTTAAATCCAATGATATTGAAAGATTGTTTTCAGTATTCATCAACACTATCCACCATTAGAACTCACTGTGAATATCATTGTACATGTTAAGATCTCCTAGTTGTCATTATTAAAGAAGTGGATGTGAAAATCATTTTTCGAAGTCATTTCTCAAAACACATAGTGAATATACAAGTAAAAACACATTCACACACATTCAGATTGAGAGAGAGAGAGAGAGTCGGGGGGGGGGAGGACGAGGATTATTTGGGTATAATGCAAAGGGAGGATTTTGTATTTTGTTTTCCAACCACAATTAATCTGCGATGAAGTGGATGAAAAAGAAATGACTTTGAGATAGATGCTTGTTAATGATTGGGTTGTCTAAATGTGTCAGGAGTGATGTTCACAGCTACAGGGCCTGAGTTAAGTAAGCTTAGATTTGAACTAGATCTATTCTTGGGTTGGGACACATGGCTTTGCAGTATTTCGGAATTGATTCACTTTGGAACTATGTCTTTTAAGGGATGAGGGAAACGTTCTTGTCTATTATCTTTAAACATCATGAGTGACCTTTGTTAAAATCTTAGTCTTTAGTGTAGGGAATGAATATTTAACTAGCGTATATCCATTACTAGGTAGGTGTCCTTCTTCAGAATAGAACAGTTTAGAGCACGTGTTAGATACAGACTTATAATGGTATCTTAGGGTTGCATCTAGCAGAATCTTACGTGAGTTGAGCATAATCTTATTGAGGATTGTATATAACACTTGATATTAGTTTTTTTCTTAATGAAAGTCAAGAAATGTGTGATTTTAAGGCAGTTGTTATACTCCTTTGAAGAACATGTATTTGCACAGATGGGATATGTGATGTACAAGCTGAGATTTTCATCAATTGTTACTCGCCTAGAACTTTGTGGTGAGTGGCTTGTTTCTATTGTTTCCTTTTTCAATATGGAGTTGGCAAGAAATTTACTGAGTTCGATTTTAGGTCTCGCTTTGGTTTGGCTGTAGTGTCGGAGTGGCTTCCAACCGTTGAGAGAGCATTGCATTTGTTTTTTGGCCCGGTTGCATGTTGATGCGACATGTGATTCTGAGCTTCAGCCTCATTGAAAGCTCTGCAGTGCTATTTTTGGCAACTGTCTGTGCAAGAGAGTTAATGTCCCGTATAGGCTTGTATGTATTGTTTGTGTCGCAGAGCCAAATAGTTCGCAGTTTAGATTTGGATATGGGAGAGGGAAGGTTCATTTTGTATATGAAAGAGAATTGGTCCTAAGATGGATCCCTGCCCGTCTATTGGTGGCCTACTATCAATAATGAAGTGGGTTTTGTGGTGGATGTGACTGAGTTAGCTTATTGAAACAATTGTGTGCGGTTCGTAGATAAGATGCAAGGAAGTTGCAAGAGTATTTGTAGGGAGAGTATAGTTAATGTCTAGCTTTTTAATGAGATAGTTCGTTTGTGGGTCAGATTGTATTCTCAAAATGCTTTTTGAATCTTACAAATATTACTACACATCTTTATTGCTCATAAATGTTATTCGACAGCCAAATTGACTACAAGACCTAGTTAATGCCGTTATGGCCGAGTGATTTTTTCTAAATACAGACTTGTGTCAGGGTGAAGTAGTGTTTAAATAATCTATATGATGGAGTATGGTGTTTTATTCATATGTTTTTCCAAGGGTTTGAAGAAGAATAAAATAGAGATTGGCCCTATATTTTGAGGGAATCAGAAGTTGTCTCCAGACTTGTGGATCCCGGTATATCACCTTAGCAGTGTTGAAGGCGTTGGGGAAATAGTTCTTATGAATGACAAAGTATATAGCCTGTTGTCAGAGTGTCTGTACTAACTGGGTGCTGAGTGTTTCCAAGTATTCTGCATCTATTAGCCATCATGACACACGTTACTTGATTGTTGACGGTGAGTCAGGTATTGTCAGCAGTCCTAAGAATTACAGATTATAAATGTATGATCGAGTTGAGTGGAATACGCTTTCTTGCAGAATGTTTTAGAAGTTCATTGTGATCGTGGAATTCGATTTGTATCATTGTGGAGAATTACTCTGTTAGAAGAAAGTTTATGAAAGTGATTGTGCTAACTCGTTTGTTTTTCAGCCATGAGATATCGTAAATTACAACGCTAGATTGTGGAAAGACAATGATTATTTGTTCTTTGATTGATTGCCTTCCATACAGTCTTCATGAATTTTGTTTTTTTTTGATGAGTAGATCTGCGAATCTTTCATTTTCTCTCGCAGTTTGTGTGCGTTTATGTCCATTTATTAATTTTCTTTGGCCTTCCTCATTAATACCCTCTGTCTTTAAGAACTCTCTATGTATAACATGTTAACTTCTAGCCCTTGGTAACCCGCAACAGGTGGTTTGTGGATTCGATGTTTGCATCCATTAATGGTTTTTATATAGACTGCAAGTTTGTATCATCATCATCGTCATTCAGTCCATTGACCTAGGCGGTCTGGAGGAGAACCACGACAGAGAAATCAATGCGTGGTAAGCCACTCCATCCCCTCTCGGGTCCTCCGTTTACTGGTCCGCTGTAAGTAAGCTGCCTGTTAGAGTCAAATTCATCTACTTGTGTCATTCTTCTGATGTTGTCATCCATGAGCTTGAGAGATCTCCTCCGTTCTTCCCTGCTTATTGTCTCGCCGGTCGAGATGTGTTCCCTGCTAGTACTGTTTTTGCACTCAAGTATTGCTGTTCATTGTGTGGGGTGTCTGTGGCTCGAACCCATCGTCGCGTTGTGAGTGCACGCTCTTTTCTTCTTGTATGAATGGTAGAAGGCGGGATTTCCTGTGGATCTTGCAGCCTGTGTTCATTGGAACTCTTGACAATTTCATTCGTCTTTTTGTTCTCTGCTAGAGTATGCCAGCATGTTTTTAGGGCATTTTGTTATCAATATGAGCTGGTGATTCACTTATGCATGTCTTCAGCATTCATATGTCATAGAGTTTCTATTTCCAGATACTGCCGAGGATAGTCATGAATTAGCGGCTTTGCTAGAGCTTTAGTATCTGATGGGAACTGATTCTTACTTTTCCATTATGAGGACGTGAGTTTTGTCATGTAAAGTATGTTCCATGGCTAGTATGACTTTGGTTCTGTCGTCTTGATCGTCCGTCCGTTTTGCAGTGTTGCGCCTAGTATTCAAAGCGTCTCCTCCTCTTAGTGCTGGCCCGTTCATGTAAATTTGTAGCAAGATCTATGGCATTGCTTGTCTGTATCACAAGTACTTTACTTTGTCTCCTGAGCTCACTCCATCCTATATGACTCAGCTCTGTCTCAAGTATAGGTCGTAACGATCTTGCAGCTCTGTGATTTTATTCCGCCATGAGAGTCAATGTCATTCGTCAAACTGGCTAAGTTGTTGTAGCGGTTTCCGACCACTGGAGCATGGCATTAGAATTTGGAAGTTATCTGCAAGGTACTCTTTTCTAATAATATTTTCCTTTAAGAAACTGTATTAAAGGACCGGAGATAACAGGCATCCTTGTCGGACCTCACTATGGTTTTGAAGTCGTCTTTCGACATGATTGTCAGCAAGGAAACTTGCACTTGCTTGCATGTGTGGCTATAGTGCTTTGAATGATTTGCACTAGGCTCCCTTCTTCAATGCCAATACATTCTGATGCGATTCCTGCCTACAGCCTTTCGTGCCATACTCTGTTTGTAAAGCCTTCTGAAGTCATGGGGGTTAAGATGAAGTTGCTTGTGTAACAGGTCTCTCTGATGGTGAAGATGTTTTTCCTTTACATCAGGTATTGTGCACGTTTTAAAATCGTTCAGATTGATTGCTCCTAGCCTGCCTTGTAACTGATCTGTCACTATGTCTAAAGAGGTGTTTTTCTGCTCCTCTCCTTCTTGAGTTGATTCCAAAAATACTATTGAGCCTATGTTCGTGCTGTGTCGTGAGTGATGATGGTTGATTTATTCTATAGTTTTAGCATTGGCTTTTCGTAAATTCACCTCTTGGCAGAGGTATGCATGATGAGTGATTGTGTCCATTACTGTTGGCCACTTGTTGTCTCCAAACCTTCTGACAGCATTGGCTGTCACACATGTGATGATGACTGTTTTCGCCACCATGCTTGAGCCAGCTCTGCTGGTATGTTGTGCTGCTCTGGGGCACTTTCGCTACTAGTAAATTCGTGTGGCGTTTTACACTTTTTCCCTCAGTATAGTAATGGTCGAGGGCACCCAGATCGCTTGCTGCTTCACCTTCTTCTATTATGCTCTGTCAGTCTGCATTGGGTAGTCTATTAGTTCTTGACATACTCAGTACCACTGTTCAATGCACGCTGAGTCTTTCTGTGAGGAGGTTTACGGTTAGCTTGTCCTTCTATATGACTGATATGGTTTGAAGTGGTTTCGAGTAGTTTCTTTATGGTGTTGTATGCCATTTTTTTACTGTTGCCTCCACTTTCAGCTTTTGTGACGATCTCATCAAGGAGATCAGCTGGAATCCACTTCTATCTGGCATAGTAGTAAGATTGAGACTCATCACAAAGAGTTGTTGGCCTTGCCAGTATTCTTTAGGGTTGAAGACCGTGGTGGTTTCAGTGCCTGTCTTCTTGATTGCACGAGTTGAGTCCCAAGATGTCATGTGGCTAGTAGTCCATGGCTGGTGTTTATTCCTCTGACCGACCCAAGTATGTCCTTGATATGCTTATTTTTTAGAGTTGTTTGGTGAGGTCATTGATGTATTGTCAGGAGGTGTTAATGCCTACAAACTTACGCCAAGCTAGCTTGTGAAGATCTCTCTTGACATCTGGATCTTTTCAGTTTGTCCACGTCAAATTTGATACTGGTATCTGCAGACTGACTTGTTTTCCTCTGAATTTTTGTTGAATACCTGCCGCAGACTAAGGTCTGTTAGTCTCGCTGCTGCCCTAAGTCTAGCCATGGCCTATAGGTTCTTGTTCTGGCTCTTTGATGCTGGATTCGAAGTGCCGATAAGTGTTAAGATAAAATCTATTGGTTATGGATCTTGCGTTTGGCACATGCCTGGTTGTCCTCATGATGTGTATTGTTGGGATAGAGGGTGCGATGGCAATGGTAAGTTGTGGAGCTCAGGGCTAAACTTCCAGCAGGCGAAGTCCCCTGTGCGGTTGGGTGTTCCCGTTCCAAACAGACCAACTGTTCGGCCCATTTCTTTTGTAAGAGTCAGGAACTACTCTTGGCGTTAAACTCCCTCTTGAATGATGAAGATGTGCTCTTTCTTGGGTATCATTTCAATGGTTCTCTTCAAGATCTTCGTAGAATGTATTCTTACTTCCTTATCTGCCGTTGGATCAGATTGTCTGCTGCATAGTTTTGTATGATGGTGATGTTCTGGGCTTGGCCCAGCACTCGGATGCTGAATAATGCTGCTAGAAATGCGGTTGTACAGACTGATTAATGCACCGCATCGTACAAATGCCCTTCTTGACCAATTAAATGACAATCTCCATGTTGGTGATGTTTCTCTTGACCACTTGCTAACCAAGATCTTGTGCCTCTTCAAGTCATTGTCCTCCAACAAATCCTGTCCATCTCACTTCTTCTAGTTCATAATGTCACATTTATAGCTTGGACTATGCTCATACCCTAGTTTCTTTGATTTTTTCCCGCACATGATAGAGTCGTACGGACAGTTCATGTACCAATGGTGATCTTGTCTCTCTATGGGTCAGGACTTAGAGTAATGTTTTAAATCCAGATAGTATGACTTGTTCACTTCCACCTGGTTGTTTGAGTCAGTGGACAGCGTCGGCTGTAGGTAGCCCGGGCCATCGATTGATCGGTATCATATTGGCTTTGCATTTGTCTTGATGTCCTTGTCTGTGGGCTTAGGATATTCCTTGGTTCCGGCACCAATCTCCTCTCCAAGTTCCCATTATGGTCTTGGGGATTTTTTCTATTGGGTTTCCTCCCCCACATGCCGACAGGGTTTGTACTGGTTGCAGGGGATACAGTTGCAGTAACAGAAGAACTTCTCTGACTGACCTGACAAGTGATTGTTATTAGTTTTCAGTTATAAAAGCTTTCTATTTCAAGAATCATGGCCAAGGTTGTATCAGAATATTGATGTTTCGAGAGCATGTAAGTCTGAAGACTCTAGTAAGAAAAGTGCTCATTAAATTTTGCATAAGCAACGAGTAGGTTTATAGTGTTCATGGCAAGGTTTAGAGGATTTTTTGTTTCTATTGAGATTACATGTAGGTACATGGATATTGCGGTGTGGGTGCAATCAAGTGTGTGATATAGGAAACTACACGTTTTCTATGATGGTGTTTTATGCGGTCTAGATAGACATATGTTAGTGATGATCAAAGATGTGTTGAGAATTAGATGTGTATTCTATGTGGGTTTGAAGTTACTAATTGTGTGTTTTGAATGAGTGTTTAATAACTGGGTCTGGTTGTGTACTTTTGCTAGGTCAATAGTGTTAAAATCACTAGTAAGATATTTTGGCTCTGAGATTTAGACTTGATAGGACTAGATCATCATGGGAGAATTTGAAGCTTGTCGATCTCAATGTTTGCTTATGTTCTGGTTGGCATCTCTGTAGCGCAAGGCCCGCTATGAATAATAAGCGCTTGCACTTTTTATAGCTACTTTGATCCAGATGGATTTACTTCATAACGTGTTCAAGATGGAAAAAGACGTGTGAATGTTACAGACTCACTATATTGATAAAGATACCTGTTTCTTTGGGGCTTTTGGAGATCTTTTCACAGGATTGTTAGATATCCTTAGGCTGGAAATGGTCTCTAGTGTTGGTTATGTGTCTGTTGAGTCTTGACTCAGTAAGCCCTAGTATATGAAATGGTTTGCCTAGGTTTGCATGAGTCTGGTTATACTTCGATTTTATTGACTGCATGGTTTATATTTAGGTGGCAAATTCGCTAATAAGCCATCCTTGGAGGGCCATGAATGTGTCTTGAACTACATCTATTAAAGTTAGGTTGTGTGAGGGAAGGTATTATGTGTATAAGGAATGGTGAAGATAAGGAGAATAGAGAAGACAATGAATCATAATGACATAATAATAATTCTTATAGGAATGGGTGTGAATAAGTGTATTAGGTATAGTTGGGTGGGAGAAGGGGTAAGACAAGGAGTAAAATTCAATTCCTACTCTGTAAGCACACAATGTGGTATTATAACTCAAATTCAGTCCGACAGTAGTCTGACAGAAGAAAAAAAATATCCTCAGGTGGGCTATGTGCCGTCTACGAGAGAAGTAGGGAGATATGTAAAAAAAAGACCAAAAACAATCAGAGTAACCAAATCACCTTCAACAACCAAGGCAAGACAATAGACAGTAAGATGCACCTGTAATATAGATGCCGATTTATGAATAATAAGCACTAACTACAATCAGCACAGTTCCTGGAAAACGCTAATGATTTTAAAGATCAAATAAAGAAAGTAAGAAATAATAATAAGAAAAGGAAAAAGAAGAGGGAAAAGAAAGTAGTGCTGATGGGAGCTCTAATCCAGCACTGCTTCCAGAAAGCTTGGTCCTGGTGAGGTGGAGATTTGACACTGGTTTGGTCTCGTCACTGTTTGCTTCACACTAGCAGCATGGTGTGGGCGTGTCTCGAGCACAGAATGAGTGATTTAGATATAAAGTTACTGTTCCCGAAATTGACATCATAGACCATGGGTAGCAGAACACGGAGATAAGTCCTTGTATGATGTTAGTTGCAACTTTAACTAATGATTGGTCTTTAAGGCGAAGGTTCATACACAGCATGGGTATGAACTGCTTTAACATTAATACAATCCTTGTTCACACCAACACACACACACACACACACACACTAAACACACACACGTAACCGATGCATCACATACCGCACCAATAAAAGTGTACTTGCTATGACCGTCTACCACAAAGACTCCACCTCACACCCCACACCCGTGTATGCACACGCCTCACCTCCACTCCCACACGCACCCTTAATGTGGACATTGGTAGGTGAAGAATGTGTCACACTCAGATGTTTTCTAGTGTAACCTCTAGACAGAAAAGTGTGAGCTGGGTGAAGTCTGTTGGTGGCGGATCACTGCCTGGGTAAGGAGTGTGAGCTGGCGTTTTTCTACTGTTAGGGAGGGATCTTGTAGGGTCGTCACCTATCGTAGACGTGGGAGGGTTTTTCTGTTGGCCGAGACACGTGAAGAATTAGGGGTTGAGGATCGGTTGGCGTCCTGACATCCACGATGCGATAAAAGGGTATCGCGCAGGACATCGATACCGCTTTTGAAGCAGATGTAGGGCTGCTGCCCGCCTCTGTACGTCAGTGCGGCCGTGTAGTTGGGTCGTCAAGAGAGGGCCTGTCGTTTGGTGTCGGGGGCTCGGTGTATTTGAGGCCTGTACACTACCGTGTCTGCACGTATGGGGATGGGATGGAGAAAGGGTCAGAATATAAATCTTTGATCGGGCCCCTACTAGTAGTTGTAAATATGGGCAGTGTGGTCTGCAAACGTGATGTTTTCTGCAGAACGCACCCTTTGGCAAGGGACATATTAGGATACAATTGACGTCTTTTTAGAGTGTCGTCCCATTGAGGGATATTTGGGTCGATGCCAGCAGCTGGCATTTGGGGGAACACCATGCTTGATATTTCTGAGTAAAGTTGTGTCCATTTATTGTCTGTGGATGGATGTATGTTTGCATATGTTGATTCCAGTATGAAAAATGAGAGGTGCTGTAAAACTTCTTTGGTTGCGCGGGAATGTGTTGAAGACAATGTAATAAGGTCATCAACTGTGGACCTTGAAATGCTGATGTTTTGATTTTGCTTTGTAATCTATAGAATATCTGGCTATGCTGTGTCATGTCAGCTGAGTCACCTAGGATGAGACTCGTTTGTGCTGGAGTGTCTCTCTTTGTATGCTAGTTGTTGGCCTGTGTGTGAGGTTTGCTTGGTGTAGTCGTCTGCGTACTTCAGGAAGTGTGTGATTGCCGTTTGTGTCATTTATTCTTTTTCTTTGAGGGACTGTTATCCAAACACTATGGGTTTTGGGCTTTTCCTCGGTGGGTTTAACACGGGTTGTTTGCCCGAGTCTGTTTGGTCTGGTGATGCTGATTAGTGTTGGCAGTGTTGCTTGTGGCTTCGTTGTTGATTTTCTTTTCAGTAATGTCGGATGCTTTGTTTCCAGAGTATGTTGGTTGTGATGTGCACAGTATTGTCCATGCTTTTTGTAGTGACGTAATTGAGTCTGTTGAGTTGGTTTGGTCAGTGTTTTTATATGTGTGACATTGATTTAGTCTAGTTTTCGTTTTGAGTTACTGTGGGTCCGATGGAGAGAAGAGAGGAATTGATGCAGGTTTGGGTGTGGGTAAGTGGGGGATGATAACTGTTAACTTTGTCGTCCCCAATACTTCTTTGCTGACTGTGTGGTTGACTGTGAGGTGAGTGTTGTGTGGATGTGTGCTTCGCGCATAGTGGGCTGTTATCGTTCGATGAGTTCTGACTTCAAGTTGTCGGTGCTGTTGCCTCAGTGTGTGAGAATTAGTTTTGTGGTGAAGGGAACCTATGGCTTGGTGGTTTTTTGATTGAAAAGATCTCGGAGTGTATCTTTTGCTTCATGTCGTTTGTGATGTTTGGGCTAGAGTGAGTGTTTGTTTGCTCAGGAAATGATGGTAAGTGACGTGTGGATTTTGGTGAGGCTGGAGAGCGGTGTAACTGATGTAGTGCAACGTGTTGCAATGATGGTTGATGAGTGTTGTTGGTGTGGCTGTATGTTGTGGATATAATCTGAATGTTTAGATGGAATGCTTTTTGTTGACTGTGATGGATACTTGTGTCTGCATCAATTTGTGAATGTGCCGTGTTGTTGCTGGGATTGGTGGAGTGGTGTGCTGTTGTGTCTCCTTGTCTGTAGAGATTACTTGGCTGGCTGCTGAATGGTGGTGGATGGGATGATAGTGATGCGAGATGCACACAGTGGCGAATCAGGACTGGGTGGTGGGCTGGTGGTGACATGGTATAATTGGATGCAATCTGGTGTTGGGGCTGGACTCCTGGATGGGGAGGATGTTCCTGGAGAATTATTCGCCAGAGGGGGAATGGTTTGGGTTGGGGTAGAGGGCTACTTCTGAGACAGGTCACGCACAGCCTCGTCCAGTTTTTCGCTGGGCTTTTCTTGTCAGTGTGTAAGGCAGTAGATGGCTCGGAATCAACTTTTGTGTCAGACGTTGGAAAGATTCTTTTTTGTAGCCATCTTCTGCCCACGTTGCCTTGCACAAGTACAGTTCTGTAGTGTAAAGGTGGTGATGGTGATCAGTTTTCTTGTCTCAACAATTCTCTTGAATTTAGTTTTATAAAGTTCTTCACTAGGTAGGGTGGTGGGGCTTTGCTGCGATAGCTATCCCACACTCAGGAGCAGCTCAGCCAGTGAGGATGCTTCAGTTTCAGTTTTATAGAGTTTCTCGATACGAGATCTTGTCAAGCAGAAACTGAAAGAGCAGGTAAGAATGCAATTAAAAAAAAGACAAGTCAGGTGCAATGACACCAGCACAATTTGTCCTTGTGATTATTGCAACTGATGTAGCATTCCTGCAGCTATCAATGCTGCTTGCAGGTGCTGCCACTACTACACAGCGGAAGCTGTCACCTACACCACCACCAACACTGTTCCACACCAACCTTACCTTCTGTTGCTTTGCCAGCTTTGGCTGCTAGGGATTATGAGTTTCAAGTGTTAGTTGTGGGCAGTGTTATATAGTATGGACTGGACTACAGGATATTCACTATCCCACCTCAATGACGTTATATGTATGTCATGTCATGTACCACACTTACTGTGCCATTTCCATGCGGTGTATGCGATGCCTATCCATACTAGAATCGATACCTTGTGACACGTATGCCATGCTACACAATGCTCATAGCACATGATACCCACACAGTCCAAAAATCTAGACTATGCAATCTCTGTTTAGGAAAGAGAGAAATGTGTTCCGATCTGTCTCCTATTGGACTGTGCACAGGGGATAGCAAATAGAAGCTGGGTAAGAACAGCACGTGCAATATGACTATAAAGAAAGTGTTACATCAGTATAAAAAAATTTATTACTATTATGGTTGTAATCTCATACTAAGAGAGTGGGAGAGACAGACAGAGATCGTGAGATAAGAAAGAGATAGTGAGAGAGAGAGGGACCTGTTCGTTTGTGAGAGAGAGAGAGGAGTATGTAGGAGATGAGAACTCTGAACTCTGAACTGGTTTTTAATTGCACATCGGCCTTGGGCCACAATACAATGCAAAGTGATGATCTGGGAAAAGCCTTCACCGATTATAACGCAGTATATAACAACTAGTAATCAACGTTCGGAAAGTCATATTCATGCCGTTTTTACTGTTAATATGAAACACTTTTAAGGTGCAGATTAATTTGTTTTGCTTAATTGATTGCTTAGGTTGACTTTCTCAGAGAACAAGATATTACTGCTTATATAGACATAATGAGTAGAAGTACATTGCCCAAGACGTTTATGGTTACTTCTATTACACATGAAAGTTTTATTGTTTTCATTCTTTGAATATTAAGACTTAATCTTCACACTTAAGTTTAGTCATTATACTTTTCTTCACCATTTAGTATATTATACACTGATTTGCCCAAATAGTTTTGTCATTCTTGTCATTTATTTTGTTTTTAGTCTTGAACTCATAGAACTGTTAATTGTATTGCTATAGAATTGTAGATACGTGATGTTCACCTGCAGTTTGCGCATACGTGGATGAGCGCTATCAGATGCTTTTGTTCAATTAAAAAGAAAGTTGGACAAATCCACAGATGATCACTAGAGTACTTTAAAGTTCATAGCAAACAAAAACATCACTTAGATATGAGGAAATTGTGTAACTTATTACATCTTATTAGCCTAGTATGAGTAGTTATCGATGAAACAGATCTAGTGATGTGAAAACGCCAATGACTACACAATCACATTAGCCTGCAATATTTCTAAGTCGTACGTGTTGCATGATTTTGCAGAAAAATGACAATATAAGTGCGAATACCCGCATATCAGTAGGTAAGCACGCCATAAATAGAGTGCAGATCTATGATAAGACTCATGTTTAAAGTTTTTCTTCTATCAAGTCTGTTGATTGCATGGTATACACATACTATGATAAAGAGAGTTACTCTCCCTTTGCGCCTGTCGCAGCACTGTGTGTGTAGCCTCTGTGTTTGAAATGTACTGGATGTGTGTGGTTTTTTCTGGTTGCTTCTTTGAGAAATTTTTTCATGCTTCTTGTTCGTGTGTCACCCCTGAGTTAGTTGGGTCTGACGAACATTTTTTCTTTGTTTATTATTCTACTTTTTGATTGGGGTGATAGTTCAGATGTATAATTTTCATCTTTGTATGATTGTTCAAAAGTCGCACGATTGGACGTTATGAATTGTGTTTACCTGAGATTGTGCTTGAGTCTTTCGTGACATTTAATCGTGACACTACTTTGGCCCACGTTCAAACATATTGCACAGTGAATCACGAACTTGACACCACCCCCATGAAATCAGAGTTAGGTGTGTGTGTTCGCTACCATAGAGTGAGAGCGCAGACACTTAGAGCTATGGCTCCGCACTCCTGAATTATTTGTCAAAACCAATACCGCTGATCGCCTGATATCAGTGAGCACATCCCACACTTAGGTATCAGTCGCCGCAAACAGACTTTGGATTACCAGGTGGCAGTGCCAAAACGTCATCGCAGTGTGGTTGTGCGAAGATTTGAATTGTCCCTCTGCCTATGTCTCCCCTTCACCTCTCGATGTTCTCATTCGTATGTTATCCATTCTGACAAGGTAACTTATTTACACTCTTCTCCCTAGTACTGGCCGTCACCCGCCCCTTCAGCTGTCACTGTTTCTGTTGTTTGTGACTGTGATAATGTTTTTGTTCTGATTTACAGTGTCTGATGATGTATATCCAGGATGTGTTTCCAAACGCACCGCATTTATCCTGATCTAGCACAAGAGTATTATCACCATCTTTCTATCTCCTGATTACTCCACCAAACTCTTGTCTGTTCTTCGCTAGCCGCATCTCAACATCGCCTTTGATTACCTCTTCCATCTGCATGCTTGTCCAAATACGCCTACTTTGTCATCTTCAACCTCATCCATCTCTTCAGATTCCTTCTAGTTGTTTGTTTCAAATGTTGCAGTTCTGTGGAGTGCCAAGTGAAAAAGCCGATCTACATATCTGTATTGTATCTCTGAAAAAACATTTTGACTTACCCTTCCTCACGAACTCTTGGCCTTAAAACCACATGAGCTCTGATGCAAAAAATTAAAACAGTGGCTGTCTCCTCCTGGTATTAAATACCATTCTTTCCCCCGACTCTCTCGCATAAAGAGGTGGGAAATTGCCGTCATTCTCAAAAGACATATTGGAGGACATCTCTTTTCTTTCAAGTCACAACCTTTCAAATTCTCCATGAATCTTTGAAGTTTGCCCGAAATCAATCTCAAACTGACCTGGCCACTCTTGATTTACTATCTGCTGCCTTACGCGGGTTTCACCTCTCAGCGTAAAAATGTAATTCCGTAACATCTTCTCTTTTTCACCAGAATTCCAGTCACTCCTCGATCCACTACAGCCTCTCTCACCACTAAATCCTATAATTCTTTGGGATTCCTTACAACTTTCATTCGACAACCAGTCTTCTTCAGATGTAAAACGTTCTTCTCTTTCTCTGTCTCCAAACCATTCACTCCTCTCAACTGAGATAAACGGACAGCAACGCACAGATCTGGTCACTATATTGACTAGCTGGATTACTAATGCTTCATTGTCATCTTGATCTACATCTGTTTCTGTTCAACTCGCGAACTGCATTTACTCAATTCAGTCATTCTTTTCCATCTCAGACATCACATATACCTTGTCAGAAAGTAAGAGATATATGTTACTCGTTCGCCATTTAGACAATTCTATACGCGTTTCTTCTTTCCATAGCCTTACCGAACGTTTTTTAGACTAAAACCTCCTGTTCCACACTGTGGGGAAACCCTCTCTGATCACATAAGCACTATTCTCGCCACTGCTTTGATGTGCATGCACACTCAAGTCTGATCATCTCCTCCCTGACAGACCCTTGTGCGCCCCATGGTTTTTTTTCGTATTACCTCAACGCAGACACCTTTGATAGCAACAAGCGCAAACGCCTGGCAACTTGAACGGATCGAGTGGCGGAAGTCAAAGACCGATAATCAACAATCAGTCTTCCGAATAAACAAGATTAATGACAAGAACGTCCATAACCTCTTATCAATCCAGATTCAACATAGACAAGACGACTACTACTCTTCCATAATTCTCTGTTGCGTACAGCCATAAATCTCTTTGTTCCCTCGCACTCAGAATCTGCCTTTGGATCTGCAAAACAACTCCTACTCGCTAACTGATCTCACCGCCTGTTCTTGAACTTCCATCCATATTTCTGCTTTGCTTTTCAGACAAAGCTTCGCAAAGTACATACGTCCAGGACTTCCTGGATCAACTCAATTCTTCAGTCTGCGCTTTTCGACCCCAGATCACTGCACTCTCTCTCTGTTCCTTCCGATCTCCACAAGTGAAGAAAAGAAATCATGACGAGTCTGAGGTAGATGACTATAAAAAATCATGGACTTGATCCCATACCTGTCTGTTTGCTCACAATTGCCTTCCACAACTTGTGCCTTATTATCACTATATAATTAGTAAACTCATCTCTTCAGTGCAGGAAATTTTTCCATTCAGCTCTTAAACAGTCAAATAGTCACACCTTGTACTGAAAGCACAACCTTCGATCCCCAACATCTGGAGAATTATAGCTGTCTCAATTTACCCTTGTTCTAAAGTACTAGAAATAAAGTCGTTCTCAAACAGATCATACAGTCACCTTTCAGTCCAAATTGATCTCCTTCCACTTTTTGTCATATCTGCTATCGTCCCAACCACAGCACCACGAGAAACCATCCTAGTCCACACTTTTAGATATACTTCTACTTGCCTTCTGATGCAGAAAAATCTCCTTTCTCACTCTTCTTGACTTATTCTGCAGCCTTTGTTCCTTAGATGTCACTCCAATGCTTCTTTCGCCTCAAAATACGTTTGGTATTAATGGCACGTGCCCTCATCCTGGTTATACTTTCATACCTCACTGACCAGTTCCAGAAAGTTTTATTGTAAACAAGTTTCAATCAACAACCTTGTTAAATCGGAATGTGGAGCTTCACGCAGGGATCTGTCCTAGGGGCCCATGTTTTCTTTACTCTCTAGCACTGCTCCACTCGCACATAATAATAAACAACCACCCTATTGAATCATCAGTGTTCCTATGCCGATGAGATACTCAGGCTTCAGTGCAGCGTATACTGTGTGAATAACTTGGCCTGTCCTCTGAACAATATGTCCGACTGCCTTCAAGAATTCAAACTGGATGCTACGCAGAACAAGTTACACTTAGAGTTATCCATAAAAACTGTCTGCCAATTGCTCATAGGGAATCCTCTATACATAAGTTTCTCTTATTGTCGCAAAACTTCATTAGAATTACGCATACGTCAGTTATCCTATGTTCAACTCGGTGATGTATTTAGGTAGTAGATCTTGACAACACACTCTCTTTTATGAAAAAATTTCATCACCAGACCTGCCAGTCTTGCTACTAATCCAATTATAGCGCTAAGCGTGTTTCGCAAGTATCTGTCACTGATGCTACTTTCCTAGGCTTGTTTCAACATCTCTCATTCTTTCAACGTTGATAGACTAACTGTATTTCTTTTTTTGGCTGGCCTTACCAGCTTCATTCTATCCACTCTCTTCAGAACGCAAGTCAAAACTCTGCAGCTACGACTGGTCCTAAGAAAGATAGAAAAAATTGAACACAATCATCCTCTTCTGCGATCTCATCACTG
>CM054162.1:40236685-40300729 GCA_028751875.1 Rapana venosa
TGGTCAAAAAGATATAAGTATTTACCAAAAACAGCTTTAACAGATGAACATGCCCAATTTCATACAGATGATGCAGTCTATTGTGCTCAGCACTCAAGGTTACGTCCACAATGATGTCTGCTAGTTGTTCTACGTTGGCAGGAAAAAGAAAGGAATTCCACTTGTGAGTAATACACTGGAAGAGAGGAAACCTGTGCAGTTCCTCTTTAGCAGACAGAGCAGCTTCAGAAAACATGTCGTCCTGTGCCAAGTACTCCCTGAACACTCTGACAAACTCTGGAGATGCTTCCATTCTTGTGATTGATGTCCTGTCAGTGGGCTTTCTGTTGCCAAAGGGATAGCTAATGCACACTCAGTGGGCTTTCTGTTGCCACAGGGATAGCTAATGTACACTCAGTGGTCTTTCTGTTGCCACAGGGATAGCTAATCCACACTCAGTGGGCTTTCTGTTGCCACAGGGATAGCTAATCCACACTCAGTGGGCTTTCTGTTGCCACAGGGATAGCTAATGCACACTCAGTGGGCTTTCTGTTGCCACAGGGATAGCTAATCCACACTCAGGGAGGCAGCTCAGCAGGAGGATGCTTCCAGTTCAGACTTTTCTGTCTGATAGAGATCTGTCAACAGAACTGAAGGAACATGTCAGAATGCAATTAAAAAAAAGTCTGGTGCAGACACCAGCGTTGTCGTGTGTATAGCACTGCTTCTACAGGTGCTGCCACTACTACACACCTACTGTCACCTACACCACCACCAACACTGCTTCCACGAACATTACCTCTGTTGCTTCTGCTGCTTCTGCTGCTGCTGTTAATGATTTCAAGTATTACTGTGGGTATGGTGTTATATAGTATGACAACTACCACAGGATTGACTACCCCCTCAAATACATTATATCGTATGTCATGTACCACACTTTACTGTGCCATTCCATGCTGTGTCATGCCATGCCATACTATACAGTAGCATATCATGTGACACTATGCCATGCCACACAATGCCATAGCACACCGATACCACACCACAGTCAGAAAAAATCAGGCCATGCAATCTCTGTTAGGAAAGATGAAAATGATTCTGATCTGTTCTAATGGACTGTGCATTGATACAAGAAGCTGGGCAAACAGCACGTGCAATATGACATAAAAGAACGTGTTACATCCAGTATAAAAAAATAATTACTATTGGTGTAATCTCATACTAAGAGAGAGGGGAGAGAAAGAGAGAGGGGGGGGAGGGAGAGATAGAGAGAGAGTGTGTGTGTATGTGTGTGTTGATAGAGAGAGAGACAGACAGAGACAAAGAGAGGAAGATATTTTATTTTATTTTTTTTAATTTAATAATAATAATAATAATAGTAATAATAATAATGAAGAGAATTTATATAGCGCTGAATCTTGTAAAGCAACAAATCAAAGCGCTCAATGGTGGTGTGCTGATGATGCATGGTCAAAATCTAGGACAGAGGGATTGTGAAAGGGGGGGGGGGGGGGTAGTTTGCTTGTGTAAGGAAGGGAGCTTGTGTGGTGGTTTGTTTGTTTGTATGTTTCTTTGTTTTGGGTTTTTTGTTTATAGGTTTATGTCATTTCATATTGTTCATAGACCCACCCACCACAAAGACCATACCAGAGCTGTTACCCTTTTTTTTCTTTCGACCTCAACATCACCAATAACATTCAGCTCAAGTTCCACACCATCGAATCCATCCCAACACCTAACATGGTTGATCTGAAGAAAAAAGAAAACATCATTAAATGACAAATCCCCTTAACTGTTTCCTTCCTTACAGCCAGAAAACACAAGGCTGTGCTGAGGACACCAGCTATTTTGCCTAACTGATTATCCCCAGTTTACAAAAACGAAAAGCATTAAAAAGCACAATGACCACTTCAATGTACAAAAAAAAACAACAATACATAGGAAAATGGTATATAAGCAAATAACACTGCAGAATGAACATCCTGGTGAACAGTGTTTACAATGTCACTACATAATCGCCAGAACACAAAACAATACAGAGGAGATGCCCTTTAATAAAAACAAGAAAACAACTCTCAAAATAGCATCTGTAAAGTAAATTGAAACTCAAAGGTGTTGGTCCATTTTTCCCCAATGAATCCATAGCAACATAAACTTTTAATTTTATTTTTCTTTCAAATAAAGGGACAATGGGAATAAGGGACTCATGGGCTTTTTTTCCCTCCAGTTTCCCGTGTTTTGTGCAGTTTTGTAAATGTTGTCATAAAGTTCCCCCCCGGCCCCCAAAGGGCCCACTCTTTCAAAAAGGGAGGAACAGGGTTTTAAAATACAGGGCCTCGGTTTTATCCTTCCCGGAGAAAAGAGAAAGGGCAGTGAGGGAAACTGGCAATGACAATGACAAATGACAAATTCTTTTATTTTTTGAGGAAAAATGAATAAGCACATAGGGGTTTTTTTTCATCCAAAATCCCGCCCCCCCTTAGGATAATTTTTAAAAAATAACCCAATATTATACAGTCCCCACAATAAAAACAAGGGGGGGAAAAAACCCTTTTCAAAAAAGTCCCCCCCCAAAAACCACCCCCCCCCCCCAAACAACAAAAAAAAAAAACCCAAAAATACCCCCACCCCCCCCCCCCCCCCCCCTCCCCCCCAAAAAAAAAAAAATAACAAAAAAAAAACAAAACAAAAGAAAAGAAAAACCAAACCAACAGAAGAAATAAAAAAAAAAAAAAAAAACCCGACAAACAACAACAACAAAAAAAAAAACAACAGAGCCCAAAAAAAATAACACAAAACCCAAAATTAAATTTAAATCATAAAGATAAAAATTACACAAAGGGCAAATGGTAAAACATACTTGTTACACAAACTATAAGATATTGAAATGGACACTCATTAAAACTTTTTGTACAGAGGAAAATCAAAAAAAGTTTTTGAAAATAAAAAATAACCCCTTTATCAAAGGGTACACTATACATAAGCAACGATTTAAAGGGGGGGGGAAAAGAGACAAGAGAAGGAGAAAAGGGCTGTGTTGTGTTTTCAGAGATAAAATCTATATTTAATTCCCAAAAAAAAGTATGCGATCCCCATCAACATTTAATTTTTGAAATTTTATTCGTTTCAAATATATGGGCATGATAAGAAATAAATTTTTAAAACCCCCAAAATCCCACACAATTTAAAAAAAAGAAAAAAAAACAAAAAAGAAATTTTAAAAACCCATACAGTCATTGAGGGAGAAATATAGTTTTAAAAGAGTATGGGGGATTTGTGTATGTATTTTTGTGAGTGTGTGTGGGGTTGTTGGGGGTTTGGGGGGAAAATTTAGGGGTAATTTTAAAAAATTTTAATACTCACATTAGCACCAATCAAACAAACCTTTTTAAAAAATATCATACAAAATTTAAAGTCCCTGAAATAAAAAAAAGTGCAAATTTCCCATACACCCCATAATAAAGAGGGGGAAAAAAAAGCCAAATTTAAAATCATAAAAAGAAAACTACACATTGTAAAAATAATTTGAAAACCCAAAATTTTTTTTTCAGGGTAAAAAGAATAATTTCTCATGTTCTTTTTTACATCCAGCCCCGCCCGTGGGGGAAATTTTTAAAAAGCACTCAAATACTCATATTTTTTAAACAGTAGAAGCAAAAGGAAAACTTTTTTTTTTTAAAAAAAAGAAAAAAAAAAGGGAAAAAAAAAAAACAACAAAAAAACAAACAAACAATCAAACAACCCCGGGCGAGGGGAAAAAGACAAATAAACCCCAGAAAAAGCCCCCCCCCCAAAAAAAAAAAAACCAAAAAAAAAGCAAAAAACAAAAAAGAAAAAAACAAAAAATTTAAATTTTTAAAACAACAACAACAAAATTTAAAAAACCAAAAAAGCAACCCTCCCAAACAGAAAAAAACATAAAACAAGAAAAAACAACAAAAAAAGAAACAAATGGAAAAAAAAAAAAAATTTTTTTTTTAAAAACCCCAAAACGGTTCCCCCCCCCACACACACACACACACACACTCACACACACACACACCCCCACACACACCCCACACACACACACACACAATTCACCAAAAAAAAAACAAAAAAACAAAAAACCCCAAACAAATCAACAGCAAAAAAAAAAGTAACAAATACAGTAATTTAAAAACAGAGAAAGAGAGAGGGGAGAGAGAAAAAGAGAGAAGAGGGGAGGGGGAGAGGGGGGGGAGTAAGAGAGATTAGGAGAGGGGAGAGAGAGCAATGACAAAAGACAAAGATAATGACAAAATTTTTTTTATTTTTGAGGATAATGAATAACCAAAATGTGCTTTTTTTCATTTCCCGTCCCCGCCCGTTAGGGATACATTTAAAAAATAACAACCCAAAACGTAAAACAGTCTCACAATAAAAAAAAAGGGAAATAAAAACCCCTTTTCAAAACAGTCCCCCCCCCCATACCAAACCCCCTCCCCCCTCAAAACAAGCAAAAAAAGAAAACCCCTTTAAAAAATCCACCCCCCACCCCCCCCCACCCAAAAAAACCCTAACAAAAACAAAAAAAACAAACTAAAGAAAAGAAAAAAACCAAAACCCAAAAGAAGAAAAAAAAGAGAAAAAAAAAACAGAACAACAACAACAAAACAACAAAAAGAGCCAAGAAAATAACAAACCAAACTTTTTTAAGTCCATAAAGTTTAAAACCTTTACCAATGCCAAATGGTTTTCACATACTTTTTCCATAATATAAAATATTGAAATAGGCACTAATTTTAAAAATTTTTTACGAGGCAAGTCCAAAAAAAAAAGGGAAAAAATTTAAATAATTTTCCCTTAAGGGATTTTTTCCCAAACTTTGCGAGGCGATAAAAGGTTAAAAAAAGACAAGAAAGAGAGAGAGAGTGTGTGTGGTGTATTTTAAAAGGGTAAAAAACCCCAAAATAAATTTCCCAAAAAAAGTATGCGATCCACAAAACCATTTTAGATTATATTCGTTTTTAAATTATATGTCATGAAATGAAATAAACTTAATACCCAAACATCCACAAAAATAAAAAAAAGAAACAAAACAAAAAAGAAATCTAAAACCCATCCCGTCATTGAGGGGGAGAAAAATTTGTGAATAGTGATTTTAGTGATGGTGTATTATGTGGTTTTGTGTAGGGGTGTGTGTGGGGGGGGGGGGGGGGGGGGGGGGGGGGGGGGGGAAATTCAGGGGTAAAACTAAATATGTAATACCCCACATTACACACGATCAAACAAAAAACTTTTTAAAAAATTTCTCATTCAAATTTAAAAGCAAGATAATTTAAAAAAGTCAATACCCAAAAACACTCACATAATAAAAAAAGGGGGAAAAAAAAAAGCCAAAAAGGAATAAAAAGAAAATCTTCCCCAATTTTTAAATAAAGAAAAAAAATTCCCTTTTTTTTTAGGTAATGAATAAGTTCTCATGTTTTCTTTTTTACAATATTCCCCCCCCCCTTGGGGGGCACATTGAAAATGCACTCAGTCTCCCTATTTTCAAAAAGTAAAGGGAAAAGGGAAAAAAAACTTTTTTTTTAAAAAAAAAAGAGAAAAAAAGAAAAAAAAGAAACAAAACAAACAGACAAACCAAACAAACAAACAAAACCCCGGACAGCAAACGACAAAATAAACCCCAGAAACGACCCCCCCCCCAAAAAAAAAAACCAAACCAAAAAAAAAAAAAACAAAAAAAACAAAAAATAAATTTAAAAAACAACAACAACAAAATAACAAACAGACAAAACACCCTCCCAAACAGACAAACTAAAACAAGAAAAAACAACAACAAAGAAACAAATGAGAAAAAAAAAAAAAAAAAAAAATTTTTTTAAACCAACACTGTTCCCCCCTCCACACACACACACAAAACACAAAAAACCACACACACCACACACACACAACACACACAAACCACACACACACACAAACACACACACACACAAAATAACCAAAACAAAAAACAAACAAACAAAAACTCAAACAAATCAAACAGCAAAAATCACAAAGTAAAACTCCAGTAATAACCAATAGAGAGAGAGAGAGAGAGAGGGAGAGAGAGAGGGGAGAGAAAGAGAGAGAGAGGGGAGAGAGAGAGAGAGAAAGAGAGAGAGAGAGAGACAATGGACAATGACAATGACAATGACAATGACAAAATTCTTTTATTTCGAGGATAATGAATAAGCACATATGTGCTTTTTTACATCCATCCCCGCCCGTTAGGGATACATCTTAATAATAACAACCCAATACGTATACAGTCTCACAATAAAAACAAGGGGAAAATAACCCTTTTCAAAACAGCTCCCCCCTACAACCACCCCCCCCCCCCCTCAAAGCAAGCAAATAAAAGAAAACCCTTAAAATATCCACCCCCCACCCCCACCCCCCAAAAAAACCCTAATCAAAGCAAACAAACAAACTAAAGAGAAAGAAAAACCAAACCAACAGAAGAAGATAAAAAAGAAAAAAACAGACCCAAAAAACAACAACAAGAACAACAACAGAGCCCAAAAAAATAACAAACCAAAATTAATAAGTCATAAAGAAAACATCTACACAATGGCCAAATGGTACACATACTTGTTACACATAACTATAAGTATTTGAAATAGGGCACTCATTTAAAAAATTTTGTACGAGGCAAGTCCAATAAAGTATTGAAAAAAATAAAATTTTGAATCCTTCATCGGGATACACTAATAATAAAGAAGAGAGGAAACCTTGGCAGTCCTCTTAGCAGATCAGAAGGCGGCTTGCAAGAAAACAATGTCGTGCCATAGTGCCAAGTACGTCCTAGAGACTACTCTGACAAACTCTGGATGATGCTTCATTCTTGTGATATGATGGTCCTGTCAGAATGGGCTTTCTGTTGCAAAGGGGATAAGGCTAAATAGCACACTATCAGGTTGGGCTTTCTGTTAGCCGACAGGGGATAGAGACTAATAGTACAGCTTCAGTGGTCTTTTCTGTTGCCGGAATGGGATAAGCTAATCCACACTCAGTGGGGCGGTTTCTGTTTGGCCACAGGGAAATAGGCTAATCCACACATCAGTTGGCTTTCTAATGCCACAAGAGATAGGCATAATGCACATTCAGATGGGCTGTCCGTGTTGACACAAGGGTATAGTCTAATCCTAAGAGACACTTCAGGGAGGCAGCTCAGGCAGGAGGATGCTTCGCAGTTCAGACTTTTTCTGTCTAGCATAGAAGATCTGTCAACAGAACGGAAGGAACATTGTCAGAAATGCAATTAACAAAAAAAGTCTGGTGTGCAGACACCAAGCGTTGTCGTGATGTATAGCACATCGCTTCTACGAGAGTCTTACGCCTCGACTGACTACACACCGATACTAGTCACTACACGCACCACCGAAACACTTGCTCTCCACGAACAATGTACCGTCTAGTTGCTTCTGGGCTGAGCTTTCTTGCTGCTGGCTGTTATATATATTCCAAATGTATTCACTGTGGGTATGGTGTTATATTAGTATGCACAACTACTCACTGAAGGATTGACTACCCTACCCCTCAAGATACATTATAATCGTCAAATGTCATGTTACACTAACACTTACTGTGCCATTCATGCTGTGTCATGCAGTGGAGCCTATACTATACAAGCTAGGGCAATCATGTGACACTATGCCTTAGCCATACATCATTTGCGCATAAGCACATCAAAGATAGCCGAGAAAAGTCCAAACATCACCACTAGTCGAAAAAAAAAATGCAGGCGCCAATGGGGATATATGGCAATCTCTGGTAGATACGATGAAAATGATTCGTGATCTGTCTAATGAGAACTGTGGCATTGATACAAAGAAGCTGGGGCAAAACAGGTCCACGTGGCAATATGACATAAAAGAACGTGTTACCATCCAGTATAAAAAAAAATAATTTACGTTGCGTGTTAAGATCAAATATAAGTTAGAGGAGAATAGATGAGAAAAGGGGAGGGGGGGAGTGGGATAGGTGAGATTAAGAGATGTTTGGGGGTTTGGTTGGTTTGTTAAGTTATTAAGAGAATAAAGTGAGGTAGTTATATTTTTATTTTAGTTGTTGTTAATTTTAAGTTGATCGAAGTATTTAATATAATTATTTGAAATATTAGAGATGTTAGTTGTGTACTGGTAGAGGGGTACAAACTAAGCAAAAGTAGAGCAATGGTGTATGTGGCTGAGAGATGCATTCAATAATTCTAGGTACATAGGGATGGTGAAAGGGGGGGGGGTAGGGTGTGCTGTTTAAAGGAAGTGGGAGGCTTTAGTGTGGTGTGGTGGTGTGGATGGGGAGGGGGGGAGTGGGGGTGGTGTGTGGTTTATGTCATTTCATAGTGTTCATAAGACCCAACCCACGCTCAAAGACCATACCATGCAGCTGTTACCTCTTTTCTTAGCTGGCGTCTCAAATCACTAAATAACAGTCAGCTATCTCAAGTCGCAACGCATCAGAATCCATCCTCACACCTAACATGGTTGATACTGAAGAAAAAAGTAAAACATCATTAAATACAAATCCACGTCTTAACTGGTTCCTTCTTACAACCAGAAAACCACTAGGCTGTGGCTGATGGACAACCAAGCTATTATGCCTAATCTGATAATCCCCAGATTAGAACAAACGAAAAGCATTAAAAGCACGAATGAGCTCACTTCAATTATGCAAAAAAAAAACAACAAGACATAAGAAAAAAATGGTATATAGCACATAATAACACTGGGCAGAATAGAACATCCTGGTGAACTAGTGTTTACAAATGTCACTCACATATAATACCAGAACAATGCAAAACAATACAGAAGGTGATGCCTTTATAAATAAAAAACAAGAAAACTAGACTCTCATAGAATAAGCATCTGTAAAGTAAATTGAAACTCAAGAAGGTGTTGGGTCGCATGTATTCCCAATGATTCCATAAGCAACATCACTATAGATTTTATATATTTCTTTCCATATCAAGGAGCAAATAGAAATAACAAGCAAATCATAATCTTTTTTACATCCAGCTTGCCCGTGTGTGTGGCAGTTGTAAGATGTGTCATATGTTCCCACATCCCGGCCCACAATGGATCTACTCTTCAAAAGTACGAGGAACAGATTTTAACATACATGGGCGTCTCGTTTATAGTCTCCATCGGAAGAGAGATAAAGACGAGTGAGAGGAGTACAACTGACAAATAATAGACAATGACACTGACAAATTCTTTATTTTCGATGATAATGAATAAGTAAAGCACATATAGTGCTTTTTATCATCCAGAATTCCTAGGGCCCCGGTTAGGGATACATCTTAATAATAATAAGACCCAATACTTATAGCAGTCTCAACAAATAAAAACAAGGGAAATAACCCTTTTCAAACAGCAATGCTCCCCACCACAACAACCACAGCCCCCACAATCCGCCAAACATAGTAAAAAAAACAAATAAACAAGAAACGCCTAAAATAATACCCTCCACCGTATCACCTACGCCGCCAACCCCCCTGCTCACACCCCCCCAAAATAAAAACCCTAAGCTAAGAACAATACAAACAAAAGAGAGTAAGAAAAGACCAAACAACTAGAAGAAGATAAAAAAAGTAATAAAACTAGACAAAAACAAACAACAACAAGCATCAACAAATCAAGAGCCAAAGAAACATTAACACAACTTCAACTTAAGTAAGCCTTCATTAAAGATAAACATCGTAATCACAATGTCAAATGTACAACATACATTTTTACATCCTAACTATAAGTCATTGGAACATAGAGACACCTCGATATAGAAACTTATGTACAAAGAGGACGAAAATCAAATAAAAGTATTGAAAATAGAAAATATGACATCTGTCATGGCAGATACACTAATAAACTATAAGCGAGACATAAAAGATGTGAAAGGAGACAAGAGAGTATCAATGAGGGGAGAGATTGACTTGTGTGTGTTATATTCAGAATAATATCTGATATATAATTCCCAAAACAGATTGATGACGTCCGCATCAAACACTCATTTTAGATTATACATTCGTTTCAAATTATATGTACATGATATGGAAATATATTTAAATAGCCTAGCTACCCAAAACATCCACACAATAATACAACAGAAGAAACAAAAACAAAGAGAAATCTAAATAACTATATCAGTCAGTTGGCAGGGATAGAATAGTGTAGTAGAATGGAGTGATATTGAGTGAGTTGTGTGTATGTTATGATTGTGAGGTGTGTGTTGTGTGTGGGGGTTGGGGGGAAATTCAGGGATAATCTAAATATGTAATACTCCACTTATTAGGCAGCAAGAAACGAATCAACACAAAGCATCTATTTAAATATGAACTCATTAACAATTGAATGTCATGATAATAAAATAGAAGTGCATAACCGCATAAAAAACAGGCAAAATACTCACATAATAAAGCAGGGGAAAAAGCCAATATAGAGACATTAAAAAAACATCTAGCAACATTGAAGCTAATAGAAAACAAATTCTGTTTTTCAGGATAAAATGATAAGTACTATCATTGGTGCTTTTATTAGCAATCCTATCCCCGCCCGTGGGGTTCACATGACAATGCTAACTCAGTACTCTCATTCATATTTTCAAACAGTAGAAGCAAAAGGAGAAAACGTTTTTTTTTTAAAGAAAGAGAAAAAAGAAAAAAGAAACAAGGACAAACAGACAAACAAACAAACAAACAACTTCCGGACGAGCAAACGACAAAATAAAAGCCCCATAAACGACCGCCGGGCCCCATAACAAAAAAAACCACAGACCAAAAAGCAAAAAACAAAACAGAGAAAAAACAAAAAATAAATTTAAAAACAACTAACAACAGAAATAAACAAACAACAAACAGGCGACCCTACCCAAACTGACAAACATATAAACATAAGAAAAACATACAACAAAAGAAACAAATGAGAAAACAAAAACAGTGTTTTTGTGTAAAACCCAACAACTGTTCCCCCCTCCTACACACAAACACACACAACAACACCACACACACACACACGAAGACTAAGTGAAAATGAATGAATCACACAGGGCACGATATAACACATCACACACACAACATCACACGAGCCACATAACACCAAAACAAAAATACAAAACAAACACAAAACTGCAAGACAAATCAGACAGCAAAAAACAAAGTAACAACTAACTAAAGTAATAACAACAATAGTAGAGAGAAGAGGAGAGAGAAGAGTTAGAGAGAGACGAGAGAGATAGAGAGAGGAGAGAGTAGAGAGAGAGAAAGTAGAGAGAGAGAGACAATGACAATTACAAAGGACAATGCAACAATTCTTTTATTTCGAGGATAAGGAATAAGCACATAGGTGCTTTTTTAGCATCCAGATCGACCCAGCCCGTTGGGATTATCATCTTAATATAGACAACCCAAAACGTATACAGTCTCACAATAAAAAAAACCAAGGGGAAATAACGCCATGTGGCAAAGGTATAGGAGAAAAAAGGGGGGGGGAACAACCAGGACCCTCCCCCCTCAAACAAGGGGCAAATAAACAGTAAAACCTAAACATATCCACCGCCCCACCACCTCTCACACCAAAAAAAAGCCTTAAACCTAAATCAAAGGCAAACAAACAAATCTAAAAGAGAAAGAAAAACCCAAACTCAACAGAAGAAGATAAAAAAGAGAAAAAACAGTAGCAAACAACCAACTACCAGAACAAACAACAGAGCCAAATCAAAATAACACAGACCAAAACTTAGATAAGTCATAAATGATATACATCTACAGACACAATGCCAAAATGGTACAGCATAGCTATGTTACAGGCCATAACTAGTAAGAGATATTGAAATAAGGGCATCTCAGTAAAAATTTATGTACAAGGAGGCAAGTCTACCAATAAAGTATTGAAAATATAGAAATATGAATGCCTTCATCGGGATAAAACACATAACTATAAGACGTGGACGATAAAAGTGTAGATAAGAGACTAGAAAGACAGAGAGAGATGAGTGTTTGTGTAGTTCAGAGATATATAGCCAATATATAAATTCCCAATACTAGTTTACATCTCCATCAATCAACTCATTTTAGATTATATTCGTTTCAAATTAGGAAAGGTCATAGAATACATGAACATAATACTTAAAGATACGCCATAACATCCACACAATAAAGAACAAAGAAACAAAACAAAGAAGAAATCTATAACAGCTAAATCAGTCATTGAGGACGAGAATATTAGTGAATGATGAGTAGTGAGTGTGTGTATGTATTAAATGTGTGTGTGAGTGTGTGTGTGTGGGGGGGATGAATGGGGTGGGGAGGGAAATTCAGGGATACATACTAAATATGTAATACTGACACAAATAGCACAAAAAATGAAAATACTCACGGATCTGACACAAACACTTTTTAGAATACTAACTCATTACTAAATTGAATGTCATGAATAATAAACATAAGTTGGCAATACCATATCAACGTCACATAATAAGAAGGGGAAAAAAGCCAATAAATCGGATAGAAGAATGAACATCACACATTAAAGTAATAAGAAACGAAATTTCTATTTGTGGTTTTCGCTAGGAGTATGCTACATGAATAGCATATCGAACTGCAGTGGGCTTTTTTACATCGACAACTCCCCGCCCGTGGGTTCACAATTGAAAATGCACTCAGTACTCATATTATTCAAACATGTAGAAAGGAAAAGAAGAAACTTTTTGTTTAAAAGAAAAGAAAAAAAATGAAAAAAGAAAACAAAAACACAACAGGACAAACAAACGTAACAAACAACCCCGGACGAGGCAAACGACTAAATAAATCGGCCTAAATGAAAGAAAAAGAAATGTTGAGAAAGAAAAACTACAGAAGGACGACCTCCCGCACACAAACAGAACCCTAAAAAAAAATACCACAAACCAAAAAACAAAAGAAAAAAATCTAAAATAAATTTAAAACACACAAACAACAATAATTAACAAGACAGATTGGCACAAAGCACCATCCCTAAAACATGAAAACATAAAACAACAAAAAACAATCACAAAGATAACTAAGTGAGAAAAAAAAAAGAAAAACAGACAAATTTGTTTGTTAAAAAACACAACACGGGTCCCCAACCATGTCCAAAATATCCACTCACACACATCACACACACACTCATAATACACACGACACACAACACACAGAAGAAAGCAGACACATACACATCACACATCACACCCAAAGGACATCATCATTGACACAGAAATAACACAAGAAACCACACACACAACACCGAAGAATAATAAGTAAAAAAACGAATTGAATATACGACAATTTCCACACTCTTACACCTAAAACTAAAAAACTAAAACAAACAAAAAGACTCAAACAAATCAAGCACGCAAAAAAATCACAAAGTAACAACTACTAGTAATCAAACACAGAGAGAGAAGAGTAGAGGTGCGAGAGAATGAGAGGAAGAGAGAAAAGAGATAGAGAGAGAGAGAGAGAGAGAGAGAGATGAGAGAGAGAGACAAATTAGACAATGACAATGACAATGACAATAGGACAAATTCATTTTATTTTCGAGATAATGAATAAAGCAACAATATGATCTATTTTTACAGATCCAGGAAATCCCCCGGCCCGTTAACACGATTAAACATCTTAATAATAACCACCCAATACGTATACAGTTCTCAACAATAAAAAACAGGGAAATAACCCTTTTTGCAAAACAGCTCCCCCCCTACAACCACCACCCGCGCGCCGCTTAAACACATAAGCAAAAGCAAATAAAAGGAAAACCTCGTAAATAACCACCCCCCCAACACACCCAACCCCCAAAAAAACCCAAATAAAAGGTACCTAATCAAAGCAAAACAAACAAACTAAAGAGATAAGTATAACGCAAACACAGACGAGAAGAAGATAAAAAAGAGAAAAAAACAAACAAGACAACAATAAACAACAAGAATCAAGCGAAAACAGAGCGCAAAAAGAAAAGGAACACGACCAACCAAACTTAATAAGTCATTAAAGAATAGAACAGCTAGCACAATGCAAAATGGTAGCAACCATACTTGTTAGCACTATAACTATAAGATATTGAAATAGGGCAGCTCAATATAAAATGTATGTACACGAAAGGCTAGTCCAATTAAAGTATATGAAAATATATAAATGAATCCTTCACATCGGGATATTACACATAACTAATAAAGCCGAGACGGAAAAAAAGGTGAGTAAAAGAGACAGAGAGGACAGAGAGAGAGAGATGGTGTGTGTTGTAAGCTTTCAGTAGAATCAATAGTCCAATAGTTATAATTCCCAAAAACAAGTATGCGATCACCATCAATCACATCATTTTAGATTAGATTCGTATTAGCAAATTATATGTCATGGATAATTGAAATATAAACTTAATAACGCCATAAACATCCACACATATAAACAACAAGAAACAAAACAAAGAAGAAATCTATAACCTATAACAAGTCATCATGAGGAAGAATATTAGTGAGGTGAGTAGTGAGTGAGTTGTGTGTATGTATGTATGTGTGTGTGATGTGTGTGAGTTGTGTGTGTGTGGGGAGGGGGGAATTCAGAGGATAATACATAAAATATGAATACTCACATTAGCACAACGATCATACAAACACTTTTTAATTAATACTCGCTAGACAAATTGAATGTCATGATAAATAGGAAATTATATGTGCAACTACCGATCATACACTCAGCATATATAAGAGGGGGAAAAAAAGCCAATAAAGTCATAAGTAAAAAGACATCTACATATATTGTATGTGAGTAGAAACAAAACAATTTTCAGGATAATGAATAATACTACAGTCTGTTTACATCCGAGGGAATAGGTTCCTCGCCCGTGAGGGTTGCACAATTGAAAAATGCACTCAGTACTCATATTTTCAAACAGAGCAGAAGCAAAGAAAACCGTTTTTTAGAAAATAGAAAAGAAAAAGAAAAAACAGAACCAAACAAAGAGACAAACTAACAAACAAACAACCCCGAGGACGAGCAAACAACAAAATGAAACCCCAAGTAACACACGTCCCCGCCAGAAAAAAAATAAACAACCATAAAAAATCGCCCAGTATCCCTACAAAAAATTCAAAAAACAAAATAAAACAGAAAAAAAAAAAAAACCTAAAAAAGTAAATTAAAAACAACAACAAAAAATACCAAACCGTACAAAGCGGACCCTCTCCAAATCAACAAAACAGAAAACAGAAAGAAGACAACAAAAAGAAAACAACATGAGAATGAGAAGAGAGACAATGACCAAATGACAATAACAAATACAAAATTCCTTTTAAGTTCAGAGATAATAATAAAGCACATGATGTGCCTTTTTACATCCAGTTCCCCGCCCGTTAGGGAGTAGAACATCTTAATAATAATAGAAGCACCAATACTATAAACATTCTCACAATAAAAACAAGGGGAAATAACCGCCTTTTCTAAACAGTCATCTCCCCCCCATAAGCAACCACCAAGACCTCCTTAAGAGGCAAGTGCAAATAAAAGAAAACCAACCCTAGAAATATACCCACTCCCCTCAAAAAAGCCCTAAGAGGAGTAGAGAAGAGAGAGAGAAGAGAGAGAAGATGTACGTGAGAGAGAAGAGAGAAAGAGAGAGAGAAGAGAGGATGAAAGAGTAGAAAGAGAGTAGAGAGAGAAGAGAGCGAAGAGAGAGAGGAGAAGAGAAGAAGAGTGAGAGAGAGAGAGAAGGATGAAAACTTTATAGATCATCTAAAATGAAGGCAGACATTTGGGGTGTTGTGTGTGTTTCAAGGAATATATATTAAATATATACAGATTCTCAGACAGCACAGTATGCACTCATCAATATTTCTTTCGAATATACTCGTTACAAATTGAAACGGCCATAGAAAAAAGAAATAGAGCCCGAAAATTTCAATACACTTAAGAAATCGACCACTTAAACAATATAGGAGAAAAAAAAAATCACTAAAGTCATAAAATGAACATGCCTAGAAGCATTGTAGTAAGAGAGAGAGATGTGGGGGGGAGGGGAGCGGGGGAAAAAGGGGAAATAAGAGAGAGATGGGCAGAGTAGAGGGGGGATGTGTGTGTGTGATTGTGTGTGTGTTAAAGATTAATTTTTTTGTTGTAAACAAACAAAACAAAAAGGCACATAAAAATAAAATATAGCTTGAATATCATTCTCAAAAGAAGAAACTAGACACATCATCACTGTCAAACACTACATTTTTCATTATACTGTCGTCGATGTATCTAACACTACAAATATATGTTGTTATTGATCGCTATATGAAGATATATCGTATAACTATATTGTAGTTTAGCAATACAAAAATCATAAAAATAAATTAAAAAAAATTAAAAAGGCTTACACTTTGGCTAAACTCCTTTTTCAATTACAATAAAAGTGTTGAAACAAGGGAGGGAGGAGAAGAGAGATGAGATAGAGAGTAAAAGTAGAGTAAGAAGAAGAGATGAGATTAGAGAGTGAGAGATAGAGACGAGAGAGAGAGAGAGAGTAGAGAGGAGTAGAGAGGACAACAGTCAGACCTACCAGTACAGGAAGAAAGGGAAGGGCAGAGATAGGATTAAAGTATTGGAAAAGCAATAGGTAAGCGAGGAGAGATATGCAACTTTGTTTTTAGAAGGCTATTGAACTGAGGTTTTTATTGTTGATAGAATCAAGTGAGTTGATAATTGAGTTTGTAGATATGTTGAATTGATTGATCTAGTTATTTAAATACACGGAATCTGGAAAGCAGGAGCTTCCAACAGACATGCAGGGCCTGAGTTAAAAGTAGACTAGAATTTATAATAAGGATCTAATTCTCGGTGATAGTGATGGGACACTGGCTTTATATGTAGTTTCTGGATTGGGGTTAGGGGGAATTTGGTCTTTAAGTATGTATAGGAAACCGGTTTCCAGTCAGGATTCTTGACATCATAAACATCCTTTGTTATAATTTTTAGTCGTAATGGTATAATCAATGTAAGAGTGGAGTAATGAGAGTTTGAAATGATAAATAATCATATCTCTAATAAGCTTGTCTTTTTTAAAAGATCGGGGGGGGGGGGGGGGGGGGGGGGGGGGGGGGGGGGGGGGGGGGGCGGGGGGGGTGGGGGGGGGGGGGGGGTGAAATTGGATGTAAGAATTTTAAACGATAAAAGGGTATGTAGGGTGGCAAACGAAAGAATAATCAACAACTGGTTAGTGAAGCATACTCTATTGAGAGATTTTAATATATAATTGGAAAGAAATTTCCTGGAATGAAAGATCTAGAACAGTCTTGATTTTTGAAAATTGTATAACTCTTTGGGACATGTATATTGCATAGTGAAAGATGTGGTAGAATCAACTGAGATTTCAAGCAAGTGTTACGCTAAGCCCTTAAACCTGTAGTAGATGGGTTTGTTCAATACTGGATTCGCTTTTAATATTTGAATGGAATAATAAGTTTGTGGGTAAAGTGTTGATACGCTTTTTCTAGTAGCTAATAAGCATCGTAAGTCATTTTTGCTTTTGTGGGTGTATAGACATATGTGTAATCAGTTCTGGTCTCATTCCATAATGCTGAGTCAAGCCAACTTTTTGTAATGCTTTTGCTAGAGAGATAGGTTATTGTGCTCGTATCAATAATTGTGTCATCAGCAAATAGTTCGCATTTGGATTTGATGTGGAGAGAGTGAGAGGTCGTTTATTTATAGTAGAGAAGCAGAATACAGGGCCTAGTATGGATTCTCCACTTGTGTACCTCCATAAAATTGATGGCTGTAGTGTGGATGTAGTTGTGCCATTGAATGACATTTACTGTTGCCTAGTCCTAGATAGGAGAATGCAAGGCAGTTGAAGGTATTGGTAAGAAGAAAATGGTAGCAGGTTTAGTTTTTTTTAGTGAGAATATATGTGGTCAAAATTGTGTCAATAGCTTTTTTGAGACTAGCAAATACGTTAGCTACCCACAAAAGTTATTGTCTTTAGATGTTTGATAGCCATTGTCCACGAGCTTATCAGTGGTGCTAAGTATGACATGAGTGAATTTTTAGTCTAAGATCCAGGACTGATTATGGGTAGAAGTTAAAGTTGGTAGTATCTAAATGACGGAGTTAAAATAAAAAATGGGGGGGGGGGGGGGGGATGGGGGTAAAATATAGGGAGATGTGTTTGTTCTATAAGTTGTATCCAGAGGGTTTAGGAAGGATAAGTTCGATGGAAATGGGTCTATATTTGAGGGTCTAAGGTTCATCAGATTTTGTAGATTGGGATTACTTTAAGCTGTTTTGAAGAGCATAGTGGAAACATGTTTTTTTCAAGAGCAAGGTTAAAATATATATTGTTATGTGTGTCTTGTGATAACTGGAAGCTAGAAGAGCTCAATATTAACTGGTCTGTCTATTCCATCTTCAAGACAACGCGTTCTATGATTGTTTGAGGTGATTAGATAACCATCTAAGACCTTCAAAAGCGGACATAAGAAAAATGTGAATCTTTTGAGGATATGCTTAATTCCTTCAAGATTTGTTTTAGTTCACATCTTGAGTTATGTTGACTTTGATTATCATCTTTAATAATGTTAGAAGAGACATTAATGAATCGATTGTTAATGTTCAGCAGTAACAGTCGTTTGATTACATTTGTTTTGAAGATCTTGTTTTAGTTATTTGATTTATGGCATTCGCCTAACATCTTGAGTTTTTTTGTAAAAGTATGAATTTACGGAAATATTTCTTTTTTCTCTCACCGTTTTTTGAGTTTATGGCTATATTCTTCAATTTTTTGACATTCTTCATAATAGTTATTTCTTTTAAAAAGGTCTCTAAGATAGCATGACATAGAGAGTGAGAGAGAGAGAGATAGATAGAGAGAGAGAGAGAGAGTGAGGAGAGAGAGAGAGAGAGAGAGAGAGAGAGAGAGAGAGAGAGAGAGAGAGAGAGAGAGAGTGAGAGAGAGAGGAGGTTGTTGGTAGAAAATTGTTTTATGTTACCATATTTAAAAAAACATTTTCCATGTCAAATATGATCAGAGGTTTATAGCCACAGCTGCAATGCTGCCACCTTGATGGTGGGCAAAAACTTGTTGCACAGCAGACATCTCACCATTGCTGAACCTCAGAACTCATAGTGAAGAAGGAAAAAATGCTGAAGACTTTGTTTTGCATCCAATTTGTTGTTTTTTTTACACAGTTTCATGTATATATCAAATAAATACTATGTAACAGAGGTTTTTTCCTGAGGGAGGGAGGTATGGCTGGGAATCTTCCCAGCACAGTATCCACTGACTCCTATGTTCTGTGTGACTCTCTCTCTCTCTATCGCTTTCTCTCTCTCTCTCTCTCTCTCTCTCTCTCTCTCTCTCTCTCTCTCTCTCTCTCCCTCTCCATCTCCCTCACTAACCATCTACCTGACTACAACTGCTGGCTGTGCAGCAGAGATACAGGTACTAAGGTCTACATCAGAGAAGGAGGGTCTCTCAGTCACGCCTCCTGCACTGTACAGGACGGGATAGCCTAGTGGTCAGAACATTGCGATCACAATCGGACGACCCGGGTTCGATTCCCATTCAAGGGGATATTTTCCCCTTGAGTTAACCTCAGTGCAGACTCCACTCTCCCCAAAAGTCCTTCGGATGAGACTATAAATTGAGGTCCAGTGTGCGAACGCACGCAGAACATCTTGCGCACACATTGAATCCTGATCTGTTTTTCGTAAGAGTAGGCCATTGTGTGCCGGTGGGAACAGATTACAAAATTCACAATCCGCATACACACGGGGACTGGATGTGAAAAAGCACATAAATGCTATTCCTTATCCTCGATATAAAGAAGAAATATATAATATAAAACTGATGTAGGTGAACTCAGGTGGGCTGCAATCAGTGGTTCGCACTGCAGGTGTTCCATGGTCATCAGATTAGTTTGAAAGCTTCAGAAGCAAGCAAAGAAGAGGGCAGGCTGCTACTGAACTACTTACTGACTGTAGAGCTGATGAACAGACTGACCACTGTCAGAGAGCTGAATGGTGTCTGTCACACACACACACACACACACCGCTGTCACTGAACTGCTGGCTACAACTCCTTTAATAGGGCACTGCACTCTGTTTGTGTTGTGTGTGTGTGTGTGTGGTCTGCTTCTCTTGTCACTGATATCTGCTCACACTTCTCTGCCTTGTCTCCCATCACTATAGCACTTAGAAAGCGAATGTGAGAGAGAGACAGAGAATGAGAGAGAGAGAGAGAGAGAGATAATGCTATGAGATACTTTGGGTACAATACCCTCGAGATAAGACAGAGAAGGCCTTACGCCATGACCTCATCGTCATCATGGGGGACCTCAATGCCAAGGTCGGAAGCGACAACACTGACTATGAGAGAGTCATGGGAAAACACGGGGTGGGGAACAGAAATGACAACGGGGAGAGACTTGTGGAGTTCTGCGCCATGAACAACTTAGTGATAGGAGGGACCCTCTTCACGCACGGGGACATCCACAAGCTGACTTGGACGTCGCCGAATGGAAGAGACATGAACCAGATTGCCATCTGATGACTCACGGTTTAGGGAGACAATCTCTTCTGGATGTGAGAAACCATGCGAAGTAGGGGAAGTTGGGAGTGATCATCACCTGGTGACAACACACATCCATAATGAAACTGAAGAAGAACAACAGACCAACCACCCTTTTTTTTTTTTCAAGCGCGGTTTTGATACAAGCAACTGAGGAGACACCAACGGTGAAGTCTGATTCATCAACAATTGAGGAGCAGGATTCCACCATTGCAGGAACATGACAGAACAGCCATGACTTAGATGCGACATTTGGATGAGATCTGTAAAACTGTACTCTTGAGAGGCAGCAAGGACAACCTCGGCCATCCAAAAGAAGAAGACCAACAATGACCTCAGGATTCCTAACAAGAGACCCTCGATTGGCACGTTCAAAAGAAAGGAGAGAGATCAAGATAGAGACTTATGCCAAGAAAGTTTCAAAACGGTTACGAGTGAGGCAGGGAGAGTTGTACAGAGGGGAGGCACACAGGAAAGTAAAGAGAATGCGCGCCGTGACAAGAGAGAAGCGTGGACCAGCTGGCAGCTGAGGCAGAAAGAGGCGGCGGCCCAGGAGAGCATGGGAGTAGTCTACAAGTTCACAAGAAAAAGTATGCTACAAATTTAAGAGGAGCGCTGGGGGACCAATGGGGACCAGACAGTGGAAACTGTTGACAAAAAGAGAAAGAGGCAAGAAGAAAGTGGGCTTGAACACTTCCAGGAAAGATCTCAATCGACCACCCACCTGGACGAGACAGCCGGACAACCTAGAAGCTACAAAGACTTAAGGGACTTGATTGTCCACCCCCCAACAAAGGAAGAGACTAGATTGTGGGACTGACATCAAGGACCCTTCAAAAAACGACGTCACCCCAGGCCAGGAAAACCTTGGTGCCCAAATATTCATGGAGATTCTGAACTAGCAGCTGAACTACTGCCAACCATGTTCACAGGCTGCATGGGGAAAGAACGAGAAAAGTACTGACGATTGGACCAAGGGAGTGGATAGTCAAAATCCCCAAGAAAGGAACATGAGTGACGGCATACAATGGAGGGGTGTCGGGTGGGTTGACGAATCACTCTTTTGTCTGTGCCAAGCAAGATACTGGCCAAGGTCATTATCAGAAGAATATCCAGATGCTATGGACGATGCACTGAGAAAGGAAACATAGCAGGGTTCGGATAGCAAACGAGGATGTATAGGTCCAGATATCCACGCTCTGAAACATCATGAACCGATGCACAATGTGGCAAAGGACAACTGTATGTGAGTTTTTGTGGACTTCGAAAGGCATTTGGACGCATACCTCAGAGACAGCCCTTTGGAGTAATCCGTCGACCCACTATGGCATCCCTCGGGAAACAGGCACACCTTTTCAAAAGCTTCTTTGACATACTTCAGATGCTCTGTGGGCCATTGCAACACTGTCTTCGAAGTCATGACGGGAGTAAGGACAAGGTGTGTGGATGTCAGCAGTTCTCTTCAATCTGGCCATTGATTGGGTGATGAGGAAGACCAAACAGATGAACCCTAAGAGGGATTCCCTGGAGCTGTTCTCAACCCACTAGTCGACCTCGGCTTTGCGGAGGACTGCGTGCGGTCTCATACACAACATATACCATCATATCCAGGTGAAGACCAGCTGACTCCAAACATTCGGAACAGCACGTGGGACTTCGTATTTTAGCACCAAGAAAACAGAGACAATGTCGCTCAGTGTGAACCACCAGCCCCTGTGAATGGGAATGGAACTGACCTGTGCCAGCAAGACAAGTTCACCTCCTGGGCTGCAGCATTCAAACCAGAGTGCGGCCACAAAAAGAGACAGCCACACATGGACTGGGCAAGACTTGGAGTGAGTTTAGAGAGATCGAACAATTTACTGGAGATCAACTCAGTACAGCACCAACACCAAGCTAAAGCTATACCAGAGCTGTGTTGTATCTACGCTCTGTACGGTTTCTGAGAGCTGGAGGATGACGGAAAGCGGATCTTACCAAACTTCGATCCTTCCACACCGTATGCCTCGAAGAATTTCTTCGGATTTTTGGCCAGAGACAGGATCCCCAATGAAGACCCTACTACGGAAATGTAGGGCAAGAGGACAAGGGAACCATCATCACCAACAACGGTGGTGAAAGTGGTTGGGCACATCATACAAAGATTCCCACAGTCAATCACAAGCACATCTATGGACTGGACCCCAGAAGGAAGAGAAAGAAAGGAAGACCAAAAGCAACGTGGAAGAGGACTGTAGAAAGTGAGATGAAGGCCATGCAGCACTCTTGGGGATCAGTGACTAGGTTGGCCTAGGTTAGGCAGGAGTGGAAGCGCTTTGTTGCTGCCCTACACACCACTGGGTGTAATGGTTGATGATGATGATGCAGGTGGATGTGCGCACACAAGTGCACATTGCAATGCAGCTTTATTCTGAGCAGTTTCGTTCTGTTTTTACCATAGAAAACTATCTACAGCTTGTCCGTCTCTTCATTGTTACCTCTCATTCCCTTACTCACAGTTATGAAGTGGGTCAGTGGTCTAAAGGTAAAGCACCTGCCTAGAAAGCAAAAAGTCAACAGGTGTGGGTCAGAAGTGTGTGGTGGTTCGAATCCGTTTTAGCCGAAACTTTTCCCCAACCCATTAGGACCCATGAAGTGGAGGTCTGGGTGCTAGCCTTTCGATGAGACGATAAAATGAGGTCTCATGTTGTTAACATATTATTAACGCACATAAAATAACCCATGGCAACAAGAGAAGTTGGTCCTGGCAAAATTGTGAGAAAAAGGCACTTTGATAGGAAAAACAGATACAGATACAGACAGGCATAAAACAAAGAAAATAAGGGGTGGCACTGCTACTTGAGGCAATGCACTCTCACCCAGGGAGGCATCACGAATTTGAGGAGAGCAATCTGCGTGACTTAAAGTGGTACAATAAAAAAAAAAATATAAATAATTACAAACCTATCACATATCCTATGTATAGTCTTGGTTGACAGCATGAACACCACTATAGATTTTACGTCCAGCTTCCTCCACGCCTCTTGCATCTCTCAGCTTTCAGGTGTTTGATGCTCAATAGTTCTAACCACCCTCTTCAAGTGAACAGACCTTATCATTGTATGGTACTATCAACAATCCTTTATTGAGGGGACAGACCATGGTCACGCTGTGGGCGTGTCTATTTATGCACAGACTATGTCTCGCGCTATGGCTTATCTATATTGTGGACAGATCCATGTCGAACTAGGGATTGTCTATATTGATGACACAGCCATGGCACAGAAACCATACACATTATGACATGTCTTTTATTGTTGGCACAGACCATGTCACGCTTATGTCATGGCTATATTGATGGCACAGTACCATGTCACCTATGGCTATGTCTATATTGATTGACCTTATCCATGTCACCCTATGGCTTGGCTATATTGATGGGCACTACCTGTCTCACCTATGGCATTCCTAAATTGATGACAAAGACCATGTCTCACTATGGCATGTCTTTGATTGATAGCACAGACCATGTTTCACTTATGGCATGACTGTTAAACAAAACATAGGCCTAATATGCAACACTAAGGGTCAGGTTGGTAGCCATGTGAGAATAGAGGGATCTAACAAATATGCTTCCTACAAACATGAATATCAGACGACAGAAAAAACATTACACACACGTCACCATTCTAAACACAGCACTCAGGCACGGAAAAGACAGTCCACATCCAGTCCACAACAGTCAGCAGACAAAATGTTATCATCATCTTCATTTTTTATTAGATAACACAGAAACGTCTGATGAATAACCACAATACAAGTAACTAGCTCATGGCTGCAGAACAGCATGAAAGCATACAGGACACATGGCCTCACAGCTGATGTCACTTTCAAGGAAAACCATCCAGCTTTTTATTAGTTACAGTTTTGACCAAACTGAAACAAAGCTGACACAAGGAAAGAAAAAGGGGAAAATGTGAAAAATGCTTTCCGCTTTAATCCTATGAAAATTGCGGCACGTAAATCAGCTAGTTCATGCCCATCAAAAATATCACAAAAAAAGTTCATGTATATACAGAGAGGCATGAAAAATATTCAAGAAATAAACAAACTCCACATGGAAATGTAGAAAAGATTATAACGATGATTTTACAAAAACACATGAAGAATATTTTCAAAATGAGATATTTTAACAAAACTACACAACGAAGTATGACAGCATCATCATCATCTCTGTTTATACAACATTATCAAGTTCTATTTTCATATTTGCTAACCTTTCTTTCAAACTTGCGTCTTTCCATAAAGTTTATTCTATTTCAAAAACGAAATGCAAAAATCAATGGAAAAGGTACACTGAAGACAACTGAAGGGCCACACAGACAGACACCACATATGAAAAACAGTCCTACAGGACAGACTGATTACACACACACATATGCAAACAGACTAACAGACAAGCAGACAGACAGACACAGGCAGCGTCACAGATGGCACCAGAGACAGGAAGGTAAAACGCACTGTGGAAAAGCACGGGCACCATTGTTGCATGTCCTCTACTCACGTCTTTGTGCACTGAAAACGGATGTGGGCAGCCCTATACACAAAGTGACAGGGTGGTCTGTCCTGTAACTTCCCTACCCACCTGCCTTGCCCTGCCCTGTTCCCCAGTGTGAGGATGGTCCTGTCAGGCTGACCTGCACAGTGGGGGTCATCTTCATGCCACTGGTCAAAAGGAAATGTCCTTCCTTTCTTCATATAATATCTCATGACCACCCTCCTGTCAAACATCTAAGTTTCGGGGTAGATTTTGTACCTGGCCAAATATAACGTTCATCACAGTACACTTGTTCCTTGTTCAGGCCATATTCACACAATCAATCTTGGCACACTCCCACAGTCTGTGTTGATGGTGGTACGGATGCCCCAGTAACCATAATGACCTGGTCACTCTCAACACGTCCTTGCAGTTTTACACAGTCATGACCAGCTCACAACACACAGGTCTTTGCCACTGGTCCAATGAATCCCAGAGACATGCATCTGGGTTCTATTCCCTAATCATTGCTCCATGAAGAGTGCATTGCTGTATAGCCTGCTTGCCTTATGGGAAGAAACATGATTGTTACAGGCTCTGGTTGTACAGAGATCTTTGTTGCACTCTTTTCTTTTCTGGCTTATTTAGTGTTGGTATCACCACACCAAACACACACACACAACACACACACACCCACACATCACACAACACACCACACACACAACACGCACGTTACACACGCACACACAAACACAATCTCACAGATGACGATCTGTTGTACAACTCAAGTAGTGGCAGCTGTGCTGGGTGGTTCAACCACTGAGAGAGGAACATGAACAAGGATCTGGGCAGACCTTGCCAGTCCACCCTCAGTCCTCCTTCATTCAACGAGCAGGTCAGGTCCAGAAAGAAAACTCAGCAGGGATTTCATGTGGGGGGTCAGGAAAAGGGAGAGCATAATCCTCTCTTGTCGTCATCCTGGGAAAACCCATTCTGTGAGAGAGGGGTCAGACGACGCACTTCCCTCAGCGGACCTAGTGCCTTCTTTTTTCAGCTCTTCCCCAAACTGGGAACTGTTTGAGAATCAGTCTGTATAGGACACCTGGACCGATCTTTAGCTCAGTGCGATTATATTTGGTGTGAGCGTTGGAAAGTGAAAAGGGGATCGTAACATGTCTGAATATACTTAATGAGTGGACTTGCAAAGCATGGCCACTGGCAGTCAGCAGAATCTTCAGCACTGTCTTCATTGTCACGTTAGAATAAAATTTTGTGTAGCGAAAATGAGATCATGACAGGAGGCGGTGTAGTCTGGTCAAAAAAGGCCGGAAAGATACGGTAGGTAACTTCCAGTACTTTCTATTGGCTGGTCCATTTACTGTGACATGCCTGATGTGTTCATGTCTGATCACTTTTGAAAAATGTTCGACGAACCCACATCCAGCAGAACCCTTGCATGCAGACACAAAAACACAAAGCTGGGTAGTTCAGGACGCATGTTTCTGGTAGTCACTTTCATCAATAGGTCTTGCTGAAGATTTGTGTCTGGTTCCGTTTTGAACCAAGGGGTAATGGCTTCTGCGTGTTGATATGAAATCAGGTACTTTTCCAGTTACGGTTCAATTCTTCCTGTTCTCTAATGGCTATAAAAACTCTTTTTAGTTGAGACAATGTTTCCCGGTATTGCCGGGAGAGTGTCAATGTGTGGAATGCAGCAGATATAGTCTGATGTAGAAAGCCAGGACAAAAGCCATTTTGTGCCAAAGTATTTAACACCACAAACCCAGTTGTTTGTTAAAATGGCCAAAAACTTACAACAATATGCACTGGCATGGAACAGGTTGGCTGGCTGCTATCTGTGCGTATTGTCAACTCTCTGGATACTCCTATTAGGTAATAAGGGAAAAACAGCCAAACTCGTTGAGGACAAAAAGACTGTAGACAGTTATGACACCCTTTTGAACAGAGGTTGTAGTTGAGGGAAATTGAAGGTTTCCATGTGTCAAACTCTGATATAAGTATTTACAAACACGCATGCAACAGAGGAGATGGCCAATTTCATAGAGATGATGCATGTCTATTGTGCTCAGCACTCAAGGTTACGTCCACAATGATGTCTGCTAGTTGTTGTACGTGGTAAGGAATGAGAAAGGAATTCCATTGTGAATATTACACTGGAAGAGAGGCAAAACCTGTTGCAGTTCTCTTAGCAGACAGAGCAGCTTCAGAAGCAGTCGTCCTGTGCCAAGTACTCCACGAAAAACACTTCTGACAAAACTTGAGATGCTTCCATTCTTGTGATTGATGTCATGTAAGAGGCTTTCTGTTTCCACAGGATACTTATCCCTACTCATGGGCTTTTTGTTGCCTCTGGGTGAAATAGCTAATGCACATTCGTGGGCTTTCTAGTTGCAACAAAGATAGCTAATTGCCACACTTCAGTGGGCTTTTGTTGCCAGAGGGCAGCTAATGCACTCCAGAGGGCTTTTGTTGCCACAGGGATAGCTATTGCACACTTTTTTCAAGGTGTGGGCTTTCTGTTGCCACAGGGAATATCTAATCAACTCTGTGGGCTTTCTGTTACAACAGAGATAGCTAATGCACACTCATGGAGGCAGTCAGCAGGAGATGCTTCCAGTTCAAGGACTTTATGTCTGTTAGAGATATGTCAACAGAGCTGAAGGTACATGTCAGAATGCATATTTAAAAAAATAGTCTGTGCAGACACCAGCGTTCCTGTGTGTTATAGCTTTGTGTGGCATTCTGCAGCTATCACTGCTGCTACAGGTGCTGCACTTTCTACACACTACTGGTCACCTACACACCACCAACATGCTACCCACCACCAACATACCTCTGTTGCTTCTGCTGCTTATGGCCGCTGTGTTAATGATTTCAAGTATTTTTTTTACTTTGGGTATGGTATGTTTAGTATGACTAGTACCAACAGGATTGACTACCCCCCTCATGGACGTTATATTCTTATGTCATGTCTTGTAACACACTTTGTTGGTGCCATTCCATGTTTGTCATGTTTTTATAATAGCAATCATACCAGTGTCATACCATGTGACATTATGCCATGCACACAATGCATCGCACACTGAACCGCACACAGTCAGAAAAAATCAGGCTGTGCAATCTTGTTAGGAAAGGGTAAAGTTTTCTGATCTGGTACTAATGACTGTTGCAGTGATACAAGAAGCTGGGCAAACGTGTTTACATCAGTAGAAAATGTAATTACTATTGGTGTTATGTAATCTTCATAGGAGAGGAGGGGTGAGAGAGAGAGAGAGTGAGTGAGAGGAGCGGGAGAGAGCGAGAGAGAGGAGGGAAGAGAAGAGCCAAGACGAGAGCGATTGTGTTTGTGTGTGTTATTGTGTTGAGAGAGAGTGAGGAGAGAAGGACAGAAGAGAGGATAATGATATTTTTTATTTTATTTTTATTTTTATTTTATTTTATTCTTTTATATGGAGGATAGTGGAACAAGCACTCATGTGCTTTTCTACATCCAGTTCCTGTGTGTATGCGGATTGTGAATTTTGTAATCTGTTCTCACGGGCACACAATGGCCTACACTTTTAATAAGCGGAAAACAGGATTTATCGGGGGCGCAAGTTGTTCTACGTGGCGTTCACCACAATGGGGCTTCGGTTTATAGTCTCATCCAAAGAGAGTGGGGGACAGTGAGAGAGAGAAGGAGAGAGAGGAGAGAGAGAGAGAGAGAGACGAGAAGGAGAGAGAGAGTGGAGAGAGAGAGAGAGAGAGAGAGAGGAGAGAGAGAGAGAGAGAGAGAGAGGAAGAGACCCAAGGTTGTTGGTAGAAAATGTTTTATTCGTACCCTATTTTTAAAAAAAAGATTTTTCCATGTCAAATATATCAGAGGTTTTATAGCCACATCTGCAAGCTGCCACCTTGATGGTGGGCAAATAACTTGTTGCACAGCAGACATCTCACCATTGATCAACTCTAGAAACTCATAGTGAAGAAGTAAAAAAATGCTGAAATGACTTTGTTTTGAGCCTAATTTGTTTTTCTTTACACCGTATCATTATATATCAAATAATACTATTGTAACAGAGGTTTTTTTCTGTGGGAGTTGAGGCATGGAGGGGTATCTTCCCAGCCTGTTTCCACTGAATCTCCTATGTTCTGTGTCGACACTCTCTCTATCTCTCTCTCTCTCTCTCTCTCTCTTATATCTCTCTCTCTCTCTCTCTCCTCTCTCTCTCCTCTCTCTCTCTTTACCCTCTCTCTCCCTCTCCATCTCTCTCACTAACCAATACCTGATACAACTGCTGGCTGTTGCAGCAGAGATACAGGTACTAAGATCTTTGTAGAGAAGGGGGTCTCTCAGTCACGCTCCGAGCACTGTATCAGGACGGGATTGGCCTAGTGGTCGGGAACATTGCGATCGCAATCGGACGACCCGGGTTCGATTCCCGTTCAAGGGGATTTTTCCCTGGAGTTCACCTCAGGCAGACTCCACCTATCCCCAAAAGTCCTTTGGATGACGACTATAATATCGAGGTCCCGTGTATCGAACGCACACAGAAACATCTTTCGCACATGTAAATCCTGTTCTGCTTTTCGTAAGGGTAGGCCATTGTGTGCTGTGGGAACAGATGACAAAATTCACAATCGCATTACACACGGGGACTGGATGTAAAAAAGACATAAGTGCTTATTTCATTATCCTCGATAATAAATTTATAAATAAAATAAATGAAATAAATTTACAGGGACGTCAGGTTGAACTAGGTTTGCTGCAAATCAGGTGGTCCAGCACTGCAGGATGTCCCTGGTCATAGACTATCTGAAGCATCAGAAGCAAAGCAAGAAGAGGGCAGGGCTGCCTACTGACTACTTACTGACTGTAGAGCTGATGAACCAGGACTGACCACTGTCAGAGAGCTGAATGGGTGTGACTGGTCACACAACATCATACACTGCTGTCACTGAACTGTGGGGATACATCCTTCAATACCTCACTGCACTGTATGTGTTGTGTGTGTGTGTGTTGGTCCCTGTTTCTTGTCACTGATATCTGCTCACAACTTCTCTTGCCTTGCCCCCATCACTATACCTCTTTAAAAGGGAGTGTGTGTGTGTGTGTCGTGTGTGTGTGTCGTGTGGTGTGTGTGTGAGATGGAGTGAGAGAGAATGAGAGAGAGAGTGAAGAGGAGAGCGATTGCTTTGGTGCAATTGCCTGTGCTGGCATGCTCTTGTAGTATTAAGATCCTAGTCAATACATTTCCATTTGTTTGTATTTAACATGTGGGGAATGCTTAATTCTAAATGAGCTATGGCTTGTTGTTAATTTTTGGATGACAATATTTACATATTTGTTGCTTTACTTATTTTTCTAATTGATTTGAATAGTATCATGTTTTTCTGAAAATAAAAGAATTTTATTATTTGTAATCATGTGCAGGTGGATGTGCGACACACTAGTGCCCACATGCATATGAGCTTTTTTTTCTGAGCAGTTTCTCTGTTTTTTACCATTAGAAAAACTATCTAACAGCTTGTCCTATCTTCATTGTTACCTCTCATTCCCTTACTCACAATTATGAAGTCGGGTCAGTGATGTAGAAGATAATGGCGCCCTGCTAGAAGAATGCAAAAAGTCAGAAAGGTGTTGTGGTTCAGATGAATGGGTGGTGATTTCGAATCCCGTTTTTGGCCCTAAACTTTTTCCCAATCCCATTAGAGCACGAGTATGGAGCGTCTTGGTGCTTAGTCTTTCGGGTGAGAGATTTTAAAACTGGATTGTCTCATGTGTTACCATGTAATTATTTAACGCCATAAAGGACACATGGCAAACACTGAGGAGTTGTCCCTGACAAAATTGTGTAGTAAAAAGGCACTGTGATAGGGAAATCAGATACAGATACATGACAGAAAAAACAAAAAAAATAATGGGTGGCACTGCTCTTGAGGCAATACATCTTCCGGGGAGCATTCCCGAAAATTTGATAGAAGGAAATCCTGCCCTGACTTAAAGTGGTTACAATATAAAAAAATAATTTAAATAATTAACAATCATCTAATCACATATCTAAGTAGGTCAGTCAGAGAAGTTCTCTGTCATGGCTATGAGTCTCCATGTAACCCAGTAAAACTTATTGCATGTGGGGGAGGAAACCCCAATAGAAAATCCAACAACATATGGAGACTTGTAGAGGAGTTTGGCCGCCACCAAAGGAATATCCTAAGCCCACAGAAAAGACATGAAGACCAATACAAAGCCAATATGATACCGGATCCGTCGTGGCCCGGGGTTTACCAACAGCTGCGCTTTCTTGATCAACACAGGGTGGAAGTGACAAAGTTTCAAGCTTACTGGAGTTAAAACATTACTAAGCACCTAGAGAACGATCACCTTGGGAACATGGATCGTCCGTACATTCTTACCAGTGGTAAAAATCAAAGAATGAGTATGTGCTTAGCCCCTATAATGACATTATTGGACTAGGAGAAGTGAGATGGACAGGAATTGGTGAGACAATGGTCTGAAGAAGGGCAACAAGATCTTGGTACAGTGGTCAGAGAAACAAACACCAATCATGGAGTGGCATTTATTGTCAGAAAGAAAGTAGTGGGATGAATTATCAGCTAGAACACGGCTTCCTGCAGGATTATAAGTACCGCGGTGGTGGGCCCAAGCCCATGAACAACACATCATACAAAATCTATGCCACCATTCATCTGACCATGCAGATGAAAAAGTAGAGGATTTTATGAAGGAACAAACAATCAACTTGTAAACCCTTAAACTACTCATCAACCACACCTTGAAAGAAAACAACCACTATACACTACCTACCTACCCCTTGAAGAGACCTAATGAAGATAACCAAGAAACACATTCATCATCATTCTAGGGGATTTTAACGCCAAAGTAGGTCCTTGACTCTTACAACAATGGGCCAGAACAGTTGGTCAGTTTAGAACTGGAGAGCAACGAACAGCGGGGACTCTATGCCTGTGGAGTTTGCCTGCCACCCACAGACTTACTATTGCCAATACCCTCTATCCCCAAAGCTGTCAAGGAGACGACCTGGCATGCGCAAAAACGGCAAGATCCATAACCACAATAGATTTCATATTAACACCACTTCGGCGCTTCAAATGCAGCATAACAGAGCCAGACCAAGAACCTCCTGGAGCTGACAATGCAGCGACCACAGACCTTGTGTGCTGGTGTCAAAATGAAGCTGAAGAAAAACAAACAGCCTGGCAAAACCCACGTATCAAATTTGACGTGGACAAACTGAAAGATCCTGATGTCGGGAGATCTTCCATGTAAGCTTGGCGGGACGTTTTGCGGCAATAACCCCTCTGGATAAGACACCAATGATCACCAACAACTCTAATAAGGCAGTCCGGGATACAGAGAGGAGGTTACTCGGTCGTCAGAGGAATAAACACAGCCTTGGGACCACCCAATGACATCTTGGACCTCTGCGATACAAGAAGAAGCACTGAAACCAACCAGGTCTTCCAACCTAAAACGAAATACCGGGAGGCCAACAATCTGTGAAGAAGTCAATGTAAAGGCCATGAGTGAAGTTGGATCCATGTGATCAATGTGATGAGATCGAGAAAAGCATGAAAGTGGGCAACAGTAAAATAGGCATACGACACCCTGAAGGGAAACTCACATACCACTTCAAAAACCAAATACCATTGTCATTAAAGGGGACAGCTCGGAAAACTCCTCACAGAAAGTCAGCTGCATGAACAGGTGGTCTGAGTATTTGTCAAGGACTAAAAATCTACCAAATACAACCCTGACAAGAGCATAATAGAAGAGAAAGCAGCATAACATCAAGAGTATCCTGGGCCTTTACCTATACTTAAGGTAGACAAGTGGAAAGAAACCATCCGAAGTTACCATTAGGAAAAGTCCCAAGAGAGACACATACTAGCAGGAGCTGCTCAAGCATGGTGGGGCGGAAACAGTTATCATCAATGTTACTGCTATCTGCAGATGTTTGGGAGGTCAAACAGTGGCCAACAGAATGGACCTTAATCGTCAATCATACCCTTTGCCCAAGAAGGGGTTTTACGCCAATGCCAAAAGACTATAGAATCAATCAGCCTCATCAGCCACGCCAGCAAATCATGCTCAAAGTTATTTTGAATATTGACTCGAGAAGGAGGCAGGAAGAACACCTTGCAGACGGAACAAGCTGGGTTTAGGGCAGGCAGGAGCACAATCGAACAGATTTTTAAACTGCCCATCCTGATGGAAAATATCTTCAACATCAGAGAGACTGTTCCACAACTTCATGACTACAAAAAGCTTTGACAGAGTATGGACGAAGGCTGTGGGCAGGTCCCAGAACGTTTGGCTTTGGGAAAAAGGCCCAGTGCAAACCCATTAAGCACTTAAACACCGAAAGCGTGCAGCCTTTAAAAATTGGGGGGAGGGCTATTTAAAAACCACAGGGGGGGTCCGAAAAGGGATGCCTTTTATCCCGTCCTGTTTAATCTTTTCGGTAAATTTTATGAGAAAAATCCCCCTGACTTCCCTTCCCTTCCATTGGCGGCAGACCTCAAAATTGGGGTTTTGCCGATGACATTGCCCTATGGGGGGAAGTAACACAGGCGAAAGATCTTAGACCAGCCTGAGAACAGAGCTGGAGAATTGGAATGGAGGAAGCTTGGATAAAAGTAAAGTATTTGTAAACAGAGGGAGCAACGCCCAAATAAAATTTACAGACGGCCGGGCAACTGGAGGAGGTAGATGCTTTTAAATCCCTTGGCGCTACACTACAAAGGAGGGTGTCAACGACAGAAGTCAAAGTCGGCTACCTGGAAACATCTTCCATGAAAAAATCCCCACCATAGGAAAAGAAAGAGATTATTTCCCCCAATAAATAAAGCTCAAAAAAAGCCTAATTAGACTTTTGCTGTAGGAAGTGAAATGGAATTGACGCTGAAAACCCAAAGCAATCCAGTCTTTAAAAACAAATGTGGGGAAACTGTGGGCATATCCTGGAGAGAATGAAGCCCAATGAATTTGTAAGAGTAAAAAAAACGGTGGCAGGCCCACAGGCCCCCCTTCTCCCCATCCTCAAAAAGAAAAGTGACATGGTTGGGCCCACGTCCCCGCCAAAACACTCTGCCAAAAACAGAGAGGGAACACTCGAATGTGGCAGAAAAAGGGAAAGACGAAAAGCAAGGATGTACAACATAGAAAATGGCCCAGGATGAATGATCGGCATACTGCGCAGACCAGGCCCGGTGGAGGGAGGGGTTCACGGCTTGTTTTGTGTCTCCTCCACGACCGCCAGGTCACGGGTGTTGATATGTGCAAATCCCTTGTTAGTCTGGCAAACCCAATGGGCCCCACTTGATTTTACGTCAGCTTCCTACTTTTGATCCCCAGCTTTAGGTGTATGTTGTTCAAGTCTATCCCCCTTTTCAAATTAAACAGCCCTTATTCATTTGGTTTCAAAAATCCTTTTTGGGGGGAAGACCTGTCACGTGTGGGTGTCTTTATTGAGGGCAAAGCCAGTCTCACTAGGGCTGTCTATTTTGAGGGCACGACCATGTCGCATATGCTTTGTTATATTTTGGCAAGACCTATCACGCTATGGAGTTATATTATTAATGGACAGACAATGGAATAGACCATTACCCTATGGAGTCTTTTTTGAGGTACAGCCATGTCGCCTGTGGTATGCTATATGTGGCACGGGACCATGTCACGCTAGGGCATCTTATTTTGATGGACAGACCTGTCTCTTGGCTATTTTTTGATGGAAGAATGTCACGCTATGGCAGTCTGTTTTGAGAAAAGATCATTTTTCACTATGGCATGTCAAAATTTGAGGGCACAGAAATGTTCACTATGGATTTCTATATTGAGGGCACAGCCCATTCTAACTATGGCATGTCTATATTGATGGCAAGCCCATGTCACACTGTGCATGTCTATATTGTGGCACGAGCTGTACACTGTGCTGCTTGAAAAAAAACAAGGAAATTTTGCAACACTAATGGCCTTTGTTACCCCTGGGGAAATTAGAGGGATCTATCAAATATGCTTCTCAAACATGGTAACAGACGAAGAAAACACGGGAACCATCAGTCCCATTTAAACCACAGCACTCAGAGGGGAAAACGTCCAAAACCGTAAACCCATAGTCAGCGACAAAAGTTTATCATTCTTTTTTTTTTATTTTGATAACCAGAACGTAAGATGAAACCACAATCCAAAAATAGCAGGGCTCCCAGAACCCCTGAAAGATACAGGACACATTGCCCACACAGCGGTGCCCTTTTTCAAGGAAACCCCCCCCAGCTTTTTGTAGTTACAGCTTGCCCAAAATGAACAAAAGTGACGAAGAAAAAAAAAAATGTCAAAAAAGTTTCCCGTTAACCCTATGAAAATCCCCACGTAAATCAGCCTGTGATCCCCATGAAAATAAAAAAAAAATTTAAATTTGTTTTACAGAGAGGCGTCAAAAAATTCAAGAAATAAAAAAACTCCAAATAAAAATGAAAGGAAAGATTAAGACGATTTTAAAAAAAACCAAGAAAAAAATAGACTTGAAAAAAAGGGAAAAAATTTAAAATTTTTTAAAATGAAAAAAAATTTTAATAAAAAGGGAAATTTGAAAAAAGGGGAAAGGGGGGGGGGGCAAGTGAAAAACTACTTACAAAAGAAAAAAAAATTTTTTTTTCAAAGAGAAAAAAAAAAGTTTTCCAAAATGAGATCTTTTAACAAAAATACAAACGAAGTATGACAGCTTCCCCATTTTGTTTATAAACTTTATCAATTTTTATTGTTTTTGCTGCCCTTTTTCAAACTTGGTATAAAAATGTATTTTCTATCAAAACGAAAGCAAAATCAGGGAAAAGGTACACTGAACAAATGAAAAAGCACACAGTGACAGACACCAACCCCAAAATGAAAACAGACCACAGACGAGGACCACAAACTAAGAAACGACCTACACAGCAGAAGACAGAACAGACACTAAAAGCGGCACCAGGACAGGAAGAAACAGCACTGTAAAAAAGACTGGCCCATTGTTGCTGTCCCACCTCACGTCTTGTGCATAAAAAGAATAAAGCACCCCAAAAACCAAAGGTGGTGGTTGCCCTGTATCCCCTACCCCCCTTGCCCTGCCCTGCCCCCAGTGTGGGATGTCCTACGCTGAAAAAACCAAGTGGGGGTATCTTAGCCCTGGTAAAAGGGGGACTGCCCTTCCTATCTGCATTAACTCTCATGACCACCTCCTGTCAAACATCTAAGTTTGGGTAGTTTTTTCTAACTGTCCCAAAAATAAAAACGCTTCCCATCACAGTAAAATTGTTCTTGTGCAGCCAACACAAAATAAATCTTGTACACCCCCCAGTCTGGTTGTGTGTATGTCCCTTTGACCAATGCCTTGGTCAACTCTCCAGTCTTGTAGGTTTTACCGTCATGTCCTCACACCCCCCGCTTTGTACTTGTCCAAGAATCACAGCGAAAATCATCGGTCCATATTTCCCTAATCACGCCACTGAAGAGTGCATTGCTGGCCTGTGCTTCTGGGTATGAAACATGATGCAAGTTGTTGTCAGGTTTTGTGCATCTTTTCTCCCGGGTTATTTCGTGTTGGCATCCACACCCACACACACAACACCCCCCAAAATGCACGGCACCAACACAGATTACGACTGTGTAACCCTCAAGTAGTGGCTGTGCTGCTTGTGGATCAAATGGCAGGAAAATGAACAAGGATCTGGGAGACTTTTCGTCCCCCTCCCGTCCCCCTTTCAAAAAGGAGTCCGGTAGAAAACACGCGGGATTTATGGGGGGGTCAGGAAAGGGGAGATCAATCCCCTTTTTGTCGTCCAGCCTGGAAACCATTTGAGGGATGGGCGCGGCAATTCCCTCAGGCCTGGTGCTTCTTTTTTTTAGTTTCCCCAAATGGAACTGTTGAAAACAGTCTAATGGACACCCGACGATTTTAGCTCGTGCGTTTTTAAATTTTGGGTGAGGTTGAAAGTGGAAAAGGGGATGGATATGTCTGGACAAATGGTGGATTGCCAAGCATGGCACTGGGAGTCAGCACTCTTAGGGGTGTTTTATCTGTCACGAAGAAAAAAATGTTTTGTAGGAAAAATGGAGAGAAGGAGGCGGTGAAATTTTAGTCCAAAAACGGAAGTACGGTAGGTAATCCAGACTTTTCATTGGCGCCATTTTGGCCTGCCGAAATGCATGTTTGAAAATTTTAAAAAAAGTCGCGACCACATCCCGAAGAAAAATGCCTGCAGAATAAGCACACAGTGGTCAGTTCAGGACCCCTTTTTCTGGTAGTCACTTTCATCAAAAGGTCTTGCTGAAGTTTGTTTTGGTTCCGTTTTGAACAGGTAAAAAGGCTTCTTGTTTGATTGAAATCAGATTTTTCCGTTACCGGTTCATTTTTGGCCAATCTAATGGCTATAAAAATTTTTTGTTTAGACAAAGATTTTCGGGGGCCTTTGGGGAGTACCCTATGTTGGCAATCAGAGAATAGTCTGATGTAAAAAGCCCGACGAAATTCTTTGTTGTGGGAAAGCATTCAAACATAGCCAGTTGTTTTTTTTTAAAGCGGCCAAAATACCTGAACTCCCGCATGCAATAGGAACAGGTTGGCTGGCTGCTCTCTGTGGTATGTAACTTTTGATACTCCCATTGGGTAGTAAGGAAAAATAAAGTGCAGCGAGGGAAAAATACTGTCAAAAAGTATGCCCCATTGGCCCCAGAGGGTTTCAGTTGGGGATTTGAAGGTATTTGTGACAAAAACTGAGTAAGTATTAAAAAACACAGATTAAAAGAGGGAAAATGGCCAATTTATAGAGGAGCAGTTATTTTGTCAGCACTCAAAGGGTTTCGTCCACAAAGATGTCTGTAGTGTTTACGTTGGCAGGAAGAAAAAGGAATTCCAAAATTGTGAGTAATACAATGGGAAAAGAGGAAAATCGAGTTTCTTTTGCGACGAGCCTTAGAAAACTGTCGTCCTGGCAAGTACTCCCCGAACACTTGACAAAATTGGAGAGTTATTCTTGTGATTGATTCGTCAGTGGGGTTTTTGCCCCGGGTAGCTAATTTCCACTAGGGGTTTCTGTTGCCACGGGGTAGAATGCAATCAGTGGGGTTCTGTTGCCCAGGGGGAGCTAACCCATCCCAGAGGCGCTCAGAAGGAGGATGCTTGCGTTCAGAATTTTTGTTGATTGAGTCTGTAACAGAACTGAAGGAAATGTCGAATGCATTTTTTAATTTAAAGTGGGGCAGAACCAGCGTTGGTGTGTATAGCACTGTGTAACTTCTGCAGCTATCCTGCTGCTGAGGTGTGCACTGCTCCACCACGTCCCTAACCCCCACCAACACTGTACCACCACCAACATTTCTCTTTTTTTTTGGCTGCTGTTAAATTTTTCAAGTAGTATGTGGGTATGGTGTGTTTACTTTGACAAATAACCCAAAGGTTGACTACCCCCCCCAAATACTTTATCGTACGTCTGTCATTACCACACGTTTTGTGCCTTTTCCTGCTGTGTTTTGTATGCCCTACCTTTTGTATATTTCCATGTGACACTATGCCATGCCACAATGCCCTAGACACCCATAAACTACAGTCAGAAAAATCAGGCTATGCAATCTTGTTAGGAAAGGGAAAATGTTTCTGATTGTTTTAAAGGATGTGCGTGATACAAGAAGTGGTCAAAAAAGCACGTGCAATATGACATAAAAGAACGTGTTACATCCAGTATAAAAAATGTAATTACTATTGGTGTAATCTCATGCTGAGAAAGAGGGGAGGAGTGAAGCGAAAGAGAAAAAGAGAGAGGAGAGAGTGTTGTTGATTTGGGGGAGGACAGCAGACAGAGGGCTGAGAGGGAAGAGATTTTTATTTTAATTTTAAATTTTTAATTTAATTTTTTTTTTGTATCAAAGGTAATGGGTAAGATCATGTTTTTTTAAATCCATTCCCGTTTGTTGCGTTTTTTAAAAATTTTTTCATTGTTTCCCTGGCCCCAAAGGCCACACTTTCTAAAAGCGGAACAGGATTTAACAGGCCAAAGTGTTTGGGCATGACACGGGGTTGTTTATAGTCTCTTCCCAAGAGGGGAGAGTGAGAGAGAGGGGGAGGAGAGAGAGAGAGAGAGAGGGGGAGAGGAGAGAGAGAAAAGAGAGCAGAGAGACAGGAGGGCAGAGAGACAAGGGAGAGAGAAGGAAGAGGACAGAGAGAGGAAGGTTGTTGGTAAAAGGATTTATGATACCCTATTTTAAAAAAAAAGAAATTTTCCCCTGTCAAATATGATCGAGGTTTATGCCACAGCTGCAAAGCTGCCACCTTTTGGTGGGCAAAAAAAATTTTTGCACGCAGACATTCAATTGCTGAACCCCAGAACTCATGGAAAAAGGAAAAAAAAGAAAAAGACTTTTTTTTTCTCCAATTTGTTTTTTTTTAAAAAAAGTTTCATGTATATTCAAATAAATACTTTGTAACATGATTTTTTCATAGGGGGGAGGTTTGGCTGGGAATCTTCCCGCCATATCCCCTAACTCCCATGTTCTGTGTGATGTATCTCTCTCTCTCTGTCTCACTACCATTACGACTACAAAATGCTGGCTGTGTAGCAGAGATACAGGTACTAAGGTTAATCAGAGAAGGAGGGTCTTCAGTCCCCTCTTGCATTCAGGGGTTTTCTATGGTCGAACATTGCGCGCAATCGGGACCGGGTTCGATTCCCCTTCAAGGGGAATTTCTTTGGAATTAATCAGGCAGATCCACTCTCCCCCCAAAAATTTCGGATGAGACTATAAAACAAGGTCCGTGTGCGAACGCACGCAGAAAAATCTTGGGGCCCCACGTTAAATCCCGTTCCCCTTTTTTAAGAGTAGGGCCTTGTGTGTTGGGGGGAAAGATGACAAAATTCACAATCCACTACACATGGGGACTGGAAAAAAAAACATAAATGTTATTCCCTTATTTCGATATAAAAGAAAAAATAAAGAAAAAAAATAAATACAGGGGGTCGGGGAATCGGTGTGGCTGAAAACGTGGTCCGCACTCAGGTGTCCTGGTCATCAGACTTTGTTGAAAGCATCAGAAGGAAAGCAAAGAAGAGGGCAGGCTGCCTACTGACCTACTTACCTGACTGTAGAGCTGATGACCAGACTGACCACTGTCAGAGAGCTGAATGGTGCCTGTCACACACACACACACTGTTGTCACTGAACTGCTTGCTACAACTCCTTCAATACCTCACTGCACTCTGTCTGTAGTGTGTGTGTGTGTGTGTGGTCTGCTTCTCTTGTCACTGATATCTGCTCACACTTCTCTGCCTTGCCTCCCATCACTATACCACTTAGAAAGGGCATGTAAGAGAGAACTCTCTGAACTCTGAACTCTGAAATGTTTTCATGTACTTTGGCCATGGGCCACAATACAAACAACAAAAATAAAGAGGGTGGGTGGTGGGGTGGGGGTGACACTCATATCATAGTAACTGTTAACGTGTACAGATACAAATAGTTGTGTACAATAAGCAGCATTTTTATCATCATTGACCCAGTTGTCATCTCCATCATCTCATCATAATGGCTGTTATAATGAAATTAACAAGAGAATTATATACATATGCATGGACTCGCGCGCATGTGCACGCACACACACACACACTCACACATGCACGAACCCATGCACACACTCATGCATTTACACCCACCCACAAACAAACACTCAGACATACACACTCACACACGCACACACACACACAACCCCACACACACACACGCACACGCACACACACACATACACACACATGTACACACACACACACATATATAATTTTGAGCATAGACTCCATACCTCACTTTGGTTATCACATGTAAAATAATTGTGCATTTTTTTCATATAGGGTGGCCTTAAATGATAACCTTTTTTTTGTTTCCTTTTTAAGAAAAACAACTGTAACGTACATCAAACAATAGGTTTTTAACAAATAAGCATCTTTCAAACAGCAACACACCAAGCTATCTTGCCAATATTGTACAAAACCCATTCATGTTGAAAAGAAATTAGAATACAATCAAATGCTTTTTTCTAAGGTTAATTGAACATGTGAATAATATACCTGACAAGTTATATGCATTTCATTTATCCATTGTGACCTGGTAGCACATTGGTGGATCAGGTGTTCACTGAAAAAGTCCTTCAGTAAACATTTGTCCCGTAAACTGGGAAAATGTAGGGCAAACAACAAGAGAATGCTGTATCATCATCTAAACATTGCTGTTCTCAAAATGGACAAAGCTTCTCTTCTGCATTAAACTACTGAAACTAGTGTGCATTTGCATTCAGAGGGAGCATTAAAATCTTAATGCGATATAGCAACCCTAAAACAAATATCCTATCTACATTGCACATATATTTAAATACAATAAAGGCGAGACTTACCTCGTAAGTTGAAGAGCTTGTTTGTAAAATCTATCGGAATTTATTAGTAGACCGAACGAGTCCATTGAGAAACTGCGCGCATCCTACCACCGCGCCAGTTTTTAGAGCCCTCAGAAACACTAGTTCACACTTATAATAACAGGATCATCATATATCTCAATAAACATTGTTATCATTCCTTTTCATTTTACTTGGGGTCTTGCGACATGTCTTACTAATTTGCACGGTTATGCAAGAACACTATTGAGGCAATTCTTCATTTTTTCTGGTGTGTAATGGTTTCTTTGCATGTATGCATGTCATTTTACTTGCATGGTAATCCATGCAGACCATTGCACGGGGCAGTCAGCACATTCCGTTCGTCTACAATAGATTCGCAAGAATTTACAAAACTAGCTATTCAAAACTTTTGAGGTAAGTCCTCGCGTTTTGTAAATTACAGTCGTCTTGCATCATATTCCTGTATACCTCCACAACAGGACACATTGAGATTTGAGACCACAGTGTTCCGAGACAAACACTTCCATCACATGAACAAAAGAAACAAGTCCCTTACCCTAGCTTCTGTCTAAAACGCTCCATGATGGACTGGCCCATGGTCCATGTTTTGCCACATTCTTATTAAAACAATTTTCGTAAACAACGCAAATCGTGGAAACATTCGTCCACCCAGCTACTTAACATTATTGATGTTGTCATTGGAGCGTCTGTCAAGTTTTTGCTGCTGACGTACTGGCGACCTGGTACGCCACCACACTATGCTACGCAAGGGGTGCGCTTGTGAAGCGAGCGTGAATGACTCTATGCCATGCCCTCTTTCAGCAACCATTCTTCAGCCAGCGAGAGATGGTACTGGCTACTAGCTCCTCTGTGCGGTGCTGGAGAGTGATAAAAAATGTCCAGTGGACAATCTTGATCCCTCATTTCATTTTCTTCGTCTAAGGTATTCTTCAAATGATGCTGAAACACACAGAGCCTCCTTATCCACAAAAGCCATTAGTTTCAATATCGGTGCTTGATTGGGCTCCTCTTCTTGATTGCTTATTAATAAACATATTCTTACATAAAATACTCATTAATGCCGCTCGTTAGTAGCTAATTAACGATGTCAAGTGCAGCAAAAGTGACACCTCTCTGACCCGACAGCAGTGCAATTAACACTCACAAGTTACACACTGTCAGTTCTTTTGAACGTTCTAGTTTATCCACTGAACCCCACGTTGTCTAGCATTATACTAAAAGCACATATTTTACATCCCAAGTTTGGTGATTACTTTGGTAGTGGTGTTTTTCCTTTCAAAAACACCCTCAAGATCCATCTCTTTTTACAAGTTCATGTTGACCGAACGTAGCCCCATCTCATGTTGACCGCGAGTACGTCGCCCCCATCATAGTTGCCAGAGAAAACAACTTAGCGCAGAACGAGCTGTTCCCAAGGCGATATGAACTAAACCCTCATTCAAACAGAGATGCCAAAAATTTACAGACTGTGGCCTAAGGCGGTGAGATACGGAAACACCACCTCCAGCGCTTCACCCCAACAACGCGTACCTCTCCCACTTTCGTATGTACAACATATACATCTGTTGTTGTTGCAGGTCGCCAATGAGGACATGAGAACTACGTGCGGTCAGATTGCTCTCAGAAAAACCTTGTGTTCTGAAAATCTACATCCCTGACTACTTTGCAGACTAAACAGAGTCCAACCGAGCTTTTCTTAGTGGTGTTTCATCCCTTTTAGACTTTGTTTTGTGTCAGTAAGGTCCTGGCTGACAAGATGACTTGGCCTGTGCTGTGAGGAATTTCATAGTGCTGCCTTGGCCAAAAAGCGGTTTTCCAGGCATGGGCTGCTACTCATAACCCCTCTATGCTTTGAGTCTTTCTTTAACTTTGCCAGTACACGGATAGAAGCTGAAATAGGGGAAAGCAATAGTACAGTTTCATTACCTCCCATACATGCTAAATGCGTCAATTTACACCTGCTCCTGGGTCAGGCAAGAAAGACAATCATATCTAGGAAAACTGAAAATTTATTCTAGCAGCAAACAAGGTCAATGTCAGGATTTTTATATCAAAAATTCAGAGCCTTCAGAGAGTAACCGTGAATCAAGTTTCCATCTCGCTGTCTTATGTGGCCCTGTCTATACAGCCAGTCAGCTATCAATACTATAATCAACGACTCAGAGGATGTGGGCAGAGCAGTGAGCCATAGTTCCTCGCATTTCACACCCAATGCCAATATTTGCTGCAGACACGTTAGTTCAGCTGTTGTTGAATCTGTTACGAACCATAGTTGTTAATTACAACACCAATATGTGCAATGTGTTATCAGACATGATTTTTATGTGACCATCTCAGTTTGTCATGCAACAAAGATTTGAGAACCCAAACAAGACAGCTAATAGGCTCCAGTGAGTATGTTATACTGTCCCTTCTTTGTTTTCCATACTACATCCACCAGCCGTGTGTTGGGCTTTGGTACTCAACAATCCCAAGCACCCCATCCTGTACCTGAGGCGCGTCTGTCTTCATAGTAATAGTGTGATCTGACTAGTCTGAATAGACCCTTCTTGTATTATCTATTTGTTAATGATCCACCATTCTAGCTCTGCTTTTCCTTCAGCTGATAACACTGCAAACTTTAATCCCATTTCCTACTTATTCCTTAAGTGCAAAACATTTGTCTACTTGTTCAAGTCTCAGTAAGTACAAAGGGCCCCATTGGCACAGTACAAAAAAACAAGAAAACAAGAAACATTAGTCCAAATACAAGATGCCAGAGATCTTAGGGAACTTCTTCATGTCTGCATAATTCTTTGCATGCACAACAACAGTTTTCTGTTTCCGGTCTCTGTCAGCATGACGGACATGTCCTATGGAGTTTATTTGAAACCCAGTAATGTGGATTTTATTGCACAGTATGGACGAGTTTCTTGTCATGTACATAGATTCCTAGATAGTCAATAATTTTGTCTGTCTGTCACACACTGTAAACAACTCGTTTACAGAACTCGCCAACAATTAAACTAACATCATGAATGAAGTTAGCTGGTGACACCATAATCTTGTACATGCTAAGAACAGTTTCATATGTTTGTGAATTTTCTGGGAATCGGACTGAGTCCCATGGCAGCTGCCTGAAAACAGTACAGTTTCCTCTCCATCTGAATTTCAGTATTTCTGAAAAGTCTCCTCTACTGCTATGACATAATAGGCATCTCTCAGATCAATTGATGCAAAATAACAATTTTGCGATCACTAGATTCCAAAGCTGTATTGTATTTGTTTCCTCTTAAATTTCTTATATTCTACCTTTTCATTAGAAAGCTATCAGATATCAAAAATCATTCCTAAATGATCCATCTTTTTTCTCCCAACAAAAGATAGGTGAGACTAGGTTGTCCTGATTCTGGCAAGATTCTTAATTACACCTTTTGATCAACAGTTTTCTATTTCAGAGTCAATAGCATAATTTTCATGTTTGTTAAATGACCTTTGTGAACTATGCTTTATATCTTCTGGGCAATCATCAAAAGTGAATTTTAATTCTTCAACTGTTTCAAGTACATCAGGGTCAGAATAAACACATTCCCAGCGAGACAACTTTTCCTTAATGCTTCCTGCTTAAATTTTATCATGCTTGGCTTTACGATAACGACGCAAAGAGGGCAAGCAAAGTTCAAATTCACTAACCTTGTTTCCCAGAAGGGAGGGGCGGTTCAGTCAGGATCCAGTTACTACCTGCCTGGTGGCTGAATTTTCTGACCCTTCTCCAAACATCTTGTTTGTCTGCCCCTGCCTCCATGGCTTCCGGCTAAAAAAGACTGGTGTTTGTTGTTGCCATGTGGTTTACTTTTGCTGGCCACCATATGCTCTGACCGAGTTTTCTGGGACTTCAATCCTGTACTTCTTTCAATGCTTGTGAAATTCGCCGGGCCCGTACAGTAGTTCTGGTGTCATGGCAACATGCGGTGCACATATGCCCGAGAGTCCACGGGTATGCAGGGTATGCATTTCTCTCCGTTCCTGACAGGTCATGGTTGGCATACCTGTGAGGGCTAGGGCATCTGAAAGTTAGGACTATGCATCGGTTCAAGTTCACGCGGCGTTCTTTAGCTGCCTCCTGCCCTGAATGGTATCTCTCACTTTCAGAAGAAGTCGGTCAGTGCAGAGCATTATTTGCTATTGCAAGCTTTTTGACTGGGGTTTTTTGTGTATTTGCCAACCTGACATCAGTCTTTCGTGAGAAGGGCTTGAGAACAGAAAAAAACTTCCTGGTTTGTTCGGGAACACGCCCAGGTAAGAACAGTATTCGGGAAAGGGTACTTGGTAAGTTTTTCCCTCAGATACCTGACTGGGAGTTTTCGACGATTCTCCAAATCTGGACTCCAGCAGCCTTGCCAGTTTTTTCTCAGAAAACGGGTGGCCCTTTCTTCTCATTCTTCATCCAAAGGAGATGAATGCCATTTCAAGCGAAAATGTCGTCATCTTTATCCTCAATCCTCTATAGATTCTGCCATCAGTTTCTTTCTCCAGCTTCCACGTGCCCTCTCATCTAAACACGGTCATTAACAGTTTTTCTTATGGCTCCTGCCTTCTTTCTTTTCCCTTCATTTTTTTCCCCCACCCCCACCAAGGGGGTTCTTGACTGAGCCAAGCGCTCAATTTTTCTCCTCCGGGAGTGCGGTGCACTTCTTTCCAAAATTTTCCTTCTTCTCGAGAGATTTTAGACAGTTGTCAAATATCTCGGAGAGATGGTTACCTTCAGTAGAAATACAGCTTGTGGTTCTTCTTCACTAAACAGATCCATCACCAAATCCGGTCACGTAGAGTAATCACAGCATAGACCTCCATTTTTTTCCCCACAGAACACTTATCCACAATACAAATGTATTTCACCAAGCACGACAAACCAAACCAAAACAGTGAGTGATAAAATGAAACAGTTTTTTAAACACAATTTCAAAAGAAAAAAAAAAAACCCCCCCCAAGGAAAGCTAGGACTAGAACTATAGTATAGCATATGCCAGATCCTGATAGTGAATGGGCGTTGCCGACACAGTGAGCAGGCTATAGGAATAACACTCTGGTCAGTAAGTGCATGGCACAAACTGGCGGTAGGCTGCGCGCGGTTTCTCATATGCCTGTAGTGGAGGTATACAGGAAATGAGCAAGAATTATCTTTTTCCAAGATTATCTTAAAGGACCTATAACATTCATACCTTTCACGATCTCTTATTGTGCCTGTCCATTCTCGAATGAAAAAAAATCAATGAGTCTTTGTTTAAATAATTTCAAAAACATTTTAACATCACCTACTCCTTGCTGTAAGCAAACAAAATTAATCCTGTCTCATAAAAACTTTCTCTTATTTTTTGAGGATACCCAGCTAATATTTTCCATTTCCTGTCCCAGTTCAAAACACATTGCGTATCGCCTTTATATGGTAATCTCTCAGTATACTCAAATGCAGTAATTAAAACCAATATCTTAGAACAGAGAAGATGGCCACCTGTCACAGTCATCCCATGAAGGAAACTGACGAAGGCCTTTTCCGTACAGACCGGTGTTTGTCAGGGCTGTCTGTCTGTTGCCAACCAATCTCCTGTTGGTGGTTGACTGAATAATGCGGCAAGCCACAAGCGAGGCAGGAGAACCGGCATACAGTGGACCCTTACAGAAGCAAGCTGTAAAAGCCTGGACTTCGCAGACATCAGCCTTCTCTTCCACAGTCAACAAGACGCACAAGAGAAGCCTTGTCGTGTTTCTGGACGAAGCGAAAAAGACTGGCCTCCAAATAAACACCGGGAAGACGGCAGATCAGAGGGTGTAAAACAACAAAACACATTGACCCAGTGCGAGTTCTTTGGGTTTTTTTTTTACTGCACATAGAAACCATCAACAGACGTCACCACGTTTATTTATACCTGGGGAGTAGTCATCAGGAAAGATGGGGAACATATGCAGACATCAAGTGCCGAATCACCAAAGCCCGTCACGCCTTCAACACCCTTCGGCCAATTTCTGGAGGTCAACCATAGCCTCTCATTTCAAATAAGCTTCGGATCTACAACACCAATGTCAAATCAGGTCCTACTTTATGATCAGAAACCTGGCGGGTAACAAAAACCAACACCCACAAACTCCAGTCTTTTACCAACAATTGCCTCACGTACATCCTCAACATCAGGTGGCCGAAGTCCAATCCAACAAACAACTGTGGGACAGACCAACAACCCCAATCCGAGTCCATCTTAAACAAAGGAATGGGATGATCGGCCATCCACTTCGCAAGCCTGCGTCAAGTGTCACCAAGCAGCCCCTATGACTGGAATCCACAGGAAGCGAAAGTTGGTCAACCCACAGGCAGACCTGGTGTAGAAGTGTTGACGAAGACACGGAAGGCAGCCGGAATTACATGGGCTGAGCTGAAGAGGATCTCCCAAAACCAAGTTCGTTGGAGGGGTGTTGTTGCAGCCCTATGTTCCCCAAGGAACCAAGAGGCATAAGTCAAGTCTTAGAACAGAGACAAAAGAATTCACATATAGAAGGTATGAGTTTTGACTGGGATACCAAGGAACCGTTTGCATGCCACCATATGAACTTTTCTACCTGATCAAATTTTGATAGCCCCCATATTTCTGATGGATAGAGCAAGATAAGCTGCATATTCTTGCATCAAAAATCTTAAGAAAGTATTTGCAGTCACTTCTAATAACTTTTGGAAAGCTCTGTTTAATTGTGCACTGCCTTTTTACCCTTAGTATACTAAATGCTTAGTGCCTCTCTTCATATATCATTGTTGTCAACTGAAACCCTAATAAACAGTAACTATGCACTATCGCCTAGCTTTTTATTATTGGAATACTATTGTTTAACTCCGCCCTAAATACATACCTTTCTGAATACCATTACGTTTTGTTTTTTCAGTGTTATACATTTATTTCCTTTCACTAGAAACACCTGAATAATACAATAAGCTGATTTTGTAGAACCACCTGCAGTCTGTTGAACAATAAGACTGCATCGTCCAGCAAAAATTAGAATAACACTTCCATTTACCTGGTACCAGTTGGATTCCATTGTTCTCCCTAGCAACTCTATGAGTTACCTATCTAATTTATATACACTAGAGAATATTGTTAGGGGACATACAACGAACCTTGTCTGACCCCAACTGGAGGCATTCAAAGAAATTCTTACAGTTCACCATTGACACGCACACATGAAAGCAACGAAGTGTAAAATAGATTTCCAAAGATGCTAAAAAACTTTCCATTTACACCAACCCTGGTTTTCAATAACAATTAGAAGGTTTATCATGATGGACATAAACAATACATATTTGGAAATTCTACAAAAGCAACGTAAACTTCTTACCTTTCTTCTTAGCATGACATTTTTTGTACAGAATGCATATAAATTAAAATATTTGATCAATCAATGGGAGTAACCCCTACGGAAACCTGCCTGACTAGCAGAAATCATTTTCCATTTCTTGCAACCATCTGTATAACCAGTGCATTTAAACACTGTAGATGGAGTTACTATTGATATAAAACCCAGTAAAGTATACTCCTCTGTAAATGTCTGTTTTTTCAGGATCTCTCCTTATATTTATATATTGGTAAGATTATAGCTTTAAGACCATTAGCCGTTGGAGTATACACTTGAGAGTAAAAGACAGCAATATAAAGTTTTACCAGGAAACCCAACAACACTTGTTATAACCCACCATATTTTAACATTTCACCTTGACAGATCCAAATCATCGATCCCACTTGCCTTTCTTAAACTTGAGTCTTGCGAATTGCAAGAACTACCTCTTCTTCTCAGATATATCTTTGTTCAAAAAATGTCTACATAATTCAAAACATTAACTGATATAGCATTCAACAGTTTCCTGGTTATTGCAAAAATCTTCTTTAAAATAGTTAAACCAATCTCATTGCTAAAGTTTGTAAATTTTTTTCTCTACCCGATTGCCATAACCCATCCTTAACTTCATTTTTCCCAAAAATGACAACAATTTGTAATGTTTTCTGCGAAAAGTTCTGTTTCTTTTTTCTGAACTTTGTTTTTTGCTTTTATAACATGTTTAGACTGTTTTCTTTTTTCCACACGAAATCAACTGTCCTCGTCGCTTCTGGGTCACTCAAAATGCCTTTATTTAATTTTGATCTACTTTCTTTTTTTGGCGATTTTCACATTCCCTCGTCGAACCATTCCAGACTTTATGGTCTTGTCATGGGTAACTTTTCTAGACATGGCAATTGCCTGCCGCTTTATAGCATTTAACAAAGAATTTCCAGAGCTTTTTCTATACAAAATTGTTTTTCCTAAACATTAAAAATTTTTGTGCGACTGCAAGTTTTCCTCTTGAAAGTCTTTGCTCATTTAGTGTATTTACAAAGTCATTTTTCTTTGCCTTCAATCCCACACTACTTTCTGGCAGATAGTTTTAGATGATTTCTGTTGTAGTGTCTTTCTGTAACTGCTGCTTAATTAGTTTCCATCTCATACAAACTAGCAGATGTCAGATTCCTGTTACGTTTTCAACCACCAAAGATAAATTCTGATGGAACTAAATTAAACCCCAGAGATGCAATGAGATAATCTCCCACACACGAACTGTAAGTGCTATAAATGTATACTACCAAGCCTGGTCACAGAGACACACTTTAATATAACACAGTCAAACATGTTGACAGACTCAATCAGCTGAATGCCAAGAACATTTGTGGTCATATCATGTGAAATTCTGGGAAATTTTACACTAGGATAATGAGTGAAGATTCTGAAGAGTTATCATAATCATCATAGTAAACTGTAATTGCGTCCACAAGCTTGTTCGTGCATTGAAAGTCGCCCATTATCAGTGATACCAAAATCCACCATCATCATATCTGTGAAGATCTATTACACTCACTCACTCACTCACTCACTCATCCTTTGGTCGGGACGACCATTGGGGTACCCGCACGGACGCTGCAAGTGGACCGCCAAATGGTTGTCCTGGGTTGCTTTCAGGAGGTTTGGTACAGTGAGGCCGATCCACTCCTTGATGTTGGATATCCAGCTTTTGCGTGGTCGTCCCTGTCTCCTCTCCAAGCTGCTATTTGCCCATAGCTGGGGATTTTTGGGTCGGATTATCTCCCCACTGAGACAGGTAGTACTGGGCTACAGGTTACCAGTAGCAGAGGAACACCTCTGACTCTGACTCTCATCATACACACTGCTCCAAAAATTCTAACCATAAATATCCTTGTGTTTTTTTCAAATTAGAATCAGAAGGAGGATATACATAGCAAATTCTAAACATAGTTGTCCATTATGGGTGCCAAGTAAATTCTAGGTAGTTTTATAACCACAGTGTTTTTTCTGTCTCAACTTGAACGTTTTCAACCACATGACATAAATTTCTTTCTTTTAACCATGAAATACCCACCAGAGTATCTCCCCTGAATGAGATAACTGTTTCTTAAGAGTAAAATAGAATAATCATGAAAATGGAAGACTCAAATTCAATCCCAATAAAAGTTTCTGTTAAACAAATAATGCACATTCAAGAAGAAAATTTATAATCTCTTTAAATGTTCCAGTTTGGGCCAAAAGTCCATGGACCATGTACAGTTGAGCAAACGAAATATCAAACTTTTGTAACATTATGATTGGGTGTTGCCATCCTTAGAGTTTAGGCTTGTGATAACTGGATTATTACTGTCACAATCAGTGCCTGCCGAATCCCCCTATTTAGTGCCAACTGAGCTAACATTGAGCCTTTATACTTGCCACTACATGCGTGCTTGGTCTTTAGCTTTCGAGCTACAACAAACATGTGTTTGCTGAAAGAGTATCAGTGATATCTGACGACATACTAGACCTTTCTGGCGCATTTGTCCTACCTCTTTGTCTAGGGACACTTGAGATTGTAACTCGTGTGGCTGTAAGCCTGTTTGTGGACACTTCTCTGTCCAGGACATGTCCAATACTGTTGCTCATAGTGTAACAGTTAATTTCTTCTTCAGTGTCCTCTGCTACATCAGGATTGTCCCTGGTCACTGGCATTCAGGTGTCTGCTGCAGCCTTGTCCCTGTCCTCAGTCTTGTCAGATGCACATCTTCACTAGACAAATGATGCGTCCCACCATGTCATTCTGTTTCTCTCCAAAGCTTGTCCCTTTCATGTCACTGCATCACATTCTATGAACGGTGCTTGCATTGTGCTTCCCAGATTTGGCTTTGACTGTAGGTGCACAGACTCAGATTTGCAGCTTGGAACCTGGTGAATACTGGAGAACTCCTTCTCCCAATCTTTCCACAAAGACAATTCTTTTTGCTGGCTGGGTCCATTCTTAATTCGTCCTTTCTCTTTGCTGCTTCACTGTAGGAGTATTGGTCCTGGCTACTGGATACCACCTTCCTCATTCTTTTTTTGAGCTGGTCAGCAGGGTTTCATCTGCACCCTTTGCAACGTTGTCCCCTCCTGCCCTGTAGTTGGAAGCTAGCGGCGCTGACCTCTGTTTACTGCCTGGACACCCTGATGTGGCTGTGGGACACGTCCTTTGGATTGCTCAAGACATGACCTGGATGTTGTCATGTCTAAACTCTCCTGGGCGCGAGTAACAGCCTGCCTTTGTTGTGTCCTTCCACTTCTCATGCTGCCGCGTTCAAAGAAACTGCATCTGTTTTGCAGTGACTCTCGTTTTGTCTGCCATCTTGGACCGGGGCCAGTGTTTATTGTTGGGTAGAGGTGTGTGCTGAAGTGTCTCTCTTCCATCATGGATGTGGAGATGGCGGCTTATCTCTGCATGCAGCATGCCATGGCGAAAGAAGCAAATTGTCCTGACCTCAATGCCCAAGTCTACAGTTTCTCGCTGGTGTACAGTGAGTCAGATGATACTTTGATGCCACTTGCTCTTAGATATTCTTGAAGCTCCCGATCTTCCCAATATTGCCAATCTTGTACTGACCAACACTGCAGAAGTCCTGCGTAGAGAGACGAGAGAGAGGCGAGAGAGAGAGAGAGAGGAGAGACGAGAGAGAGGAGATAGAGAGCGAGAGAGGGAATGCATTGGTCTACAGGATTCCCAGTGCTATGCATGCTCTGGCGTAGTAAAAGTCCAGATCCCAATCACAGAATCTAATTTCATATGTCTTTTATGTACCGGGTGAGGGACATGCTTAATTTACACTGACATACTTGATTGTGGTTTAATGTTTTAAATGACAAATATATACATATTGGTTCGCTTTATACCCTTATTTATTCTAAGTGAGTTTGAGAATCGAGTGTCACATGTATTTGCTCATGAAAATCAAGATTTATTCTTTTGTAATCATGTGCAGTGTGGATGTGCCACCATTGCCAATGCGCAAAGGCTTTTATTCTCTGACAGTGATATTCCCTTTCTGTTATCTACATAGACAAACAACCTACAGCTTGTTCCTTCTGTACTCATTGTTTACATCTCACTTCCCTTACACAGGTTATGACTTGGGTCAGTGGTCTAGAGGAGTAATGCACCTTGGCCCAGAAAGCCACAAAAGTGCAAAAGGTCTGCATGCTGTGTGGTTGTTCGAATCCCAAATGGGGGCAAAAACTTTTTCCCATCCATGAACCATGATTGGAGCCTCTGGAATGCTAGTCAGCCCAAGAAGATTATATTTCTGTAACATACTGAGTTTAAAAAAGTCTATTACTCAACATTGTTGACTATGTAGAAATCTAGATTATTACACCAAAGAGTGAGATTAAATGTAGTGCGAAAGATGACCAAATGAAAGTTAGCAGGACCTAGAGTGTGTTAAAATGTCTAAACTAGGAGATAAATGAAAAGGCAACAAATGCACACCGACCCCGATTAAACCTGACGTGAAGAGTCCTCCCCGCACGTATTCGGCTGAGAACCCCTAAACTGAAGTATCCTGATGTTACACCGAAATCTTTCAACGCGCCATGAAAGAGCCCAAGGCAAACAAAATAGATGTCCCTTGCCAAAGTCTGTAGAAAAAAGCCCCGAGTGATAGGGAAACAGATACAGATACAGACGAAGAACACAAAGAAAATAAGGGGATGGCACTCTCTTGAGGCAAAATTGGCTCTCCCCAGAGGAGAGCATCCCGAATTCGACGGAGAGAAAAACAGGCCCTGACTTAAAGTTGAGTACAATATAAAAAGTTATATAAATAATATTAACAATCACTATCACTTATCCGGTCAGGTCATCAGAGAAGTTCTCAGTCACTGCTTGTGGTATCCATGTAACCCATACAACCGGTCGCATGTGGGGGAGGAAAACCCCAATAGAAAAAAACAACATATGGAGAACTAGTAGAGGAGATTATCGCCACCAAGGATATATCCTAAAAGCCCCCACAGAAAAGACATGTGAGACATATACAAACCAATATGATACCGGATCGGTCGGAGGTCCCGGGTTACAACAGCTGCGCTTTTCATTGAACCGCACCAGGGGGGAAGTGACAAGTCATCTACTGGAGTTAAAACATAACTTAACTCCCTAAAGAACAGATCACCATTGGAACATGGGAACGTCCGATACACTCTACCACTGCGTAAAATCAAAGAACTAGAGTATGAGCTTAGCCCTATAAATGGGAACCTTATTGGACTAGGAGAAGTGAGAAGGTAGGATTTGGTGAGACAATGACTGAAGAAGGCAACAAGACTGGTACAGTGTCGAGAGACATCACCAACATGGATGGCACTAATTTCAGAAAGAAGAGTGGGTTGCCTTATCAGCAGTACAACCGCTTCCACCGGATAATCACAATCCGATGTGTGGCCAAATCCTAAGACCATCACCATCATACAAATCTATGGCACCATCATCTACCATGCAGATAAAAAAAGTAGAGGAATGTAGAAAGAACTGAAAAGACCCTTATGACGATACCCAAGAAAGACATCATCCATCATTCAAGGGATTTTAACGCCAAAGTAGGTCCTACTCTTACACCCAATGGCCAGAATAGTTGGTTAGTTTGGGAACTGGAGAGACCAAAACGACAGAGGGAATATGTCTCTGGAGTTTGGCCTGCACCCACAGACTAACCATCTGCCAATACCATCTATACCCACAAGCAGTCAAGGGACAACCTGGCATGCGCCACAACGGCAAGATCCATAAACCAAATAGATTTCATCTTAACGACCACGGTCTTCAAATCAACCATCAACAAAGCCAACCAAAACCCTACCCTGGAGCTGACATTGGCCAGCGACCACAACCTAATAGCTGCTGGTATTCAAAATGAAGCTGAAGAAAAATAAACACCCAAGCCTGCAAAACTCCACGTAATCCAAAATTGACGTGGACAAACTGAAAGAAGATCACGATTACGAGGAGATCTTTCCCAAGCTAAGCTTGGCGGATGTTTTGCGGCAATAACCCTCCTGGACCAATGACATCAATGACCTCACCAACTTAATGAGGCAGTCTGAGAAACAGCAAGGAGTACTCGGTATGAGGTGGTTTGCTGAAGTGTCTTCTTCCATCAGGGGAGGTGGAGGGTGTTTTTATCTCTGGCATGCGCGCCGGCGTAGAGGCAATTTTCCCCTGCCTAACCCAGTCACAGTTTCTCGCTGGTGTACGTTAGGTCGATGTATTTTGTGCACTTTCTTTAGATATTTTTGAAGCCCCGATTCCCAATATTGCCTTTGTCGACCATCGCAGAAGCATGTGGAGGAGAGGAGGGGGGGGAGAGAGAGAGAGAGGGAGGAGAGAAGAGAGAGAGGAGAAGGAATGCATTGTACATTTGCCAGTGCTTGCATGCTTGTTTTTAAAAGTCCCTCTATGAAAAATTTTCATTGTTTTTATGTAAACAGTGGGGGGGAATGCTTACTTTAAATGAGCTATGATTGTTTTTAATTTTTAATGCAAATATTTAATTTTTGGTTGTTTTACTTTTTTTTCTAAGTGATTTGGAGTTATTTTTTCAAAAAATAAAGTTTATTTTTGTAATTGTGCGGTGGATGTGCACATTGCAATGCAGCTTTTTCTGGCTTTTCCCTTCTGTTTTCCCATAAAAAAACTCCCTACGTTTGTCGTTTTTTCATTGTTAATTCTTTCCCCTTCACATTTATAAAAGTGGGTCGGGGTCTAGGGGAAATGCCCCCTGCCCAAAAAGAAAAAGAAAGGTCTGCTCTGTTTGGTTGTTCGAATCCCGTTTTGGGGCCTAAAACTTTTCCCACCCATGAGACCATGAGGGAGTTGGATGTATTTTTTCGGAGAGCCTAAACTGATGTTATGTGTTACACGTAATTATTTAAGCAATGAAGGCCCCAAGGAAACAAAAGAGTTGCCCCTTGAAAAAAGTCTGTGAAAAAACCCATGTGTGGGAAAAGATACGATACGGGACGGGAAAAACAAAGAAAAAAAGGGGTGGCACTGTTTGAGGAAATGTGCTCTCCCAGGGAGAGCATCCGGAATTGACGGAGAAAATCTCCCCTGATTAAAGTGGTACAATATAAAAAAGTTTTTAAAAAAAAAAATTAAAATCATTAAAAATATCCAGGTAGGTCGTAGAGAAGTTCTTGTCACTGCTTGTGGTACCCAAGTAAACCCAGTAAAACCCTGTCGATTGGGGGGGAAAACCCCCCAAAGAAAAAAAAAATAGGAGTTGTGAGGAGTTAGCCCACCAAGGAAACCCTAAGCCCACAAAAAGACTGTGAGAAAATAAACCCAATTGATACCGGATCGGTCGAGGTCCGGGTTACCAACAGCTGCGCTTTTTTGTAGCACCAGGGGGGAAGTGAAAAGTCAGTACGGGTTTAAAAAACATTATTTAAGCCCCCTGAGAACAGTCCATTGGAACAGGGAAAACGTCCGTACATCACCATTGCGTAAAATAAAAGAAACTAGAGTAGGCTTACCCGTTTAAAAGGGGACTTTATTGGCTGGAAAAGTGGATGGAAGGGATTTGGTTTGAGAAAAATGACTAAAGGGAAGGCAAAAAAAGTTGGGTTTAGGGGTCGAGAAAAACATCACCAACGGGAGGGGCATTTTTGTCAAAAAGGGAAAGTGTGGGGTTGCATTTCAGGTACACCGTTTCAGGATTACAGCACCCCGATTTGGGGGCCCAAACCCAAAGAAAATCCCTCATAAAAATTATGCACCATCATCTGCCCATGCAGATAAAAAGTAGAGGAATTTAGAAAAAAACTTAAAGGCCCCTTAGAAAAACCCCAGAAAGACTCATATTTTCAAGGGGATTTTAACGCAAAGTAGGCCCTGACTTTTAAACCCCCCAAGGGCCAGAATATTTGGTTATTTTGGAATGGAGAGAAAAACGACAGGGGAATTGTTGTGGGTTTGCCTGCACCACAGACTAACATTGCCAATCCATTATCCCCAAAAAGAGTAAGGAGGACCCCCTGGCATGCCCCCAAGGGCAAGACCCAAAACCAAAAATTTCATCTTAACACCCGGTGTTAAAACCCAACATCAACAAAGCCCCCCAAAGTCCCCTGGGCTGACATAAGCGCCCCAAAACCAAAATGCTGTGGTATTCAAATGAAGCTGAAGAAAAAAAAAAGCCTGAAACCAGTAAAAATTGAGTGGACAACTAAAAGTCAAGATTTTCGAGGAATCTTTCAAGCTAAGTTGGGCGGATTTTTTGCGGCAAAAAACCCTCCTGGCATACTTTCAATGACCTCACCAACTTTAATGGGCAGTTGGAAACAGCAGAGGAGGTACCGGTCGTCAGGGGAAAATAAAACCACCCTGGAACCAAGGGAATTTTGGACCTTGCAATACAAAAGAGCATGAACCAACCGGTTTCTCAAAAGAATATGGGGGTAAAAAATCTGTGAAGAAGTATTTTAAAGGCCAGAGAGAAGTGGATAGTGATCATTTTTGGAGTCGAAAAAGCATGAAAGTGGGAACGTAAAAGGCATAGGACCACGGGAAAAAAAATCACAAAACCACTTCAACCAAAATTTCGTCATTGAAGCGCCCCGGAAAGCCCCTACAGAAAGTAGTTGCATTGAACAGACTTTTGAGTATTGTAAGAATACAACTCCCCACCCAACCCTGACAAGGCTTGAAGGGAAGCGAACTTCAAGTCCCCTCGCCATTCCTTTGAGGGAACAAGTGGAGAAGCCCATCGCAGTTTCCCCGTAGGAAAGTCCCCAGGAACAGAAAACATCCCGCAGGCGCTAAAGCAGGGGTGGGGGAACAGTTATAAAATGTTACAGTTTTTTAGAGATTTGGGAGACAAAACAGTGGCCAACAGAAGGGCAAATTCTCATCCCTGCCCAAGAAGGTGAATTTACCCCCAATGTTAAAAACTATGAAAAAATCAGCCTATCACCCAACGCAGAAACTGCTAAAATTTTGAACAACCAAGGGGCAAAAGAACACCTTGCAGAGGAACAAGTGGGTTCAGGGCAGGCAGGAGCAAAAATTTAACAGATTTTTAATACACTTTGATGGAAAAAAATCTTCAAATCAGAGAGAATGTTCCAAACTTCATCGACTTCAAAACGGCTTTCGAAGGTATGTCATGAAGGCCTGTGGCAAGTCTGAACGTTTGGCTTGAAGAAGGATAGTGCAAACCATTCGCACTTACGAACCCCAAGCGTGCGTCCTTTGAAAAAAATCGGTCGGGATATTTCAAAACCATACTTGGGGGCCCCAAGGATGCCCTTTTTCTCCCGGGCCTGTTTAAACTGTCTTGGAAAAAATTATGAGCGAGACCCCCATGCTTCCACTTCCTCTCCTTGGGGGCAGACCCCAACACTTGCGTTTGACGTGAAAATTTTCCTCATGGGGAAAGAACCGGCTGCAAAAATTTTCGACCGACTTTAGAACACGTGGAGCTAGGGATGGAGGTAAGCTTGGGAAAAAAAATGTACTTTGAACAGCACGAGCAACGCCCCCGCTAAAATTTACATTTAGGCCAGAACTGGAGGCGAGCGTTTTTAAAAATTTCGGGCTACATCCAAAGGACGGGCGATAACGATAGAAACAAAGCGGGTAGCCTGGCAAATTTCATGACAAAATCATCCCCTATGGAAAAAAAAGGTCATTTCCGAATCCAAAATAAAGCTTACAAAGCCCTAAATTTGATATTTTTGTACGGAAGTGAAACTGGACATTTATGCTGAAAAAAGCAAAGGAAACCAGTCATTTTTAAAAAAAAATCCCTTTTAAAATGCTGGGAATCCCGGGAGAACGATAGCCCAAAGAATTTGTCAAGAGCCAAAAAACACGGTGGCAGGTCCCAGGAACCCTTCCACCATCGTCAAAAAGGGAAAAAATGACTGGGTTTGGCCCCGCACTCGCCAACACTCGCCCAAAAAAAGTATTGCAGGAACACTCGAAGAGGCAGAAAAAAGGGGAAGCGAAAAGTCAGGGTGTAAACATCAGGAATGGACCAGGATGAATGACTTGGCACTCTGTGTGAGCGGGTGGTGGTGGAGGGGTTACCACGGCTCGTTTTCATGACTCCTCCACGCCGCCCAAAGGTCAGGGGCTGATGATGAGTGATAATATTATGATAGACTGGTGACACATGGGGACCACTATAGTTTTACGTCCAGCTTCCTCCCCTCCTTTCATCTCTGCTTTCAGGTGTATATGTTTAATGTTCCACCCCCTTTTTAATTGCAGACCCTTTTTACGTTATAGTTATCAAAAAACCTTTTTTGAGGGGACGAACTTATGCTGTGGGTGTTTATATTAATGACCAGACCAAACTCATATGGCCTGTCTTTTTGATGGGACAGCCATATGCACTTGCATTTTTCATTATTTTGGCACAGGCCCTATCACTCTTGGATGTCTTATTATTGATGGACAGGCAATGGCAAGACCTTTCACCATGGCAGTTAATGATGACAGACCATTTCCCCTTGGGTTTTTATATTGGGGCACAGACCCTGTCTCACTTGGCCTGCCTATATTGATGGGACAGCCAGTTACTAAGGTTTTCATAATGATAGCACAGACATGTCACGTATGGATGCTTATTTATGGCCATACCCTGTCACCTGTGGGGATGACTGGTAAACAAAAATGGCCCAATTTGAACATAAGTGACACTTGGTAGCCTTTTGGGAAAAGGATCTATCAATATGCTTCCCACAAAAAAAGGTAACAGACGCCGAAAAAAACTGGGCACCCAGTACCCTTTTAAAACCGTGCTCGCAGGTAAAGCAGTCCAAACCAGTCACAACGTCGCGACAAAAAGTCATCTCATTTTATTTTTTTTATGATAAAACGAACGTCGTGAAACCACAACCCAAGAAATGCTTATGGCTGCGAACAGCCCGAAAACTACAGGAACTTGCCACACAGTGATGTCACTTTCAAGGGGAACCTCCAGTTTTTCTTTGTTAAGTTGCCCCAAAATGAAAAAAGCGACAGAGAAAAAAGGGGAAATGTGAAAATGCTTCGCTTAATTCTAGAAATAGCGCACGTAAAACGCCCCAGTCATGCCTGCAAATATCAAAAACGTTCATGTATTTACAGAGAGGCGTGAAAATATTCAAGAAATAACCAAAAATCCAAAAAAGGGAAAAGTAGAAAAGAAAATAAAAACCGGGGTTTACAAAAACAAGAAAAAAAAACTAAATTTGAAAAATCACATGGAAAAATTTGGGTTTTTTAAAATAAAAAAAAAAATTATAAAAAGGGGATGTGAGGGGAAAGGGGGAAGGGGGGGAGGCAAGCTTACAACTACTTTAAAGAAGGAAAAAAATTTTTTTTCAAAAAAGAAAAACAAAAAAGTTTTTTTCAAAATGGTTTTTTTACAAAGCTAAAAACCAAAATTTTATTACAGCATCATCAAACCTCTGTTTATACAACATTATCAAGTTCTGTTTTCATATTTGCTAACCTTCCTTTAAAAACTTGCGTCTATCCAAAAATGTATTTTCTAAAAAAAAACCCGAAATGCAAAATCAAGGGAAAAGGGTTTACCCCTTTAAAAAAACAAATGAGGGGCACACGGGATAGTAAAAAACAGCCCCTGCAGAAGACAGACAGACAGACAGACAAACTTTGAAAACCGGCCTACAGACAACCCGCGGGAAACACAGGAGGCATCAAAGTGGCACCAGAGACAGGAAGAAACAGCACTGGGGAAAAGCAGCTATCTGTTAGAAATTTGGGAGAAAAAAAACAGTGGCCAAAGAATCTGTGGCGTGTCTATTTGAGGGGCCAGACCATATCTAACTTTTGCTTTGGGCGATTTTTGGGAACAGACCATTAACGCCTGGAAAGGTCTTATTTTTGAGGGCACGGGGAAAAGGGCCCATAGACCTTTTCACGTTTATGGCAGGGTCTATATTGATGGCACAGCCAGGGTCTTGAAGGGAGGGTCTATATTGATGGCCAGGCCCATGTCACATATGGCATGATGGAAAACAAAACATAGGCCAAATTTTGGGCCAACCTAAGGGGACCTTGGTGCATGGGGAAAATTGAGAGATTTATCAAATTTTGTTTCCCTACAATCATGGTTTAACGGGAACGACCGAAAATCCCTTTGCCCAACCAGTCCCATTCAAAACCCAAGAATCGAAAGGAAAAGGCCCGGCCAAAAACCCAGTCCACAACAGTCAGCAGCAAAAGGTATCATCATTCTTAAATTTTTTATTATGAAAACACAGAACGTCAGATAAAACCCACTTTCCCCAAAAATTTACCCCAGGGGGTGCAAAAAACAGCCTAAAAAGCACACGGGACAAATGCCAAACAGTGTGTCATTTAAAGGGAAAAACCCTCCAGCTTTTTCTTAGTTACAGCTTGCCCAAAAGTAAACACAGTGAAGAAGAAAAAGGGAAAATGTGAAAAATCCCTTTCCGTTAATTCTAGGGGAAAAAAAGCGAATGTAAATAAACCTGGGTCATGCCCATGCAAATATCAAAAAAATTTAATTCATGTTTTACAGAGGGGGCTTTGAAAAATATTCAAGAAATAAAAAAAAACTCCACGGGAAATATAAAAATTATAAGGATGATTTTCCCAAAAAACATGAAAAAATTTTTTTCAAAATGAGATTTTTAACAAAATTTACCAAAAACGAAGTATGACGCTATCATAATCTTTTTTATACAACATTATCAAGTTCTGTTTTCATATTTGCTAACCTTTCTTAAAAACTTTTCGTCTTTTCATAAATGTTTTTTTTTTTAAAAAACAACCCCAAAATCAATGGGAAAGTTTTAATAAAGGGCCCAAAATAAAGGGCACACGGGACAGACAGCCACACACACAAATAGGGCAAACAGCCCTACAGCCCGGACACACACACATATGAAAACGCCCTTTCAGACAAGCAAAAGACAGTTTCCCAGGCAGTCCAGTGGGGACCAGAGACAGGGAAGAAAAAAGCACTGTGGAAAAGGGACTGGCACCATTGTTGCATGTCCTGCCCCAGTCTTGGGGCATAAAAGGATGAAGGGGGCAACAAAACCCAAAATGCCAGGTGGTCTGTCCTGTTCTACCCTTTTCCCCCTGCCTTGCCCTGCCCCGTTCCCCCGTGTGGGAAAGTCCCCGACAAACTGGGCCAACCCCGTGGGGGTTTATTTCAGCCACTGGTTTAAATGGGTTTTATATCCTTTCGGGGATTTAAACTCTCATGCCCCCCCCTGTCACCAAAATTTTACGTTCTGGGTAAATTTTTCTAACCTGTGCCAAAATAGAAAGCTTCCATCACAGTACAAATTTTTTCTTGGAGCCAAAACCCCAATCAAAACTTGTTCACCCCCCAGTCCCGTGTTGATGTGCTACTGATGCCAATTTACCATCCTGGGCCCTTGGGCAAATCTCCGTCCTTGTAAGTTTTTTCACAGTCAGGGTCCTCAATTCCCCCGTCTTTGCTATTGTCCCAAAGAATTAAAAGCAGCCCAAACAATTTTTTGGGCCTTATTTCCCATACACTTTCTCACTGTAGAGTGCATTGCTGAAGCCTGCTGCTTCTGGGTTGAAAAAACCGATGCACAGATCTGATGTACAGAGATCTTTGGGCATCTTCTCTCCTGGTTATTTCGTTGTTTTGGGCACAACACACACCACAAACACCCCCACCACACACACACAACACACAAAACAACACCCCACATGCACGCGCACACACACACCGATTACGATCTGGTACACCCCCAAGTTGTGGTGCTGTGCTGTGTGGTTTTAAAACTGAGAGAGGAAAATGAAAAGGATTTTGGGCAGACCTTGCAGTCCCCCCTCCGTCCTTCATCAAAAAAGCAGGTCCAGGTCCAGAAAATTTAGCAAGGACTTCCCTGTGGGGGGGCGGAAAAAGGGGGGATCAACCTTTTTTGCGTCCAGCCTGGAAAACCCCTTCTTGAGGAGGGTCAGGGCGGCACACTTCCCTCAGCGACCTTTGGGCCTTTTTTTTCAGGGTCTTTCGCAAAAAGGAAAATGTTGGGAAACAGTTGGGAAAAGGACACCAGGACCATTTTTGGGACAGTGCGATTTATTTTTTTTTTGGTTCCTTTTAGGTTGAAGTGGAAAAGGGGATGGATTTTGTCGAGACATTTAAAGAGTGGATATGCCCCAAACATGGCACTGGCAGTCCGAAAAATTTTTCACGTGTCTTCATCTGTCAGAAAAATAAAATGTTTTGGGGGGGGAAAAAAGAGGTTTTTGACAGGAGGGGGTGAAGTTTGAGTCCCAAAAAACGGGGAAAATACGGATAGGTACAACAGTTTTCTTTCTCAAAAGGCCCCGGGCCCTTCACCCAACCTTTCGAAGTGTATGTCTGAACATTTTAAAAATGTTTGGCACCACATCCCCCCAAGAAATCATGCCCGAGGGGAAAAAAAGCACAAAATCTGGTCAGTTCGGCCCAAGTTTCTTTGGGAGTCAATTTCTCCTTTGGTCTTTCTTAAATTTTTGTTGGTTTTCCCTTTGAACCAGGTAAAAAAGGCTTCTTCGTTTTTTTAGAAATCAGATTTTTCCAAATTACCGGTTCATTTCTGGCCAATCTAAAAGGCTATAAATGTTTTTTAGTTGGACAATGATTTTTGGGATCCCTTTTTGGAAAAGGGGACCAAAATGGGTTTGGGAATTTGAAGATTTTGTTGATGTAAAAAAACCAGACGAAATTTTTTTTTGTTGTGCAAAGTATTTTTAAAACCCCCGCCCAGTTGTTTGTTTTAAAACGGGCCCAAAAATACCAAAGAAAATCCTGCATGAAAAGGAAAAGGTTGGCTGGCTGCTTTCTGGGTTTTGTCAATCTTTGATACATCTTTTTTAGGGAAAAAGGAAAAGTAGGTGAACACGTCGAGGAGGAAAAAAATACTGTAAGCAGTATGGGCCCCCCATTGACACGAGGTTGCAGTTGAGGATTTGAAGGTATTAAAGTGAAAACATGACGTAATTTTTTAAAAAAAACACAGCCCTTCAAAAAAGGAAGATTTGGGCCCAATTTTTTAGAGATGATGCAGTCTATTGGCTCAGAATCAAGGTTTTGTCCACAATGAAAGTTGCCCAGTTGTTCTACGTTTGGGAGGAAGAAGGAAAGGGAAATTTCCCCTTGTG
>CM054162.1:40301229-40321172 GCA_028751875.1 Rapana venosa
TTTGGGGGACGTTTTGCGGCATTAACCTCCTGGACAATGACATCAATGACTCACCAACAACTTCAATGAGGCAGTCAGGAAACAGCAGAGGAGGTTTCTCGGTCGTCAGAGGAATAAACCCCAGCCATGGACTACCATGACATCTTGGACCTCTGCGATACAAGAAGGCATGAAACCAACCAGGTCTTCCAACCTAAAGAATACCGGAGGCCAACAATCTCGTGAAGAAGTCAATGTTTAAAGGCCAGAGAGAAGTGGATCAGTGATCAATGTGATGAGATCGAAAAAAACATGAAAGTGGGCAACAGTAAAAAGGCATACGACACCCTGAAGAAACTCACAAAACCACTTCAAACCAAATCATCAGTCATTGAAGACAGCTCCGGAAACCTCCTCACAGAAAGCTCAGCTGCATTGAAAGGTGGTCTGAATATTGTCAGAACTGTACAACTACCAATACAACCTGACAAGAGCATAATAGAAGAGAAAGCAGCAACATCAAGAGCACCCTCGCCATTACCTATACTGAGGAAGAAGGGGAAGAAGCCATCCGCAGCTTACCAGTAGGAAAGTCCAGGAGCAGAAAATTATACCAGCAGAGTTTGCTCAAGCATGGTGGCGAAACAGTCATCACATATGTTACAGCTATCTGTCAGAGATTTGGGAGACAAAACAGTGGCCAACAGATGGACACAATCACTCATCATACCCTGCCCAAGAAGGGGAATTTACGCCAATGCCAAAACTATAGAACAATCAGCCTCATCAGCCACGCAGCAAGATCATGCTCAAAGTTATTTGAATCGACTCAAGAAGGAGGCGAAGAACACTTGCAGAGGAACAAGCTGGGTTCAGGGCAGGCAGGAGCACAATCGAACAGATTTTACTGCCACATCATGATGGAAAAACATCTTCAACATCAGAGAGCCCTGTTCCAAACTTCATCGACTTCAAGAAGGCTTTTGACAGGTATGGCACGAAGGCCTGTGGCAGGTCCTCAGAATGTTTGGCATTGAAGAAGGACTAGTGCAAACCATTCAAACACTATACAACACGCAAGCAGTGCAGTCCTTCTGAACCAATCAGGTCGGGACTACTTCAAATCCACAGTTGGGGTCCGACAAGGATGCCTGTTATCTCCAGTCCTGTTCAATCTGTTCTTGGAAAAACATTTGAGAGAGACCCTCATGACTTCACCCTACCATCTCCATTGGCGGCAGACCCCTCAACAACTTACGGTTTGCGATGACATTGACCTCATGGGCGGAAGTAACACAGAGCTGCAAGATCTTACGACCAGACTTGAGAACAGAGCTGGAGCATATGGGATGGAGGTGAGCTCGGAGAAAAGTAAAGTACTTGTGAACAGCACGAGCAATGCCACCGCTAAAATTTACATGAACGGCCAACACTGGAGGGTAGACGCTTTTAAATACTCGGCGCTACACTCACAAAGGACGGGCGATCGACGACAGAAATCAAAGTCAGACTAGCCCTGGCAACATCTTCCATGACAAAACTCACCCCCATATGGAAAAGTAAAGAGATCAGTTTCCAATCAAACTAAAGCTCTACAAAGCCCTAATTCAGTCGATCCTGCTGTACGGAAGTGAAACCTGGACTTGGGATTTGCTAAAAACAGCAAAGGAATCCAGTCATTCGAAACAAAATGCCTAGAAAACTACTGGCAATCTGGAGAGAACGAAGCCCAACGATTTGTCAAGGTCAAATAACACGGCTGGCAGGTCCACAGGACCCCTTCTCACCATCGTCAGGAAGAAAAGCTGACTGGTTCGGCCCACGTCACCCGCCACAACATTGCCAAAACGTTACTGCGGGAAACACTCGAAGGTGGCAGAAGGAGGGGAAGACAGAACAAGTCATGGATGGACAACATCAGAGAATGGACCAGGATGAATGACTCGGCACTACTGCGCAGAGCCGAGGACCGAGATGGATGGAGGAGGCTTACCACGGCATCGTCTTTCATGTCTCCCCCACGACCGCCAAGGTCACGGGTCTGATGATGATGATGACATAATGTTAGGCTTCATGAATACCTAACATCTAAATATGCATTGTGGGTTGACTTAAGATCAACAGATGATGATAAGCTGCATGGTTCAGGAAGACGCATTGAAAACGGCTCAGAAGGAATAACTATACAAATAGAGAAAGAGCAAGAAAATGATGAGCCCATAAAAATATATCTATTTGTAGTGATGGATGCACAGCTCACATAGAAGGAACAGACAAAAAAGAAGTTGTTTACTATAGACCAGCAAAGGTTTTCTACCAAAAGAAGACACTGCTCTCTAATATGCGGGCAGATGGCTGTGGCAAGACTGTATTTGTTTTAGTTTATTACAAACAGTGTACAAAAATCATTTCGAGTTCATTGTTATAATTGTCCAACATCCCAAAAATAAAACATACAGGAGAGAAATTTATTTGGCACATGAGAATAAAATTATTTTTTAATCCCTCTGAAGGCTAAGCAAGTGTTTAGAATCTATTACAGGCTCTTTGAAATAGGCAGACCTTTTTTAATAGACGACTGTCAGCAGAGCGTGACATTGTTAAAAAAAGGAAAAATAGTTTGTTAAGTCGCTTTCGTGGGAGACATGCACAGATATCTGTTTGGTTGCTGACACAAAAATATAATTAGCATATTAAAAGAATCCCGTGAAAAAAATCAAAGTCGTTGTAATTTTTCACATGAAGACAGAGATGGGTTTAATAATTGCATTCGGGAGAATGATGTTATTACAGACGGAAAGAAAGAAAAAGGGAATAAAACAAAAAATGAGGAGTCAAAGCATAGTAAACTAATACTCTAACAGACCACCCGGGACTAATTACTGTGTAGTGTAAAACCCAATAGCTATTTTTTTTTTTATACAAACACACAAGAAATGCAGACAGCCAGAACCAAAAATACACACCATACCTCTCACACACAACCACACATAATACACTGTGCTATGAGCGTAGGCTACTGCTGTGTGTTGTATTGGCAACATGCCACAAATTTTTTTAACACAGGCGCAAAATGGAGTGGGTAGTATTTTCCCATCAGTAGGAAGGTTTATATTTATTAATTTTCACTCTTTTTATCGCCCTTCGGGGCAGCCCCGTGGGGGAAATCGGAATGCTTAGACTGGGCAGGCAGGCGAGCAGGCAGGCACGGGTTCGAATCCCGGGAGGGTAGCAGTAAGTACAGGTCCCATAATTTATATATTTATGTGTTGTGTTGTGTGGACTTGTTTGTGCTGTTAAGTGTTTGTGTGGGTTTTGTCCTGTTTGTACTATGTTGTGTTGTGTGAGTGTGTATTATGTTGTCTGTTATGTGTTTTTGTGAATGCGTGTGGTTGTGTGAATGGTGTGTCGGCATTCCAACAGTTTGAAAGCCGGAAATCTTCTCCGCTACCCAAGCTCCGTTGAAGTGTCCTCCCAAATTTCTTTTTCGTAGGAGCTGGGTAGTGGGAAGGTTTTGCACTTTTTTAAAATAAAAAAATTTAGCATAAATCAAATAATAAAGAAGAAGTTTAGTTTTTTTTAGTATTTTTGTATAAGTTCTTGAAGATATTGTTTAGCAAAAATTCCCTAATTTTATTTGTTTGTCATTAGAAATAAATTAGTATTCTTTCGTTTTTGTAGAGAGATAGGGTTAAAGCGAGTCAAGGTAAATGCTTAGTTTTTTATATAAAACTATGCAAATTTTTGGTCCGATGAGGCAAGCGAATCGGGCCAAAAGTTGCTGGTTTGGGATAAACAGTAAGTGGTTGAGCTGATCAGCTTTTACCCTATCTCTCCATACCAAAATAATATTAAAATCATTTTAACAGCAGCGGCATAAGCAGAGAGCCACCAGTCGGTAATGTTGGTGGTGGTAGGATGTGTTGGTGGTGGTGTATGGTGACAGTAGGTGGGTAGTGGTGCAGGCACCTGCAGAGCAGTGATAGCTGTGATTGCCACACAGTGCTATACACACCACAACGCTGGTCTGTTGGTAAGTAAAAGCAATCAATCGTAATATTGTCATCACAAAAATTTAACACCAATCAGTTGCTTCAGTTGGAAGTAAGCAGTCCCCCCACTTGTTAAATAAAAACAATGAAATGTATTCAAATAGGGTCTTTTATCCGCATGAAGCACTGACATATTGCTCCATATGCATTCTCTTCTCTCTCTCACTCTCTCCATCTCTCTAGCTCTCTCTCTCGCTCTCTCTCTCTCTCTCCTCTCTCTCTCTCTCTCTCTCTCTCATCTCTCTATCTATTTCTCTCATCTCTCTCTCTCTCTCTCTCTATTCATGCCTTTCTAGTGGTATAGTTGATGGGGGACAAGCAGAGAAGTGTGAGAAGTATATCAGGAGACAAGATGATGAAGACCTCACACACACACACACAACAGAGACAAGGTGCTGCTCAGTGAGGTATATGAAGGAGTTGTAACGCAGTTCAGTGACAGCAGTTGTGTGTGTGTAAGACAGACAACATCAGCTCGCTGACATTGGGTCAGTCTGGTCATTCAGCCTCTTCAGTCAGGTTAGTTAGGTCAGTAGGATGGCCTGCCTCTTCTATGTTTGCTTTCTGATGACTTTTCAGACTAGTTGATGGGGACCTAGGGACACCTGCAGTGCGAACACTGTTTGCAGCACACAACTGGAGTTCACATGAGGTCTGTACAATGCAGGAGGCGGACTGAGAGACCCTCCTTTCTGATGTAGACCTGAGTACCTGGTATCTCTGCTGCACAGCCGGCAGTTGTAGGTCAGTTAGCTGGTGAGTGAGAGAGAGGAGGGAGAGAGAGTGAGAGAGAGAGACCGAGAGCGAACGCTGATGAGTTGAGAGAGAGAGAGAGAGAGGAGAGTTCCACACAGAATTTTGGAGTCAGTGGATAATTGTGCTAGGGGAGATTCCAGCCCTACCTCCATTCCTCAGGAAAAAGACCTCTGTTACATGTTATTTATTTGAGATATTAGAATGAACGGTGTAAAAAAACAACAAATTAGTTCTAAAATAACGTTTTTGCTTTTTTTTCCTTCTTCACTCTGAGTTCTGAGTTTCAGCTTTGGTGAGATGCTGCTGTGCAACTAAGTTTTTGCCCCCATCAAGGTGGCAGCATTGCAGCTGTGGCTATAAACTTCATCATTTTTGGAATGGAAAAATCTTTTGTTTTTTATAAAGGGCTAACATTAAACACTATGTTCTACCAACAATCTTTCTCATTCTCTCTCTGTTCGGTCTGTCTGTGGGTCTGTGTGTCTGTTCTCTTCTCTCTCTCTCTCTCTCTTCTTCTCTCTCTCGCTCTCTCTTTCTCATCTCTCTCTCTCTCTCACTGTCCCGCTCTCTTTCTGTTGAGACTTTAAAACGTGGGCCCCCTGTGTGAATCGCACGTAGACATCTGCGGAACCCGTTTATATCCTGTTCCGCTTTTGAAAAGAGTAGGCATTGGGTGCCGGTGGGAACAAAGGACTAATTTTACGAAAACGCTTTACACACGGGAAATAGTGGTAAAAAGCTCATGAGTGCCTTTTTACATATCCTCGTTTATAAAGAATAATTAAATTAAATTCAAATTAAATTCAAAATCTCTATGTCTCTCCTTAGCCTTATCTGTCTCTTCTCTCAAACATTTAGCCTCTCTCTCTCTCTCTCCTCTCTAGATCTCTCTCTTTGAGTATGAGATTACACCTAATATTAATTATTATTTTATACTGGATTGTAAACACGTTTTTTGTGTCATATTGCACATGCTGGTTTGCCCCTGCTTCTTAATAATAATAATAATAATAATGTATGGAATTTATATAGCCGCTGAATCTTGTAAAGCAACAAATCAAAGCGAATATATCAATGCCACTGTCCATTTAGTACAGATCAGATCATTTTCCTCTTTTCCTAACAGAGATTGAATAGCCGGATTTTTTTCTATTGTGGTGTGGGATCAGTTGTTACTATGGGACATTGTGTGGCATGGCATAGTGTCACATGATATGCTACTGTTAGGGTATGGTATGGCAGGACAGCATGGGAATGGCACTGTAAGTGTGGTACATGACTGACATACGCTATAACGTCATTGTGGGGGTAGTCAATCCTGTGGTACTAGTCATACTTTATTCACACACATACACACAGTATACTTGAAACTTGTGGTGGTAGGTGACATTTGGTGTGTAGAATGCAACACAGTGCTTACACACGACATTGATGGTGTCTGCACCAGACTATTTTTTGTTAATTTTGCATTTAGAACTGTTACCTTACAGTCTGTTGACAGTTCTCTATCGACAGAAAAGTTCTGAAACTAGAACATCCTCCGTTGAGCCTCCTTCAATAGTGTGTTTAGCATCCTGTAGCATCAAGAAAGACAATGAGTGTGATTAGCGATCCTTGTAGAACAGAAAGCCCACTGAGTGTGCATTAGCTTTCCATGTGGCACAGAAAGCACTAAGTGAGGTTTAGCCTATCACCTGTAAGAACAGATAGCCCACAGAGTGTGCATTTAGCTATCCATGTGGCAACAGAAGCCCACTGCAGGACATTTAATAACAGAATGGAAGCATCGCCGAGTTGTCAGAGGGTTCGGGAGTACTTGGCACAGGGTCGCCTTGTTCTTTGAAGCTGCTCTTCTGCTAAAGAGGAACTGCAGATATTTCTCTCTCTTCAAGTGTATACTCACAAGTGGAATTCCTTTTTCTTTTCCTGCCAACAAACGACAACTAGCAGACCTTCATTGTGGAAGTAACCTGAGTGCTGAGCACAATGCTGCATCTTCACTTTGTAATTGGGCATCTTCCTCTGTTTGAAGCTGTGTTTGGTATATTTGTTATTATCGTGTTTGTCACTGATTATCCTTCAAAATCCTCAACTACAACCTCTGTGTCAATGGGTGTGTCATAACTTCTGGACTGTAGTTTTGTCCTCAACGAGTTCATGTACTGTCAATTAATTCATACGAATGGATGTCATCAAAGAGGTGACATACCAACAGATATCAGCCAGGCCAGCCTGTTCTATTGCTGTGCAGCTGGAGTTCATGTTAGTTTTGGCGCTTTAACAAGCAACTGGGCTATGGTGTAAATGCGTTGCACAACATTGATTTCGGCTGGCTTTTTACATCAGACTATATCTGCGGATTTCCAACACATTGGTACTCTTCCAGGGATCCTGGGAATCATTGTCTCAACTAAAAAAGAGTTATAGCCCTTAAACTGGGCAGAAATGAGACAGTAAACTGGAAAAGATCAGATTTCCATATTCAAATACGAAAGAAGCCATTTACTGGTTCATAACAGGAATACCAGAAACATTCTTCAGCCTGACCTATTGAGGAAAGGAGACTACCAGAAACATGTGTCCTGAAACTGACCAGCTTGTGTGCTGTTTTATGCAGGCATGATGTTCTTGCTGGGATATGTGGTTCGTCGTATCATTATTTCAATTGTTCGACATGACACTTCTGGCCATGGCTCTGTAAGATGGTCAGCCAATGAAGAAAGTAGTGGATGTACCTATCCGTTATCTTCCGCTTTTTGACACAATACTTCTGCGCCTACTGTCATTCACTCATTTTTCCTTACACAACATTTTAGTTACGTGACAGATGAAGACATCTTAAGATTCTGCTGATGCCAAGTGCCATGCTTGCATGTCCACTCATTATGGTCTCAGAAATATTACGATCCCCTTTGCCACTTTTCAACACTCTCACCAAATATAATCGCACTAGCGCCTAAAGATCGGGTTGGGGTCCTATTCAGACTGTTTTCAACAGTTCCAGTTTGCGGAAGAGCTGAAAAAAGAAGGCACCAGGTCGCTGTGGGAAGTGTGTGTCTAACCTCTCTCACAGAATGGGTTTCCAGGTTGGACGGACAAGAAGGATTGATGCTCTCCTTTCATGGACCCCACAGGAAAGTTCTGCTGGTTTTTGGACTTGACCTTTGCTCTTTGATGAAGAAGGACTGGTGGGTGGACTGCAAGGTCTGACCAGATCCTTGTTCATGTTCTTTCTCAGTATTGATCCACACAGCAGCTGCAGCCACTACTTGTTGGTGGTCAATGATCGTGATTTCTGTGTGTTGTGGTGTGTGTGTGTGTGTGTGTGTGTGCTGTGTGTGTGTGTGTGTGTGTGTGCCTATGTGTGTGTGGTGTGTGTGTTGTGGGTGTGTTTGTGTGTGTGATGCCACACTAGAAAAAGCCAGGACAGAATAGAGAAGATTGCACAAAGATTCCTGTTCATAGAGCAGCGCATCAGATGTTTCATACCCAGAAGCAGCAGGATATACTGCAATGCATTCGTCTGTGAGCGTGAATTAGGGAATATGGACACAGAATGATTGTCGCTGTGATTCATTGGACATGTGGCAAAAAGATGGGGTTGACGTGGTCATGACTGTTTCAAAATTTGACAAGGATAGAGAGATGACACGGTCGTATGGTCACTGGCATAGTAGCACATCAACACAGGATATGGGAGTGTTACAAGACTGATTGTGTGGTGGCTGGCACAATAAATAGTTATAATGTGATGTGGAACGTTCTATTTTGGGCACAGGTTAGAAAAATTACCCTGAAATTAGATGCTGTGACAGGAGGGTGGTCATGAGGATGTTACATGGCTGATAGGAAGGTCAGTCATTTGACCTGTGGCTGAAGATGACCCCTACTGTGGTAGGTCAGTGACAGGAATACTCACATTGGGGAACAGGGCAGGGCCATGCAGGGGTAGGGTAGTACAGGACTGGACCACCTGGCACTTTGTGTTTGGCTCCCCATTCTCATCGTTGTCAGTTGCACATGACTGTGAGGTGAGGACATGATACAATGGTGCCAGAGCTTTTCCACAGTGCTGGTTGTTCTTTCCTGTTCTGGTGCCGTCTGTGATGCTGCCTGTGTGTCTGTCTGACTGCTTGACTCTAGGTCTGTTTGCATATGTGTGTGTGTGTCTGTCTGTTGGTCTGTTTTCATATGTGTATGTGTGTGTTTCGTCTGCCTGTGTGCCATTCATTGTCTTCTGTTGTACATTTCAATTGATTTTGCATATGATTTTGATTAGTTAGAACAAATTTATATGGTATTGACGCAATGGGTTTTGATTAGATAATGAAAGGTTTAGCAAATTTGGGAAAATAAACTTGATTACTGTTGTTAAAAAAACAGAGCTTTGATGATGATGACTGCTTTCATAACTCATACTTAGTTGTAGTAGTTAGTTTTGTTAAAATATCTCATTTTGGAGGAAATAATACTTTTCATTTTTCTCTATGAAAATATAATTTTTCCTTCTGTATGTAGTTGTCAGCTTGCCTCCCCACCCCCCCCCCCCCGTTCACCTTCCTTCCACATTCCATTTGTATTAAATTTTTTTCATTTATAAAAAATTTCAACTTTTTCCATGTGGATTTTTCAAAGTTGTATTTTCTGTGTTTTTGTAAAATCGTCGTTATTTATAGTCTTTTCTACGTTCCATTCGGAGTTTGTTTATTTATTGAATATGTTTCAGTTTCTCTGTATAAGACATAATTAATTATTTTTGGTGTGATATTTGCATGGGAATGACTAGGGTGGATTTACGTGCGATATTTTCATAGGATTAAGCGGAAGGCATGTTTCACTTTTTCCCTTTTTCTTCTGTCAGCTTGTGTTCACTTTGGTCAAACTGTAAATTAAGAAATAGCTTGGAGGGTTTCCTTGAAGTTAAGTGTCATTCAGCTGTTGTGGGCAATGGGTCCTGTAGCTTTAAAGGCTGAGTCGGCAGCCATGAGCTAGTTTCTTGGGGATTGTGGTTTCATCAGACGTTCTGATCTGTGTTATCATATAAATAATGAAAGTATGTTAGACTTTTTGTCTGCTGACTGTTGTTGAATATGGTTGTGGACTGTCTTTACCTGCTGAGTGCACTGGTTTAGAATGGTGACTGGTGTGTCATGTGTTTTCTGTTGTCTGTTATCCATGTTTGTAGGAAGCATATTTGCTAAATCCCTCTATTCTCACAGGGCTACCAAAGTGTTACTTAGTGTTGCAAATTAGGCCTATGTTTTGTTTAATGCTACAGTGTGACATGGTCTGTGCTATCAATATAGACATGCCATAGCGTGACATGATCTGTGCCATCAATATAGACATGCCATAGTGGGACATGGTCTGTGCCATCAATATAGACATGCCATAGTGGGACATGGTCTGTGCCATCAATATAGACATGCCATAGCGTGACATGGTCTGTGCCATAGTCGATGCCATCAATATACACATGCCATAGCGTGATATTGTCTGTGCCATGCTCTGTGCCATCAACATAGACAATGCATAGTGCGATATGGTCTGTGCCATCAATATAGACATGCCATAGTGAGACATAGTCTGTGCCATCAATATAGACATGCCATAGCTTGACATAGTCTGTGCCATCAATATAGACACGCTACAGCGTGACATGGTCTGTCCCCTCAATAAAGGATTGTTGATATACCATAACATGATAAGCTCTGTTCAATTTGAAGAGGGTGGATAGACATTGAACGTCATTCGTCTGAAAGCTGAGAGATGCAAGGAGCGGAGGAAGCTGGACGTAAAATCTATAGTGGTGTCCATGCGGTCAACCAGACTATACATGGGATATGTGATAGGGATTGTAAGTATTTACATTATTTTTTATTGTAGCACTTTAAGTCAGGGCAGATTTTCTCCATCAAATTTGGGATGCACTCCCTGGGGAGAGTACATTGCCTCAAGAGCAATGCCACCATTATCTTCTTTTTTTTTCCTGTCTGTATCTGTATCTGTTTCCCTATCACAGTGCTTTCCCCTCCCCTCAATTTTGCCAGGGACAACTCTCTTGTTGCCATGGATCCTTTTATGTGCGTTAAATAATTATGTGTAACACATGAGACCTCAGTTTATCGTCTTATCCAAAAGACTAGCACCCAGACCTCAACTCATGGTCTAATGGATGGGGAAAAGTTTCGGGCCAAAACAGGAATCGAACCACCACACACTTCTGACCCACACCTTTTGACTTTTTGCTTTCTAGGCAGGCCACTTACTCTAGACCACTGACCCACTTCATAACTGTGAGTAAGGAAATGAGAGGTAACAAGGAAGAGAGGGACAAGCTGTAGATAGTTTTTCTATGGAAAAAAACAAAGGGAAACTGGCCAAAAAAAGCTGCATTGAAAATTTTTGAAACTATTGGGTGCAAAAATCCACCTGCACATGATTCCCAAATAAAAAAATCTTTTTTTTCGGGAAAAAACATGAACTCTCAAATCAATTAGAAAAAAAAAGTAAAAAGAAATTTCACAAATGTAAAAAATTGTCATTTTAAAAAATTTAAACTAAAAAATCAGAGCTCATTTGGAAGAAAAGGAATTCCCCAAAAACCTTTTAAAATTTAAAAACAAGGGAAATGAAAAAACAAAATAGGGATCTCCTCTTTTCTCTCCCCCTCTCCCCTCTCCCTCTCTCTCCCCCATCCCCTTCCCCCCTCCCCCTCCTCTCTCCCCCCAACCTCTTCTCTCTTTCATCAACTTCTCTCCAAATCCTCCTTCTTTCGCGCCCTTGCAGGGCATTTTTGGGACTTTTTGGGTGAAATTCGTGCGTGTGTGGGTTTGAAATGTGGTGCTGCTTTGGGGGTTTTTGTGTGTCCCGCGGGCGTATGTGTGTGGGGTGTTGGGGGTGCCGGGCGTGAGTGCGTGCGTGTGGGGTGTGCGTGCGGGGTTTTTTGGGGGCGTCCCCTGGTTGGTGGGGGCTTTGGTGTGGGTGCCAATTTTCTTTTGCGGTGTGTCCATGTAATTTGGGTGCATATGGGGGGGGAGAAGAGGAGCAAAACAAAAAAGGTTGAAATTTGGGGATTTGGGTTTTTTTCACTTTTTTTGGAAAAGAAAGAGTTAGGGATCAGCCCCAAAAAAAATGTAGGGGACATGGAACCCCAAAACAAAAAGACCGGTGAAATATAAAGTTTTTGGGGTTGTTTTTTACCCTCCTCCCCCCTTTCCCCTTTTTGAAAATGGGCGAAAGTGTTAGCACCAATTCATCGAATCCAAAGAAAAAACACTTCACCATGTCACAACCCATCCCATGTCGACAATTTGGGCTGAAAAATTATACATCTGTATTTCTAAAAATTAAATGTTTTTGTGCCCGGGTCCCGTTCCACCCCTCCTTGTAAATGGGTTTTAAAAACACTTTTTAACAATAAAATATTGTCATTGTCATTGCCCATTCTCCCTCTCTCTCCCTCTCACTCTCCCCTCTTCTCTCTCCTCTGCCCCCACATCCCCCTTTTTTAAGTGGTAAAAACTGATGGGGGAAAAGGGCAGGAAAAAGTGAGCAATATCATGCCCAAAAAAAGCAGACCACACACACACACACACACACACACAAACACAGACGGGAGTGAGTGTTTTTGAAGGAGTTGTAGCCACTGTTAAATGACAGCAGGGTGTGTGTTGTGATTGGTGCCCAAGACACCTTTTCAGCCTCTACATTTGGTCAGCCCTTGTCACCCAACTCTACAGCCCAGGAAAATAGGCCCAGTAGGCACCCTTTCCCTCTTTTTTTTCCCTTTTTCTTCGATCCCTTTCAGACAAGCCCTAAATGACCGGGGACACCTGCATGCTGGACCACTGTTGGGCAGCCCCAACCGGGGTTCACCTAAAGGGCTGTACAATCCCGGAGGCGTGACCGGAGAAGACCCCTTTTTCTCGGGATGAAAGCCCCTTAGTACCTGAAACCTCTGCTGCACACCAGCATTTAGCCCGGGTACTGGTTGGGAGCCCGAAAAAGAGAGATACAGTCAAAAAAGAAAAAATGGGATTTTTGGGGGGATACGTGCTTGGAAGATTCCCAGCCAAACCCCCCCTCCCTCGGGAAAAAAACCCTTTCTGTTACAATTATTTTTTTTGATATATACAAAAAATGGTAAAAAAAAACAACAATTAAAATTAAAAAATAACGATCTCTGCTTTTTTTTTCCCTTCTTTACTATGATTTTCTAGGCCCAAGCAAGGGGGCAAGGGTCTCTTTTAAAACAATTTTTTTTTCCCCACCATCAATTTTCCCAGCATTGCAGGTGGCTATAAACCTCTCATCATTTTTAAAACAGGGAATTTAAATTTTTTAAAAATAGGTAACATAAAAAAATTTTTTAAAAACCCAATAAACCCTCCTCACTCTCTTCATTCCTTTCATTTTTAAAAACTTCTACTCTCCTCTCTCCCCTTTTCCCCTCTCTCTACCCTCTCTCTTCCGATGAGACTATAAACCGGGGCCCGAAATGTTAAACCGTTCTGTTTTTTTAAAAATTGTAAACCATTTTTTGGCCGGTGGGAACATATAAAACCCAATTTTAAAAAACTGAAATACACACGGGAATTTGGATGTAAAAAAGACATGAGTGTTTTTTTTCCAAATTGTCCTTGAAATGAAAAAAAAATAAAAATAAAATAAAATAAAAAAAAAAAATCTTTTCCTCTCTTTGCCCTCTGTCTCTCTTCTCGTCTCTCTCTCCTCCCCAAACACACAAAACACACACACACAAACCCTATCCACACACACAAATTTAAAAAAAATTTTAATAAAAAAAAATAATTTTTAATAAATGGACTTTAAAAACGCTAAAATTTTGTAAAAAAAAAAACCCAAATCGAAGCGCTTCCACTCAATCATTTACAGGCGGGCAGCTCCCCCAAAAACATAATGACAACAGATTTCAAACCAATTAAAAGCGCGCACCACGCACACCCAAGCACGCACACACACACACACCACACAACACACAAAACGGAAACCCAAAACTTAGAAGGTGAAAAATGCTGTTGAAAATTAGGGGCAATATGTGGGGGAAAGTTTCAGGTAGGAAACAAAGGGGGTTTTTAAGGCGGATTTTGGGAAAATTTAAATAAGGCTTTTTGGGAAAAAAAAATGGGAAAAGGGGGGAGGTCATTCCAAGGGGGGTGGACCAGAAAAAAGAGAAAAAAGCGACGGGCCAAACCCGTTGGGGTTTTGGAATCCGGGGTGTTTCCCAAAACCACAAAGTATCTGCGGCTGAAAAGAAGGGAACGGGATGGGTGTACAAAAGGGAAGACATTTAAAAGAGAAAGAGGTTCAGATTTTGGGGAGACATTTGAAACAGGGGGTATTTATTTTAAATCCGTTCCCCTGTGAGACAGGGGAACCAATTTAAGAGAACGCAGAAGAGGGATGAAAGTGTTCAGATTTTTTCTTTTTTAGGAAACCCTCGACCGCAGAAATTTTTTTATCGTTGAAGGAGTTGGGAAAAGATTATGCGGAAGGCCAGCCCAAAAAAAAAAATACGTATCAAACGTGAAAAAAGAGAGAGGGGAAAAACTTGGGGAAATTGCAACAGTTTGGGCAGATCTTTGGCCCAATCACGCTTTTGCCCATAATTAAAGTTTGCAAAAACTGGCAGGTCCGGGGGTTTAAATTTTATATAAAAAGTTTGTTTGTCAAAAAACTACTCCCAAATTCTTCACAAAAATTTTGGGCAAAGGAACTGGGCGTAATTTCCGAATTTTATTGAAGTTTTTGCAATAAAGGGAAAATTTTTGTTGGGGCCCTATGAACATGGCTTCAGGGTTTTTTGAAAATAAGTTGAAAAATTTTTCTGAGTCAACCAGTTTTTGAATGTCTTGAAGGCCGGGGAGACATATTTGGGGGGGAAGGGGGAAGGGGGGGGAAGGGCAAGTTTTCAACAGTCGCTGCACTAAAAGCTTTAGTAAAAATTTGGGATAGAAAAAAAGATAATCAATAAGGGGGGTTGTTTATTATATGTTCGAGTGGAACAGTGTAGAGAAAAAGAAAAACCCGGCCCGGACGATCCCCCGCGGGGCTCCACATTCCATTTTGGAAAAGGTTTTTTTATTGAATTTTTTTTAAAAATAACTTTCTGGAACCGGTCTTTGAGGTATGAATTTAAACCCCGGTTTAGGGCTGGCCCCTTAATAAACCCAAAAGTAAATTTTTTAGGCTAGAAAAAAAGAATTGAGTGACCAAGGTTTTCAAAACCCGCAGATAATCCAAGAAGAAAAGGGGGGATGAGAAATTTTTTCCTGGGTCAGAAGTAAGTAAATTTTATCCCAAATATGGACTAGGGTGGTTTCAGTCCCTGTGGGTTTGGGGGGATAGGCAGACAAAAAATGGGAAAAGATCATTGGAATGAAAAGGGGAACCCGTTGACTGTTTTAGAACAAATTAAATTTTTAGTACTTTAAAAGACAAAGGGTTTTAAAGGTTTGAGAAAAGGGCCCATAATTCTTCAAAAGTTGGGAACCCAAAGGTTTGTGCTTTTTCAGTAAAAAAGGTGTGACTATTGCTGTTTTTAAAAGCTGATGGAAAAAATTTTTCCCACCAAGAGATGAGTTTAAATATTTTAGTGTAAATTTGGCCAAAAAAGTTTGGAAGGCATTGTGAGAAAACAGGGGCAGGTAAAAGGGACAAGGTCGCATGTTTTAAAAGTCATTTCCTTTAGAGTTTTTCATGATTTCTTTTCACTTGGGGGGGATGGGGGGAAAAAGATAAGAGTGGGCCCGTGTCCCGGGGTTTAGGAAAGGGGCAGGCTGGGAAATGAAATTTTTATCCCCAAATTTTTGGGGAAAAATGTTTCGAACTTTTTCCTTAAAAAAAAGGGAGAAAATAAGGGGGGAATTCAAACAGGCTGTGGGATTTTGGGAGAGGAGTTGTTTTTTATAGAAACCCCAAAAGGAATTTGGGGTTTAAAAGAGGGAAAAAAGAGATTTTTATGGATTTTTAGGGACCTGAGAATTTTGGGAAGAAATTTTTGTAAATTTTGCATTTTCTGAATGGATTAAGAGTTTGACTTTTGTTTTATTTTGTTTTCGGGAAAAACTTTTTGTTATTTCGGGGGTTTTTACATCCGCCACTGCCATTTTTAGCTGCCGGCGTTTGCACTTCGCAAACAAGATTTCGGGGGGTTTTTACCATGGGCCCCAGGGGCTGTCAGGGGGAGAAGGGTCAGTAGGAAAGTGGGATGCCCCCCAATCAAACATTGGGGAAGGAAAAAAGTGGTTTTAGTGGGTCAAGGGTCAAATTGGTCCCCAAAATTTTGTGAAAAACGGTTTGGAACTTGGGAAAAGAAAGGAAAGAATGTCTAAAGGGGCTTAAAGAAATTTGGGCGAGTTTAAAAATTTCTTCTTTCTGAAAGGGTTTTGGGATGTTTGAGAAGGAAAAAAATAGCGGGGAAAGACAGAAAAGCAGTTTTGTTGGGGGACAGAAACAGAATGTAACAAGATTGAATAAAACATTAGTAATCAACCAGTCCCCAATAAGAAACCCCCTCTGTGCGTTCTTTTGTTTAACCCCTTGAGAGAGAAAAAAGGTTTTACAGAAAAAAGAAAGACTTTTTCAAAAAGGGGAAAGACTGGGTTTTCGAAGTGGGAAATTTTAAGTCACCAAAAAATTATAAAGTTTAGTGGGGAGAGAGGGTGAGGGGGTCGAGGAGTGACTGGGAATTATTTTTTGGGGAAAAAGAGAAGGGTTTTAGTTGTTTCAAAGGGTGGGGGGTGGGACGTAAAAAACAGCAGATATAAAAAGAATGGCCAGGGAGGTTGAATTGATTTCGCAAACTTCAAAAAATTCAAGTGAGAATTGAAGGTTTTTGACTGAAAAAAAGATGGGGTTTTCCAATAATTTTTTTGGCTTTGAGAATGATGGAAACCCCCCTCCCTTTTGAGAGAAGTCGGGGGGAAAAAAATGGGTTTTTAAAACCAAAAGGAGCCCGGGTTTTTTTATTTTTTGCTCATAACCCCTTAGTTTTAAACCAAGTTTCGGGAGGAAGGTTTAAAAGGGAATGTTTTTTTCAGAAATAAAAACAAATTTTGTAGCGGGTTTTTTTATTTGGGGCAGACAACTGCACAATTTAAAAACAAACGAAGGAGAACTGAAGGGGGTGGGAGGGTTTGAAGAATTTAAAAGTGGTTTTGGGGCAAGCAACAGGGGGAAAAGGGGCGAAGGGAGGGGGGGAAAAAAAAATCGGCTACAGAAGAACAAACAAATTTTGGATGGTGAATCAAAAGTAAAGATGGGAAAAAACTGGCTAATCAGGGTTTTTTTGTTTGAAACACAAACATGATAAACATCAACAACATCAAAACAAAACCCTTAACAGAGTCAAAAAACAAAAAAACATGAACAGCTGAAGGGGCGGGGGGATGGGACAAGGGGAAGAAGCATTGTCAGGTAACAAAAGTGACAAACAAGGTGGGAAAAGGGGACCCCCAGGAAGGGGAATCCACCCAGCTGCGTTTACTTTTGGCCGCCCCTTCCGTCTGGTTTTTGCAGCGATAATGCCCCAAATGGGGAAGTCTGCTTAAAAACAGGAGCAAAACGGGTATTTTTTTGATAAAATTCAAGGGGGCGAGATAGCCTAATTTTCGCAGCTCTCACCCAAGGGAGCGGGGAAAAACAAAACACTAACTTGAAATTTTTGGGGGGTGTCAGTTCAATCAAAGGCAATTTTTGAACGCAGAAAGGGCCCAATTAAAAAGGGGCACGAAGACCACAAAAGTCAGGGAAACCAATTATAATTTGAATCGGGAAAATTTTTAACAATTTAAACAAAAAAGAAAAAATTAACATTCGAAAAACCCCAAAAAGTAATAATAACAAAAAAAAAAAATGTTTTTTGACCAAAAAAACTCAGGGTTTAAAACACGAACAAAAGATGTTAAAAATTTCTTGAAAGGAACCAAAAAAACACACACAACCAGCATTCAAACAGAAGCTACAAAACAGTGCCCCGGGGCCCACAAAACGCCAAAAAGGGAGATCATTCCCTTTGATCAAAGTAAAAGTTTTTCATGGGCCCAAATAACAAAAGACAGAAAAAATACCCTTAAAAACAAAGAGCTTAATCATGATCGCACTTCTATTTGGGGGTTTCCTTTCCTACTAATTTTGGGGGGAACCACTTTTTTGTCATTTTTATGCAAAAATCACCCAAAAACCCCAGAAATTTGAAAATTGCAGGGCTAATGTTATTGTGGGATATTGGTTTTTTACCAATCAATTAAAATTTGGGGCCTGAAACCCCTCAAAACAAACTATAAATGACCCTTAAAAAAATGTTTTTTTCAAGCCTTTAAAAAGGAAATTAAAATTTTGGGTTTTCTAAAACTTTAAAAATACTGTGTGTGTGTTTCTCAACATCCTTTAATTTTAACAAAACTTTTGCTCCATATGCAGCAAACTTTCAGGGAATAGGTTCATTTTAAAAAAATAATTTAAAAAGTTTTGTTTTTCAAGACTAAAACAAAATAATGACAAAAAAGACAAAAAAATAAATTTGCAAATGTTTTGTTATATATATTTAAAACCCAAGAAAAGTATAATTACCCCTTTAAGTTTGGGATTTAAGTGAAAATTTTCCCAAAATGAAAAAAAAAAAACTTTCATTATAATAGAAGTAACCATAACCCTTGGGGCAATGGGTTTTACCCCCATTTGTATATTTTAAAAAGTAAACTTTTTTCCCCAAAAAGCTAGCTAAGCAAAATTAAGCAAAAATAAATTTTAAAACTGCACCTTAAAAAGGTTTCCATTTACTGAAAAAACGGCCCTTTAATATGTTTTTTGAATGTTGATTACTGTGGTTTTATCTGCGTTATATCGTAAGGGTTTCCCAAAACAAAATTTTCAAATTTAAAATTTTTGGGCCCCAAGGCCCCATGTGCAAGTAAAACCCTTTTAAAGTTCATAGTTCAGAAAATTTCTCTCCTCTCTCTCTCCTCTCTCTCCCTCTCTCCTCTCCTCCCTCTCCCTCTCTTTTCCCCCCTCTCCCTTTGTCTCTCCCCCCCTGTCTTTGAATTTAGATAACAAACCCAAAAGTTTAAATTTTTTTTATTTTAACGGGGTGTAACACGTTTTCTTTTAAGGTTTATATTGGGCCCTTTTTGTTTGCCCAGCTTGTGGAAACCCCTGCACAGTTACATTAAAAGATCCCGAAACATTTTCCTCTTTTTCCCAACAGAGATTTTCATAGCCCCATTTTTTTTCTACGTGGTGTTGGTTTACGTGCTATGGCATTGGTTGGGGGCGCTATTGTCAAAAAAAGGGCAACAACCCCTTTTTGTATTTTCTGAGGAAACTTTAAACTCATTTTTTGTAGACAAAAAGATCCTTTTCCCTTTTTTTAAAAAGTCTTACATAGAGAGTGTTTTTTAAGTTTTGCTTTCAAATTTTTTATGGGAAAAATAACCTTATTTTTAAAAACAAGAATGGACTGGAAAAAAAATTGTTTAAATCTGCTCAAAAAAAATTGGGAAAAAAAACAAAGAGATTTCCCGCCTTTGCAAAAAGGGTTTTGGAAAAAACCCGGCCATTTTGGTTGATCTTCCCTGTTTGTTTCCCGATTTTAAATGTTGCTTGGAACATGTTTTTTGTCCCCTCAGAAAAATAACGAAAAAGAAATTTTTTGTGCCAGTAAACATTGAATCTGAATTACAATGATTTTTTGATACTGTTTTTACATTTTCTGAATTTTTTGCTGATTGTCTTTTCGGGTGAGTAAAATAATTATGGTGTGTGTGGGGGGGGGGGAGGGGGGGTGCGTGGTGTGTGAAAAAAGTCGTGTTTAGTAACTGTTTAAAAAAATTGAATTTTATTGGTGTATGGTGTGCGGTGTTGGGGTGTTGCCACAATAGTGGTTTTACGTGCTGGTTTGCGTGGTAAAAAAAAATTTTTTTGTTTTGTCATGGGTTTAAGTTGTTCCCCAAATTTATGTGTTGCGCGGGCGTTGCGTGGTGTGCGCATGCGCGGTGTGTGTGGGGTTGTGTGTGTGTTCGTGAATTTTTTTTGAAAAAAAATATGAAAATAGCTTTTGTTCTTTGATATATTTGATGTGTATCAAATCTGCCCGTCAGTATTGTATTGCCCCCATGGGATGATTAAAAATGT
>CM054162.1:40321672-40340241 GCA_028751875.1 Rapana venosa
CTTTTTGTTTTTCCCTTTTTTTTAAAAACGAATTCTTGTTTCATGTGTTCTGTGATCTTTTTTAAAATTTGGTTTGAAGTGTTTTAGAGTTGAAACATCACTTTTTTAACTTTTGCCCTATTCATATAATCTTTTAACTTCTAGCATTCATTGAGTCAGTAAAGATTGAGCAAAAGTAACGGTTTCCATCTATACTTAGTTATGGACTGATCTTCCCCACCTCCCCACTTTTTCTATTAGAGGTGTCCCTAAAGCTATATCTAAACTAACAAAACAGGGTAAACGATCTGAATCTATGCTGTCTAAAATTCAAGTGTCATGAAATCAAAGCAAAATCAAAGGTACAGAAGTTAGGAAATAATTAATAACGCTGCTCCCTTGGTCAGAAATATAGTGTAACAACCATTTCGTCTTGTTTTACAGACACCATTTAATATTGTACAAATCCACTGCTGAACCCAATATTCAGTAATGTTTACCGTATGAATTTTTGTGGTATCCTTAGAATGTCTTTTAATATGATTTTCAGATATTTACCAATTTTCATATAAATTGTTTTCATCTACAAAAATCAGGGAAGAAAAGTAGAAGTCCGAGCATTTATAATCCCTACACAGTATAATGTCGTATCATCAAACATGAACATCTTTTCCAAAATCTTTCTTAAAGTATATTTATTCCATGGGTTCACAATCAAAATACGAATAATGAGGAGAATTTTCTGGTTGTAAGTAGGTACAAACAAACAAAACATTTTCTAGGAAAAATGAAAAAATATCTTTTTCAAGAATAAATACACACACAACGTCAATGCTATCATCAAAATAGCGCACTAAGGGAGAAAAGCCTCTTACGCACAAAGACAAATAATCCCGCTGAACATCTCCCATGCTGTGTCAATTTAACAGCTGGTTTCACAAAAAACTTCATGTCTTCAAATAAATACACTAAAATTTGTCAAAAAATATCTCAACAAGACAAATTAAGTCAAATGACGAGATACAATTTAAAAAATCAGCATCTTTAGATTTTGAAACATAAACACACATTCCATTGCAAAAAAAAAACAATCTGTTTGCAACCCCATCAAGACTTCCCGAATACGTGCTCCTACCACTAGCGTCCTCTCTCCCCTCGTTTACAACTGACTGTAATGACCCTCCCCCTCACCTCGTCATCCTCATCATCCATATTCAACTCTCCATCCACCATCTGTCGCATCGTCCCCAGAGACAATATTATCCACCGAATTTTTCTCCCTTGATCCACACGTTGAGCTTCACAATCCACACATCTCCCAATCACTACCTGCCACATTCTCTTCACTAGAGCCACTTGGTAATTTCTACATGGAAAGCAAAACAACTCTTTCCTGACACACAGTGTTTTCTTTTTCTATACCCACATTTTTCAGCGCGCGCTCGCAAGTCACAATGTCTTTTCTCTGTGAAAATCAGCTTCTGAGTTATGAATTACACATATTTGTTTAAACCTATTACCACTATTCCCCTCCAGGAAAAACATGCCCTATCGGAAAACCCGCTGTGGCAGAGATATCGACAGGATTTTTAGTAAACTTGCATCAACATTCTTTACATCCTTCATTGTCCCTCTCTTTCCTACATTCGAACACAACTTGCTGTCACCAGTGCAACCCCTCGCCTCCCCACCTTGTCCCCAATAGCACGTGCAACTTGACTGCCACCTTTCCCCAGGATTGAACAGGTTGACCCAACACGCACCTGACTGTTCACCCATGTGTGTGCACAGTCGTTACAGGTGTAGGTTTGGATTTTTCCTCGTGTGTGTGTAAGGAACAGCAATCACCATGTTTGTGTGTGGATTGTTTCAGTTTTTGTGACTGTTCTGAGGGACCGCCGACACGCTATCCAGATTCAACAGTCTGTCTTCAGCGGTGAGGTTCAAACCTTTTCCCCTCGATGACCAGGTGGTCGGACACAATGGTGGCGTTTCTTCCCTGCTCTCAGGCCCTCTTGAGGGTGGAGTCAGCCTTCTTCTCAAGCTCCCTGATTTTTGTGGAAGAAATCTTCGCCAATGAAGACGCTGATGCCCTTTAGCTTTCGCTTTTCTTTCAAGGTCTTCTCTCTGTCTTTGAAGAGGTTCATCGAGCGATGATTGAGGACTTTGGACTGGCGTTCAACGGTGCACTCTGTCAAACTGCACAGATTCTGCCATTTCCAGTTGGTCAGTGAGCAAATCATTTACACGGCCTTCACACTCTTGCCAAGTCTCTTTTTCTTCCCTGGGTATTCATAGATTTACTAGGTTGTTACGTTTAGATTGGCCCTTCCAAGTAGTCAGTTCTTTCTCTCAAGATCGTCAACTCTCATTTTCAGTGCACTGTTTTCTTCTCTCACGGAGCTATTTTTCTTATCCTTAAACTATCGATGGACTTCCCTATCCCATGGATGTCTTCTTTCAGTTCACATTCGATTCTTTTCAGCTCTGTCATATCTTTGATCATAGCGTATATTTGCTATTCATGTCTGGCGGTTCATGTTTTGTGTGTGTGTGTGTGTGTCATCCATTTCTTAGTTGCAGGATCTTCCCAGGAGTTCTCAACTGCTGCCAGCCCATGCTGCTTGTCCGTCGCTGATCCTCCACTTCTCAGTGTTGATCTGTTATAAGGGGTCAGGCTTATCGCGAGGGGCCGGGTTCAATTCGAGTCTCGCACTGAGGATTAGATTGCCCATGTAGAGCAGAAAGAGGAGGCTGTGTGGTGTCATAACACCGTCACACGGTTCCGTAATGTCAACACACGCATGAACAATGGCTGCCTTCAGTTTCGCCCGTTCAGCATGAAAGCCTGGCGATCTCACAGGGCAAAAAAACCCACCGCACACTGACAGTAACAGCACTGAACTAACTACGTAGATAGTCCAATTTGACAAAAATATCAGTGCTCCATAAACCACCCACACCTGTTCTTGACCAGTTCACCTAGAGGACCCCCACCGAGAGAGAGAGAGAGGAGAGAGAGAGAGAGAGATGAGAGAGAGAGTGAAGAAGAGAGAGAGAGAGAGAGGAGAGTGAGTGAGAGAGAGAGTAAACTTTTTTTGAGGAGACGGTAAGAGGAATGACCCCTTACCTGCAAGGCTCTCTAACGTCATAAAGACTGCAGAAAATCATGCCATAAGGACTGCAGGTACACACAATTTTCAGGACGATTTAGAACAAAATATGGACAAAACACACGGCAGAAAGAGAGGTAACCATATTCATGCATTATCAAATTGTTCATTTTTCGAAACAGAAAACACTGACATGAGTGAGAGAGAGAGAGATGGGAAAGAGAATAGGAGCCCTGCTTCACTCCTTTGCAGAGGACAATGAGAATATACAAAGCTGATTTGTCTTCTTTAAAGTGGCTTCAGCTATGTGGGCAATGTAACCTGTGTGCTTTCAGGCTGTTCTGCAGACATGAGCTAGTTTCATGTGGATTATGGTTTCATCTGACGTTCTGTGTTATCATAATAAAAATTGAAGAATGATGATGACATTTTGTCTGCTGACTGTTGTTGACGGGTTGTTGGGACTGTTCTTTACCTGCTGAGTGCTTGTTGGTTTAGAATGGTGGACTGGTGTGTCATGTGTTTTCTGTCGTCTGTTATCAATGTTTGTGAGAGAGAGATCATGTTTTGATAGATCCCTCTATTTCTCACAGGGCTATGCCATATGTCACCAGTGTTGCAATTGGCCTATGTTTTTTTACAGTATACACAGTGTGACTGATCTGTGCCATCAATATTAGCATGCACAGGTGTGGACATGTCTGTGCATCAATATAGACATGCCATAGTGCGACATGGTCTGTTTCATCAATTATAGACCAATGCATAGTGTGATATGGTCTGTGCATCAATATAGACAATGTATAGTGCGACATGTCTCTGACCATCAATATAGACATGCCATAGTGAGATCTTGTGTGTGTGGTGTGTGCCATCAATATAGACATGCCATAGTGAGAGTTGGTCTGTGCCTATAATTAGACACGCCGCCAGCGTGACATGGTCTGTTTCCCCTCTATCGCTCTCTAGGCTCTCGCGCGCGCGCGATATACCATAAGTGATAAGATCTGTTCAATTTGATGAAGAGGGTTGGTTAGACATTGAACCATCATATCTCTGAAAGTTGAGAGATGCAAGGCGTGGAGGAAGCTTGGACGAAATCTATAGTGGGTGTCCATGCGGTCAACCAGATACTAATAGGACTATGTGAATAGGATTGTTATTATTTCTTTTTTTATTTTTTATGTACCACTTTAGTCAGGGCAGATTCTCTCCGTCAAATTTGGATGCTCTCCTGGCGAGAGCATATTGCCTCAAGAGCAGTGCCACTTATGAGATTTCTTTGTTTTCCTGCCTGTATTGTATCTTGTTTCCCTATCACAGGGCTTTTTTTCTACGGAACTTTGCCAGGGACAAACTCTCTGTTGCAATGGGTCTTTTGGTGTGTTCAAATAATTATGTTTAACCACATGAAACCTCAGTTTCTCATCTACAACCTGAAAGACTAGCACCCAGACCTCCACTTCTTGTCTAATGGTTGCGGGAAAAGTTTTCGGGCATACAGGATTCGAATCAACACCACAACTTCCAAACCCAGGACTTTTGACATTTTGCTTTCTAGGCAGGCGTTACTCTAGACCACCTGACCAAACATAACTGTGAGTCAGGGGATGAGAGGTAACAATGAAGAGAGAGAGATATATAGTAGAGATAGAGATAGTTTTTCTATGGTAAAAACAGAAGGAAACTGTTCAGAAAAAGCTGCATTGCAATGTGCACATCCACCTGTACATGATTTACAAAAAATAAATCTTTATTTTCAAAAAAACCACAAACTATTCAAATCAATTAGAAAAATAAGTAAAAGCAATCAATAGTAAATATTGTCATCCAAAAATTACGTAAATATTGTCATCCAAAAATTAACAACAATCAGTAGCTCAGTTGGAGGTAAGCATTCCCCACACTGTTAAATAAAAACAATGAAATGTATTCACATAGGGATCTTATACTACAAACCTGCAAGCACTGACAATTGCACCAATGCATTCTCTCTCTCTCTCTCTTCTCTCTCTCTCTCTCTCTTCTCTCTCTCTCTCTCTCTCTCTCCTCTCTCTCTCTTGCTCTCTCTCTCTCTCTATACCCTTTCTAAGTGGTATAGTGATGGGGAACAATGGGCAGAGAAGTGTGAGCAGATATCAGTGACAAGAGAAGCAAAACCAACCACAACACACACAGCCACACACAAACACAGACAGAAGTGCTGTGAGGTGTTGAAGGAGTTTGTAGCAGCGTTCAGTGACAAGCAGTTGAGTGTGTGTGGAGTGTGTGGTCAGTCTGGTCATATGCTTACAGTCAGGTAAATAGGTCAGTAGCAGCCCGCCTCTTCTTTGCTTTGCTTCTGATGCTTTCAGACAAGTCTGCTGACAGGGACAACCTGCAGTGCTGGACACTGATTGCAGCCACACCATGAGTCACTGACGTCTGTATTTAATTTATTTATTTATTTAATCTTTTATATCGCGGGAATAATGAAATAAGCCACTACGTGCGTTTTTACTTCCAGGTCCCGTGTTAGCGGATTGTGAATTTGGATCTGTTCCCACAGGCACACAATGGCCTACTCTTACGAAAAAGCGGAAACAGGAATTAAATGATGCGAAAGATGTTCTGTGTGCGATCGCCACACGGGGACCTCGATTTATTAGTCTCATCTGAAAGAGTTTTGGGGAGAGTGGAGTCTGCATGAGGTTAACTCCAGGGAATATATCCCTTGAAGGGGAATTGAACCCGGGTCATCCAATTGCGATCGCAATGGACCACTGGCTCTCCCGTCCTGGGCGTGACTGAGAAGACCTCTTCTCTGATATAGACCTTAGTACTGTATCTCTGCTGCACAGCCAGCAGTTGTAGTCAGGTATGTGTGTGTGTGTGTGTGAGAGATGGAGAGGGTGAGAGAGGGAAAGAGAGAGCGAGAGAGAGAGAGATTAGATGTGTGTGTGTGTGTGTGTGGAGAAGAGAAGAGAGAGAGAGAGATCACACAAAAACCCCCCCCCCTAAATTGGCAAAAAAGCTTCCTCTCTTTCTTTCTTTTCTTCCCAAACTTCCCCTCTCTCTCCCTTTTCCCCCTTACTCCTCTTTTTCATATTTCTAAGGGTTATGTTGGGACCAACGGGTTACAATACGTGAAAGAGAAGAAAAACCCCCACACACCCCCACAACCACCCCAAACGAAAGGGGCGGGGGTTTTAAGGATTTAAAAGTCAGTGCCAAAGATTTTTGGGGTGGTGACGGGGACCATTGCTCTTTTTAAGTGGAGTCGGGCACTGTTAACCCAGGTAAAAAGGAAGGGGGAGCCTGCCCTCTTCTTTGCTTTGCCTATGTTTTCCCCCCGTCGTTACAGGGCAGCGTCTGGACCCTTTCAGAAAAAATTTAAACCTGAACCGTATTTATTTTTTTAATTTATTCTTTTAAATGAGGTAATGTAAGTTACGGAAAAAAGGGGAATAAGGGAGGAAGTTTTGGGGGGGGTGGAAAGAAAAAGGGGGGAAAAGGGAAAAAATTTTTTGGGGGGGAAAAGGGAAAAAGAGGGGGAAGGGGGAGAGGGAGGGGAGAGAAAGGGGGGAAAAAGAAGGGGAAAAAAAAGGGGGAAAGGAGGTTTTTAAAAGGGGGAAGGAGGAGGGGGAGAGGATTTTGATTAAAAGTAAAGGGAAGAGAGGAAGGGGGAGAAGGGAGGAGAGATGGAGAGGGAGAGGAGGGAAAGGAGAGAAAAAGGGAGAGAGGAGGGGGGAGAGAGGAGAGAAGAGAGAGAGGGGGAGAGTAAACAAAACTAGGAGTCAGGGGATATGTGCGGGAAAATACCCGCCATACATCCCTCCCCCCCAGGAAAAAAAACCCTGCTTTTTTAAAAATTTTTTTTGATATCTAGATAAACGGTGAAAAAAAAAACCAAATTGGATTAAAAACCCAAAGTTTTGATTTTTTTATTTTCTTCTATAGTTCTGATGCAAAAGGGGTGAGATGTTTTCTGTGAAAAAGTTTTTGCCCACCATCAAGGGGCAGTTTTGCGCTGTGGCTAAAAACCTCGATTATTTGACATAAAAAAATTTTTTTTTAAAATAGGGTACAAAACATTTTTTCCCAAAAACCTTTCCCCCTTCTCTCTCTTCCTCCTCTCTTCTTCTCCTCTTTCTTTTCCCCCTCCTCTTCCCCCTTCTCCCCTTCTCTCTTTCTCTCTTTTTTTTCTCCCTTCTCTCTCTCAATACCCTCTCTTTTGGTAGACATAAACCGAGGCCGAGTTGAACGCACGGAAATTTTGCGCACATGTTAAATCCTTTTTCGCTTTGGAAAAGAGTAGGCCATGTGTGCAGGGGAAACAGATGACAACATTTCAAAACGCTACACACGGGAACGGATTTAAAAAAGACATCAGGCTTTTCCATTATCCTCGAATAAAAAAATAAAAAAAAAAGATAAAATAAAATAAAAAATATGTTTTTCTCATTTTGTCTCTGACCTCTTTCTCTCTTCAAAACAATACACATCTCTCTCTCTCTCTTCTCCCTTTCCCCCCTCCCCTTTTCCCTCTCTCTCTCCTCTCTTCGCCCCCTCTCTTCAGTAGAGATGCACCAAATAGTAAACATTTTTTATACTGGATTAAAACTTTTCTTTTTATGTCATTTTGCCCCTGCGTTTACCCAGCTTTTGTATCACTGAGGAACCCCTTTAGAACAGATCAGAATAATTTTCCCTTTCCTAACAGAGATTTAATACCTGATTTTTTCATTGTTGTGTGGTATCATGTGCTATGGCATTGTGTGGCTGGGTTTTGTCACATGATATCTATGTAGGGATTATGAAAAACAAACGGGGAGAGCGGGGGGAAAAGCGTTGCCACTTAGCGCGGCGCCACCCTTTCACCCTTTTTTTCTGCGCTGATTTGTTTCCCCCTTTACAGTGGCTTCTTTTTCCCAAAATTTGCCAGGGACAACTCTCTTTTGCCGTGGGTTTTTTTTTTTTACGTGGCAAATAATAGTGTAAAACACGGGACCTCGGGTTTTTTTGTCTCTCCGAAAGACAGCGCCCAACCCCCACTCATGGGCTAATGGGTTTTTGGGAAAAATTTTCGTCCAAATGGGTACGAACCCCCGCACACTTCAGACCCCGGGCTTTTTGCTTTCTAGCAGGCGCGTTACCTCTAGACCAACGATCCACCGAAACAGAAAGGGTCAGTCAGCTGAGTCAGAAACGATCCAAACCTCCGCTTTTGCAGTGAATTGATGGAAGGCAGGGTCAGAAAAAGAGCTTTCCCTACAGAACACCTGAATAAGGGCCCCCAAAACATACACCATGGAAATCGTGCAGAAAGACCAAACTGATGATAATAACACCAAGGCATTAGCCTGATACAAGGTTAATGACCAAACTGGAAAAAGTTCAAACCCTAAGTACCTGGAGCCCTTTTTATAGACCCCGGGGTCCAAGCCGAAGTAGATGCAGGATGCACAGAAATAACAGCACTGTAACATAAACACCATATGGAGAGATAAAAATATCTACTTATCTCCAAATCAGACTAAGCACCCCTTGGCATATCCCTATTTTTTTATGCTTGTGAAAACATGGACCCTGACTGCAGATTTTTAGAGAAGATCAGCGGTGGAGTGAATGCTTTCGAAGACCCCTTTGGATCTCCTACAAAAACCCCATAAGCAACGAAAGCGTGCAAACAAACCCCAAAAACCCTTTGGGCCCTATAAGAACCTTTAACAATCGTGAAAAAGCGTAAACTTAATGGTATGGGGATGTCCAAGATCCAAAGGGCTTGCAAAGACAATTTTACAAGGCACTGTCAAAAGGGGAAGAAGAAAAGGCAGACCAAAGGGAAGACTGGGAGGATAAAATCAGCGAAAAAGGCAGGGCCCAACTCAAAAAAACCCTGGGAAAGGCAGAAAAGAAGGGGGAAAGGGGGGAATGGTTGTTGATCTTTTAGGGTGCCCCCACGGGTCAACTTTTTGGGAAAAGATAGATAGATAATATTGCAATTAAAATTTTAAAGCCCCCCCATTGAAAGCAAATGCACACCGTTTTTCAGCAGTTTAATGCGAGAAACCTTGTCCATTTTGCAGACAGCAAGGGAAGATGAACAGCATTCTTTTTTGTTTGCCCTACATATTACCACTTTACGGGACAATTTGCTCAAGGACTTTCTTAGAACCCTGATCCACCAATTGCTACAGGTCACAACTGATAATTGTAATGCATAAAACTGTCCATGGTATTTTCCATTCAATTAACCTTAGAAAAAACATTGATTTGTATTGTATTTTTTTTCATCATGAAAGGGTTTTGTACAACATTGGCAAGATAGCTTGGTGTGTTGCTGTTTGAAAGATGCTTATTTATTAAAAACCTATTGTTTGATGTGCTTACAGTTTATTAAAAATAGGGAAAAGGTAAAAAGGTTTATCATTTACGGCCCCCCTCCCCCCCTATTGAAAAGAAATGCACAATGTTTTCACATGTGATAACCAAAGTGAGGTTTATCAGTCTTATGCTCATAAATTATATATGTGTGTGCGTACAGGTGTGCGTATGTGTGTTGGCATGTGTGGGTGTTGTAAGGTGTTGTGTTGTGTATGTGTGTTAAAGCGTGCGTGGGTGTGTATGTGCTGGAGTGTTTGTTTGTGGGTGGGTGTAAAGCGGGCAAGCGTGTGTGCGTGCGTTCGTGGTGGTGGTGGTGTGTTGTGCACGCGCATGTGCGCGAGCATTTGCATATGTATATAATTTTCTTGTTAAATTTATTTAAACAGCCTTTATGATGAGATAGATGATGGACATGCACGACTGTGGTCAATGAGGTTAAAAATGCTGCTTATTGTACACATCTATTTGTATCTGTACACGTTAATTTAGTTACTATGATATGGTGCACCCCCACCCCACCATCCCATCCTCTTTATTTGTGTTGTTTGTATTGTGGGTGCCCATGGCAAAAGTACAATTAACATTTTCAGAGTTCAAAGTTCTGAGAGTTCTCTCTTACTGCCCCTTTCAAGTGGTTTTAGTGATGGGGGACCAAGGCCCAGAGCCAGTCAGGGTCAGAGAAGTCGTAAGTAGATATCAGTGACAAGAGAAGCAGACCACACACACACACACACACACTCCACAGACAGAGTGCAGTGAGGTATTTAAGGAGTTGTATCCCAGCAGTTCAGTGACGCAGTGTGTGTGTGTGTGTGTCAGGCACCATTCAGCTCCTTGACAGTGGTCAGTTCTGGTTCATCAGCTCTTCAGTCAGGTGAGTAGTGTCAGTAGGCAGCCTACTGCCCTCTTCTTTTGCATTTCCTTCTGATGCTTTCAGACAAGTTTGATGACCAGGGACACCCTGCAGTGATGACACTGATTGCAGCACACCTGAGTTCACCGGAAGTCGTACAGTGCAGGAGGCGTGGGACTGAGGCTCCTTCTCTGATGTAGTCCTTAGTACCTGTATCTTGCTGCACAGCAGGCAGTTGTAGTCGGTAGTGGTTAGTGAGAGAGAGAGAAGAGAGAGAGAGAGAGAAGTGATCTGTGATGAGAGTGATGAGAGAGAGAGAGAGAGTCCACACATAAATATAGGAGTCAGTGGATACTGTTGCTGGAAGATTCCCCAGACATACCTCCACAGGACCAAAACCTCTGTTAATATTATTTATTTGATATGTAGATGAAACTGTGTAAAAAAACAAATTGGAATCAAAACATAGTCTTTGATTTTTTTTTCCTTCTTCACTACTGCGTTTCTGAGTTTTAGCAATGCTGTGATGTCTGCTGTGCAACAATTTTTTTTGCCCACTATCAAAGGTGGCCAGCATTGCAGTCCTGTGCTATAAACCTCTGATTATATTTGACATGAAATTTTTTTTTTAATATAGTGGTACAATATAAACAAAGTTTTTTACAAACAACCTTATCTCTCTCTCACCCTCTCTCTCTTCTCTCTCTCTCTCTCCTCTCTCTCTCCTCTCCTATCTTCTCCTCTCTTTCTCTCTCTCTTCACTTTCTCTCTCTTCTCTCTCTCCTCTCCTCTCTCTCTCTCTTCTCTATCTCTCTCTCTCTCTCTCTCTCTCTCTCTCTTCTCTACTCTCACTGTCCTCTCTTCGGATGAGACAATAAATCAGGCCCTGTGTGCCGTAATGCACCAGAAAATCTTGGCAAATGTTAAATCATTTTTTTTCGCTTTTTAGAAAGAGTGGCCATTGGTGTGCCAGTGGAAAAGATGACAAATTTACAAAATGCATACAAACGGAACTGGATGTAAAAACAGAACATGATGTGTTTATTCGATTATCATCGACATGAAAAATAAATAAATTAAATAAAAATTCATCTCTCTCAGTATCTGTTCTGTCTGGTTCTCTCTCTTTCACACCGGCACTCTTCTCTCTCTATTTTTCTCGCTCTAACTCTCTCCCTCTCTCTCAGCATGGATTACACCAATTGTAATAATTTTTTATACGGATGTAACACGTTTCTTTTTTGTCTCATTGCACGTGCGTTTGCCGCTTCTTGTATCACTGCACAGTCCATTAGAACAGTTCAAGAAAAACACTTTTTCCTCTTTCCTACTAACAGAGATTGCATAGCCTGGAATTTTTCTGATGTGGAGTGGTATGGTATTCCGTGTGCTATGGCATTGTGTGGCATGGCCATAGTGTCACATGGGTATGATAACTGTATGGTATGGCATGACAAAAACACAGCATGGTCTAAAGTGCACAGGCAACATGTCGGTACATGACATGACATAGATATAACGCATTTAGGGGTAGTCATTCCTGTGGTATAGTCATACTATATCACACCATACCCTTGTAATATTTGAAATCAATTAACAGCAGCGGTATAAGCAGCAGAAGCAACAGTGGTAATGTTGGTGGTGAGGGTTAGCAGTGTTGGTGGTGGTGTAGGTGACAGTAGGTGTGTAGCTTGGGGCAGACTGTAGACAGGAGTAGTGGATAGCTGCAGAATGCCACACGTGCTATACACACGACTATGCTTGGTGTCTGCACATGATTATATTAAAAAATGCATTCTAACATGTTCCTTTGTTCTTGTTGGACAGATCTCTATCAGACAGAAAAGTCTGAACTGAAAGCATCCTGCCTGCTGAGCTGCATCTTGGAGTGAGGATTAGCTATTCCTGTGACAACTGAAGCCCATGGTGTGCATTAGCTATCCCGTGTGGCACAGAAAGACCCACGGAGTGTGGATTAGCTATACTGTGCAACAGGATAGTCAACTAAGTGTGGTTTTAATATCCCTGTGGCATCAGAAAGACCACTGAGTGTGCATTAGCTATCCCTGTGCAACTGAAAGCCACTGAGTGTGAATTAGATATCGTGTCGGCAACAGGAAAGCCCAATGACAGGACATCAATCACAAGTAATGGAAGCATCTCCAGAGTTTTCAGAGTTGTTCAGGGAGAGTACTTGGAAGACAGGACGACATGTCTTCTGAAGCTGCCTTGTCTGCCTAAAGAGGAACTGCACAGGTTTTTCCTCTTTTCAGTGTATTACTCACATTAGTGGAATTCCTTTCTTTTCCTACCAACGTAGACCAACTAGCAGACATCTATTGTGGACGTTGAACCCTTGTGTGCTGAGCACAATAGACTGCATCATCTTATGAATTGGCCATCTACCTCTCGTTAAATGCTGTGTTTGGTTAAATACTTATATCAGAGTTTGACACATGGATACCTTCAAAATCCCCCAACTAAACCTCTGGTGGCATGGTGTTTACTGTTTGACGTATTATTCTCCTCGCGTCTGTCCACCTACTTTTCCCTATTACTAATAGGATGATCCAAAGAGTTGACATACCACAGATAGCAGCAGCCAACCTGTTCTATTGCAGTTGCAGGTGTTCATGGTTAGTTTGGCCATTCCATTTTAACAAACAATGGGCTATGGTGTTGAATGCTTTGCACAACAAGAATTTTCGTCTGGACTTTTTACATCAGACTATATATGCTGATTGCCAACATATTGGGACTCTTCAAGGATCCCGAAAAATCTTTGTCTCAACTAAAAACCGTTATACCATTAGTTTGGGCCAGAAATGAATGGTAAACTGGAAAAGATCTGATTTCATATCAAACGAAGAAGCCTTTTACCTGGTTCAAAACGGACCATACACAATCTTCAGGCAAGACCTATTGATGAAAGTGACTACCAGAAACATGAGTCTGAACTGACCAGCTGTGTGCTGAATTCTGCAGGCTGAGTTCTTGCTGGGAGTGGTGCGGCGTACATTTTTCAAATGTTCTAACATGACACTTCTGGCATAGGCTGGGTGATGGTCAGCCGTGAGAATAGTACTGGATGTAACTATCCGTATCTTCCGCTTTTTTTGACTCAAACTTCACTGCCTCCTGTCAGCATCTCCTTTTTTCTACACAACATTTTGGTCTCAACGTGACAGATGAAGACAGCCTGAAGATTTGCTGAATTGCCAGTGCCCATGCTTGGCATTTCCACTCATTATTGTCTCAGAAATATCACGATCCCCCTTTTCCACTTCCAACGCTCACCACCAAAAATAATGCACTGATGATAAAGATCGGTCTGGTGTCCTATTCAGACTTTTTGACAGTTCCAGTTTGGGGAAGAGCTGAAATAAGAAGGCACCAGGTCGCTGAGGGAAGTGTGTCGTCTGTCCCTCTCTCACAGGAATGGGTTTCAAGGTGGACGACAAGAGAGGATTTGATGCTAGCTCCCTTTCCTATGACACCCCACTTGAAGTCCCTGCTGAAGTTTTTCTGGACCTGGACCTGCTCTTTGATGAAGGAGGACTGGAGGGTGGACTGCAAGGTCTGCCCTGATCCTTGTTCATGTTCCTGTCCAGTGTTGATCCACCAGCAGCAGCTCAGCCACTTCTTGAGGGTGTACACAGATCGTAATCTGTGTGTGTGTGCACTCCATGTGTGTTTGTGTGTGTTGTGTGTGTGTGTGTGTGTTGGTGTGTGTGTGTGTGTTGTGTGTATGTGATTGGTTGTGTGTGTGTGTGTCTGTGTGTGGCGTGTGATTGATGCCATACTATGAATAAGCAGGAGAGAAGCTGGAGACCAAAGATCTCTGTAACCATCAGATCTGTGCATCCGTCGTTTCATACCCAGAAGCAGCAGGCAATACTGCAATGCATCTTCGTGAAGAAGTGATTAGGGAATAATGTACACGTTGATAGTCTGCTGTGTTTTCATTGGACAAGTGGCAAAGACTCGAGGTTTGTGGTGGTCATGACTGTGTAAAAATGCAAGACTGGAAGAGTTGAGCAAGGTCAGTATGGTTAACTGGCATCAGTAGCACATCAACACAGACTGGGGAGTGTACAAGACTGATTGTAAGGTTGGCTGCACAAGAACAAGTAGTACTGGATGGGAAGGTTCTTTTTGCACAGGTTACAAAATCTACCACAAACTTAGATGTTGTGACAGGAGGGTGGTCAATGAGATGTTATATGAAGATAGGAAGTCAGTCCATTTGACCAGTGGCTGTATATGAACCCCACTGTAGTTGGTAAGCTGTCAGGGACATCCTCAAACTGGAGAACAGGGCGGGCAAAGGCGGGGGTTAGGGTGAGTACAGGAATGACCACCTAGGATTTTGTTGTTTGGGCTGCTTCATCCGTTTCAGTGCCACAAGACGTGAGGATGAGGACATGCAACAATGGTGCCTGTGCTTTTTCACAGTGCTGTTTTTCCTGTCTCTGGTTGCCCGTCTAGGATGCAGCCCTGTGTGTCTGTCTGTTGCTTGTCTGTAGGTCTGTTTGGAAATGTGTGTGTGTATCTGTCTGTTGTAGGTCTGTTTTCATATGTGTGTGTGTGTGTGTGTGTGTGCCTTGTGTGTGTCTGTCTGTCTGTGTGGCCCTTAATTTGTCTTCAGTGTACCTTCCATTGATTTTGGATTTTGTTTTGATAGAAAATTTACATTTATGGAAAGACAAAAAATTTGAAAGCAAGGTTTGCAAATATGAAAACAGGAAATTGATTAATGTATAACCAGAGTTGGGGGGGGGGGGGGGGGGGGATGATTGCTGTCTATATGTTGTGTATGTGCTCTTGTAAAATATCTCAATTTTGAAAATGTTTTTTCATTTTTGTCTTTAAATAATTTTCTCCTTCTCCATGTAGTTGCAAGCTTGCCCCCCCCCCTTTCTCCGCCTCTCCCCCCTCCCTCCCACATATCCTTTGTATTCATTTTTTCATTTGTTAATTCAACTTTTTCCATGTGATTTTCAAGTTAGTTTTTTTCTGTGTTTTTGTAAATTCGTCGTTATGATCTTTTCTACATTTCCATTTGGAGTTGATTTATTTCTTGGATGTTTTTTACGCCTCTCTGTAAATATATGAGCTAGTTTTTGTGATATTTGCATGGGCATGACTAGGCTGATTTATGTGCGCTATTTTCATAGGGTTAAGCGGAAGCATTTTCCACATTTTCCCTTTTTCTTTTGTCAGCTTGTTTTCAGTTCGCTCAAGCTGTAACTAAGAAAAAGCTGGACGGTTTCCTTGAAAGTTGGACTTCAGCTGTGTGGCAATGTGTCCTGTTGCTTTCAGCTGTTCTGCAGCCATGAGCAAGTAGTTTCTTGTGGATTGTGTTTCATCTGTCGTTCTATGTTATCATATAAAAAAATGAAGATTGATGATGGACATTTTGTCTGCCTGACTGTTGTGGACTGGTTGTGGACTGTCTTTACTTGCTGAGTGCTATGGTTTAGATGGTGACTAGTGTGTCATTTGTTTTCTGTTGTATGTTAATCTGTTTGTAGAAAAACCATATTTGATAGATTGCTCTATTCTGCAGGGTACAAAACCTGTCCTTAGTGTTGCAAATTAGGCCTTTGTTTTGTTTAACAGTCATTACCACATGAAGTTGACATGGTCTGTGCCATCAATATCGACATGCCATAGCAATGACATTGGTCTGTGTCATCACTATTTGACATGCCGTAGTGAGACATAGTCTTGTTCATCAATATCCACATGCCATAGCTGACATGGTCTTGTGTCATAATATAATCATGCCGTAGTGAGACATGGTCTGTGTCATGAATATAAACATGCCATAGCGTGACATGATCTGTGCCATCAATATAAATATGCCATAGCGTGAAATAGCCTGTGCCATCAATATAGACATGCCACCGTGTGACATGGTCTGTGCTATCAATAATATAGACATGCCATAGCATGATATGGTCCGTGCCATCAATTTAGTATGCATAAGCGTGAAATGGGTCTGTGCATCAGTTAGACATGCCACCGTGTGACATGGTCTGTTGCCATCAATTAATATAGACATTGCCATTTAGCGTGATTGGTCTGTGCCATGATCTGTGGCCATCATATAGACAAATGCATAGTGGCGGACCATGGTCTCCTGCCATCAATATAGACATGGCCATTGTGAGGCATAGTCTGTGCCATCAAAATAGAAGCCACAGGTGTGTGAAATGGTCTGTCCCCTCTCAACACAGATTGTTGGTTATACATAACATGATAAGGTTCTGTTCAATTTGGAACGAGGGTGGATTAGACATTGAACGTCATACGTTCTGAAGCTTGAGAGATGCAAGGAGCGGAGGAAGCTGGACGTAAAAAACTATAGTGGTGCCCATGCGGTCAACCAGACTATACATAGGATATGTGATAGGGATTGTAATTATTTATTATATTTTTTTTATTCTACCACTTTAAGTCACGGCAGATTTTTCTCCGTCAAATTGGGGATGCTCTCCCTGGGAAGAGTGCATTGCCTCAAGAGCAGTGCCACCCATTATTTTCTTTGTTTTTCCTTTCTGTATCTGTATCTGTTTCCCTATCACAGTGGTTTCTTTGTACAGACTTTTGCCAGGGACAACTCTCTTGTTGCCATGGGTCCTTTTATGTGCGTTAAATAATTACAATAATAACCTACACCTTTTGACTTTTTGCTTTCTAGGCAGGCGCATTACCTCTAGACCACTGACCCACTTCATAACTGTGAGTAAGGGAATGAGAGGTAACAATGAAGAGATGGACAAACTGTAGATAGTTTTTCTATGGTAAAAACAGAAGGAAACTGCTCAGAAAAAAGCTGCATTGCAATGTGCACTTGTGTGCGCATCTCCACCTGCACATGATTTACAAATAATAGATCTTTATTTTCAGAAAAAAACCATGAACTATTCAAGTCAATTAGAAAAAACAGTAAAAGCATATCAATATGTAATATTGTCATCAAAAAAATTAAAAAATCAGTAGCTCAGTTGGAAAGTAAGCGTTCCCTACACTGTTAAAATAAAAACAATGAAATGTTTCAACTAGTGGATCTTATACTACAAGCATGAAAGCACTGGCATTTGCACAATGCATTCTATCTCTCTCTCTCTCTCTCTCTCTCTCTCTCTCTCTCTCTCTCATACACACACACAAACACACACACACACACACACGCCCTTTGTAAGTGGTATACTGATGGGAGACAAGGCAGAGCAGTGTAAGCAGATATCAGTGACAAAAGAAGCAGACCACACACAAGCACACACACACACACACACACACACAACACAGAGTGCAGTGAGGTGTTGAAGGAGTTGTAGCCAGCAATTCAGTGACAGCAGTGTTGTGTGTGTGTGTGTGTGACAGGCAAGAGATAGGGTAAAAGCCGAGTCAAGCTCAACCACTTACTGTTTATCCCAAACCAACAACTTTTGGTCTGATTCGGCTTCGCCTCATCAGACCAAAATCTTGCATAGTTTTATATAAAAACTAAGCAGTTTACCTTGACTCGGCTTTTACCCTATCTCTCTACTAAAACTGAAAGTAATACTAATTTATTTTTGATGGGTAAAACTATAAAATTATGGGAATTTATGCTAAAACAATATCTTATTAACAACTTATCAACAACTTATCAACAACTTATCAACAACTTATCAACAACTTACCAAGAACTTATCAAGAACTTATCAAGAACTAAAACAAGAACTATATTAAGAACTTGTCAAGAAATAAACAAGTCCCTATCAATAACTTATCAACAACTTATCAACAACTTGTCAAGAACAACAATAATTATTTTACACAAAATATATTGATAAAGATAGACAATATCAATTGCGACGAACTTTTGTTGATGACATCTACTGGTTGTAGTCAAGAAGAAATAACAGATGAGAAGAGTCTACTGGATAAGAAGGAGAAGTTGTACTCTCTTGCTGCTTGTGGTAAAACAAAGCATTACTTAGGAACACAACTAACAGTTGAACAGGTGCAGCAGTTATCACCACAAGACATTAATAAGTATTTTAATAGGTATGAATCTCTTCTTGGAGCAAAGATAGTGAAAATCCTAGGGCAAACTGTCATTGGTCTATATGCTAAAGCAACGAAGGGTTTAATGTGGGGTCAGAAATGACTTGCATATGACCCTCCAAGATCCCTTTTGTTAGAACGCTGGAGGACACTTGGCTGGATTGTTTTACCCTTTTTGGTTTTTAGCACCCGTAGGG
>CM054162.1:40340741-40375992 GCA_028751875.1 Rapana venosa
GTTTTCAGTTTGGTCAAGCTGTAACTAAGAAAAAGCTGAGGGTTTCCTTGAAAGTGACATCAGCTGTGTGGCAATGTGTCCTGTATGCTTTTAGGCTGTTCTGCAGCCATGAGCTAGTTTCTTGTGGATTGTGGTTTCATCTGACGTTCTGTGTTATCATAATAAAAAAAAAGAATGATAATGACATTTTGTCTGCTGACTGTTGTTGACTGGTTGTGGACTGTCTTTACCTGCTGAGTGCTGTGGTTTAGAATGGTGACTGGTGTGTCATGTGTTTTCTGTCGTCTGTTATCCATGTTTGTAGGAAGCATATTTGATAGATCCCTCTATTCTCACAGGGCTACCAAAGTGTCACTTAGTGTTGCAAATTAGGCCTATGTTTTGTTTAATGCTACAGTGTGACATAGTCTGTGCCATTAATATAGACATGCCATAGTGCGACATGGTCTGTGCCATCAATATAGACACGCCACAGCGTGACATGGTCTGTCCCCTCAATAAAGGATTGTTGATATACCATAACGTGATAAGGTCTGTTCAATTTGAAGAGGGTGGATAGACATTGAACATCATACTCCTGAAAGCTGAGAGATGCAAGGCGTGGAGGAAGCTGGACGTAAAATCTATAGTGGTGTCCATGCGGTCAACCAGACTATACATAGGATATGTGATAGGGATTGTTATTATTTCTTTTTTTTTTTTATTGTACCACTTTAAGTCAGAGCAGATTTCTCTCCGTCAAATTGGGGATGCTCTCCCTGGGGAGAGTGCATTGTCTCAAGAGCAGTGCCACCCCTTATTTTCTTTGTTTTTCCTGTCTGTATCTGTATCTGTTTCCCTATCCCAGTGCCTTTTTCCTACACAATTTTGCCAAAGACAACGCTCTTGTTGCCATGGGTCATTTTATGTGCGTTAATTAATTATGTGTAACACATGAGACCTCAGTTTATCGTCTTATCCAAAAGACTAGCACCCAGACCTCCACTCATGGTCTAATGGATGGGGAAAAGTTTCGGGCCAAAACAGGATTCGAACCACCACACACTTCCGACCCACACCTTTTGACTTTTTGTTTTCTAGGCAGGCGCATTACCTCTAGACCACTGACCCACTTCATAACTGTGAGTAAGGGAATGAGAGGTAACAAGGAAGAGAGGGACAAGCTGTAGATAGTTTTTCTATGGTAAAAACAGAAGGAAACTGCTCAGAAAAAAGCTGCATTGCAATGTGCACATCCACCTGCACATGATTACAAATAATAGATCTTTATTTTCAGAAAAACATGAACTATTCAAATCAATTAGAAAAATAAGTAAAAACAATCAATATGTAAATATTGTCATCCAAAAATTAACAACAATCAATAGCTCAGTTAAAAGTACGCATTCCCCACACTGTTAAATAAAATCAATGAAATGTATTCACATAGGGATCTTATACTACAAGCATGCAAGCACTGGCAATTGCACCAATGCATTCTCTCTCCCCTCTCTTCTCTCTCTCTCTTCTCTCTCTCTCTCTCTCTCTCTCTCACTTTTACGCTATTTACAACAAACATGCCCCACTAAAAATCATTAGGATCAAATATATCCCCAAACCACCTTGGCTCACTAAGGAACTAGAAGAAGCATGCTATCTTAGAGACCTTTTAAAAGAACATAAATATTATGAAGAGTCAAACAAATTAAGAAATGCCATAAACTCACAAAAACGGCGAGAAAAAAAGAAATATTTCCAAGACTTACTATCTACCAAACAAAACTCAAAGACTGTATGGCGAGCCATAAATCAAATAACTAACAAACAAGCATCTTCCAAAACAAATGTAATCAAAGACGTTACTGCTGAACAACTTAACAATCATTTCATTAATGTCTCTACTAACATTATTAAAGATGATGAATCAAAGTCCAATAAACTCAATGAACTAAAACAATACTTGAAAGGAAAGCATACTCCTTCAAAACTTCACATTCCATTTATGTCTGTTCTTGAGGTCTATGGTTATCTAACTCACCTCAAACAATCAAGAACGCGTGGTCTTGATGGAATAGACAGCAGAATATTGAAGCTATCAGCTCCAGTTATCACAGACACACTAACATATATATTTAACCTTTGTCTTGAAAAAAACCATTTCCCCAATGCCTTCAAAACAGCTAAAGTAATCCCCATCTACAAATCTGGTGACACTTCAGACCCCTCAAACTATAGACCAATTTCCATCATATCCATCCTTTCCAAACCCTTGGAACAACATATAAACAAACACATAGTCCGTCATTTAGATACTACCAACTTAATTCACCCTAATCAGTCTGGATTTAGACAAAATCACTCATGTCATACTGCACTGTTTAGCCTTGTAGACAACTTGCTATCAAACATTAATGACAAAATCTCAAAAAAGCTTTTGACACAATTGACCACATACTTCTCATAAAAAAACTAAACCTGTACCATTTCTCTACAAATACCTTACAACTGCTTGCTTCCTATCTAGAAAACAGGCAACAGTGTGTCTCAATAGGCACAACTACATCCACACTACAAGCCATCAATTATGGAGTACCACAAGGATCCATACTAGGACCTATTCTCTTCTCACTATACATAAACGACCTTCCTCTCCACATCAAATCCAAATGCGAACTATTTGCTGATGACACAACTATTCATACGAGCCACAATAACCCCTATCTCTCTAGCAAAAGCATTACAAAAAAGTGTTGATCAGCTTATTGAATGGACCGAACTGAACCATATGTCTATACACCCACAAAAAACAAAATGCATGCTTATTACCACTAGACAAAAGCGTCAAAACTTAACCCCACAAACTTACTCCCATCAAAATTAAAAAGGAAGTAGTTGAACAAACCCATCACCACAAGGTTTTAGGGGTAACAATTGATGAAAATCTCAGTTGGTTCTACCACATATCTCAACTATGCAAATACATGTCCCAAAGAGTATACCAACTTTCTAAAATCAATCACTTTCTTGACTTTCATTCAAGGAAACTATTCTTCCAATCTTATATACAATCCTCAATAGACTATGCTTCTACCCTGTGGGATTCTGCTAGTGCAAACACTATGAAACCGTTACTGAGTCTGTACAAGCGTGCTCTCAAACTGGTCCTTTTAAAAAAGACAAGCTTATTAGAAGCTGACTATACTCAATTAAATATTCTCCCCTTACATCAACGACTAAAATATAACAAGGAGTTATTGATGTTCAAGATCATGACAGGAACCGTTCCATCATACTTAAAAGACAAATTCCCCCTAAACCAATCCAGAAATACTATAAAGCCCAGTGTCCCTATACCGAGAATAGACTTATCCAAATCTAGTCTACTTTACTCAGGCCCTATGCTGTGGAATTCCCTTCCAGATTCAGTTAAACAACATCAATCAATAACAATCTACAAAACTCAATTATCAACTCACTTGATACATCAACAATAACAAACCACAGTCCATAGCCTTAAAAACAAAGTTGCATATCCTCCCTTACCTATCTCCCTTTCCATCTTACCTATCCTGCCCTTCCCTTTCCCTTCACACCTGTCTGTATTCAGACTGTCATCCCTCTCCTCTCTCTCTTCTCTCTCCCTCTCTCTCCTCTCTCCTCTTTTCCCCCTCTCTCTCATCTCTCTCTTCTCTCTCTCTCTCTCTACTCTCTCTCTCTCCCCCACCCTTTCAAATTTCATTGTATTGAAAAAGTGAGTTATCAAAGCGGTGTAAGCTTTTTTTATAAAGTTTTTGTTTTTTTTTTTATTTATTATTAATTTTTTTTTATAACTACACCTATTCTCAAGAATGAAAAGTCACTGGTTCGGCCACGTTCACCCGCCCAACACTCTCACCAAAACATACTGCAGGGAACACTCCAAGGTAGGCAGAAGGAGGGGAAGACAGAACAAATCATGGATGGACAACATCAGAGAATGGACCAGGATGAATGACTCGGCACTACTGCGCAGAGCCGAGGACCGAGATGGATGGAGGAGGCTTACCACGGCATCGTCTTTCATGTCTCCCCCACGACCGCCAAGGTCACGGGTCTGATGATGATGATGATAGTTATAAGAAATATATCTATCATAACAACAATATGTGTTAATCTGTACGAGTATAATGAAAAAGAGTGTTGACAGTGATGATGTGCTGTTTTGAGAATGATATTCAGTTGTGTTTTTTTCTATGTCCTTTTTGTTTTGTTTGTTTACAAACAAAAAGCATTAAATCTTTAACACACACACAAACTCACACACACACAAACACACACACACACACACACACACACACACACACACTCCCCCTCTCTCTCCCACTCTCTCTCATTTCTCCCCCCCTCCCCATCCCCATCTCTCACTCTAACTCACAATGTATAGATGTTCATTTTATGACTTTAGTGATTTTTTTGTCCTTAGAGTGTATTGATATTGGAATTATTTCTTTTTCATGGCGTTCAATTTGTACGAGTATATTCGAAAAGAATATTGATGGTGATCCTGTGCTGTCTTGAGAATTATATATTTAGTATTATCCTTGAAACACACACACACCCTGTGCTCAATTTTTTGATCTATAAGTCTCTCTCCTCTCTCTCTCTTCTCTTCTCTCCTCTCTCTCTCTCTCCTCTCTCTTCTCTCCTCTTCTCTCTCCTCTCTCTGTTGTTTATGCTGTAGTTGTATTTATTTTATTTTTTGTTGTTGATTTTGTTTGTGTTTTTTTTGGTGTATGTTGTGTGTTGTGTTGTTGGTTGTTGTTGTGTTGGTGTGTGTGTGTGTGTGTGTGTGTGGTGTGTGGGTGTGTGTGTGTGTGTGTGTGGTGTGTGTGTGGTGTGTGTAGTGTGTGTGTGTGGAGGGGGGAACGGTGTTGGGTTAAAAAAAAGTGTTTTTTTTGGTTCTTTGTGTTGTTTTTTTTGTTTTTTGTTTGTCTGTTTGGGAGGGTGCTTGTGTCTGTTGTTTTTTTGTTGTTGTTTTTAAAATGGGTTTTTTTCCTGTTTTGTTTTTTGGTGTGTTTTTTTTATGGGGGGGGGGGGCGTCTTGGGGTTTTATTTGTCGTTTGCTCGTCCGGGGTTGTTGTTGTTTTTTGTCTGTTTGTTAGTTTGTTTTTTCTTTTTCTCCTCTTTTCTTTAAAAAAGTTTTTTCCCTTTGCTCTTACTGTTTGAAAATATATGAGTACTGAGTGCATTTTTCAATGTGACCCCGGGCGGGGACTGGATGTAAAAAAGCACATGAGTATTATTCATTATCCTGAAAAAAAAAATTTGTTTCTATTACTTACAATGTGTAGATGTTGCTTTTTATGACTTTATTGGCTTTTTCCCCCTCTTTATTATGTGATGATGGGTATTGCACTTATTTTATTATCATGACATTCAATTTGTATGAGTATAATTAAAAGTGTTTGTGTTGATCGTGTGCTAATGTGAGTATTTACATATTTAGTATTATCCCTGAATCCCCCCCCACACACACACACTCACACACACACATACATACATACACTCATCACTCCTCACTCACTCATATTCTCTCCTCAATGACTGTATAGTTTAGATTTCTTCTTTGTTTGTTTCTTGTTTTTTTTTGTGTGGATGTATGGGTTATTAAATTTATTTCATTATCATGACTTATAATTTGAAACGAATAAAATCTAAATGAGTGTTGTAGGATGCATACTGTTTTGGGAATTATATATTGGATATTATCTCTGAAATACACAACACTTCTGTCTCTCTGTTCTTTCTCATCTTTTATCTTTCTCGCTTATAGTTTATAGTGTACCCTGATGAAGGATTCTATTTTATATTTTCAATATTTATTGGACTTGCCTTGTTACATAAGTTTTTATTAGGGCCCTATTTCAATATCTTATGGGTTATGTGTAAAAGTTGTGTACCATTGACATGTGGTAGATGTTCATCTTAGGACTATTAATTTTGGGTTTGTGTTATTTTCTTGGCTCTGTTTTGGTTCTTGTTGTTGTTGTTTGTCTATTTTTTTCCTTTTTTATCTTCTTCTATTGGTTTGGTTTTTCTTTTCTTTTGTTGTTGGTTGTTTTGGTTAGGGTTTTTTGGGGGTGGTGGGGGGGTGGGGGGTGGGTATTTTAGGGTTTTTTTTTTTTGGCTTGCTTTGGGGGGGGGGTGGTTGTTGGGGGGGAGCTGTTTTGGAAAAGGGGTTTTTTCCCCTTGTTTTTATTGTGAGACTGTATTAGTATTGGGTTATTATTATTAAGATGTATCCCTAACGGGCGGGGACTGGATGTAAAAAAGCACATAATATTATGTGCTTATTCATTATCCTCGAAATAAAAGAATTTGTCATTGTCATTTGTCATTGTCATTGTCATTGTCTCTCTCTCACACACACACACACACACACACACACACACACACGCACGCCCTTTTTAAGTGGTATACTGATGGGAGACAAGGCAGAGAAGTGTGAGCAGATATCAGTGACAAGAGAAGCAGACCACACACACGCACACACACACACACACACACACACAACACAGACAGAGTGCAGTGAGGTGTTGAAGGAGTTGTAGCCAGCAGTTCAGTGACAGCAGTGTGTGTGTGTGTGTGTGACAGACACCATTCAGCTCTCTGACAGTGGTCAGTCTGGTCATCAGCTCTACAGTCAGGTAAGTAGGTTCAGTAGGCAGCCTGCCTCTTCTTTGCTTTGCTTCTGTTCTTCAGACAAATCTGATGACCAGGGACACCTGCAGTGCTGGACAATAATTTGCAGCCAACCTGAGTTCACCTGACGTCTGTATTTATTTTATTTATTTATTTATTCTTTTATATCGAGGATAATGAAATAAGCACTTATGTGCTTTTTTACATCCAGTCCTCGTGTATATGCGGATTGTGAATTTTGTCATCTGTTCTCACAGGCACACAATGGCCTACTCTTACAAAAAGCGGAACAGGATTTAATGTGTGCGCAAGATGTTCTGTGTGCGTTCGCACATGGGACCTCGATTTATAGTCTCATCCGAAGGACTTTGGGGGAGAGTGGAGTCTGCACTGAGGTTAACTCCAGGGGAAAATATCCCCTTGAACGGGAATCGAACCGGGGTCGTCCAATTGCGATCGCAATGTTCTGACCACTAGGCTATCCCGTCCTGTACAGTGCAGGGGGGTTCGGTTAAAGAGACCCTCCTTCTCTGATGTAGACTTTAGTACCTGTATCTCTGCTGCACGCCAGCAGTTGTAGTCAGGTAGTGGTTAGTGAGAGAGTTTGGAGAGGGAGAGGGGGAAAGGGAAAGGGGAGAGGAGAGAGAGAGAGAGAGAGAGTGACACAGAACATAGGAGTCAGTGGATACTGTGCTGGGAAGATTCCCAGCCATACCTCCCTCCCTCAGGAAAAAACCTCTGTTACATAGTATTTATTTGATATATAGATGAAACGGTGTAAAGAAAAACAAATTGGATTCAAAACAAAGCCTTCTGCATTTTTTCCTTCTTCACTATGAGTTCTGAGGTTGAGCAATGGTGAGATTGCTGTGCAACAAGTTTTTGCCCACCATCAAGGTGGCAGCATTGCAGCTGTGGCTATAAACATCTGATCATATTTGACATGGAAAAATCTTTTTTTTAAAATAGGGTACGATAAAACAATTTTCTACCAACAACCTTCACTCTCTCTCTCTCTTCTCTCTCTCTCTCTCTCTCTCTCTTTTCCTCTCCCCTTCTCTCTCCTCTCTCTCTCTCTCTCTCTCTCTCTCTCTCCTCCTTTTCTCTCTCTCCTCCCCTTCCCTCTCTCTCACTGTCCCTCTCTCTTTGGAAGAGACTATAAACCGAGGCCCCGTGTGTGAACGCACGTAGAACAACTTGCGCACCCGTTAAATCCTGTTCCGCTTTTGAAAAGTGTAGGCCATTGTGTGCCTGTGAGAACAGATTACAAAATTCACAATCAGCATACACACAGGAACTGGACGTAGAAAAGCACATGAGTGCTTGTTCCACTATCCTCGATATAAAAGAATAAATAAAATTAAAATAAAATAAAATAAAAAATATCTCTTTCTCTCTCTGTCTCTCTCCCTCTCTCTCTCTCTCAACACAATAACACACACACACAATCGCTCTCTTCTTTTCTCTCTCTCTCTCTCTCTCTCTCTCTCTCACCCTCTCTCTCCTATGAGATTACACCAATAGTAATTACATTTTTATACTGGATGTAACACGTTTCTTTTATGTCATATTGCACGTGCTGTTTGCCAAGCTTCTTGTATCACTGCAGTCCATTAGAACAGGTCAGAAACATTTTCCCATTCCTAACAAGATTGCATAGCCTGAATTTTTCTGACTGTGGTGCGGTATCAGTGTGCTATGGCATTGTGTGGCATGGCATAGTGTCACATGGTATGCTACTGTATGGTATTGCATGACATGACAAACATGGAATGGCACAGCAAAGTGTGGTACATGACATGACATAAGATATAACGTCATTGAGGGGGTAGTCAATCCTGTGGTACTAGTCATACTATATCATACCATACCCAAAGTAATACTTGAAATCATTAACAGCAGCGGCATAAGCAGCAGAAGCAAAAGAGGTAATGTTGGTGGTGGTAGCAGTGTTGGTGGTGGTGTAGGTGACAGTAAATGTGTAGTAGTGGCAGCACCAGCAGCAGCAAAGATAGCTGCAGAATGCCACACAGTGCTATACACACAGGAACGCTGGTGTCTGCACAGACTATTTTTTTTTAAATTGCCTTCTGACATGTTCCTTCAGCTCTGTTGACAGATCTCTATCAGACAGAAAAGTCTGAACTGGAAGCATCCTCCTGCTGAGCTGCCTCCATGAGTGTGCATTAGCTATCTCTGTGGCAACAGAAAGCCCACTGAGTGTGGATTAGATATCCCTGTGGCAACAGAAAGCCCCTGAGTGTGCATTAGCTATCCTTGTGGCAACAGAAAGCCCACTGAGTGTGCATTAGCTGTCCCCTGGCAACAGAAAGCCCACTGAGTGTGCATTAGCTATCCCTTTGGCAACAGAAAGCCCACTGAGTGTCCATTAGCTATCCCTGTGGCAACAAAAAGCCCACTGAGTGTGCATTAGCTATCCCTTTGGCAACAGAAATCCCACTGACAGGACATCAATCACAAGAATGGAAGCATCTCCAGAGTTTGTCAGAGTGTTCAGGGAGTACTTGGCACAGGACGACATGTCTTCTGAAGCTGCTCTGTCTGCTAAAGAGGAACTGCAGAGGTTTCCTCTCTTCCAGTGTATTACTCACAAGTGGAATTCCTTTCTTCTTCCTACCAACGTACAACAACTAGCAGACATCATTGTGGACGTAACCTTGAGTGCTGAGCACAATAGACTGCATCATCTCTATGAAATTGGCCATCTTCCTCTGTTGAATGCTGTGTTTGGTAAATATTTATATCAGAGTTTGACACATGGAAACCTTCAAATCCCTCAACTACAACCTCTGTGTCAATGGGTGTCATACTGTCTTGACAGTCTTTTTGTCCTCAACGAGTTTGCGTGTTTTCCCTTATTACCTAATAGGATGTATCAGAGAGTTGACATACCACAGATAGCAGCCAGCCAACCTGTTCCTATTGCAGTGCAGGAGTTTATTGTAGTTTTGGCCATTTTAACAAACAACTGGGTTGTGGTGTTAAATACTTTGCACAAAAATGGATTTTGTCTGGCTTTTTACATCAGACTATATCTGCTGATTTCCAACACATTGACACTCTCCCGGCAATACCGGGAATCATTGTCTCAACTAAAAACAGTTATAGCCATTAGACTGGGAAGAAATGAACCGGTAACTGGAAAAGATCTGATTTCATATCAAAACGAAGAAGCCATTTACCTGGTTCAAAACGGAACCAGACACAATTTTCAGCAAGACCTATTGATGAAAGTGACTACCAGAAACATGTGTCCTGAACTGACCAGCTTTGTGTTGTTTTCTGCAGGCATGGGTTCTTGCTGGGATGTGGTTCGTCGCACATTTTTCAAATGTTCAGACATGACACTTCTGGCATGTCTCAGTAAATGGTCAGCCAATGAGAAAGTACTGGATGTACCTATCCGTATCTTCCGCCTTTTGACACAGACTACACCGCCTACTGTCATCATCTCATTTTTCCTACACAACATTTTAGTCTACGTGACAGATGAAGACAGCCTGAAGATTCTGCTGACTGCCAGTGCCATGCTTGGCATGTCCACTCATTATGTTTCAGACATATTACGATCCCCTTTTCCACTTTCAACGCTCACACCAAATATAATCGCACTGATGCTAAAGATCGGTCTGGTGTCCTATTCAGACTGTTCTCAACAGTTCCAGTTTGCAGAGGAGCTAGAAAAAGAAGGCACCAGGTCGCTGAGGGAAGTGTGTCGTCTGACCCTCTCTCACAGAATGGGTTTCCAGGCTGGACGACCCAAAAGGGGGATTGATGCTCTCCCCTTTTCCCGACCCCCCATGAAGTCCCTGCTGAGTTTTCTGGACCTGGACCTGCTCTTTGATGAAGGAGGACTGGAGGGTGGACTGCAAGGTCTGCCCAGATCCTTGTTCATGTTCCTCTCTCAGTGTTGATCCACACAGCAGCAGCAGCCACTACTTGAGGGTGTACACAGATCGTAATCTGTGTGATTGTGTTTGTGTTTGCGTGTGTGCGTGCGTGTGTGTGTGTGTGTGTGTGTGTGTGTGTCTTTGTGTGTGTGTGTGTGTGTGTGTGTGTGTTTGTGTGTGTGATACCACACTACAAATAAGCCAGAAAAGAAAAGAGTGCACAAAGATCTCTGTACACCAGAGCTGTACATCAGTGTTTCATACCCAGAAGCAGCAGGCTATACAGCAATGCACTCTTCAGTGAGCAGTGATTAGGGAATATGGACACAGATGATTGTCTGCTGTGATTCATTGGACAAGTAGCAAAGACTGGGGGATGTGAGTGGTCATGACTGTGTAAAACTGACAAGGACTTGAGAGTTGACCAAGGCCATTATGGTTACTGGCATCCGTACCACATCAACACAGACTGGGGGAGTGTACAAGATTTATTGTGTGATTGGCTGCACAAGAACAAATGTACTGTGATGGGAACGTTTATTTTGGCACAGGTTACAAAATCTACCCAGAAAATTAGATGTTGTGGGCAGGAGGGTGGTCATGAGATATTATATGAAGATAGGAAGGTCATTCCATTTGACCAGTGGCTGAAGATGACCCCCACTGTGGTTGGTCAGCTGTCAGGACATCCTCACACTGGGGAACAGGGCAGGGCAAGGCAGGGGGTAGGGTAGTACAGGACAGACCACCTGGCACTTTGTGTTTGGGCTGCCTCATCCGTTTCAGTGCACAAGACGTGAGGTGAGGACATGCAACAATCGTGCCAGTGCTTTTCCACAGTGCTGTTTCTTCCTGTCTCTGGTGCCGTCTGTGATTCCTCCTGTGTGTCTGTCTGTCTGCTTGTCTGTAGGTCTGTTTGCATATGTTTGTGTGTCTGTCTGTCTGTCTGTAGGTCTGTTTTCATCTGTCTGTCTGTGTGCCTTTCATTTGTCTTCAGTGTACCTTTCCATTGATTTTGCATTTCGTTTTGATAGAAAATACATTATGGATAGACGCAAGTTTGAAAGAAAGGTTAGCAAATATGAAAACAGAACTTGATAATGTTGTATAAACAGAGATGATGATGATGCTGTCATACTTCGTTGTGTAGTTTTGTTAAAATATCTCATTTTGAAAATACTTTTCATTTTTTTTTTGAAATCATTTAAATTTTTTCCTTCTGTATTTTAGCTGTTAGCTGCGCCCTTCCCCCTTCCTCCAAACATCCCCTTCGTATTAAATTTTTTTTATTTTAAAAATTCAACTTTTTTCCATGTGATTTTTCAAGTTTTATATTTTTCTGTGTTTTTGTAAAATCGTTGTTATAGTCTTCATTACATTTCCATTTGGAGTTTTTTTATTTCTTGAATGTTTTTCACGCCTCTCTGTAAATCCATGAATTATTTTTGTGATATTTGCATGGGCATCACTATGCTGATTTACGTGGGCTATTTTCATAGGATTAAGCGGAAGCACTTTTCACATTTTCCCTTTTTCTTCTGTCAGCTTGTGTTCAGTTTGGTCAAGCTGTAACTAAGAAAAAGCTGGAGGGTTTCCTTGAAAGTGACATCAGCTGTGTGGGCAATGTGTCATGTATGCTTTCAGGCTGTTCTGCAGCCATGAGCTAGTTTCTTGTGGATTGTGGTTTTATCTGACGTTCTGTGTTATCATAATAAAAAATGAAGAATGATGATAACATGTTTTTCTGCGCTGTTGTGGATTGGTTGTGGACTGTCTTTACCTGCTGAGTCTGTGGTTTAGAATGGTGACTGGGTGTGTCATGTGTTTTCTGTCGTCTGTTATTCACGCGCGTGCGCGATCCCCACACCACATACACATACACCATACACAATACACCCCATACACACATTACACACACAAACACAGAGCGTACTTTTACCATAATTATATTTACTAATTAAGAATTGTAATTAAAATTTTCTATTCCCAACAAAATATCTTTTGGAAGAAACCTATTCAAACTATTAAAAGTGTTCACAGATGGCTCATTCGTAAACAATAATGCAGGTGCTACATACATTATACCAGACTTAAAATCTGAAAATTCATTTCACCTTGGGAATAATATATCAATTTTTACAGCAGATCTATTAGCAATATTAATGGCACTTAATTTCTTTTGTCGATTTTCCGAAAGTTGTTTATCAAATACTTTGTTGTGTGGATTCAAAATAAGTAATTCACGCCATCAGCTCTATGCAAACAAAAGCAAGTTTTGAATTAGTCATTGAAATTTGTCATTTAATTCATCTTATCACCCTAAAAGGCTCAGATATAACTTTTTGTTTGATTCCATCTCATTCTCGTGTGTATTACAATGAAAAAATTGACATTTCAGCGAAAAAAGGGGTAAAAGATTAACAGATGGTGGCAAGTTTAAAGCTCCATCTGTCACTACAAGAATATTATCACCTCGTTCAAAAATGCAGCAAAAGTTATTCCAGTGTGAGGAAAAGAGACTTGGTTGTCTAGATATATATAAAGAAACGATAAAATTTGAATCCGTTGTTTAAAGACACGAAACTGATTCTTATCGTATTAAAAACAAACTGCTCTCTAGCTTGGCGATGGAAACTGAACTGTTTGAAGACAAACTATGTTGGGCATGTCTCTTGTATATGTGGCCATAGTGTAACTGTCGATCATATCTTGATATGCAGCATGCTAATAAGCTCCGTACCTGTTCTTACCTCGTCAACGTCATCTGCATATTCAGTGATTTTCTACTGAGATATATTTTTTCAAATCGTGATTGCACAGTCCAATTGATTAAATATTATAATTATTATCGACTCTAAAGACATTACCTTCCAGTGGACTATATTTTCTCTTGTTGGTTATAGTTAAAAATATCGTTTAGTTGTTTATTGGTTAGATTATGTTAGAAATTGTGTTGTTACTGTTCTGTACTTAAAGTTACTTTAGATTAGCATTTTCTAGAATAAACAAATAAGAAAGTGCTAATCTAAAGTAACTCTTACGTACAGAACAGTAACAATTTCTAACAGAATCAAACCACTTCCATTTTCATATGATACAACACACACTTTTGACTTATGTAAATAAAGAAATCATCAGAGAAAGAAAGACAGAAGGAGAGAAAGAAAGAAAGAAAGAGACAAATAACACTAAATAAACCAGTCACATCGATTTCATTTAACAGACACTCGTAACTTGTACAAACAACTGGTTTTTTTTATTTCCTCCTGAATTTCCAGAGTGCTTTTCCGCTGGCGTCTATATTTAGCAGGTGAAGGTCACAGCCTCGTTTTGGGCAGATCCTAATGCTGCACACTGGTATTAATTTTGGGGTCATGTAGTATCTTGTATAGAGTGTGAGTCAAAAAGAAATGTTGGTTATTTTCACAGATTTTTTAAAGTATGAAAAAGTGGACTGTGCACTTGTTTTGGGGGATTGAGGACATAGAGCAATACCAGATAGTCACGAGAAAGTGGGAAATAATCATCAAATGAGGATTGCTTGTGTTCCTACAGTGTTGACCTCGCGCATGCATATTGCAGTAAGGAAGCTAGCAGACAACAAAGGACTTAAGGGGTACAGTATTTGCTGAAATTTTTTTTATAAAATTTCAAACCTACCAAATTTGTTCAAAATCACAAGAGTTTTGAGTCAGAGGCTAGTCTTTTACAAAAATCGGTTTTTATTTTTCTGTGGACGCCTTATAGTACGTGCAGTATGAATATAAGAGTCACATAGAAAAACTGAAGGAAAAGTGTGATTTTTTTAAATACGGGTGTGCAGACTAAAGCCCTTGCCACACAAAACCTGCCCTCTGTCTTGTGTCCAGCGTGTTGGCTTGTTGTCCAGTGAGTGGACAGCGCTGCTTCGCTGGCTGCTGGTCAGTAGAGGGTCAGAGGAGAGCTAGAGGAGACAGTGTCTGATGTCCGTGTATTTCAGCGGAACGCTGAAAACTTTCGTTTTAATAAAATGGGGAAGAAGTCGCCTTCGGGACTTCTGCACACACACACCACACCACCACACCACAACACACACCACACCCCAACACACAACACCACACACACGAATATCCCAAACCCAAACCCAATCAAAAAACAACAACCATCACCCACCACCCAACCTTCCCCCATCCCCCAACCTCTACCCAACACCCCCCCAAAACCCCAACCCCCCTCTCCCCCACCCAGTAACCCCCCCAATCTTCCCCCACCCCCCCAAACCCCCCAAACCTTCACCCACCCCCCGCCCACCCCCAACCCTCTCATTCCCCACCCAAACCCCCCATCTAACCTTTATCACCACCCACCCACCCCCTAACTCTCACCACCAATTTCTCCCCCCCCGACCCCCCCACCCCCCCAAACTCTCACCCCCCACCACCCCACCAAAAAAACTTCATAAACCATCAACCCCACCCCCTTCAACCCCCCACTAAACCCCTCACCCCCACCCCCTTTTCCCCCACCCACTCTTTCCCTCCCCCACCCCCAATTCCCCCCACCCAAGTCTCACCCCCCATTTCCACCCACCGCCTTACCCCCCCAACTCTCTCCAACCCCTCCCCCCACCCAACCCTACCCCCCCAAACCCTCTCACCCATCAACCTTCACCCCCCCAACCTTACCCACCAAACCTCCCCCAAAAAACTTCACCCACCCCCCCATCTCTCCCCACCAACCTCTACCTACCCCCCCAACCTCTCCCCCACCCAAACTTCACCCCCCAAAACCTCTCACCCCCCCAACCTCTCACCGACCCAACCTCTCACCCCCCCAAAACCTCTCCTTCCCACCCCTTTCCCCCCACCAACCCTTTTCCACCCCCCCCAATTCACCCCCCCAACCTCTCACCCCCCCAAACCCTTTTTCACCCACCCAACCTTCATTACCCCCACCTCTACCCCCCAAACCTCTCAACCCACCCTTTTATCCCCCCCACCCCACCCCCAAATGACCCCCCAACCCCCGCCCCCCAACTCTTCCCCAATTAACCAACTCAACCAAACTCGAACACCAGCAGCGACAGCACCCGACGAAACAGAGGAAGACCCCAGGAGCAGGAGACAGACAGCCGAGAGAAAAAGGGGAAGACCCCGGGGCAGAAAAGCGCAGCCGAAAACAGACAGCCGACAGACAGCGACAGGGACGACAGCCAGAGGGGCCCCGCAGCCAGAAGCCGAGAGACGGGACAGGGGAAGACAGACACCAGACAGAAAAGAGCCACCCAGAAAGACAGACGCCGACAGAAGACATACAGACGACAGCGAATACATACAACGCAGCAGACAGACAGACAGCGGACGACAAAAAAGCAGCAGAGAGCAGCAGACAGCCAGACAGACAGACAAAGAGAAAGACAGACAGACAGAAGACAGCGACGCAGACAGGAGACAGAAGACTGGAACCCCCGGTGTGCCAGATCTGGTGGTGCCGGATGAGCGTAGGCGGAGGGGTTTTAGCGGTGGGGGTTTTTGCCCCAGTCCATTGTCTTGGGTCGGCAGCGTCCCCAGCAGGCCCCCCGGAGCCCTTGGTGCGTGACCCCTACCCTTTGCTGATAAAAGAAGCGGCGCTGGATGTGGCTGAGGAGAGAGGAGGGGGGGGAGGAATCCCCCCCCCCAATGCAATTTCGAATGTTTATTCAGATTAGGCCTCCCCCAACTGAAGGGGTAGTCATGAAAAAATTTAACATGTAAATTGTCATTATAAATCGGAAATATCAACTTCAAAGAAAATTTTGTATAGAAAAAACGCTTGATACAGCATCATCCAGACGTTTTAAAGTTTTTGAATTTTAAATGCCAATTTTTCGCACTTTTTTTTTTCGATGCCAAAAGTACAAAAAATGGGAAAAAGCAGGATTTTTATAATTTTGTTGGATAATTTATCCTCGGTCATAAAAAGGAAACATAACACAAGTAAATTTCATTTTTACAGATTTGTGGCTTTGACGGCTATCGTTTTAGAAACCCTCCGTCGTTCTAGAAGATGACATGAAATAGTGATAACCAAATCTAAACTTTGTCAATGTATTTTAAATATCTGTTCTTTCAATTTCGTAATGGTTAAAACCAAAATTTGAAACTTTAAAATGCTATTTTCCCAAAAATTAAAACTGTTTTTATTGGTCATGCCATTCTCCCACTGAGTCAATGAGTTTTTTTTAAAATTTTTGATAAAGCTTTAACATCCAACACCTGTTTTCCCAAACATATGCAAACCCAAAAGAAATTTAACACCTCCGTACATTTGTACCCCAAGTCTTTTGCCTTTAACACCGATTTTTCAGCATCTTAAAACCCCTGTGTGGCAGTCTATGTTTTTCCAGTCTAGTTATCCAAAAGCCGTAAGTAATGCATTTTACTAAAAATTAAAGGGATATATGGGTATCTTCCAATTTTTCCAAAAAGGTCATTAGGTGTTGGTTATCAAATTAAAAATTTTCATAGCAACAAATAAAGCTTTAAATTTTTTTTCCGTTCTCAAAAGCCCAGATTTCACCCCCCCATATTTTTAAAATAGGGGTGAACCTGAGAATAAAATTTATTTTAAATATCTTCAAGAGCGAAATAAAGTTTACAAAAACCCGGTATGCAAGTACTGCTCTCTTTGCTCTATTGAAAACCCGGCGAAAAGTAAAAATTAATTAGTTAAAAAAAATTTCCCAAAAATTTTTAAAGCATTTACTTTTTTACATTTTTCAGATTGTTTTCCGGTTATGATATGAACCCCCCCTTCAAAAAAACAATGTTTTTTGTTTTTCTATTTCCCTTTAAATTTCAAATTATTGCTGCTGATACAAACTGTTACTTTCTATGTAATTCAATTTTGATGTATAAAAATAATTTTCTCAGCAAAAAGAAACACAAAAAATTCTTTAAAATAAAAAAACCCCCTGTTTCCTTTTCTATAATTTCAAAGGGAAGATCATTAAAAAACAATGAAAAACATATTGGACTACAACATCTTTTGTTTAACCCTTGTACAATTCCAAAAAGTCAGTAATGTTGCTCTTTCTTATCTAGTTTTTTATTCTTACACATACTTTGTTATCTATGTAATTTTCCTCAAAACCCTTCTTAAAAAAAAATGGCCACAAAAATTTTCTAGAAACAAAATCGAAAGCTTTTTAAAAAATCTACAAATGAAATTAAAAAATGGTTTTTTTTAAATTCTTTTGAACAGCAGCAAACAGAGTAAAATATGGTCAACGTGCAAAAAATTTTTTTAAACCCGCTTGGTGCTCCCCTGTAATTTTATTTGTTTTCCCATTTTGTATTCTATTATTAACAACCGAACTATATATTTACTCGCTATGTTACACAGGTTTCCCTTATAATTTTTTTGTAGTTTACATTTCTTTTTAAAAGAGGAAAGGTTTGATTCCCCCAGCCCTTGGATGTCCCCCTTGTCAAAAAAATTTAAAATAGTTTATAAAATTTAACACAGATTCCCCTAAAATTTGAAAAACTTCTATCAACCCGTAGGTCCTGGATTTCCCGTTTTTAATTTTTCCCAATTGCTAGCATTATTTCCTGGGTTGTAGGGCTGTCTAACAAGCATTCCCCCCCCTAGTTTCGTCTCAATGACTCAGCCCTTCCTTTCTAGTCTTTTTAAAATGAAAAAACCCTGTTTGTGTATTGTATTATGGGGTGAGATTTTTGCGTGATTTTTTCTGATGTTCCCCAAAATTTTTTGATGTTAAAAAATTACTTAGTTTTTTTAAAAAGTATATCATGTACTCTTTCTTTTTTGTAAGATATTTTTTTTTTTCGTGGGATAAAAAAAATGTCCTATCGTCTTTCGTGTGAGCGTTGATTGTTTACAGTCTTCTTTCTTTACGTCTTATATTGCATTCTGTCGAACCAGTTTTTGGGGGTTTTTTTAAAATGAATTCTTGTTTTCATGTCCCCTCTGCATGTCTTTAATAATTGATTAAACGGTTTATAGTGTTGACTCATTTTTATCAATCTTCTGCCCATTCATTTTTCTTTTTCCTTTTGCTTCTTGGTAGTAAGGTTTTGGAAAAAGTGACGGTTTCCTTTTTACTTAGTTATGAACTGATTTCCCATTTTTTATTAGAGGGCCCTAGAATTATATTAAACATAACAAAACAGGTAAATGATCTGAATCTTTTGTCAAAAACTTCAAGTATATGGATCACAAGAAAACAAAGAAAGGACGAGTTAAGAAATAATCAAAAACGCGTTTGCAAAAAGTAGGAAAAACCTTTTTCGTCATTTTACGCACCATTTAATTGTATAAACCACGTGTAAAATATTCAGTAAGATTACCATATGAATTTTTGGGTTTTCCCTTAGTGTTTTTTATAGATTTTCGGGTTTTTTTTAAAAAAAATTTATGTGTTGTTTTTTTTCTAAAAAAAGGAAACAGTTTGGCCGGATTTAAATCCCCCTGCATAATATCGATATCTAAAACATGAAATCTTTTCGAAATATTTTTTAAAGTATACTTATTCCTCGTCCAATAAACAGGAAAATACGGAGTTTTTTTGGGTTTGAAAGAAGTAAAAAAAAATAAACTTTTTGGAAAAGAAAAAAACTTTTAAAGAATAACACAACAAACGTATGCACCCCCAATATAGCGCACGTAAGGGAGAAAAGTTTTCCAAAGAAAAATAACCCCCCTAAACATCTCCAGCTGTGTAGTTTCGTGGTTTCCCCAAAAAAAATCTGATTTCAAATAAATTAGACTTAAACTGTAAAAAAAACGTCTCAAAAAGACAAAAAATCAAAGACGAGATAAATTTACAAAATCAGAAAACGTTTAGTTTTGAAAAAATACACCACTTCCATTGCAAAAAAAAAAAAATTGTTTTAACCCCCTCAAGACTTCCCCAATACGGCCCTTTTCCCCAGCGTTCTTCTCCCCCCCCCCGTTTAATGATGTAAGCCTCCCCTCCACTCGTCATCCCCATTATCCCATCATCATTCCCCCCCATTCTGTCGCATGTCCAAGAATATTATCCCCGAATTTTTCTCCATGATAACGATAGATACAATCCACAATCTCCCCAAACCCTATGCCCCATTTCTTCACTGAGCCACTTGGTATATTTCTACTGGAAGCAAACAAATCTTTCTGACACACGTGTTATCTTTTTCTTTTCCCCCAATTTTTTTTAAATTCCTGTCTTTTCTCGTGAAAAACAGTTCTGAGTTTTGAATACACATATTTGTTTTAAAACTATTCCATACCCCCCCAGAAAAACCGCCTATCGGAAAAAAACCCTTGGGGAAATAAGCAGTATTTTTAGTAAAAGCATACATTTTACTCCTTTTGTCCCCCTCTTTCTCTTGAAACAACTTGCTGTACCAGTGCAACCCCCCGCCTCCCCACCTGTCCCAATAGCACGTGAAAATTGACTGCCACCCTTTTCCCGGATGACAGGGTTTACCCCAAAAACCGCCCCCCCTGCACCCCTGTTTTTGTGCACGTTCGTTAAGGTGTGGGTTTTGGTTTTTTCCCCCCCTTAAAAAAAGGAAAAAGCATCACCCCGTTTTTTGGTTGGTGTTTCGTTTTTGTGACTGTTTTGAGGGACCCCCCGACCGCTATCCAGCTTAACATCGTCTTTAGCGGTGAGGTCAAACCTTTTTCCCCGATGACCAGGTGGTGACCCTGGGGCTTTCTTCCCTGCTCTTGGACCCCTTGAGGTGTGGAGTCAGCCTTTTTTCTCGCTCCTTTTTTTTTTTTTTGGGAGAAATCTTCGAATGAAGCGCCTTGCCCTTTTGCTTTCGTTTTCTTTAGGTCTTCTCTCTGTCTTTGAAGAAGGTAATCGAGCGATATGAGCGATTTGGATGGCGTTACCCGGGCACTTGTCAAACTGACAGATTCTCCCTTTCCCGTTGGTCAGTGGCAAATATTTCCGGCTTACACCTTTTCCAAGTTTTTTTCTTCCCTGGGTTTCCCTAGATTACTAGGTTGTTGTTGATTGCCCCTTCCCGTGTAGTCTTTCTCTCAAGATCGTAAATCTCTTTTTTAGTGCCGTTTTCTTCTTCAGGAGCTCATTTTCTCTTTAAACTATCGAGGGGCTTCCCCATCCCCTGGATGTCTTCTTTCAGTTTACGATTCGTTCTTTCGCTTGTCATATCTTTGCTCTAGCGTCAAATTGTATTATGTCTGGTTCATGTTTGCCGCATCGCCATCATTTTTAGTTGCAGGATCTTCCGGATTTTACCTGTGCCAGCCCCTGCTTTCTTGTCCGTGCTGTCCCCCACTTCTCAGTGTGTTGCTTTAAGGGGTTTGGTTCGGAGGGCCCGGGTTTTAATTCGATGTCTCCCACTGACGGATTAGATTGCCCATTGAAACGAAAAAGGGGCAACCCGACCTACACCGGTTCCCTAATTCAAAAACACGCTGAAAATGGTGCTTCAGTTCGCCCCTTTCAGCATGAAGCCTGGTACCCAAACAAAAAACCACCCCCACTGACCGAAACGCACTGAAAACTTTGTAGATCCAATTTGACCAAAAATATCAGAGTATAAACACACACTGTTTTGAAAGTTCACCTTTGACCCCACGGAGAGAGAGAGAGAGAAGGAGGAGAAGAGAGAGAGAGAGGGAGAGAGAGAGAGAGAGGAGTGAGTGAGGAGAGAGTAACTTTTTTTTGGGGGACAGGGAAAAGATTGACCCCTTCACCTGCAAAAAAACGTCTTTAAAAACTGCAGAAATCATGCAAAAAGGATTTGGGGACAACAATATTTTAGACGATTTCAGAACAAATCTGGACAAAACACAGGCGGAAAAAAGAGTAACCTATTATGCTTTATCAAAATGTTTTTTCGAAAAAGAAAAAACGAAAGTTTGAGTGGGAAAAAAGGATAGGAGCCCCCGTTATCCTTGCAGAGCGGAAAATACAAAGTGTTTTTTTCTTAAAGTGGCTTCGCTATGTGGGCATGTAACCCGTGTGCTTTCGGTGTTCTGCAGACATGAGCTAGTTTATGGGATTTGGTTTCACTGACGTTCTGTGTTATATAATAAAATTGAAAAATGATGACATTTTGTTGTGACGTTTTTGATGGTTTGGACTGTCTTTACCTGCTGAGTGCATGGTTTGAAAAGATGGGTGGTGTGTCATGGTTTTCTTCGTCTGTTTTCCCTGTTTGTAGAAAAACATGTTTTATTTATCCCTATTTCAAGGGGTACCATCATGTACCAGTGTTGCAAATTGGCCTTGTTTTGTTTTAAAGACTACCACAGTGTGAAGGGTGCATCAATATAGCATGCCCCCGTGGACATGGTCTGTGCCTCAATATGCATGCCACGGGGGACAGATCGTGCCCTCAAAATAGACATGCCATAGTGGACATGGTCTGTGCCCTCAAATTTTGACATAACGGACATGATCTGTGCCATCAATATAGACATGCCACAGTGTGACATGGTCTGTGCATCATATAGACATGCATGTGCGACATGGCTGGCCATCAATAAGACAATTTATAGTGGATATGGTATGTGCCCTCAATATAGACAATGTATTGTGCGACATGGTCTCTGCCATAAAATAGACTGCCATAGGAGTTTTGGTCTGTGCCTTTTGGTCTGTGCCATCAAAATGCTGCCCTAGTGAGAATGGTTGTGCCATTAATATGCACGCCGCAGCGTGACTGGTTGTTTTTTCCCCAATAAAGGGTTGTTGTATACTAAAAGTGATAAGATCTGTTCAATTTGAAGAGGGTGGATAGACATTTAACATTTGTCGAAAGTGGGGGTGCAAGGGGCGGAGGAGCTGGACGTAAAAAATTTTGTGGTGTTATGCGGTCAACCGACTATACATAGGTTGTGATAGGGGTTAGTTTTTACATTTTTTTTTTTAGCCTTTAAGTCAGGGCATTTCTCTCCCTCAAAATTTTGGGTGCTCTCCCCGGGGAGAATATTGCCTCAAGAGCGGCCCCCCCTTATTTTTTTTTGTTTTTCCTGTCGTATTTATCTGTTTCCCCATACGGTTTTTCACAGACTTTTGTAGGGGCAACTCTTTGTTTGCCAGGGTCCTTTTTTTGGCGTTAAAAAATTATGTTTAAAACATGAAACCTCGTTTCTCTTTCCCCCCTGAAAGACTAGACCCCGACCCCCACCATGGTCAATGGGTTTCGGGGAAAATTTTGGGGCCCTATGGGATTCGAACAACCCCACCTTCAACCCCGACTTTTTCTTTTTGCTTTTTGGCGGCACTTACCCCTTTGACCAGACCCCCTTCTAATGTGATAAAGGGGAAAGAGAGGTAACTGAAAGGGGGGACAAGCTGTAGATAGTTTTCTATGGTAAAAAAAGAAGGAAAATGTTCGAAAAAAACTGCATTGCAAAGTGCACTAACCCGTACATGATTTACAAAAATAAAAATTTATTTTAAAAAAAAAAAACGAACTTTAAATCAATTAAAAATAAGTAAAAACAATCAAAAGTAAATATTGTCATCCAAAAAAATTTAAAACAATCGTAGCTCAGTTGGAAGAAGCATTCCCCCACTGAAAAAAAAAACAATGAATGTATTCCATGGGTCTTATCTACAAAATGCAAGCATGACAATTGCACCAAAAGATTTTCTCTCTCTCGTTTCTCCCCTCTTCCCCGTCTCTCTCTCTCTTCTCTCTCTTCCTCTCTCTCTCTCTCTCTCTCTCTCTCTTTCTCTCTCTCTTATGCCTTTTTAAGTGGTATAGGAGGGGGGCAAGGCGAGAATGTGAGAGTTCAGAGAAAGAGAAAAAGACCCCACACAACAACACACAACAGAGACAAGGTGCAGTGAGGGATTTTTGGAGTGTAACCAGCAGTTAGTGACAGCAGTGGTTTTTTGTGAGCGACACCTTCAGCTTTGACATGGTCAGTTGGTCATAGTCTCGTCAGGTAATAGGGCGTAGGCCCTGCCCCTCCCTTTTATGCTTTGTTTGATGCTTTCAGACAAGTTGATGCCCCGGACCCGCAGTGTGGGCCCGTTGCAGCACACCTGGTTCATGATTCTGTACAATGCAGGAGGCGTGACTGGGGGGACCTCCTTTTTGATGTGACCTTAGTCCTGTTCTCTGCGCCGCCAGCAGTTGTGTCAGGTAGCTGGTTGTGGAGAGAGAGAGGGGAGAGAGGGACACGAAAATTTGGGCGTGGTACTGTGTGGGGAGTTCCAGCCCTACTCCCCTTCCCCAGGAAAAAGCCTCTGTTTTATAGATTTATTTGATATTTTTAGTGAAACGGGGTTAAAAAAAAACAAAAACAAATTAGATAAAAAAACGTTTCTGCTTTTTTTCCTTTTCACTTGGTTTGAGGTTCAGCAAAGGGAGGTGTTTTGTCAAAGGTTTTTTTCCACCTCAAAAGGGGAGCATTTCAGCTGTGGATTAATCTTTGGTCATAATTGGGGATGGAAAATTTTTTTTTTTTTAAAAAAGGCTACCATAAAAAAATTTTTACCACAACTTTCTCTCTTCTCTGTCTGTCTGTCTGGTGTTTGTCTGTCTCTCTCTTTCCCCTTCTCTTCTCTCTTCTCGCTCCTCTTTTCATCTCTCTCCTCTTCCTGTCCCGCTCTTTCAGATGAGACTATAAAAGAGGCCCCCCGTGTGAAGCCCGTAGAACATCTTTCGAACCGTTTTAAAACCCGTTCCGCTTTTAAAAGAGTAGGCCCCTTTTGTGCCCGGTGGGACAATGACAAAATTTACGAAAAAGCTACAACGGGAATAGATGTAAAAAGCACAGAGTGCCTATTCCCCTTTCCTCTTATAAAGTAAAAAAATAAAATTAAAATTTAAAAAAAAAATCTCTTTCTCTCTTGCCCATCTGTCCTCTTCTCAAAACATTACTCTCTCTCTCTTTCCTTTCCCCCCTTTTGGGATGAGTTTACACCAAAAAAATTTTTTTTTTTATGGGTGTAACACGTTTTTTGTGTCTATTGCACGTGCGTTTTGCCAGTTCTTATTTAATTAATAATAATATAATAATGTATGGAATTTATATAGCGCTGAATCTTGTAAAGCAACAAATCAAAGCACTATATCAATGCACAGTCCATTAGAACAGATCAGAAACATTTTCCTCTTTCCTAACAGAGATTGAATAGCCTGATTTTTTTCTATTGTGGTGTGGTATCAGTGTACTATGGCATTGTGTGGCATGGCATAGTGTCACATGATATGCTACTGTATGGTATGGTATGGCATGACACAGCATGGAATGGCACAGTAAAGTGTGGTACATGACATGACATACGATATAACGTCATTGAGGGGGTAGTCAATCCTGTGGTACTAGTCATACTATATCACACCATACCCACAGTAATACTTGAAACTTGTGGTGTAGGTGACAGTAGGTGTGTAGAATGCCACACAGTGCTATACACACGACAATGCTGGTGTCTGCACCAGACTATTTTTTTTTAATTTTGCATTCTGACATGTTCCTTCAGTTCTGTTGACAGATCTCTATCAGACAGAAAAGTCTGAACTAGAAGCATCCTCCTGTTGAGCTGCCTCCCTGAGTGTGGATTAGTTATCCCTGTTGGCTACCAGAAAGACACACTGGATGTGCATTAGCTAACTGTAGCAACAGAAAGCCCACTGGAGTGTGCAATAGCTATCCCTGTGGAACGAACAGCCACTAAGGTGTGGGATTAAGCTATCCCTGTAGCAACACGAAAAGCCACTGAGTGTGCATTAGCTATCCCTGTAGCACAGAAAGCCCACTGAAGTGTGCATTAGTTATCCCATGTGGCAACAGAAAAAGCCACTGACCAGGACTCAATACAAGAATGGAGCATCTCCAGAGTTTGTCAGAGTGGTTCAGGGAGACTTGGCACAGGTCGACATGTCTTCTGACGCTGCTCTGTCTGCTAAAGGGGAAACCTGCATGAGATTCTCTCTTCCAGTGTATTACTCACAAGTGGAATTCCTTTTCTTTTCCTGCCCAACATACGACAACTAGAGAGCATCATTGTGGAGTAACCTTGAGTGCTGTTGAGCACAATAGACTGCATCATCCACTATGAAAATTTGGAGCATCTGCCTTGTTGAATGCTGTGTTTGGTTTAATTTATATCAGTGTTTGTCACATGACTACCTTCAAATCCTCAACTTCAACTCTGTGTCATATTGGGGTTGTTCATACTGTCTGGACTGTCTTTTTGTCTCAACGAGGTTCATTTCTTTCCATTAATTCCTAATAGGATGTATCAAAGAGTTGACTTCCCACAGATATAGCCGCAAACTGTTCTATTGTAGTGCAGGAGTTCATGTTGTTTTGGCCGCTTTAACAAGAATGGGCTATGGTTGTTTAAATGCTTTGCACAACAATGGATTCGGCTGGCTTTTTACATCAGACTTATCTGCTGATTTCCAACCTTGGTTACTCTTCAGGGGTTTGGGAATTCATTGTCTCAACTAAAAAAGTTATAGCCAATAAATAGGGCAGAAATGAGCAGTAACTGGAAAAGTCAGAATTTCGTATCAAAACGAAGAAGCCAGGTTAACTGGTTCATAACGGAACCAGAACAAATCTTCAGCCAGACTATTGATGAAAGTGACTACCAGAAACAGTGTTCCTGAATGACAGCTGTGTGCTGTTTTATGCAGGCATGAAGTTTTGCTGGGTGGGATGTGGTTCGTCGGACTTTTTTCAAAATGTTCAGGTACATGATCCTTTGGCATGTCTCAGTAAATGGTCAGCCAATGAGAAAGTTGGATGTATAACTATCCGTATCTCCGCTTTTTGACAAAAACTTCAGCGCCTCCTGCATCATCTCATTCTTCATACACAACATTTTAGCTACGTGACAGATGAAGGACATCCTTAGATTTATGCTGTCTGCCAAGGTGCCATGCTTGGCATGTCCATCATTATGTCTCGACATATTACGATCCCCCTTTTACACTTTAACACTCACACAAATATAATCGCCACTGGTCGATGCCATTCAATATAAAATGCCATAGGTGATATTGTCGGTGCCATGCTCTTGTGCCATCCACATTAGACAATGATAGTGCGACATGGTCTGTGCATCAATATGACATGCTCTTATGAGACATAGTATTGTGCCTTCAATATAGACATGCATAGTGCGACATGGTCTGTTGCCATCTATATAGGACATGCCACAGCGTGACATGGTTCTTCCCTCAATAACAGGATGTTTGATTTTTTAATTTTTTTTTTTCCCATAAAGTGATAAGGTCTGTTCATTTGAAGAGACGGTGGATAAGACATTGGAACATCATACTCCTGAAAGCTCGGAGATGCAAGGAGCGAGGAAGCTGAGACGTAAAAATCTTAGTGGTGTCCATGCGGTAAACCAGGCTATAGATAGGATATGTAATAGGGATTGTAAGTATTTACATTTTTTTTTATTGTAGCACTTTAAGTCAGGGAAGAATTTTCTCCATCAAATTTGGGATGCTCTTCCTGGGGAGAGCGCATTGCCTCAAGAGCAGTGCCACCATTATCTTCTTTATTTTTCCTGTCTGTATCTGTATCTGTTTCCCTATCACAGTGCTTCCCCCCCCCCCCCCCCCTCAATTTTGCCAGGGACAACTCTCTTGTTGCCATGGGTCCTTTTATGTGCATTAAATAATTATGTTAATCACATTGAGACTTCAGTTTATCGTTTATCCAAAAGACTACGCACCCAGAGACCTCCACCGCATGGTTAATGGATGGGGAAAGTTTCGGGCCAAACAGGATTCGAACCACCACACACTTCGACCACACTTTTGGACTTTTTGTTTTAGGCAGGACGCATTACCTCTAGGCCACTGACACTTCATAGCTGTGAGTAAGGGATATGAGATGTAACAAGGAAGTAGAAGGATAAGCTGTAGGTAGTTTTTCTATGGTTAAAAACAGAAGGAAATGCACAGATAAGGCTGCATTGCATGTACACCATCCACTGCGCATGATTACAAATATTAAATCTTTATTTTCTGAAAAAAAAACATTAACTCTTCAAATCAATTAGAAAAATAAGTAAAAGCATCACTATGTAAATCTTGGCATCCAAAAAATTAAACATACATCAGTACGGTCAGTTAGAAAGTAAGCATTCTCCACACTTGTTACATAAAAAACATTGAAATGTAATACATTGGGATTTCTCTCTCTCTTCTCTCTCTCTCTCTCTCTCTCTTCTCTCTCACTCTCCTCTCTCTCTCTCTTGGAACGGGTGGTGACAGGGACGAGAACTGAAAGGTATCGTGCTGGTAGTAAGCTGCTGCAAATTCTTTGCATTTAAGCCTTCAAAATGCCAGTTACTGGGCCTTTCCAGCAACTGTTAGTAAACAACTAAACGCCCTGCTGATCGACAAACGTTCCTATCGAGCTGGGAAAGTTTGCGGGGGTGAGAGCGGAGGTTGTCTTCTGAAGCCAGCTGACAAGTCGGTTTTTGTCAACAGAAAATGGTCGGACCCAGTGCTGAACGTAATTAGAGGAGTTCAGTATTTTCGCAAGATTTGCCCCCTTCCCAAATCCATCGCGGACGTCTCCAAAGAAGGTAAACACATCAAAGAAAGACAGGCAGTCGTCAGGTGTCTTGTGACAAGGCGGACAGTGTTTTGGAAGAGCCTTCGTGTTTGTCTGACGTGACTCCTCTGCATTGGGAGCAGAGTAGATGTAGAATCAAACAAGCAGGCGTGTCCACACGCTGTGTGTTGACAGTGCAATGTGAATGTCCCAGGCCACATAGTTTTTCTTGATTTTGCCGTGAGAACCAGCAAACCAGACAGCACAGATTGGTGTGTTATCTGAGTTGTCTGATGGGACGAAGGACAGACTGTTGACTGCACAGTTGAGGGTTTTCATACTTGGTTTTGTATGAGAGAATTTGTCAACTCTAACTGATTAAGTGTGCAGCGTGGGATTAGAGACAGCAAAAGAATACACTTGTTTCGAAAGGTTGTTAGTTCAGATTTCCTGGCAACAAAAACTATTGATAGTGTGATAGATGACATGCCTAGAATATTCTTGTAATGGTAGTACTGGCGAGGAATCTAAGTGTGTGTTTCTGGTATACAAGCAAGAAGACAGAAAAATCGTTGCCTCAGAAGATCTGTCAGGACTTGGGCCAGACTTTGTAAAGGGAAGCAGCGTCCTAACACACAACACGCAGCGGACAGTGGCAGTGTGAACGGGACTTTACTTCTTTTTGGGACTGATCGGTTTTACATTGGGCTGACTTCGCTGGCTGCAGACTAGAAAAGGAAAGGCTGTTTTGAAACTGAGACAGGACAATAATGTATCAGATCTAGATGGTCATACCTTTATGACATGGTTTTCCATGTCACTGTAATCGCGTAGTTCGATATCGTTTCTACCAATCCGCAGCGCTATATGGCTTGATTGCTAATAAATAGCATTATAATATTGTTCATTGATCATTGTTCGCTTTTCTCTTGGCCCGTGCACGGTTTGTTTGGATGTGTTGTGTGCGTGCTTGCGTTTTTGTGTCTGTGTGTGTGTGTGTGTGTGTGTGTTGCGCGCGGCGTATGTGGTGTGTGTGTGTGTGTAATGTCGTTGAGCGCGGGCGGCGGTGCGGTGGCGTGTGTGTGTGCGTGCGTGTGTTTGTGCGTACCTGTGTGTGTGGTGCGTGTGTGTGCGCGTGTCTGTCGTGTACTGCATGTATATGTGTGTGCATATTATATGTGAGAGAGAGAGGAGAAGCAAAACAGGAGGGGTTGCATATTGTGAGTTAGGTTTTCACTGTTGGAACAGAAGATGATAGGGAAAAAGGGGGGTCAAGTCAACTAACTTACTGTTTATCCAAAACAGGCCTAACTTTTGGTCCGATTCGGCTTCGCATCCATCGAACCAAAAAACTTGCATAGTTTTATATATAAAAACTAACTAGTTTACTTGACCCCCCCTTTTTCCTATCTCTCTACTAAAAACTGAAAGAAATACTAATTTATTTTTGATGGGTTTTTAAAAACTATATAAAAATTATGGACATTTAGCTAAAACTATTTCTTATCAAGAACTTGTCAAAGAACTTTATTATACAATTGTCAAGAGTTATTAAACCAAACTTATCAATATACTTATCAAGATACTTGTAAGAACTTATTAACAACTTATCAAGACCTTATTAAAATCTTATCAACAACTTATCAAGAATTATCAAGAACTTTCAAGAACCTTATCAAGAACTTACAGATCTAAAACAAGATTATTTAAAGAAATTGTCAAGGAAATATAACAAGTCCCATCATCAAATTATTCAACAACTTATCAACAGCTTGTCAAGATCAACAATTATTTTACACAAAATATATTGATAAAGATAGACACATGATTTGCGACGAACTTTTGTTGATGACATTACTGATTCTAGGCGAAGAGAGAAATAAAAGATGAGAAGAACTCTATGGATAAGAGGAGAAGTTGTACTCTCTTGCTGTTTGTGGTACAAACAAAGCATTACTTAGGAACACAACTATACAGTTGAACAGGTGCAGCAGTTATCACCACAAGACATTATTAAAAGTATTTTAATAGGTTTGAATCTCTTCTTGGAGCAAAAGTAGTGAAAAGCCTCGGGCATACTGTTATTGGTTATATGCTAAAGAAAAGTTGGGTCTTTAATGTGGACTCAGAAGCTGACTCAGATTGACCATCACAAGATCCTATTTTGTACTAGAACGCTGGAGACACTTGGCTGCCGATATGGATTAACGTTTTGGCTCTCTGTGTAGCACCAGTAGCTGCTAGTTGATAACTTTAATAACATATAAATTTCAAGCCACATAGGAAAGATGGGAGGAAGAACACAGTCACAACACAAACAGGAAAAAACAGGTGAGGAGAATGGTCAAGACCAAGAGCAAACCTCCCTTTCACAAGTGGACCGCTATAACAAATGAAACGGGGAGAGTGAAGCTGGCAAGAGGTTTGCGAATGGACATCGACAGAAAAAAAACTTAGCAACCAAGAAAAACAAAAGATTTATCTGGAGGAGGAACACATTGAAAACAGATGCCTATAGAAACACAGTAAAAGACACAGCACACCAAAAACAAAAATTCAGTCTTACTGTAATATATGGTATAAATGCTATGGGAAGTGGTTATACAGCCTATAGAGTAGAGTAGCAAGCAAGCAACCAGCAAGACAAGAACCGCAGCAAGAACAAAAGCCAAAACCACAACCACACCACAACCATGCAAAGCAATCAGCTTGAACAACGATCTTTCATATGTATTCATAGGATATAAATATATAATTTATACTTATAGTAGAAATATGAGTACAGAAAAGACTGCAGTTCAATCTGGTCTTACCACGTGCCGTTATTGGCAGTCTTAGTGTCGGCTTATATATGTTAGGAAAGAGTTTCTAAAAATGAGGCCTGCTGGATTTAGGAAAAAAACTGCCTTTGAGGATAGCGCCAAGACTAGTTGTGGTTTGTTGTAACAGCATCATATGCTACAAAAGACTTCTTGGTAAAGCAGGGAATCATTCAGAAATTATAAGTTCATAAATAGAAAATGGCTTCTTTAGTGATGATGGTTGGTGGTGCTGTAGTTAACGCACTTGCTTTTACAGGCTAGCAGCTACGTGTTTTCTAAACTTCATACAGACGAGAAAGTAAGAGACCATGTAATAGCAATAGAACAATCTGAAACGAGCACAGGCAGAAGAATACGATAGACACCGAATTGCTCAGTTAGGACTTTATTAATTGAAAAATACTTGTGAACTGGACATGCTGCAAAAACATTTTCTGATGTTGACGGGGACAATAAAAGAGTACTACATTGAGACAGGCAAAACAAAATATCTCCTATTACTAAGCCACAGCTTCCGTGATTATTTATCAACCCACTGAAAACCAGAAGACAGGCTGAGATTGCTTTTAATTGTGAGTGGGATGGTACAATAGTATATTTCTTAGCACAGTATGTAGAAGGTTGGTAAAACCAACAGGCAAATTTTTTTTACTTATCTATATAGAACAATGGATGCAAACTCTTACGATCTACTACACACCAAAAAGGGTACTGGAGAAGGACAGGCGGCTATTAATTAACTGAGCATTGCAGCAGGAGTACAGTTTTGAAGTAGCAAAGAAGTGGCTGTCTAACAAGCAAATGGCAGATCCTATTACCTGCACCAAGAGGCATTAATAGGACCTCCTTCATCAACATGAAGCCAAATGTTACTCATAAATAGTCCTTTTATACTTACCACAAGGGGACACCAATCAGAAGAAAAGAGGTATAAGTATGCTATTACTGTAGTGGACGTAGCTTCTAGGTATAAAGATGCAGAGGCCCCTTACTGAAAAGGAGTGCCACGCATGCAGTTGTTTGCAAGAAAATCTATAGTCGGGGCCCACTAAAATATCCCAGACTTATTCAGTGCGATGTTGTAAAGAGTTTAAAGGAGCATTTTTAAATCAGGCTGTTACTAAAGCATTGGAAAGTCGCAAATAAAAAAAGAGGTATACCAGGCGAACAACAGATCTCAAGCCTGGTTGATAAGTTTAACAAGCTGTTTAGCAGGAAAAGACTCTTTGCATATCCGTACACCATGAATTCATGATTCTAGGTCACACGAAATAACAGAGTGGGTAGAGACTGCCATGCAGTTTTGAGAGCAATGAACTCTGAGATAACTAAAAGCAACAGGATTAAAACTTGTGGACGCTATCAAACATAAAATCATTACGCAGCCACCATCAAAAACAACTCCTTCTAAGCAACCACTAATCCCTTCTGGAAGAAACTGAGATTATCGTATTGCTCTGGAGAAGCTGAAGCCAGGCGACAGTCACAAACGAGCAAAGATCCCATCTGGAGCATAGGTCACTTTATGAAATAAAAAAAGTTGTGGAGATGGATCCTCCTCATTTATTATTTGCATTACCTGCACCACAGCGGGCTTTTGTTAGAGAGGAAACTGCAGGTTTGTGCCACCTTAATACTGTCCGCTTCAGTATAGGTAGGTACTATTTCATAGAAGTAAGTGACTGTATGGTCTCATCTAACTTGTTTTTTGTTACTACAATTTATGGGAACATCTTTGATAATACTGAAGTGGGTTGGACACTCTCTCATCATACTAACAACTCCTAGAATATTATTTAGCACCTCTTTTTTTGTACCATGATCAAGTTTTATTTCTACTTGCTCACCAAAGTCGTCTAGAATGTCAGCACTGTAAAAGCAGAGACTTTGGCTTGTACCACTACCATAGTATTTGATAAAGAGTAAACAATCCATTGTGAGTTCCAATAAAAATTTTTTAAACTCGTATATAAATGTTTAAAAAAAATTATTAATTGATTATTTTTGTTCTCCAGTGTCCAAGTGCGTATATGCTTCGGGTGAAGAATATACTCGTTTTGTACCCTGCGCAATCATGTCTTTTTTCTAACCACAGTTTGTTGATTTGGTCAGGGTTGAGCAGAGCTTTGGGTTGTCATGATGAAATACTCTACCTTCAAGAGAGCCTCTTGTAGTTATCATGACTGATGCTTGTTTTGACCCCCTGTTTCCAACCCTTTTGCCTTTTTTATAACACCTGTCTGGCTTGCAACGCTATAATCTTGGCCCTCAGCCCAACATATTCTTTGATAATAGTGCCCTTCATCTCATCCTTCATCTTCCATAACTTTTTTGTTTACTGATGATGCAAGGGAAATGTCTTTTGGATAATCACGGTGTCATACCTGACTCGATCCCCGCGCTACGTCCTCTACAAGGTCTTTTGTATATATCTTCTGTGGGATTTAAAGTTTTAGGAAGAAAGAGTCTGTGTCTGTGTACAAACCCTTACAGCAGGATGTTTAGGCTTGAAGTAATCATACAAGAACTCCAGCATCAACAGCTTTTACAAACTCCAGCACACTAAACCCAATGAATACTGCTTGTCTAGTTTAACCTGCAACTTCTTCATCATGTGCCATACAGACTGTCATGAAATTGCCTGTTTGTCTTAATAGCTTGGCTTTGATGTTTAGCTTATGGCTTCGTTTTCTTTTGTTACTAATCTAACATCTTTTCTTTTGTGTGGGTTTTTCCATTGTTTTACCAAAGCAGCTGTTGTTCATGAGCTTGAAATAATCCTTTTCTGATGCATCGGTTCCTTCGTTCCAATCAGTGTTCTTCATGAGATGGTATGGTTTATGATTGCTCTTGGTCAAAACACAATGATACATGAACAGCAGTAAGAATTAACCCATGCCTTAGGTAGAAAATGTAGCAGTCTGTAGTGACAAAAATACTTGCTCTTGTCATTTAAGTTTGGTACCAAGCTTTGGTGGTTCTTTTGGAGATGTTTTTTTGGCCTTCTGCACCCATTGGGTAGTCATTGTGCGCATCATGTAGTTCATGGGGATAGACTAAATCTACTTCTAATATCCAACCTAGTGCTTGATCAGGCACCATTTGTGACAACGCTTTTAGAGTCTCATCAACACTAAAAGGACCATTAAACAACTGAAAGTTTCTTAGTGGAAGTGACTGACACATCGCCCATCCATACAGATTGTTTGCGTCCAAGTACATGATGTAGTTAGAAGGTTTGCTAGGATCATAGTCTTCAAAATATTGTTTTGGCCTTACAGTAATTGTGTAAATGCCAAAATGATGCCACCACGCAGACCATCCTCAATCATTTGGAGCATTGGCAGGTCAGACAACAAATCAATCTGCCCCCCAGTAAACTTCAAGAAAGCATCCAAACTTTCCCCGGTGCTGTAATATAGTGTGATGGGTCTAGTCCTAATGTTTCATTCCGGTCTTTCTGTAGTTCTCAAAGACATCAGCAAGCAAACATGCTCAGCAAGTAGATACTGATATTGGGAACGCCATCGTCCGACACTGCATCTTTGCCATGCCCCCTGAGCATGCTGATGATTCATCCACTGTTCCTTTGCTGCAGTTCTGCGAAGAATGCTTCTTTGTGGCAGCTCCTCTTTCATCAAGCTTTCCATAGTCAAAGTACTCATAAGGGTAGATCCTTTTCGCACGAGCTTTGTGTCGAAGTATTTTCTGTAATTGAGCAAGTACTCAGGATGAAGACAAGGACTCTAGAGATTCCCATCAGATGTTGTGCAGAATCAAAAGAAGGACAGGCTATTTAGTTAAAAGTCAAGGTACTTCTCTGATGAACGCAATGCAGTAACATTATACTCATCATTACTGCCTGCATAATTAGGTGGAGTCGTAACTCTTAGATTTGGAAAGACTGCAGCTCCATGTTTGGATCTACTTTTAGTTGTAGATTACATTACTATGTGTCCACGAAACTTACCACTGATGTGGTCATGATCTTGACTGGAGCTACCAGCAAAAATTACCAAAATCCACAAGTGTGGCAGAAGCATACGTTCCTGTCTTCATCAGACAAATGATCTCTTGTAGTTAGTTTGAAGTAGTGGTTATGATTCGCTTTCATGTGTTCAAGAAAAACTTAGCGCGTCTGGCTCTATACAAAACGCTCTGAGTGTCCATACAGAAAAAAAAAGGGGGTCAAGCTAACACTTATATTATAATAAAACAGGCAACTTTTCGATTTCTTCCTCTCCGGGGCCAAAATTGTTAAGTTTTATATAAAAACAAACAGTTTTCTGACACCTTTTTCCTTTTTTATATTAAACTGAAGTAAATTTTATAAAAAACCCCTTTACCGAAAAAAATTTTTTCCGCCCA
>CM054162.1:40376492-40415301 GCA_028751875.1 Rapana venosa
TGGTGATCTATGTATCAAGGCTGCAGATAAGTCAAGAAGAGTGAGGAGGGAGATTTTTCCTGCTCAGAAGCAAGTAGAAGTGTATCTAAATGTGGACTAGGGTGGTTTCGGTGCTGTGGTTGGGCGATAGGCAGATTGAAAAGTGGGAAGGAGATCATTGGAATGAAGGTGACTGTTGAGCTGTTTGATAACAACTTTTTCTAGTACTTTAGAGACAAAGGGTAAGTTTGAGACAGGCCTATAATTCTTCAGAATGTTGGGATCGAGGTCGTGCTTTTTCAGTAGAGGTGTGACTATTGCTGTTTTAAGAGCTGATGGAAAATTTCCTGACACAAGAGATGAGTTTACTATTTTAGTGATAAGAGATACAAGTTGTGGAAGGCATTGTGAGAAAACAGGAGCAGGTATGGGATCAAGGTCGCATGATTTTATAGTCATTTCCTTCAGAATTGTCATGATTTCATTTTCACTTGTGGGATGGAAGGAAAAGAGAGGAGTGTCAGTGAACTGGGGATCAGGAGGCGCAGGCTGGAATTGAAAAGCGTCTACCTCCTCCAGTTGCTGGCCGTTCATGTAAATTTTAGCAGTGGCGTTGCTCGTGCTGTGCACAAGTACTTTACTGTTCTCCAGACTCACCTCCATCCCATATGCTCCAGCTCTGTTCTCAAGTCTGGTCGTAAGATTTTGCAGCTCTGTGTTACTTCCGCCCATGAGGTCAATGTCATCGGCAAACCGCAAGTTGTTGAGGGGTCTTCCGCCTATGGAGATGGTAGGGTGGAAGTCATGGAGGGTCTCTCTCATAATGTTTTCCAAGAACAGATTAAACAGGTCTGGAAATAACAGGCATCCTTGTCGGACCCCATCTGTGGTTTTGAAGTAGTCTCCGACCTGATTGTTCAGAAGGACTGCACTGCTTGCGCTGTTGTATAGTGTTTGAATGGTTTGCACCAGTCCTTCTTCAATGCCAAACATTCTGAGGACCTGCCACAGAGCTTCGTGCCATACTCTGTTGAAAGCCTTCTTGAAGTCGATGAAGTTGTGAAACATGTCTTTCTGATGTTGAAGATGTTTGTCCATCAGGATTTGGCAGTTAAAAATCTGTTCGATTGTGCTCCTGCCTGCCCTGAACCCAGCTTGTTCCTCTGCAAGGTGTTCTTTTGCCTCCTAGAGTCGATTCAAAATAACTTTGAGCATGATCTTGCTGGCGTGGCTGATGATGCTGATTGTTCTATAGTTTTGGCATTGGCGTAAATTCCTCTTCTTGGGCAGAGGTATAATGAGTGATTGAATACAGAAATATTAGAAGTAGAAGGTGTTCAGGCAATAGGTAAACTTAAAAAGGGTACAGCTAGTAGGATAGATGACATTTTCGCTGAAATGTTGCAGACTGGTGGCAGTAATATTTTAATGTTTCTAACAAAATTATTTAATGTTATTTTTGAAGCAGGTATTTACCCTGAGGAATGGTCAAAAGCCATAATTATACCATAGCATAAAAAAGGAAACCTAAATGATGTAGATAACCACAGGGGAATATCTCTCTTAATTATTTTATCCAAATGCTATACTTCAATACTAAATACACATGGTGGATCGGTGGTCTAGAGGTAACGCGCCTGTTTAGAAAGCGAAAAGTCTGGGTCTGAAGTGTGCGGTGGTTCGTACTCCGTTTGGACCTGAAACTTTTTCCCCATCCATTAGACCATGAGTGGTGGTCTGGGCGCTAGTCTTTCAGATGAGACGATAAACCGAGGTCCCGTGTGTTACACGTAATGATTTAGCGCACGTAAAAGAACCCACGACAACAAGAGAGTTGTCCCTGGCAAAATTCTTAGAAAAAAGCCACTCTGATAGGGAAACAAATACAGTTGCAGACAGGAAAAAGAAAAAAAATGGGTGGGGCGCTGCTATTGTGGCGACGCGCTCTCCCCGGGGAGAGCAGCCCGAATTTCACGGTGAGAAATCTGCCGTGACTTAAAGTGATATGAAATGAAATCTGAGCGTTTTGATTTGTTGCTTTTCAAGATTCAGCGCTATGTAAATTCCATACATTATTATTATTATTGTTATTATTATTATTATTATTATTATTATTATTATTATTATTATTATTATTATTATTATTACACGACTATACACCTGGTTAGAGAACAACAACTTAATTTCAGAATGTCAAGCAGGATTTCGAAGGAAATATTCAACAGTTAGTGAAATATTTACACTACATGCAGCTTTTCAGAGCCACATAAACAAAAATGGAAGAAAGCTCTATGTTGCTTTTGTAGATTTCAGAAAAGCCTATGATTCTGTTCAGCATAACAAACTCATGCAGTGCATCCAAGATCAAGGTGTACAGGGTAAATTTTTGCTGCACTACATGCTATGTACAGGTCATTAAAATCATGCCTTCGAGCAAATTTTGAATTAACCGAAATGTTTGATTGTCGCATTGGGGTAAAGCAAGGCTGTGTTCTTAGCCTGACACTGTTTTCACTATTTGTAAACCATTTACATGCGATACAAGAAAAGCACTGAAACCCAACCAAGCTTCCAACCCCTTTTAAAAATCCAGGTCAACTATTTTTAAAAAAATTTTGGGGCCCCCCAAGGATGCCGTTTTTTCCATTTTTTTAAATGGGGAAAAAACCATATGAGAAAAAAAGTCCCCCAAAAAACCTTCCCATTTTAAACCAAAATCCCATTGGCGGAAAACCCCCTACAAAATTCTTTTTCCCATAAACATTTGATTTTTCCGGATGAAACCAACCAAATTTACCCCAGACGGAAAAAATAAAAAAAGCGGAACATAAGGGATTAGGTAGTTTGGAGGAAAGAATTTTGGAAAAGGAAGCCCCCCGTTTAAAAGTAAATTTTTTAAACATAAACCCACAACTGGAGGGGGAAAAACTCTTTTAAAATAAAAATTTGGAAAAAAAACTTTCCACAAAGGACAAAACCCCACAAACCCCCCCAAAAGGCAAATTTTAGCCGGGAAAAAACTTCCAATCCCCCAAACTCCCCCCACAAGGATAAGAAAAGTTATTTTAATCAAACTAAAGGGGCAAAGCCCCTTTCAAAAACAACCTTGCGGAGGAAGGAAAACAAAAAATTTTTTTAAAAAAACTCCCAAAGGAAAAAAATTCCATAAAGGAAACCAAAATTCCATTAGAAAACAAATGGGGGCCTTCCGGAGAGAACGAAAAGGACCAAAATTTTTCCAAGACAAAAACAAAAAAGCTGCGGGTCCCGGAAACCCCTTCCAAAAATTTTTCAAAAAAAAGGTTGAAAAGGTTGGCCTTTTTTCCCCCGCCAACGTTTTTTGGAAAAACATTATGGGGGGAACCCCCAAAGATTCCAAAAGGGGGCCCCTCAAAAAACTTGAGGCCAAATCAGAAAGGGCCGGATTAAAAGGCCCCGTTTTTCGCCAAGCCGGGGCCCGAGAGGGAAAAGGTTGGAGGCTTAAAAAGGAATCTTGTGCGGGGCCCCCAAAAAACAAAAGGGCCAAAGGGAAGGGGGGGTGGCGCTTTTAAATAACGGGGCCCGACCCCGGGGGGTGACCCCGGGGGGAAATCAAAGTCGGGGAATACCGGGGCCCGAACTTCTTCCATGCTCCCCCTAGGGTTTTTTTTAGTTTCCCCAAATTAAAAACGGCCCCCCCCCAAACCCTAATTCCTTGGTCTGCCTTTTCTTTTTCCTCCGGAACCTTTTTCCTTTTAAACTGCCAAAAAAAACCTTGGGATTTTCCCCTGGGAAAAAAAAACCCAAATTAAAATTTACCGGGTAAAATCACGTTGGGGTAAGGTTCCCCCTTGGGGCCGGGGTTTGGGACTTTTAATGCCCCCGCGGGCCCCGGGGCCCTGGTGGGGGGGGGGCTGGTGCAAATTTGGGTGGCCCCAAGATTTGAAACCGCGGCCCCCAGGGAAGGGAGGGGACTTTCCCAGGCGGGGGTTTTGGTTCCCCCCACGGCCGAAAGGAAAAATTTGGGGGATGAGTTACCCAAACTTCGCCCGTTAGTCTGACGGAGGAGGGGGAAAAAGAAAAAACCCCCCTTTTTTTCCCCCGCCCCCCAATTTTTTGTTTATTTTTGGGGCCCCCAAAGTGTTATTTTTTCCTTTGTTGCCCCCTTCTTAACCTCCTCCCCCTTGGCGGGGGAACCCTTTGGATCGGAAACCCAAGGGCCCCCCGGGGACTTAAAGTTTTTTGAAAATTTCTGGGCCGGGGGTTTTCGGGAAACCCGGTTTGCACCTTTCCCTTTTGGGGGTTTTTGGAGTCCAAAAGTTGGGCCCCTTCCCCAACCATTCCCCTTCCCCCAAAATTGCGTTTTTGTTTGGGTAAAAAAATTATTTTTTTAAAAAAATTGGGGGAAAAGCCCCTTTTGGTCGGAAAAATGGGTTTTCCCCTTTTTCCCCAATGTTTTTGGTTTGCGGGGGTTTTTTGTCTTTTCTCCCCAATTTTTGGCCTTGGACCCCTTCATAAGGGCCCCAGTTTTTTAACCCAATGTTTCTTTTCGGAAATTTGAAAAAAGGGGGGGGTTTTATTAGCACCCCTTTGGCCTCCCCAGGGTTTCCTTTCCCTTGGTTTTTGGGACCTTTTCCAACGGGTTTTTGGCCCGGCGAAGCTTTTTTCTGCCTGTTAATTAAAGGGATGGGGGAAAGGGAGGGGGGAACCTTTTTTGCCCTGCTGGGCCTTTCATGGCCCAAGGAAACCCCTTGAAAAGGAAATTTTGTTGAAAGGGGGGGGATTTTAAACCCCCGGGGTCCCCCAAACGAGTTTCAAAATTTTTTGTTTTTTTTTTTGCCTGCCCTTGCCCCCTGAAACCTGTTTTGTTCCCCCGCATTTGAGGGTCGTTCCGGGTTTCCCCCAAAAAGGCCTTTTCCCAAATTTCCAAATACCTTCCTTTGAAAAAAATTGGTTGGTCGGTAAATTTAAAGGTCCCCCAATTGTTTTTAGATAATTCCTTTTGGGGGGGGGTTTTGGAAAATTTTTTAAATGATGGCCCTCTATTTTTTGGCCATTTTTTTTTTGCCCAGACCTTGTTGGGAAAAAAGATTTTTGGAAAAGGGGTTTTTTGTGGGGTTCCCCCCCCGTATGGGACCACTCCGCCTTGGGGGAATTTTTGTCGCCCCTTTGGAGACCCCCTTTTGGGGCCGCTAAACTGCTTTTTTCCAAACCATCTTTTTTGGAGGCCCCCCCCCCCCCCCCCCCCTTTTTTCCCCACCCCCCGGGGTGATTTCCCTGTGCCCTTTGCTTTGGGGTACTTTTAAGGGGATTTCTGGATCTCCTGGGGTTTCTATAATTTTTAAGGTCGGGGCAGTATTCTGTCCATCTGTTAAAGGAAAACCGGTCGCGTGAGAAAAAACTTCCCTTTTTTTTGTCTTGGATTTTTTAAACCTTTTCTCTGTTTTTTTAGTCAGGTCTTTCACCAGCTAATATGCTTTCTTGCTTTTGCTTTTTCTTGTTTCTCTTCAATGTTTTGGGCCATTTTCCACCGATCCTTTTCTCTTTTGCCCCCTTAAAGGACTTCCGATTCTTTTGTTGCCCGGGCCCTATATTGTTCTGCTCTTTCTTTTTTTTCATTTTTTTTTTTCTTAAAAATTTCCCCTTCCCCTTGTCCCCATGTTTTGGATGTTAGGTGTGACCCAGGGTTTTTTGAGGGTCGGCGTTTGCCAAGAAGTCGTTTGCTGTTTCAGTCACTGCTGAAATTAAAACAATTGGGGCCCCAGTGTTTTCTATGCCCTGATTTCTATCACGTGGGGTGCTGCAAACTTTCCACCTACCTTCTTGAAAAATTTGTAATACCTCGGGTCCTTCATTTTCCCCGAGGTCAAATTTGATCCTGATTTTGGGCCCGGGCTTGTGATTTTTTTTTTTCCTTTAGACGTAGTGGGAAAAAGTCATCATCAAAAATTCTTTGACCCATTTCCCTATTTTTGCTCCGGGAAAAAATTTCCCGTGTCTGGGCGATGTTAACGCTAGACTGAAACCGTTTTTTCCCTTGAGAAAACCCAAATTTGGTTTTTTGTTTTTCTCCATTTGGGCTATGCCTTTTCCTTTTTCCCGGGTTTTCTTGTGGGGGGCCAAGGTAATTCATTAGCGGGAGGTAGTTGTTACGGGAAAAACCTCCGGGAAGCCCCCCAAGCCTCTTTCTTTTGTTTGGGTTTTTTACAATGGGCCCACAAACGCCCCCCCAGTTTTTCCCTTCATTTTCCCCTTCCCTTTGGGCTTTCCGGTCGCCTTGCAAAAACGAGGATGTTTTTTCTTGGGGGTTTGATTCAGAAACCTCTTGTAGTGACATAAAAATTCTTCAAAAGGCTTCCCATCTGTGCAGTCTGAGGAGGGCGTATGCCGTATTTAAAAGTTATGAAAAAGGGGGTTTTGATGTTTTATACGGGTTCAAAAAAGGGGAAGGGGGTAAACACGGGGTAAAGTTTTTTTCCAGATTTTATGGAATCTTTTCTTTGAAAATTTTGCAGATGTTTGTGCTTTTGTTTATCAACAACACCAAGGGGTTTTCCCAAATCATTAAATTTTGAAAAAAAAAAAAAATGTTTGAAATTTAAAAAAATAAAGTTGAAAAAAACCATAGAAAAAACACAAGTTATGGGTTTTTTGGGAAAGGGGGGCTTTTTGAGTAAAATGAGAAGGGGTTTTAAAAGGGGGTCAGAATTTAAAGGTATTTAAAACAATTTTTTAAATTTGGGGTTTCAGGTTCAAAAACTTTTAATCAGTGAAAAAAAAGGACAAAAACCCGGGAAACTATAAAAAAATTTAAAAAAGGGCGGGTATTTAAGTTTTAATAGATTTTTAGGAAATATAAAGAGATAAACAGCAAATCCTTTTTAAAAAATTTTATGATAAAAATTAAAACCCCAATATTGCTATATGTTTCCGAAGAAAGGGGAAAAAACCCCTTAAATAACTTATAAAAAAAGTCCACATAAAGGCTTTTCAAAAGGTTTTTAAAATGAAACCAAACCAAAACCCCCAAAAAAAAAGATAAAAGGAGACTTTGTAGATACCCTCTTCTATGTAAAAATTTTTACCCCTGCCTGCTTTAAAAATTTTTGGGTTTAAATTTTTACAAAAAAAAAAGGGAAAAGGGTTCCCATAAAAAGGCTTATCAAATGCTGTTCAGCTAGACAATAATTTTCCCCGGAAAAACAGTGCGGGGGTTTAAAAAACAAAGGGAGAAATCTTATGCTTAACTGGTTTTAAAAACATTGTTTTTTTTTTTGCAGCGGGGTTTGGGGATGTGAAAATTTTCAAACATTTTTAAAACACGGGGCCTAAATTCGATATTTTTTATTAAAGAATGGTCGGGAATTTAAAGATCGTGATAGATATCAAAAATTTTAGTTTAATTTAAAAGACTATTTCGAAAAAAAAAGTTATATTTGGATAGGAAAAAATTATTTTTTTTTGTGTTGCCTCTGCATTTAAAAGGTTTAATGTACTTCCACTTAAAAACAATGTACATCCCCATATAATTTGGGTTTCATGAAAAATTTTTCCATTTTGTAAAACCCAAATCGAAAATAAAAAAATTATTTTTGTGTTTTCTTTGTGTACATATTTAGCGCACTTTTAAAAAAAACCCACGGCAACAAAGATTTTTTTCCCTGGCAAAATTCTTAAAAAAAAGCCACTCGATGGGGAAAAAAAAACAGTTTGCAGACAGGGAAAAAAATAAAATGGGTGGCCCCGCGCTAAGGGGGCCACGCGTTCTCCGATCCCCCCCGGGGGATAGCACCCGTTTTTCCCACGGGGGAAAATCTCCATGATTTTTAAAAGGGGTTATGAAATGAAACCCCCCTTGAGCTTTTTTGATTTTTTTGTTTTTTAACAAAAATTCAGCGTTTATATAAATTCCATACATTTTTAAAATTTTTTTTAAATTAATTTTTAAATTATTTTTAAATTATTTTTATTTTTAATAAAGTTTTTTAAGAGTTAAATTTTCAAAAAGAGTAAAAAGAATTTCCCTTTTTGCACATTTTTATTTTAAAAGCCATGACCTACCCCAGTTTTAATTTTATCTAGATATGTTTTTTTCATGAAAAGCAAAAAGGGGGAAAAAAAACCCTTTTTAAGCCTACGGGGTAAACAACCCTATAAATGTACGTCTTTTAAATTTATTTAAAAAAGTTCTCCTTTTTTAACCCCAAATTATCCAAAAAATTCGGGGAAATAACTTTGATCATTTTTCTGTTTTTCCCCTTTTTGGGACGTTTTGACAAGGGGCCTGATCATTCCCAAAAATGTGAAATTTTTAAAACTGTGGTTTGACAACTACCCTTTAAAAATTTTGAACTTTTAATGTAGGGAATGAATGTGTTTTTTAGATAACCAATGTTTTGTACAATAAAAAATTTAAATAAATAAATATAGGAAATTTAAAATAGGCTGAATTCTTGTAAAGCAACAAACCCAAAAGCGCCAAGGGACATTTTTTCAATACAAGTTAGAAAAGGTGCTGTTAATAAGTTTTTCCCCCTTTTTTTTTCTTTTCTATTTTGGTATTTGTGGCCAAAGGGCCCAAATGTCCAATTAAATCTTTTCAGATTTTCAATTTTTTCTCTTCCCCTCCCCTTCATGCCCTTCTAAGTGGTATAGGGGATGGGGAAAAAGGCACGAAGTGTGAGCAAATATCAGTGACAAGAGAAGCAGCCCACACACCTCCCCACCACACACACAACACACACCAAAAGACAGGTCATGAGGTGTTAAAGGAATTGTAGCAGCATTCAGTGACAGCATGGGTTGTGTGTTGAACGGGGAAACCATTCATTCTTGACAGTGGTCATTCGGGGTCATCAGCTCTACAGTCGGGGTAAGTAGGTCATAGGCAGCCCCCGGGCCCCTCTTCTTTTTTTTTGCTTCTGTTTTTTTTCCAAAGAAAGTTTGGTGACCAGGGACACCGAAAGTGTGGCCCCACTGTTTTCCCAGCCAAAACCTTAGTTCACCTGGGGTTTGGGTACAATGCAAAACGGATGAGGGGACCCTCCTTCTTGATGTAAACCTTAGTACCTGAATCCCGCTGAAACCAGCCAGCTTTTAGTCAGGGTAGTGAATAAAAGAAAAAGAGAGAGAGGGAAAGAGAAGGGGGAGAAAGAGAGAAGGAGACCCACAAGAATTGGAGTCAGGGGATATTTGTGCGGGAAAAGATTCCCCAAGAAAACCTCCGCCCTCAAAAAAAACCTCTGTTTTTTTGTTTTTAAAATTTGAAAATGTAGTTTGAAACTGTAAAAAAAAAAAGGGAACAAAACAAGTCTTTTTGCTTTTTTTCCTTCTTTACAAAATTTTTTAAGGGGTTTTTTTTTTTCCACAAGGGGTGAGTGCCCTGCTGGGGCAACAATTTTTTGGGCCCAAAATCAAGGTGGCGCATTGCAGCTGTGGCTAAAACCCCTTTTTGATCAAATTTGACAGGGAAAAATTTTTTTTTTTTAAAAAAAACTTAAAAAACCCTTTTAAAACCAATTTTTTCCAAAAACCCCTCCTCTCTCTCTTTTTCCCTCTTCTTTTCTCTCTCTCTCTTTTCTTTTCCTCTCTCTCTCTCTCTTCCCCTCCTCCTCTCTCTCCCCCTCTCACTTTTCCCTTTTCTTCGGATAGACTAAAAACCAGGCCCCTGTGTGCGAACGCCATGCGGGAACATCTTGCACACATTTTAATCTTTTTTCCCTTTTTAAAAGGGAAAACCCCTTTGGGGGGCCCAAGGGGAACCCACATAAAAAATTTTTACAAAACTGCAAACACCCCGGAAAATTTTGGATGAAAAAAACACTTTGATGCTTATTAAAATTTCCTCTTTTTGGGAAAGAATCAATAAAATTTAAAAATTAAATTAAATAAAATCTTTTCCTCCTTTGTCTCTGCCCTCTCTCTCTAAAACACAAAACACATCCCACCACACACCCCACACACACCCCAAACAAAACCACACACACAAAACATTCTCCTCTCACTCGTTTCCCCTTTTCTTTTTCCCTCCCCTTCTCTCAGTATGTTTTAAAACACCATTTTTAAAATAAAATTTTTATACTGGATGTAACACTTTATTTTTTTATGTCATATTCCGTGCTGTTTTCCCCGTTTTCTTGTATCACGAAACAGTCCATTAGAACAACCCAAAAAAAATTTCCCCCTTTTCCCTTAAACAAGATTGCATAGCCGTTTTTTTTTGACTGGTTTGGTACCCAGTGTGCAATCCCCATTGTTTTGGTTTTGGCGTAGTGTAAATGGTTCCCTACTGTATGGTTTTTTGGGGCATGGCATGACACGGGCATGGAAGGGCCCACGAAAAAGTGTATCATGAAAATTGGACAAAACTTTAATAACTAAATTTGAGGGGTAGTAAATTTCCTTTTGGATAGTCATACTAAAACCACACCTTTCCCCCAAAAAATTTTAATACTTTGAAATCATTAACGCAGGGGGCATAACCCAGCAAAAAGCAACGAGGTAATGTTGGTGGGGGTTTCGTGTTGGTGGGGTGTGGTTTAAAAAACATTAGTTTGTAGAAGTGGCAGAACCTGCAGAAAGTAGTGTACGGCAGAATCCCACCAGTGCTAAAACACACGAAAAGGCTGGTGTTTTGCCCCGGGACTTTTTTTAAAAAATTAAATTGCTTTCTGAAAATTTTCCTTCAGTTTTTTTTGAAAAGTCCCCTATAAAAACAGAAAATCTGAACTGGAAGCACCCCTCCCCCCTGGGGCTGTCCCCCTGATGGGGTTTAAAGCTACCCTGTGTCAACAAAACCCCACGGGAGTTTTCAAAAGCAATCCCTGTGGCAACAAAAACCCCCCACTGATGTGAAATTAAAGTACCCTATGGCAAAGAAACCCCCACTGAGTGGTTTTTCTATCCCTGTGGCTACGGGAAACCCCATTGAGTGTGCATTAGCTATCCCTGTGGCAAAAAAGCCCACTGATTTGTGCTTTAGCAAACCCAGGGGAAAGAAACCCTCACTGAGGGGTGCATTAGCTACCCGGGTAGAAACAGAAAGCCCACTAAACGGACCATAAATTCAGAAAATGGGAAGAAACTCCAGATTTTGGGAAAGGGGGGGTTGGGGGAAGTATTTGGGACCACAGGACAAAAAGGGTTTTCCAAAGGGTTTTCGGTCGGCTAAAAAAGGAACCCCGGGGTTTCCCCCTTTTCCCCAGGGGTTTTAAACCTCCCCAGGGGTTTTTTCCCTTTCTTTTTCCTCCCAACAAAAAACCCTAGCAGACTTTCATTGTGGGTGAAAAACCTTAGGTCGGGAGCACAATAGACTGCCAACATCTCTATAAAATTTTGGGCATTTTTTCTCTGTTGAAAATCTGTGTTTGGTAAATACTTAAAACGTTTTTGCCAAAAGGAAAAACCCTTCAACCCCCCAAAAACAACAATTTTCGGTTGTCAAGGGGTGTCATACTTTTTTTTGGGGACGTCTTTTGCCCTGAACAATTTTTCATGTGTTTCCCCCTTATTATTTTAATAGGAGGTAAAAAAAGGTTTTACAAAAACCACAGATAGAAACCCAAGCCAACCTGTTCCTTTTGGGGCATGCGGGAGTTCAGGGTATTTTTTGGCCTTTTTTTATCAGACAAGGGGTTATGGTTTTTAAATATTTTTGCACAAAAAGGGAAAATTTCGTCGGGCATTTTACATAGACTATATCTGCTAAATTTTCAACACATTGCCACCCCCCGGAAATACGGGGAACCCTTTTTCCCTAAACTAAAAAGAGTTATACCTTTAAAAGGGGGCCAAAAATAAAACCCGGTAAGGGAAAAAGATCTGTTTTCATATAAAAACGAAAAAAGCTTTTTTACCGGGTTAAAAACCAAAAACCAGACACACCCATCACCAACCAAAAATTGAAAGTGCTACCAAAAAACTTTGGCCCCCCTGAACTGACCACGGGTGTGCTGTTTTCTCGGGCCCTTGGGTTTCCCGGCGGGGGATGGGGACCCGGTACTTTTTTCAAATGTTAAAAGAATTTTGACACTTCTGGCATTGCTCAGTAAAGGGTTCCCCAATGAGAAAGTACGGGTGTACCTCCCCCGTATCTTCCGTTTTTTGACACGTTCATTCCTCCTGTCATCACTCCTTTTCCTTAAAAACTTTTTTACCCAAATGAAAATTGAAGACAGCCTGAAGATTCTGCTGACTGCCAGTCCCAAAGCTTGGCTTTCCCCCAATTATGCTCAATAAAAATCCAAACCCCCTTTTTTCCACTTTCAACCTCACACCAAATATAATCGCACTGGGGGCTAAAGATCTTCTGGGGTTTTTCCCCATTCGAATGTTTTTAAAAGTTTCCAGTTTGTTTTAAGAACTGAAAAAAAAACGGGCACCAGGGCGCTGAGGGGAAATGTGTCGTCCCCCCAAAACCCCCTTCCCCAAAATGGGTTTCCGGGTGGGCGAAAAGAGGGTTATGCTCTCCTTTCCCGACCCCCCACATTTAAGTCCCTGCCCGAGGGTTTTTTGGACCCGGGCCTGCAAATTTTATGGAGGGACTGGAGGGTGGACTTTCAAGGGTTTTCCCCCGATCCTTGGTTTTGTTCCTATCTCAGTGTTGAACCACACCGCACAAACAGTCACTCCCTTTAAAGGTGTACAAAATCGTGATTTTGTGTGGGGTGAGGAGAGAGAGAGAGAGAAAGAGGGGAGTGTGGTGTGTTGTGTGGTTTGTGTGGGGTTTGTGTGTGTGTTGTTGTGTGTGTTGTGTTTTTTGTGTGTGTGTTGTGTGTTTTTTGTGTGTTTTGTGAAAACCACACTACGAAATAACCCAAAAAAAAATGCACAAAGGGTACCCCGTAAATCAGAGCCAAAAACAACAGTGTTTCATAAAAGCAGCAGGAAAACAACAAAGCCTCTTTAGGTTAACAAATGAAATTTGGGAAAAAGGCCCCAAGATTGTTGCTGTGATTCATTGGACAAGTGGCAAAAAACTGGGGGATGTGAGTGGTCCCTGACTGTGTAAAAAATGACAAAGGGCTGGGGGAGTTTTTTCCAAGGCAGATGGAATGGGGATTTAGTAGGGACAAACAACAAAAACTGGGGGGTTGGGCCCAAAATTGATTTGGTGTTGGGGTGCACAAAACAAGGTACTTGGATGAAAGATTCAGTTTTTTGCACAGGGTTTGAAAAACTACCCAGATCTTAATGTTTTAAAAAGGAGGGGTGGTCATGGGGGGGTTATATGCAGGTAGGAAGGTCCATTTCCCTTTGAAACCCTTGGTGAAGATGACCTTTCCCCCGTGGTTGGGGAGTGTAAGGGCATCCTCACATTGGGGAAAAGGGAGGGGGAAGGGGGGGGTAGGGGAGTACAGGCAGACCACCCGGCACTTTTTTGTTTGGGTGGGTTCAAAAAACCCTTTTTATTGCACAAGAGTTTAGGGAGGGGCATGAACAAAAGGTATCCTGCTTTTTTTACATTTCTGTTTCTTCCTGTCCCTTTGGGGCCCCTTTGATGGGTGCCTGTGTGTCGTCGGTTTTGCTTGTCTGTAGGTTTTGTTTTATAAGTTTTTTTGGGTTGAGGGGTTTTTCTCTCTTTTGTGCCCTTTTATTTGTTTCATGTCCCCTTTCCATTTTTTTTTGGATTTTGTTTTGAAAAAATACATTTTTGGAAAAAACGAAAATTTGAAAAAAAAGGGTTTGCAAAAAAATGGGGAAAAACATAACTTTATAAAGTTGCATAACCCAAATTGATGAGCCCGAAAAAATGGTTTGATTGCTTTGTAAAATTTTCTCATTTTTGAAATTTTTTTTTTATTTTTCTTTTGAAAGGGAAAGGGTTTTCCTTCTCTATGTAAAATTGTTTAAACTTTTCCCCCCCCTCCCCATCCCCCCCTCCCAAAATATCCCTTTTTATTTTTTTTTTTTATTTGAAAATTTAACTTTTTAATGGATTTTCAAATTTTTTTTTTTTTTCTGTGTTTTTGGGAAAATCCCTTTATAAACTTTTTTTACATTTCCCTTTTGGGGGTTTTTCTATTTCTTGAATATTTTTTTACGCCTATCTGTAAAATTTTGAAATTTTTTTTTTGGGGATTATTTGGGATGGGCATGACTAGGGTGATTTACAATTTGCAAATTTTATAGGGTTAAGCAAGCATTTTTTTACAAATTTTCCCCCTTTTTTTTCTCTCATTGTGTTCCCTTTGGTCAAGCGAAAAAAGACCAAAAAGGGGGGGGTTTTTCCCTTTAAGTGGGAAACAGCTGTGTGCAATGGGTCCCCTGTTTGCTTTCGGGTTCTGCAGCCTGACTAGTTTTTTATGTGGATTGTGGGTTTTTAACCCGAAAGTTCTGTGTTAACATAATAAAAAAAAGAAGAATTTGATGACATTTTTTTTTGCTGACTTTTGTTTACTGGGGGGGACCCTTTTTTACCTGCCCGATGTGGGTTTTGAATGGAACCCCTTTTTGTTTTTCTGTCGGTGTTTTTCCCTGTTTGTGGGAAAAAATATTTGATAAATCCCTTATTTTTTCCAAAAAGTTACAAAGGTTCCCCCTTGTGTTGAAAAATTTTTTCCCATGTTTTTTTTTTAAAAGTCACCTACATAAGGGCTTTGGGCTGTGCCCCTTTCCCATACAACATGCCCCTTGTGGACAGGTCTGTGCCCCCAAATATAGGCCCGCCCTAGGAGACATGGTTTTGTGCCCTCAAATATAGACAGCCTAAATTTAGGCATGGTTGGGGCCATCAAAATAGGGTTGGGTATAGCGTGACTGGCTGGGGCATAAAAATAGACGTGCCTAGTAAAAAATGGCCCGTGCCAATCAAAATAGGGATGCCCTAGTGAAACATGGTTTGGCTACAATATAGGCATTGCCATAAAAAAGGGCATGGTCTTTTTGCTAAACCCTTTTAGGGAGGCCCTAGTAACAGGTCGTGCAAACAAAAAAAAAGACAAGCCATAATTAGACATGGTCTGTGCTATCAAAAGTTCTTTCCCTTCTCTATGTATTTTTTAAGCTTGCCCCCCCCTCCCCCACCCCCCTCCCTCCAAATAATCCTTTGTATTTAAATTTTTTTTTTTTGGGAAAAATTCCCAAATTTTCTAATGGTTTAAAATTTTAAATTTTTTTTTTTTTTTTGGTTTTTACATGGCTTTTGCCTCCAAAATTTGACTCCATAGCGTGAATGGTTCCCTTTTCTAACAAAATTTTGGTTTAAAAGGGCCCTATGAGACATGGTTTTGGTTTCCAAACAAAATAATATGCCATATGAAAATTTTCTTTGGGAAACAATAAAAAACATACCAAAATGTGGAAAATTGGGCTGTGCCCCTCAATAATAAAAGAACAAGGGCCCTAGCGTGATATGCTCTTTTCCTTTGGGCTGTGCCCCCAATAAAAGAAAAATGCATAGGCGACATGCTCTGTGGGCCCTTAATAAAAACAAGCCCCCAGCTTTACATGGGCCCCGTCCCCCCCAAAAAAATTTTTTGTATTAAATATAACGGATTTAAAGGGCTTTAAACAATTTTTAAGAGGGTTTGGGTAGGGCATTTAAAAACCCATACCCTGAAAGTAAAATGCAAGGCGTGGAGGAAGCTGGACGTAAAATCTAAAAATGGGGTCCTTTCGATCAAAAAAGACTATAATAGGATATTTGATAGGGTTTGTAATTAATATTATTTTTTTTTATTGTCCACTTTTAATTTTAGGGCAATTTCCCCTCCGTCAAATTTTGGGATGCCCCTCCCTGGGGAGGGGCCCCAAATTTCCCCAAGAGCAGTGCCACCCATTTTTTTTTTGTTTTTTCTGTCTGGGATCTGTCAGAATTCCCTTGGGGACAACTTCCATGACAAAAACCACCACCAAAAGGAAAAAATAAAGGAATTTAGTTTCCAATCCCCCAAAATAAAGCTCCTAAAAAGCCCCAAATTCAGTCGATCCCGCTGTAAAAGGGGGTGAAACCTTGGGCAAAATTTACTGCTGAAACAACAAAGCAATCCCCTTTTTCGAAACAAAAAACCAAAAGAAAAAAATACTGGGGATAAACCGGAGAAACGAAAAACCCAACCCAATTTTCAAGAGTCAAAAAAACGGCCCGGGGGTCCACAGGGGAAACCCCCTTTCCCATCGCAAGAAGAAAAAGCCGACATGGTTTTGGCCAAAGTCCAACCCGCCCAACACTCCCGCCCCAAAACCCTACTTTCAGGGAACCCCTCGAAAAAGGGGGCGAAAGGGGGGGAAAGGGCAGAACAAGTCGGGGATGGACAACAAAGAATGGACCCGGGAAAATGGGTCGGCACTACTGCGCAGAGCCCAGGACCCCAGATTGGGTGGAGGGGGCTTACCACGGGATCGTCCCCTTTTCAGGGGCTCCCCCACGACCGGGAAAGGGGCCCCGGGGTTTATGATTTAGGAAATTTTTATGTTTTCCCTGTCCACATTTTGGGTTTTTCCTTTCAGATTTTTTCCAGGGGGCAACCCCTTTGTTGCCCTGGATCCCTTTTTTGTTTGTTAAATAGTTTGTGTAACAAAGGGGACCTCAGTTTTAAAAGTTCATTTGGGAAAACTTCCACCCAAAGGGCCTTTCCCCCTCGTGCTCTAATGGGTGGGGAAAATTTTTTGGGCAAAAAGGGGGTTCAAACCACCACACACTTCCGACCCCCCACCTTTTGACTTTTTGCTTTCTTTCAACCGCGTTACGTCTAACCCCCCTGACCCACTTCAAGCTGTGAGTAAGGGGTGAGAAAAAAAACAAAGAAGAGATGGGGCAAACTGTAGATAGTTTTTTTTTGGTAAAAACAGAAGGGAAACTCTCAAAAAAAGCGGGATTTCAATGGCACTAGTTTTGCGCCCCATCCCCCCTCAATGAAATTTCAAAAAATAAATTTTTTTATTTTCAGGGAAAAACATGAAAAACCCTTTAAATTTAATTAGAAAAAAAAAGTAAAAAACAATTTAATATGTAAATATTGTCATCCAAAAATTTAAAAACAAACAGTAACTCAGTTGGGAAATAAGCATTCCCCCCACTGTTTAAAAAAAGAAAAATGAAAAAATTTTTCACATAGGGGTCTTATATACCCGAAGTAAGCACTGGCAATTTTCACCAATGCATTTTTCCCCTCTCTCTCCCTCTCTCTCTCTCTCTCTTTCCCCCTCTCTCTCTTTTCTCTCTCCCTCTTTCTCTCCTTCACATGCTTCTGCAGAAGGTTTAGGGCAAAATGGGAATAAATTTGGGGGATCGGGAGCTTCAAGATTAACTAAGAGCAAGGCATTTAAAGTAATTTATTTTGACCCCAAAATGTACACCAGCGAGAAACTTTTAGATGCCAAAGGGGTCAGGGGCCCAAAAACCTTCTATCGCCTTGGGAACTGCATCCCGAATAAACAGCCCTCTCCACCAAACCCCTGAAGGGGTTGAAACCAAAATTAAACAAACCCCCTCCCTACCCAACAAAAAAAAATGGCCCCCCGGGCCCCGGGTGCCCGACCCAAACCCGAGTCCCCTGGCAAAAAAATGCATTTTTTTTTTAACAGCGGAAGTAAAGAGAATGGAAGACAACCCAAAAAAGGCAGGTTGTACTTTGCGCCACGGAAGAGTTTTAAAAACATGACAAAAACCCTCCCCCCGGGCATGTTGGGGCCCAACCCAAAAAAGGGGCTGGGCCCCCCCCCAGCCACATCAGGGTTTTCCCCGGCAGTAAAAAGAGGTCACCGCTTTGCTTCCACTACAGTTGGGAGGAGGGACAAAGTTTCCCCCAGGCCCGAAAAACCCCGCTGACCCCAAAAAAAAAGAATGGAGGAAGGGGGGGTATCCCTCAGCCCAGGACCCTTTTTCCCTCAGTGGGAAACGCAAAGCAAGCAAGAATTCCCAGCCCAGCAGAAGAATTGTCTTTGTGAAAAATGGGAGCAGAAATCTCCCTTTTCTCCAGGTTTAAAGCTGCCCAAAATTTATGTTTTGCCCTACAACAACAGCAAAACGGAAAAAAAATGCATCCCATCCTAGAATTGATGCCCGTGACCATAAAAGGGGCAAGGGTTTTTAGAAACAGACAACCTGGGGGAGGGACCCTAAAATTTTCCCAGTGAAGATTTTGCCAAAATACAAGACAAAGGACAGGACAAAAGGGGGCTCAGTAACCCCAAACCCGAAACAGTACCAGGAAAATCCCCGATGGGACCCGAGGACCCAAAGAAGGGAAACAACCTGTTTTAAATTTTGGGGGCCCTAAATTTTCATGTCTGACAGAAAGGTCCCCCAAAAAAAAAGGGGGTTACGGCCCCCCCAGACACAAATCCCAAATGTCCCTAAAACAAAAAGGTAGCAAAATACCCCGAAAAGGTTTTAGTATTTAGTCCTAACACGACTCTTTTCAGCAAAAAAAATGTTTTGTTGAACCGAAAGATAAAGACCCCCCAAACACGCATGTAGTGGCAAAAATTAAAGGGGAATTTGCCTCCAGTGGCACTAAAAAAGGGAAATTTGGCCAAGGGCCCAAAATTGTGACAGTTAAACCCGTTCCCTCAAAGGGTGCACTCTAAGGAGGCAACACCCCAAACATAATGTCAAAAATTGCATATCGTTTTCTCAACTTTAATGGCTGGACCTTTTGCCCAAACTGGGGAAAAAAAAAAGATTTTTTAAATTTTTTCTTGAATGTTACAATTTTTTGTTTAAAAAGAAAAATTTTTTGGGAAATTTAATTTGAGGGCTTTCCCCCTTTTTATGATTTATTTTATTTTTTCATCTAAAGCCAAAAATTTTTCTCATCAGGGGGGATACTCTGGTGGGTAAATTTTCATGGTTTAAAAAAAAAATTTATTTCATTTTTGAAAAAAATTTTTTTTAAATTGAGACAGAAAAACCCCTGTGGTTAAAAAAAATACACAAAAGTTTACTGGGAAACCTTTAAAAGGGCACTATGTTTTTTTGTATGGGAAAAATCCTCCTTTTTAAATTTTCATTTTTAAAAAACAACACAAGATATTTTTGGATTTGAATTTTTAAAAGCCCGTTTTGATGAGAGAAAATTTGAGGTGTTCCTCTGTACTGGTTTACCTGTAGCCCCGTACTAAACCCGCCCCATGGGAAATAACCCCCACCCCAAAATCCCCCCCATGGGGAAATAGCAGCTAGGAAGGGGGTTTGGGGGGGTTTCCAAGCAAAACTCCCAAAAAAATACCACATTTCAGACGGTTTAAAAAAAGAAAGGGCCCGGGTCGGTTGAGGCCCAGGAAATTAACCCCAACCCCGCCTTCCCTCGGAGCGTTCCAGGAGGGGGGGGGAAAAAATGCGACTGGGCCCCAAAAACAGCCCAACAAACTCCCGGGTGAAAAGGGCCAAACTTGGGACAAAAGGAACACCCTTAAATTTCACGCATGTGGAAGCTTTCCCAAAACCCAAAAACCCATGAAAATACGAAAATATGAAAATTTGGGGCATATTTGGAAAAGCCGAAGTCCCCTTGGGTGGGTACGGCCGGAAAAAAAACCCCAAAAGAAAACCCCCAAAAATATGGTATAGTGGCGACCACCCCAAACCCCCCCAAAATGGAGAGGATTTCTTTTCAACGGAAGAGGACTAAAAGTACATCCCTGTAACCCCCCTCTCAAGCAGATGATCCTGGGGGTCGGAAACAAAACCACACAACAGTCATCTCCCAAATCTATGCCCCCAAAATCGACTCGATGATAACAATTAATGGGTTTTCTACGAGCTTTTGGAAAAGCGCCACCAAAAAACCTTCCCCAAGAAAGGGTTTCCGTGATCCAGGGCGCTGGGAAAGCCCAAAATGGGAAACCCACCCTTATGACCAATTTGGCCCCGGGCCCCCAGGGCCCTTTAAGCTGGGGGAAAAAATAATGATAAAGGTTCAACTTTTTTTGGGAAAACCCCAAGCAGCCCCCCAAAATTTTCCCGTCGCCCAAAACCCCAATACCCCCCCCAAAGGGTCAAGAAAAAACGGGCTGGCCCCTCACCCCCAAAAGGGAAAAGACACCTAACCAAATTGCTACATCCCTTTGGCCCCCCCAAAAAGTTTTGCGCATCAACCCCCCCCGACCCAAAAAAAATTTTCCCGGCCTGAAATTGGGATTTACCACGAAAAAATTTCCCATACCCTACCTCAAAGCTGAAAAACCCGGGAACCCGAAGAGAAAAACCCCCTTTTTCGGGTTTAAAAATGGAAAAATTTAAGGGGCCCCCAAGGGCGCTGAAATCTTTTAAAACTGAAAAAGGGGGCAGATTTGTTTTTTATTGAATTTCCTCCAAGATGACATCCAAAAACCTACTGGAAAATTCAGCCCAAAACCATTCCGGAACATGCTGGAGATCCCCTTTGGGAAAAAAGAGGAAAAAAAAACCCCAAACCCTGGGTTACCAACATTTCCTGGACCCCGTGCGACCCCAAAGAGGGGGCTAAAACCCCGTTAAGAACAAAAAAACCCCGGGGAAAAAGCTGAAGAGTATAGAACAGGGCCCCAAAGGTCAATCCCAAAAAGATGACTTAGGCCATGGGGGCTGGATGTCAGAACCCAATTTCCCCCAAGGGTTAGAAAGGGAATGGCGAAAAGGGGACAGCAAAGAGGCTTTCCCGACCATCAAGGGAAATAACCAAGTCCCACAGCCAAAGACCTCCCTTTTTGAAGACAAAAAAAGGGGGCAGTCCTTACCGAGAGCGCCACCAAACATGAAGAGATGGACAGAAAAATTGGGGAGCGACCTGTAAAACTACAAATGAAGGCGAACCCCAACAACCCTTCCCCGAGCAAGATCCCAGCCATCAATCCCGAAAGCACAAGGGGCGGGGGGAAGAGGGGAAAAGCAGTAAGATCCCGGGAAAAGGGGGCAAGTCACCAGGGAAAACAACATCCCGGTGAGCACCCAAAAAAGCGGAGGCCCCCAGAGATGATCAAAGGCATTAAAAATCATTCCCCGCCAAGCATCTGGGCCAGCAAAGAGTGGCCTAACAAGTGAAACCCCAAACCATCCCTTGTTCCACTTTTCCAAAAAAAGGGAGATCTGAAAAAAATGCCAAAATTACAGGGAAAAATCAGTCTGATAAAACCATCCAAAACAAAGTTAAGCTACGCAATTTCCCTTTAACAGGGCTGAAACCCCAAGCAGAAGAAAACCTTTTCAGAAGAACAGGGAGGATTCCCGACCCGGTCGGAAAACACTGTCAGCAGATTTCAACATCAGAAGGGTCATTAAAAGAAGCATCTCCAACATAGCTACAGCTCTACAACAACTTTATTTTACTTCAAGAAAAGGCCCTTTGACCGAGGGGGGCAAGAAGTTTTGTGGGAAAGGGCATGAGAGAAATATACCCTTTGACCCAGGGGGGGCCTATTCCCCTCATCCAGGCGCTGGAAAGACACTCCCACATCAAATCCTCATGGGTGGGGAAAAACGGGATTTTTTCCGGGCTTTTAGTTGGAGTTCGAAAAAGGGTGCCCGCTATCCCCCCCTTTCTTTTCAACCCTGTTTCCCGGAGAACATCATGCGGGGGGCCCCCCCTTTTACTTTAAGACCCCCAATCCCTAAGGAAGGGCATTTTGCAACTTTGGTTTGCAGACGAAATTTTTGATCCATTGGGGCCCCAGTTTTAAAAAGAAAATCCAGACCCCACCACCCGACTGGAAACATCAGCCCCAAAGCCCCGGTTTGGAGATCAGCCCGGAAAAGAAACAAATCCCAGTGAACGTACCACACCCACCACTCCCCCCCCAGCATCAAGATGAGTGGCAAGACACTTTAGAGGGTGGAAAAATTTCAAGTGCCCTTTGGGCAGTCATCAACCCAAAAAAGGCATGAGCCCAAAAAGAAAGGGGGAAGATCAGACTTGCTGTGGGACTCTCCCCATGACTAAGCTGGCGAAAAAGTGGGAAAAACCCCAACATCAAACCCCCCACTAAGGTCAACCCCCAAAAAAGGACTCGTAAATCCATTTCCCTTTTTTGTGTGAACATGGGGAAATTTTGCCAATTAGAACTCCCCATTTTAAGCCTTTTAGATGAATTTTCCCCCAGGGGGGATCCCCGAACCCTCACCTACAAGACTGTAAAACCCCTGGGCTACGTTTGGGGGAGCAGATCGAGGCACTGGCTGGCAAACAAAAAATCATTGCTAAAATACATTTAAACGGAGGGAAAAATGAAATGGTTTTCCCCACAAAAAAGGAAAAACGGCCCGTCAAAGACATTCCCGGCCCGGGAATGGTGGAAAAGGGCAAGGAGACAGGGACCCCCCCCCCCCCCCACGCAAAAGCTGGATATCCAACATCAAGGGGTGGATCGGCCTCACTGTACCAAACCTTTCCCGAAAGCAACCTAGGAAAGAACCATTTTGGGCCTTTTTTCATGAAGATTAAGATAACTTTTTAGAATCTTCATCCTTTTCCTAGTGGAAAAAAATTTCCCCGAAATTTTACATGAAAAATGCAAAACAAATGTTTTGGCAAAACAGTATTGAGATCTGTAACATGGGTTTTACTGTGCCATATTAAATGGTCTCTTTTACCCAAACTTTGATAGCTAAACATTTATAGCAAATTTTAGGGGGAGTGTGGTAAAATTAAACTCATTCATCTCCCGGGGTTTTAAATTTGTTCTGTCGAATTTTATCTTTTCGGTTTAAAACGTAAAAATAAAACTGACCATCTGCCAGTTTGTTGGGGTTTGGGAAAAAATTTCAGCAGTAAGAAAAAAAACTACAAAAAAATCGACCAAAACTATCTGCCCAAAAAGGAGTGTGGGGATGAAGCAAAAAAAAAAATTTTCTTTGTTTCCTACACTAAATAGCAAAGACACTCAAGAGAAACTTGCAAATCGCCACAAATGTTTTTGGAAAAAAAATAAAAAATTGCTTTTGGAAATCTTTTAAAAAGCTTAAAAGAGGCCCGGCCCCTTGCAGTTTTAGAAAATTTCCCCTGCACAAGAAACCCTAAAGTCTGAATGGTTTTGACGAGGGGAAAAAGAAAAACCCCAAAAAAAAAAAAGGGAGATCAAAATTTAAAAACGCTTTGAGTAAAACCCGGGAAAAGAAAGGGGGACAGGTTATTTACGTGGAAAAAAAAAAAACGTTTAAAAAATTTATTAAAAAACAAAAAAAACAAAGTTACCCGAAAAAAAGAAAACAGAAAATTTTAGCAGGGAAAAAATTACAAAAACTTGTTTATTTTTGGAAAGAAGTTAAAAGGAAGGGGTTTTTGGGGAATCGTAAAAAAAATTACAACAAATTACAATGATGATTGGGTTTAAAAAATTTTAAAGAAGAAATTTTTTCAATAACCCGGGAAAATGTTGAAAAACTATATCAATGTTAAAAGTTTTGAAATTTTTGTAATTTTATTTTTTGACAACAAAACAGACACCCCAGAAAGGGGCAAACCACCGCACGGATACACATATGCAAGTTTTCTTTTGTTTTGTTAATGTCTATTCACTTACATGGTGATTTAGACAACATGCAGTTATATGTATGCACCGCCATATACCAAAGCATGCACGTACAGGTATTCATACAGATACAGACACATACACACACGCGCGGCATGCCGCAGCTCACACATGCAAGTATGCAAAGTATATACACTAACATATACCAAAGCATACACATACGCGTATGCATACAGACTCTGACTCAGACAGACAGATAACACACACACACACACACCAACACACACACACGCAAACACACACACACGCAAACACACACACACGCACACACACACCACACACACACACACACACACACCACACACCACACACACCAAGCGAATTCGTGAAAAACTAGTTCCCATTCTGTCAAATATCATTCTGATGCACAGTTCTCAGTAGCTCGTTGACACTTTCTTTAAACCACATAATATGAACGCACTCTGTTTTGGACTTCATAAAGCTTTTGACGTGATTAATCACACTGGTAACTGTGTAGATTACAAAATGTCTAGACTTACGTTAAAAACTCTTATGTCTCAGCTTATTGTTTCATTAATGGAAGAAACAAATCTTTAACCTAATCAAAATCAGTATTGATGTTAGTAAAATGAGTCTCTCATGGATCTCCACATAGACAAGTTATTCTCAGTTTTCTTCAATGAAAAAACAACAATTTTTTTGGGGGGAAGTGTTGATTTTGTTTGTCATGTTTTTTCATTTAATGTAAATGAAAATTGGTTTATATAATTATATATATATAATATATATATTATATTTTTTATGTATGTATGTACAGGTCGGGTCAGTCAGGAAGTTTCTCTGCTACTGCTATGGTATCCATGTAACCAGTACAACCTGTCGCATGTGGGGAGGAAACCCCAATAGAAAAACCCAAACTTTATGGAGACTTGGAGATGAGATTGGCGCCACAAGGAATATCCTAAGCCACAGAAAAAACATGAAAGACAAATGCAAAGCCGAAATGATACCGGATCGTCGAGGCCGGGTTACCAACGCCCGCGCTTTCCATTGATCAAACCGGGTGGAAGTGACAAGTCAGCTACTGGAGTTAAAATTACTTAAAGCTCCCTAGAGAACAAATCACCATTGGTACATGGAACGTCCGTACACTCTACCAGTGGGGGGAAAAATCAAAGAACTAGAGTATGAGCTTAGCGATATAAATGGGACATTATTGGACTAGGAGAAGTGAGATGGACAGGATTTGGTGAGACATTGATGAAGAAGGCAACAAGATCTGGTACAGTGGCCCAAGAGAAACATCACCAACATGGAGTGGCATTTATTGTCAGAAAGGAAGTAGTGGGGTGCATTATCAGCTGTACACCGGCTTCCAGCAGGATTATCAGCATCCGGGTGTCGGCCAAGCCCAAAGAACATCACCATCATACAAATCTATGCACCATCATCTGACCATACAGATGAAGAAGTAGAAGAATTTATTGAAGATCTTGAAGTGACCATTAAGAAAATACCCAAGAAGGACATCATCATCATCCAAGGGGATTTTAACGCCAAAGTAGGTCTGACTCTACAACCAATGGGCCGGAACAGTTGGTCAGTTTGGAACTGGGGAGACCAACGACAGGGGACAACGTCTGCTGGAGTTTGCCTGCACCACAGACTTACCATTGCCAAAACCCTCTATCCCCACAAGCAGTCAAGGAGGAAACCTGGCATGCGCCAAACGGCAAGATCCATAACCCAAAAAGATTTTATCTTAACACCACGGCACTTCAAATCCAGCATCAACAGAGCCAGAACAAGAACCTACCTGGAGCTGACATAGGCAGTGACCACGACCTGTGCTGCTGGTATTCAAAATGAAGTGAAGGGAAAAAAAAACAGCCTGCAAACCCACGTATCAATTTGACGTGGACAAACTAAAAGATCAGATGTCGAGGAGATCTTCCAAGCTAAGCTTGGCGGACGTTTTGCGGCATTAACCCTCCTGGACAATGACATCAATGACCTCACCAACAACTTCAATGAGGCAGTCCAAGAAACAGCAGAGGAGGTACTCGGTCGTCAGAGGAATAAACACCAGCCATGGACTACCAATGACATCTTGGACCTCTGCGATACAAGAAGAGCACTGAAACCAACCAGGTCTTCCAACCCTAAAGAATACCGGGAGGCCAACAATCTCGTGAAGAAGTCAATGTTAAAAGGGCCCAGAGAGAAGTGGATCAGTGATCAATGTGATGAGATCGAAAAAAACATGAAGTGGGAAACAGTAAAAAGGCATACGACCCTGAAGAAACTCACAAAACCACTTCAAACCAAATCATCAGTCATTGAAGACAGCTCCGGAAACCTCCTCACAGAAAGCTCAGCTGCATTGAAAAGGTGGTCTGAATATTGTCAAGAACTGTACAACTCCCCAATACAACCTGACATGAGCATAATAGAAGAGAAAGCAGCAACATCAAGAGCACCTCGCCATTACCTATACTGAGGGAAGAAGTGGAAGAAGCCATCCGCAGCTTCCCAGTAGGAAAGTCCCCAGGAGCAGAAAATATACCAGCAGAGTGCTCAAGCATGGTGGCGAAACAGTCATCACATATGTTACAGTATCTGTCAGAAGATTTGGGAGAAACAACAGTGGCCAACAGATTGGACACAATCACTCATCATACCCTGCAAGAAGGGGAATTTACGCCAATGCCAAAACTATAGAACAATCAGCCTCATCAGCACCGCCAGCAAGATCATGCTCAAAGTTATTTTGAATCGACTCAAGAGGAGACAGAAGAACACTTGCAGAGGAACAAGCTGGGTTCAGGGCAGGCAGGAGCACAATCGAACAGATTTTTAACTCCCACATCATGATGGAAAAACATCTTCAACATCAGAGAGACATGTTCCACAAACTTCATCGACTTAAAGAAGGCTTTTGACAGAGTATGGCACGAAGGCCTGTGGCAGGTTCCTCAGAATGTTTGGCATTGAGAAGGGCTAGTGCAAACCATTCAAGCACTATCAACACTGCAAGCAGTGCAGTCCTTCTGAACAATCAGGTCGGAGACTACTTCAAAACCACAGTTGGGGTCGACAAGGATGCCTGTTATCTCCGTCCTGTTCAATCTGTTCTTGGAAAAATCATGAGAGAGACCCTCCATGACTTTTACCCTACCATCTCCCTTGGCGGCAGACCCTCAACAACTTACGGTTTGCCGATGACATTGACCTCATGGGCGGAAGTAACACAGAGCTGCAAGAATCTTACGACCAGATTGAGAACAGAGCTGGAGCATATGGGATGGAGGTGAGTCGGAGAAAAGTAAGTACTTGTGAACAGCACGAGCAATGCCACCCCTAAAATTTACATGAACGGCAACAACTGGAGGAGGTAGACGCTTTTAAATACCTCGGCGCTACCTCACAAAGGACGGGCGATCGACGACAGAAATCAAAGTCAGAATAGCCATGGCAACATCTTCCCTGACAAAACTCACCACCATATGGAAAAGTAAAGAGATCAGTTTCCAATCAAACTAAAGCTCTACAAAGCCTAATTCAGTCGATCTGCTGTACGGAAGTGAAACTGGACATTGACTGCTGAAACAGCAAAGCGAATCCAGTCATTCGAAACAAAATGCCATAGAAAACTACTGGGCATATCCTGGAGAGAACGAAAGACCAACGAATTTGTCAAGAGTCAAATAACACGGCTGCCAGGTCCACAGGAACCCCTTCTCACCATCGTCAAGAAGAAAAAGCTGATATGGTTCGGCCACGTCACCCGCCACAACACTCTGCCCAAACAGTACTGCAGGGAACACTCGAAGGTGGCAGAAGGAGGGGAAGACAGAACAAGTCTGGATGGACAACATCAGAGAATGGACCAGGATGATTGATTCGGCACTACTGCGCAGAGCCGAGGACCGAGATGGATGGAGGAGGCTTACCACGGCATCGTCTTTCATGTCTCCCCCACGACCCCAAGGTCAAGGTCGGGATGATGATGGATGATGATGTATGTATGTATATATGTATATATGTATATATATATATATATATATATATTATATATATTATATATATATATATATATATATATATATAATATGTATGTATGTATGTATGTATGTATTGATTATGGTGATCATATATTTCAATAGACGGTTTTAAATGATGCGCGGTGCATGCGTGTGTGTGTATGTGTATGTGTGTGTGTTACGTAAAGTGTTGTTGGCTTTTAAGTTTTATTATTCTTAATCTGTATTGTTTAATATGCTGCTGTGTAACTGTACTTTTAAAATGCCACTCATCATTTCTCTAGTTGAGACATTAGAGTATTCTTGAGTCTTGAGTCTTGAAAATGCTTCCCGATGGTCAGTCATCAAGAATCAGATTTGTTTTTGTTTTCGTTCCTCGGCTAGAGCTCTGAGGATCACCCATGGTGAGATTTTACGGATGCGACCGTTTTTACCCACCGTTAAGGTAGCCGCGTTTCGACTTCAGGGATTAGAAGGTTTAAAAACTAGCAACACATTCCAAAGGAGGCTGTGGCTGCCTAACCTATCACCTTTCGTTGTAGTAAAACAGAACAGAGCCTAATCAGCTACCACTCGCTTCTACAACTCTGCGACTTTTGCTGAAGGCGGCTTACAATGCCTGCTGCCACCACCAAGTTTCAGGCTACAGCAAGCGAAAGTGGTGATGTGTGGGGTGTCTCTTAGCTTAGGCTTCTGTCCCAAGACCTGGGGTCAGCGTTCATGATCTCCAAGTCCACCTGTCTTGGCCAGTCACGTGCACTCTGCTAGCTTACTGCATGTCCAGTCTTTTGCATGCATCATCTGTCCTCTGACGTCTTGGTCTTGGTCTTTCTTTACCTTTTAGTGTACACTATATAATATCAAACAAAGCTTCGGTGTTTATTGTAAAGGTGTTCCATAACCTGTGTGGTTGTAGGGAGCGAGGCGTCAGAGACCTCAACTTCTCTAGTGGCCAGCATATCGAAGGTGGCGCCATCTCCTCTCCTCGCTGCTTTACCTTGCCTGACCCTTAAGAGGCAGGTACCAATTATACAGCTGGGTGAACTGGGGAACTGTACTCAAACCAAGGCGCGCAAACGGTCACCTATCCAAGTGGTAACCAAGTGGAAAAAAATGCACAGTGTTTTTACATGTGATAACCAAAGTGAGGTATGGGGTCTATGCTAAAAAATTATATATGGGGTGTGTACATGTGTGTGTATGTGTGTGGGGGTGTTGTGTGAGGGTGTGTATATGTGTGTGTGCATGTGTGAGTGTGTATGTCTGAGTGTTTGTTTGTGGGTGGGTGTAAATGCGCATGCGTGTGTGCGTTCTTGCGTGTGTGAGTGTGTGTGTGTGTGTGCGTGGACATGCGTGCGAGTCTATGCATATGTAATAATTCTCTTTGTTAATTTCATTATAACAGCATTATGATGAGATGATGGAGATGACAACTGGGACAATGATGAAAAAAATGCCGCTTATTGTACACAACTATTTGTATCTGTACACGTTAATGGTTACTATGATATGGGTGTCACCCCCAACCCACACCCACCCTCTTTATTTTTGTTGTTTGTATTGTGGCCCATGGCCAAAGTACATGAAAACATTTCAGAGTTCAGAGTTCAGAGAGTTCTCTCTTACATGCCCTTTCTAAGTGGTATAGTGATGGGAGACAAGGCAGAGAAGTGTGAGCAGATATCAGTGACAAGAGAAGCAGACCACACACACACACACACACACACCACAGACAGAGTGCAGTGAGGTTTTAAAGGAGTTGTATCCAGCAGTTCAGTGACAGCAGTGTGTGTGTGTGTTGTGTGTGAGACAGGCACCATTCAGCTCTCTGACAGTGGTCAGTCTGGTCATCAGCTCTACAGTCAGGTAAGTAGGTCAGTAGGCAGCCTGCCCTCTTCTTTGCTTTGCTTCTGATGCTTTCAGACAAGTCTGATGACCAGGGACACCTGCAGTGCTGGACCAATGATTGCAGCCACACCTGAGTTCACCTGACGTCTGTATTTATTTTATTTATTTATTTATTCTTTTATATCAAGGATAATGGAATAAGCGTTTATGTGCTTTTTTACATCTAGTCCCCGTGTGTATGCGGATTGTGAATTTTGTCATCTGTTCCCACCGGCACACAATGGCCTACTCTTACGAAAAGCGGAACAGGATTTAACGTGGGCGCAAGATGTTCTGCGTGCGTTCGCACACAGGACCTTGATTTATAGTCTCATCCGAAGGACTTTTGGGGAGAGTGGAGTCTGCTCTGAGGTTAACTCCAGGAAGAAATATCCCCTTGAACGGGAATCGAACCCGGGTCGTCCGATTGCGAGCGCAATGTTCTGACCACTATGCTATCCCGTCCTGTACAGTGCAGGAGGCGTGACTGAGAGACCCTCCTTCTCTGATGTAGACCTTAGTACCTGTATCTCTGCTGCACAGCCAGCAGTTGTAGTCAGGTAGCTGGTTAGTGAGAGAGATGGAGAGGGAGAGGGAGAGAGAGAGAGAGAGAGAGAGAGAGAGAGAGAGAGAGAGAGAGGAGAGAGAGAGAGAGAGAGAGAGAGAGTCACACAGAACATAGGAGTCAGTGGATACTGTGCTGGGAAGATTCCCAGCCATACCTCCCTCCCTCATGAAAAAACCTCTGTTACATAGTATTTATTTGATATATACATGAAACTGTGTAAAAAAACAAACAAATTGGATGCAAAACAAAGTCTTCTGCATTTTTTTCTTCTTCACTATGAGTTCTGAGGTTCAGCATTGGTGAGATGTCTGCTGTGCAACAAGTTTTTGCCCACCATCAAGGTGGCAGCATTGCAGCTGTGGCTATAAACCTCTGATCATATTTGACATGGAAAATTTTTTTAATATAAATATGGTAACATAAAACAATTTTCTACCAACAACCTCTCTCCTACTCTCTCTCACTCTCTCTCTCACTCTCTCTCTCTCTCTCTCTCTCTCTCTCTCTCTCTCTCTCTCTCTCACTGTCTCTCTCTCTTCCGATGAGACTATAAACCGAGGCCCTGTATGTTAAATCCTGTTCTGCTTTTTGAAAGAGTAGGCCATTGTGGGCCGGTGGGAACATATAACAACATTTACAAAACTGCATACACATGGGAACTGGATGTAAAAAAGACATGAGTGCTTATTTCATTGTCCTTGATATGAAAGAATAAATAAAGTTTGAGTGAGTTTGCTATGGATTCATTAGGAATACATGGACCAACACCTTTGCATTTCAATTCACTTTACAGATGCTGTTTTGAGAGTTGTTTTCTTGTTTTTATTAAAGGGCATCTCCTCTGTATTGTTTTGTGTTCTGGCGATTATGTAGTGCCAGTGTAAACACTGTTCACCAGGATGTTTATTCTGCAGTGTTATTTGCTTATATACCATTTTCCTACGTATTGGGTTTTTTTGTACATTGAAGTGGTCATTGTGCTTTTTAATGCTTTTCGTTTTTGTAAACTGGGGATAATCAGTTAGGCAAAATAGCTGGTGTCCTCAGCACAGCCTTGTGTTTGCTGGCTGTAAGGAATGAAACAGTTACGGGGATTTGTCATTTAATGATGTTTTCATTTTTCTTCAGATCAACCATGTTAGGTGTTGGGATGGATTCGATGGTGTTCAACTGGAGGTGAATGTTATTGGAGATGTTGAGGTCGAAAGAAAAAAAAGGGTGACAGCTCTGGTATGGTCTTTGTGGTGGGTGGGTCTATAAACAATATGAAATGACATAAACCTATAAACAAAAAACCAAAAACAGAAGAAACATACAAACAAACAAACCACCACACAAGCTCCCTTCCTTACACAAGCAAACTACCACCCCCCCCCCCCTTTCACAATCCCTCTGTCCTAGATTATGACCATGCATCATCAGCACACCACCATTGAGCGCTTTGATTTGTTGCTTTACAAGATTTAGCGCTATATAAATTCTCTACATTATTATTATTTAATTAAAATAAAATAAAATAAAAATATCTTCCTCTCTATGTCTCTGTCTCTCTCTCACTATCAACACACACCATACACACACACACACACACACTCTCTCTCTCTCTCTCTCTTTCTCCTCTCTCTCTCCTCTCTCTTAGTATGAGATTATACCAATAGTAATTAAATTTTTTTTTTATACTGGATGTACACGTTTCTTTTATGTCATATTGCACGTGCTGTTTGCCCAGCTTCTTGTATCACTGCACAGTCCATTAGAACAGATCAGAAACATTTTTCTCTTTCCTAACAGAGATTACATAGCCTGATTTTTTTCTGACTGTGGTGTGGTATCAGTGTGCAATGCCATTGTGTGGCATGGCGTAGTGTCACATGGTATGCTACTGTATGGTATGGCATGGCATGACACAGCATGGAATGGCACAGTAAAGTGTGGTACATGACATGACATACGATATAACGTCATTGACAGGGTAGTCTATCCTGTGGTACTAGTCATACTTTATCACACCATACCCACAGTAATACTTGAAATCATTAACAGCAGCAGCAGAAGCAGCACAAACAACAGCGTTAATGTTGGTGGTGGTAGCAGTGTTGGTGGTGGTGTAGGTGACAGTAGGTGTGTAGAATGCCACACAGTGCTATACACACGACAATGCTGGTGTCTGCACCAGACTTTTTTTTTTAATTTTGCATTCTGACATGTTCCTTCAGTTTTGTTTGACAGATCTCTATTTAGACAGAAAAGTCTGAACTGGAAGCATCCTCCTGCTGAGCTGCCTCCCTGAGTGTGGATTAGCTATCCCTGTGGCAAAAAAAGCCCAATGAGTGTGCATCAGCTATCCCTGTGGCAACAGAAAGCCCACTGAGTGTGCATTAGCTATCCCTGCGGCAACAGAAAGCCCGCTGAGTGTGCATTAGCTATCCCTGTGAAAAACAGAAAGCCCACTGACAGGACATCAATCAGAAGAATGGAAGCATCTCCAGAGTTTGTCAGAGTGTTCAGGGAGTACTTGGCACAGGACGACATGTCTTCTGAAGCTGCTTTGTCTGCTAAAGAGGAACTGCAGAGGTTTCCTCTCTTCCAGTGTATTACTCACAAGTGGAATTCCTTTTTTTTCCTGCCAACGAAGAACACCTTAGCAGACATCATTGTGGACGTAACCTTGAGTGCTGAGCACAATAGACTGCATCATCTTATGAAATTGGGCATCTTCCTCTGTTGAATGCTGTGTTTTTTAAATACTTAGATCACTGTTTGACACATGGATACCTTCAAATCCCTCAACTACAACCTCTGTGTCAATGGGTGTCATACTGTCTTGACAGTCTTTTTGTCCTCAACAGGTTCATGTGCTTTCCCTTATTATCTAATAGGATGTATCAAAGAGTTGAGATACCACAGATAGCAGCCAGCCAACCTGTTCCTCTTGCAGTGCAGGAGTTTATGGTAGTTTTGGCCGCTTTAACAGACAACAGAGTTGTGGTGTTAAATGCTTTGCACAACAAGGGATTTTGTCTGGCTTTTTACATCAGACTATATCTGCTGATTTCCAACACATTGGCAATCTATCGGCATTTCCGGGAACAATTGTCTCAACTAACAAGTGTTATAGCCATTAGACTGCGAAGAAATGAACTGGTAACTGGAAAAGATCTGATTTCATATCAAAACGAAGAAGCTATTTACCTGGTTCATAACGGAACCAGACACAATCTTCAGCCAGACCTATTGATGAAAGTTACTACCAGAAACGTGTGTCCTGAAATGACCAACTATGTGCTGTCTTCTGCAGGCGCGCTTTCTTGCTGGGATGTGGTTCGTCGTACATTTTTCAAATGTTCAAACATGACACTTCTGGCAACGCTCAGTAATTGGTCAGCCAATGATAAAGTACTGGATGTACCTATCCGTATCTTCCACCTTTTGACACAGACTTCACCTCCTCCTGTCATCATCTCATTTTTCCTATACAACATTTTAGTCTACGTGACAAATGAAGACAACCTGAAGATTCTGCTGACTGCCAGTGCCATGCTTGGCATGTCCACTCATTATGTCTCAGACATATTACGATCCCCTTTTCCACTTTCAACGCTCACACCAAATATAATCGCACTGGCGCTAAAGATCGGTCTGGTGTCCTATTCAGACTGTTTTCATCAGTTCCAGTTTGCGGAAGAGCTGAAAAAAGAAGGCACTAGGTCGCTGAGGGAAGTGTGTCGTCTGACCCTCTCTCATAGAATGGGTTTCCAGGCTGGACGACAAGAGAGGATTGATGCTCTCCCTTTCCTGACCCCCCACATGAAGTCCCTGCTGAGTTTTCTGGACCTGGACCTGCTCTTTGATGAAGGAGGACTGGAGGGTGGACTGCAAGGTCTGCCCAGATCCTTGTTCATGTTCCTCTCTCAGTGTTGATCCACACAGCAGCAGCAGCCACTACTTGATGGTGTACAAAGATCGTGATTTCTGTGTGTGTGTAGTGTGGTGTGTTGTGGTGTGTGTGTGTTGTGTGGTGTGTGTGGGGTGTTTGTGTGTGTGTGTGTGTTGTGTGGTGTGTGTGGTTATACCCCACTAGGAAATAAGCCAGAATAGAGAAGAGTGCACAAAGATCCCTGTACATCAGAGCAGCGCATCAGTGTTTCATACCCAGAAGCAGCAGGATATACATTCTTCAGTGAGCAGTGATTAGGGAATATGGACACAGATGATTGTCTGCTGTGATTCATTGGACAAGTGGCAAAGACTGGGGGATGTGAGTGGTCATGACTGTGTAAAACTGACAAAGACAGGAGAGTTGACCAAAGTCAGTATGGTCACTGGCATCAGTAGCACATCAACACAGACTGGGAGTGTACAAGATTGATTGTGTGATTGGTTGCACAAGAACAAATGAAACTGTGATGAGAAGCATTCTATTTTAGCACAGGTTAGAAAATCTACCCAGAACTTAGATGTTGTGACAGGAGGGTGGTCATGAGGTGTTATATGCAGATAGGAAGGTCAGTCCATTTGACCAGTGGCTGAAGATGACCCCCACTGTGGTTGGTCAGCTGTAAGGACATCCTCACACTGGGGAACAGGGCAGGACAAGGCAGGGGGTAGGGTAGTACAGGACAGACCACCTGGCACTTTGTGTTTGGGCTGCTTCATCCGTTTCAGTGCACAAGACGTGAGGTGAGGACATGCAACCATGGTGTCCTGCTTTTCCACAGTGCTGTTTCTTCCTGTTACTGGTGCCGTCTGTGATGCTGCCTGTGTGTCTGTCTGTCTGCTTGTCTGTACGTCTGTTTTCATATGTCTGTGTGTGTGTGTCTCTGTCTCTCTGTGTGCCCTTCATTTGTCTTCAGTGTACCTTTCCATTTATTTTGGATTTTGTTCTGATAGAAAATACATTTATGGAAAGACGAAAGTTTGAAAGAAAGGTTAGCAAATATGAAAACAGAACTTGATAATGTTGCATAACCAGAGTTGATGATGCTGTAATATATGGTTGTGTAGCTTTGTAAAATATCTCATTTTGAAATTTTTTTCATTTTTCTCTTGAAAAGAATGTTCTCATTCTCTATGTAGTTGTAAGCTTGCTCCCCCCCTCTCCCCTTCCCCCTCCCTCCAACATATCCTTTGTATTAATTTTTTCATTTGAAAATTCAACTTTTCCAATGTTGTTTTCAAGTTAGGGGTTTTTTTCTGTGTTTTTGTAAAATCGTCATTATAATCTTTTGTACATTTCCATTTGGAGTTTGTTTATTTTTTGAATATTTTTCACGCCTATCTGTAAATATATGAAGTTTTTTGGTGATATTTACATGGGCATGACTAGGCTGATTTACGTGCGCTATTTTCATAGGATTAAGCGGAAGCATTTTTCACATTTTCCCTTTTTCTTCTGTCAGCTTGTGTTCAGTTTGGTCAAGCTGTAACTAAGAAAAAGCTGGAGGGTTTCCTTGAAAGTGACATCAGCTGTGTGGCAATGTGTCCTGTATGCTTTCAGGCTGTTCTGCAGCCATGAGCTAGTTTCTTGTGGATTGTGGTTTCATCTGACGTTCTGTGTTATCATAATAAAAAATGAAGAATGATGATGACATTTTGTCTGCTGACTGTTGTGGACTTGTTGTGGACTGTTTTTACCTGCTGAGTTCTGTGGTTTAGAATGGTGACCTGTGTGTCGTGTGTTTTCTGTCGGCTGTTATCCATGTTTGTAGGAATAATATTTGATAGATCCCTCTATTCTCACAAGGTTACCAAAGTGTCCCTTAGTGTTGAAAATTAGGCCTATGTTTTGTTTACCAGTCATGCTACAGTGTGACATGGTCTGTGCCATCTATATAGACATGCCATATTGAGACATGGTCTGTGCCATCAATATAGGCATGCCATATTGAGACATGGTCTGTGCCATCTATATAGACATGCCATATTGAGACATGGTCTGTGCCATCAATATAGGCATGCTATAGTGAGACATGGTCTGTGCAATCAATATAGACATGCCATAGTGAGACATGGTCTGTGCCATCAATATAGGCATGCCATAGCGTGACATGGTCTGTGCTATCAATAAAGACATGCCATAGTAAGACATGGTCTGTGCCATCAAAATAGGCATGCCATAGTGAGACATGGTCTGTGCTATCAATATAGGCATGCCATAGCGTGACATGGTCTGTGCTATCAATATAGACATGCCATAGTGAGACATGGTCTGTGCTATCAATATAGGCATGCCATAGGGTGACATGGTCTGTGCCATCAATATAGACATGACATAGCGTGACATGGTCTTTGCCATCAATATAGATATGCCATAGCGTGACATGATCTGTGCCATCAATATAGACATACCACAGTGTGACATGGTCTGTGCCATCAATAATATAGACATGCCATAGCGTGATATGGTCTGTGCCATGGTCTGTGCCATCAATATAGACAATGCATAGTGCGACATGGTCTGTGCCATTAATATAGACACGCCACACCGTGACATGGTCTGTCCCCTCAATAAAGGATTGTTGATATACTATAACGTGATAAGGTCTGATCAATTTGAAGAGGGTGGATAGACATTGAACGTCAAACTCCTGAAAGCTCGGAGATGCAAGGAATGGAGGAAGGTGGACGTAAAATCTATAGTGGGTTTCATGCGGTCAACCAGACTATATATAGGATATGTGATAGGGTTTGTAATTATTTATATTATTTTTCTTATTGTACCACTTTAAGTCAGGGCAGATTTCTCTCTGACAAATTCGGGATGCTCTCCCTGGGGAGAGCGCATTGCCTCAAGAGCAGTGCCACCCATTATTTTCTTTGTTTTTTCTGTCTGTATCTGTATATGTTTCCCTGTCACAGTGGCTTTTCCCTACAGACTTTTGCCAGGGACAACTCTCTTGTTGCCATGGGTCCTTTTATGTTCGTTAAATAATTATGTGTAACACATGAGACCTCAGTTTATCCTGACATACGAAAGACTAGCACCCAGACCTTCACTCGTGCTCTAATGGATGGGGAAAAGTTTCGGGCCAAAACAGGATACGAACCACCACACACTTCCGACCCACACCTTTTGACTTTTTGCTTTCTAGGCAGGCGCCTTACGTCTAGACCACTGACCCACTTCATAACTGTGAGTAAGGGAATGAGAGGTAACAATGAAGAGAAGGACAAACTGTAGATAGTTTTTCTATGGTAAAAACAGAAGGAAACTGCTCAGAAAAAAGCTGCATTGCAATGTGCACTAGTGTGCGCACATCCACCTGCACATGATTACAAATAATAAATCTTTATTTTCAGAAAAAAACATGAACTATTCAAATCAATTAGAAAAATAAGTAAAAGCAATCACTATGTAAATATTGTCATCCAAAAGTTAACAACAATCAATAGCTCAGTTAGAAGCATTCCCCACACTGTTAAATAAAAACAATGAAATGTATTCACATAGGGATCTTATACTACAAGCATGCAAGTACTTGTAATTGCACCAATGCATTCTCTCTCTTTCTCTCTCTCTCTCTCTCTCTCTCTCTCTTCTCTCTCTCTCTCTCTCTCTCTCTCTCTCTCTCTCTCTCTCTCTCTCTCACATGCTTCTGCAGATGGTCAGACAAGATGGCAATGTTGGGAGATCAGGAGCTTCAAGATTATCTAAGAGAAAGTGGCATCAAAGTATCATCTGACCTAACTGTACACCAGCGAGAAACTGTAGACTGGCATTGGGGTCAGGGACAAGTTGCCTTCTGTCGCCATGGCAAGCTGCATGCCAGAGATAAGCAGCCATCTCCACCATCCCATGATGGAAGAAGACACTTTAGCAAACCACCTCATACCCAACAAAAACACTGGCCCTGGTCCAAGATGGCAGACAAGCCAGAGTCACTGGCAAAACAGATGCAGTTTCTTTGAACAGCGGCCAGTATGAGAAGTGGAAGACACAACAAGGCAGGCTTTATTCACGCCACCAGGAAGAGTTTAGGCATGACAACCATCCCAGGTCATGTCTGGGGCAATCCCAAAGGAGCGTGTCACCACAGCCACATCAGGGTGTCCAGGCAGTTAACAGAGGTCAACCTGCTAGCTTCCACTACAGTGGCAGGAGGGACAACGTGCAAAGAGTGCAGAGAAACCCTGCTGACCAAGCAAAAAGAATGGAGGAAGGTGGTACTCCAGTCAGCCCAGGACCATACTCCTACAGTGAAGCAGCAAAGAAAGGAAGAATGACCCAGCCCAGCAAAAGAATTGTCTTTGTGAAAGATGGGAGCAGAAGATCTTCAGTATCTCCAGGTCAAAGCTGCAAATCTGATGTGTGCGCCTACAGTCAATAGCAAAACAGGAAGCACAATGCAGGCACAGTCATAGAATGTGATGCCAGTGACCATGAAAGGGACAAGCTTGAGAGAAACAGAAGACCTGGTGGGACGCATCATTTGTCTAGTGAAGATGTGCATCTGACAAGACAGAGGACAGGACAAAGGACTGCAGTAGACCAACCTGAAGACAGTGACCAGGACAATCCTGATGTAGCAGAGGACAATGAAGAAGACATACCTGTTGACTATGAGAACAGTATTGACATGTCTGACAGAGAAGGTCCACAAAACAGGGCTTACGGCCACCACGAGACACAACTCCAAGTGTCCCTAGACAAAGAGGTAGACAAATACCAGAACGGTCTAGTAGTCAGTCCAGTATCACTGACTCTTTCAGCAAACAACATGTTCGTTGTAGCTTGAAAGATAAAGACGCAAGCACGCATGTAGTGGCAAAGTATAAAGGCAATGTTGCCTCCAGTGGCACTAAATAGGGATTCGGCCAGGCCACAGCTTGTGACAGTAATTCAGTTTATCACAAGCCTAGCACTCTAAGGATGGCAACACCCAATCATAATGTACAAAAGTTGCATATACGTTTTCTCAACTATAATGTGCATGGACTTTTGCCC
>CM054162.1:40415801-40462595 GCA_028751875.1 Rapana venosa
GAAAAAGAGAGAGAGGGAGAGGAGAGGAAGAGATGGGAGAGAGAGGGGAGAGAGAGAATGCATTGGTGCAATTACCAGTACTTGCATGCTTCTAGTATAAGGTCCCTATGTGAATACATTTCATTGTTTTTATTTAACAGTGTGGGGAAGGCTTACTTCTAACTGAGCTACTGATTGTTGTTAATTTTTGGATGACAATATTTACGTATTGATTGCTTTTACTTATTTTTCCAATTGTTTTGAATAGTTCAAGTTTTTCTGAAAATAAAGATTTATTATTTGTAATCATGTGCAGGTGGATGTGCGCACACTAGTGCACATTGCAATGCAGCTTTTTTCTGAGCAGTTTCCTTCTGTTTTTACCATAGAAAAACTATCTACAGCGTGTCCCTCTCTTCCTTGTTACCTCTCATTCCCTTACTCACAGTTATGAAGTGGGTCAGTGGTCTAATGGTAACGGGCCTGCCTAGAAAGCAAAAAGTCAAAAGGTCTGGGTCAGAGGTGTGTGGTGGTTCGAATCCTGTTTTGGCCCGAAACTTTTCCCCATCCATTAGAGCACGAGTGAAGGTCTGGGTGGTAGTCTTTCCTATGACACGATAAACTGAGGTCTCATTTGTTACACATAATTATTTAACGAACATAAAAGGACCCATGGCAACAAGAGAGTTGTCCCTGGCAAAAGTCTGTAGGGAAAAGCCACTGTGACAGGGAAACATATACAGATACAGACAGAAAAAAACAAAGAAAATAATGGGTGGCACTGCTCTTGAGGCAATGCGCTCTCCCCAGGGAGAGCAGCCCGAATTTGACGGAGAGAAATCTGCCCTGACTTAAAGTAGTGGTACAATAAAAAAAATAATATAAATAATTACAAACCCTATCATATATCACAAAGACACCGTGAACACCGTCATGAGCTGTCAGCCTGTGTCCAGCAGACTTATTACCATCCGCCTGAGAGCAACCCCCCTTAACATAACTATAGTACAGGCATACGCCCCTACATCAGACTGCACAGATGAAGCCGTAGAAGAATTTTATGACCAGCTACAAGAGGTTCTGAATCAAACACCCAAGAAAGACATCCTCGTTGTGCAAGGCGACTGGAACGCCAAAGGTAGGAGAAGATGCATGGAAAGACTGGGAGGGCGTTTGTGGGCCACATTGTAATAACCAATCAAATGAAAGAGGCTTGAGACTCTGGAGTTTGCCAGTAACAACCACTCAGTTAGTGAATACACTTGGCCCACACAAGAAATCCAGAAATGGACATGGCATAGCCCAAATGGAGAACACCACAAAACCAAATAGATTACATCATGGTGAAAAGACGGTTTCAGTCTAGCGTTAACATCGCACAGACACGAAGTTTTCCAGGAGCAGACATAGGGAGTGATCATGATCTTGTGATGATGACTTTCCGACTACGTCTAAAGAAAATCCACAAGCGGAAAAAACATCAGGATCAAATTTGACTTAGAGAAGCTGAAGGACCAGAGGTATTAGAAATTTTTCAAGCAAGGATAGGTGGAAAGTTTGCAGCACTCACTGTGATAGACTCAGACATAGATACACTGACGAATAGTTTCAATACAGCAGTGACTGAAACAGCAAACGAGCTTCTTGGCAAACGCCGACCAGTCAAAAAACCATGGGTCACACCTAACATCCTTAACAATATGCGACAAGCGTAGAGAGTTGAAGAAAAAGAAAATGAAACAAAAGAAAAGAGCAGAACAATATAGGGCAGTCAACAAAAGAATCAGGAAGCCCATGACGGAGGCAAAAGAGAAATGGATGGGTGAACAGTGCCAGACATTGAGAGACCATCAGAAAACAATAGCAAGAAAGCATATCGCTGGTGAAAGACCTGACTAGCACGAAACAGAGAAAAGGTTTTAACAATCCAAGCAAAAATGGGAAGTTTTCTCACTGGACGACCAGGATATTCTGAAAAAGATGGGACAGAAATACTGCTCCAACCTGTATAACTATAGAAACCGCAGGAGATCCAGAAGTCCTTAATGTACCGACAGCAAAGACACAGACAGTCACCCTATCCTCCGAGAAGAAGTGGAAACAGCAGTCAGATCGCTGAAAAAGGGGAAGTCAGCAGGGGCTGACAACATTCCAGCTGAGCTGGTCCAAGCTAGGGGGAAAAGCCATGATCAGCGCCCTACTAAGAATCTGCAACAAGATCTGGCAGACAGGAAAATGGCCAACACCATGGACGCAGTCACTCATCATCACCCTCCCAAAAAAGGAAATCTACAACAATGCCATAATTACCGCACAATCAGCCTCATATGTCACCCAAGGCAAAGGGATGCTGCAGATAATATTGAATAGACTGAAGCCACAAACAGAGAAACCCTCATTGCTGAGGGAAAAAGCAGGTTTCAGAGCAGGGCGCAGCACAACAGAACAGAATTCAACCCCAGAATACTATGTGAGCGGTCCTTCAACATCAACAAGACCTTTACCACGTTTTTTATCGATTTTTTAAGAAGGCATTTGACAGGGTGTGGCATGCAGCTTTGTGGGCAACCATGAATTTGTACAGCATCAATGCAAACCTGATCAAATCATCAAACAGCTGTACAGCGAGGCCACCAGTGCAGTGTACTACAAAAACAACATTGGAGAATGGTTTCGAACAACAGTTGGAGTAAGGGAGGGCTGTCTACTCTCACCCACTCTTTTCAACATCTTCCTTGAGAGAATCATGGCTGATGCACTGGAACATCATGAAGGATCAGTCAGCATCGGTGGCAGAACGATCACAAACCTCCGCTTCGCAGATGACATTGATGGAATAGCAGGATCAGAAAAAGAGTTGCCAGCCTAACAGAAACACTTTGGGTAAGGCCTCCAAAAAATTACGGCATGGAAATCAGTGCAGAGAAGACCAAACTGATGACTAATAACACCAACGGCATTAGCACTGATATCAGGGTTAATGACCAGAAGCTGGAAACAGTTCAAAGCTTCCCAAATTTCCCGGGAGCCATTGTATCCGACCAGGGATCCAAGCCAGAAGTAGTATGCAGGACTGCACAGACAATAACAGCTTTGTCAAAACTAAACACCATCTGGAGAGATAAGAATATCTCACTTATCTCCAAGATCAGACAAATGCGCTCCCTTGTCATATCCATTATTTCTTTTATGCCTGTGAATCATGGACCTGACTGCAGATTTGGAGGAGAAGAGTACAGGCAGTGGAGATGAGTTGCTTTCGGAGACCCCTTTTGGGCATCTCCTACAAAGACCACATAAGCAACGAAAGCGTGCATAACAGAACCCAAAGCAAACCATTGGACCCTATGAGAACCTTCTAACGATCGGGGGAAAAAGCGTAAATTTTGTGGTATGGCATGTCACAAGACCCCAAGGAATTACAAAGACAGTTTTGCAAGGCACTGTCCAAGGAGGAAGAAGAAGAGGCAGACCAAGGAAGAGCTGGGAGGATAACATCAGTGAATGGACAGGCCTAGAACTCAACAAAACCCTGAGAAAGGCAGAACAGAGAGAGGAATGGAGGGAACTGGTTGCTGAGTCTTTGAGAGTGCCCCCACGGCCGTCAGACTACGGGACAGATAGATAGATAGATAGATCATATATCCTATGTATAGTCTGGTTGACCGCATGAACACCACTATAGATTTTTACGTCTAGCTTCCTCCACGCCTTGCATCTCTCAGCTTTCAGGAGTATGATGTTCAATGTCTATCCACCCTCTTCAAATTGAACAGACCTTATCACGTTATGGTATATCAACAATCCTTTATTGAGGGGACAGACCATGTCACGCTGTGGCGTGTCTATATTAATGGCACAGACCATGTCGCACTCTGCATTGTCTATATTGATGGCACAGACCATGGCACAGACCATATCACGCTATGGCATGTCTATATTATTGATGGCACAGACCATGTCACACTGTGGTATGTCTATATTGATGGCACAGACCATGTCACGCTATGGCATATCTATATTAATGGCACAGACCATGTCTCATTATGGCATACCTATATTGATGGCAAAGACCATGTCACGCTATGGCATGTCTATATCGATGGCACAGACCATGTCACCCTATGGCATGCCTGTATTGATAGCTCAGACCATGTCTCACTATGGAATGACTGGTAAACAAAACATAGACCTAATTTGCAACACTAAGGGACACTTTGGGACACTATGGCATGTCTATATTGATAGCACAGACCTTGTCTCACTATGGCATGCCTATTTTGATGGCACAGACCATGTCTTACTATGGCATGTCTATATTGATAGCACAGACCTTGTCTCACTATGGCATGCCTATTTTGATGGCACAGACCATGTATTACTATGGCATGTCTATATTGATGGCACAGACCATGTCATGCTATGGCATGCCTATATTGATGGCACAGACCATGTCTCACTATTGCATGCCTATATTGATGGCACAGACCTGTCCATATGGCATCCTATATTAGGCAAGACCATGTCTCACTAAGGATGTCTATATTGATGGCCAGCCATGTCACACGTGCATGAGTGGTAAACAAAAAGGGCCCAAATTTTGAAAACATAAGGGACACTTTGGGTAACCTGAGAGAATGAGGATTATCAATATTATTCCTACAAACCGGATAAAGCCGACAGAAAAACAATGAACACCAGTCCCCCTTCTAAACCACGCATCACAGGTAAAAGACCGCCCAACCAGTCCACAACAGTCACAGACAAATTCATCATCTTTCTTCATTTTTTATTAGAAAACACAAACGCTGATGAAAACCACAACCCCAAAAAATAGTTGGGCTGCAGAACACTGAAAGCATAAAGGAACTTTCCCCAACACTGGCCTTTCAAAAAAACCTTCCAGTTTTTTTAGTTATAGCTTGGCGAACTGAACACAAGTGACAGAAGAAAAAGGGAAAATGTAAAAAAAAGTTTCCCGCAAATCTATGAAATGCGCACGTAAATCAGCCTGTCTGCCAGAAAATATCCCCAAAAAAAAGTCATTATTTACAGATAGGCGTGAAAAATACCCAAAATAAAAAAACTCCAAAAGGAAATTTTTGAAAAAATTTAAAGACGTTTTTTAAAAAAAACAGGAAAAAAAACCCTTAATTGAAAATCACTTTAAAAAAGTTGATTTTCAAATGATAAAAATTAAATACTAAGGAATTTTGGGGGAGGGGAGGGGGGGGGGGGTGAAAGCTTACAACTAATAGAGAAGGAGAACTTTTTTTAAGAGAAAAATGAAAAATATTTTCAAATTTAGATATTTTCAAGCTACACCACCCTATATTACAGTATAACTTGGTTTTACAACATTTTCAAGTTTTGTTTTCATATTTGCTAACCTTTCTTTCAAAATTTTGTTTTTCCATAAATGATTTTTACAAAACAAAAAACCAAAATAAATGGAAAGGTACATGAAACAAATGAAGGGGACACAGAAGACAAGACACCACAAGAATAGCAAAAAACCCACGCAACAGACAGAAGAAAAGGCAATCACAGACGGCACCAGAGAAGGAAAAAACAGCACTGTGGAAAAACATGGCACCATTGTTGCTTCCTCACCTCAGTCTTGTGACTGAAAAGGTGAGGCAGCCCAAACCAAAAGGCCAGTGGTCTGTCCTGTACTACCCACCCCCTGCATTGCCTTTCCCTTTCCCCAGGGGGATGTCCTTTAGTGACCAAACCCCAGGGGGTCATCTTCACCAATGGTCAAAGGGGTGACTTCCCCACTGATATAAAAGTTCATGACCCCCCCCTATCACAAAAATTAAGTTTGGGGAGATTTTGTAACCCCTTGCCAAAATAGAATGTTCCATCACAGTAAACCCGTTCTTTGCACCAAACACAAATCAGTTTGTCACCCCCACTGTGTTGATGTGTACTGATGCATTGTCAATGATTTTTGGGCAAGTTCCAGTCCTTGTCAGTTTTACACAGTCATGACCACTCACATCCCCCAGTCTTTGCCACTTGTCCAATGAATCACAGCAGACAATCATCTGTGTCCATATTCCCTAATCACTGCTCACTGAAGAGTGCATTGCTGTATATCCTGCTGCTTCTGGGTATGAAACACTGATGCGCTGCTCTGATGTACAGGGATCTTAGTGTACTCTTCTCTATTCTGGCTTATTTGTAGTGTGGTATCACACACACACACACACACACACACACACACACACACACACACACACACACACACACACACACACACACACACACACACACACACACAGAAATCACGATCTTTGTACACCCATCAAGTAGTGGCTGCTGCTGCTGTGTGGATCAACACTGAGAGAGGAACATGAACAAGGATCTGGGCAGACCTTGCAGTCCACCCTCCAGTCCTCCTTCATCAAAGAGCAGGTCCAGGTCCAGAAAACTCAGCAGGGACTTCATGTGGGGGGTCAGGAAAGGGAGAGCATCAATCCTCTCTTGTCGTCCAGCCTGGAAACCCATTCTGTGAGAGAGGGTCAGACGACACACTTCCCTCAGCGACCTGGTGCCTTCTTTTTTCAGCTCTTCCGCAAACTGGAACTGTTGAAAACAGTCTGAATAGGACACCAGACCGATCTTTAGCATCAGTGCGATTATATTTGGTGTGAGCGTTGAAAGTGGAAAAGGGGATCGTGATATGTCTGAGACATAATGAGTGGACATGCCAAGCATGGCACTGGCAGTCAGCAGAATCTTCAGGCTGTCTTCATCTGTCACGAGACTAAAATGTTGTGTAGGAAAAATGAGATGATGACAGGAGGCGGTGAAGTCTGTGTCAAAAAGCGGAAGATACGGATAGGTACATCCAGTACTTTCTCATTGGCTGACCATTTACTGAGCCATGCCAGAAGTGTCATGTCTGAACATTTGAAAAATGTACGACGAACCACATCCCAGCAAGAACCCATGCCTGCAGAAAACAACACACAGCTGGTCAGTTCAGGACACATGTTTCTGGTAGTCACTTTCATCAATAGGTCTGCTGAAGATTGTGTCTGGTTCCGTTTTGAACCAGGTAAATGGCTTCTTCGTTTTGATATGAAATCAGATCTTTTCCAGTTACCGGTTCATTTCTGCCCAGTCTAATGGCTATAACTGTTTTTAGTTGAGACAATGATTCCCGGGATCCTGGAAAGAGTTCCAATGTGTTGGAAATCAGCAGATATAGTCTGATGTAAAAAGCCAGACGAAATCCCTTGTTGTGCAAAGCATTTAACACCATAGCCCAGTTGTTTGTTAAAGCGGCCAAAACTACCATGAACTCCTGCACTGCAATAGGAACAGGTTGGCTGGCTGCTATCTGTGGTATGTCAACTCTTTGATACATCCTATTAGGTAATAAGGGAAAGTACATGAACTCGTTGAGGACAAAAAGACTGTCAAGACAGTATGACACCCATTGACACAGAGGTTGTAGTTGAGGGATTTGAAGGTATTCAGTACCATCCACTGATATATTGTTAATTTAAACCAAAACACAGCTTTTCAAACAAGGAAAATGCCCCATTTCAAGAGATGATTAATCTATATTTGTGCTCAGTACTCAAGGTACGTCCCTCAATGATTTCTGCTATTGTTGTACATGCAGAATAAAAGAAAGGATTCCACTTGAGAATACACTGGAAAAGAGAAACCTGTGCATATTCCTCTTACAACAGACAGCTTCAAAGACAATGTCGTCCTGTGCCAAATACTCCCTGAACACCTGCCAACTCTGGAGATGCTCCATTCTTTCTGATTGATGTCCGTTCAGTGGGCTTTCTGTTGCCACAGCGATAGCTAATGCACACTCAGTGGCTTTCTGTTTGCCAACAGCGAAAGCTAATCCACACTCCAGTTGCTTTCTGTTGCCACAGCGATACTTATCCACAACATCAGTGGGCTTTTTGGGTTGCCACAGGGATAGGCTAATCCACCCACTCAGTGGGCTTTCTGTTGCCACAGCATACTAACCACACTCAGTGGGCTTTCTGTTGCCGCAGGATATCTAATCCCCACACTCAGTGGCTTTCTGTTGCCACAGGGATAGCTAATCCCACACTCAGTGGGCGTTCTATTGCCCCAGGGATGAGTCTAATCCACACTTCAAGGAGGCGAGCTCAGCAGGAGATGCTTCCATTCAGACTTTTCTGTCTGATAGAGATCTGTCAAACAGAACGGAAGGAACATGTCAGAATGCAATTTTAAAAATAGTCTGTGCAACACCACGGTTGTCGAGTGTATACACTGTTGGCAATTCTGCAGCTTTCACTGCTGCGACAGTTGCTGCCACTACACACACCTACGTCCACTACACCACCACCAACACTGCTAACCAACCACCAACATTACCAACTGTTGCTTCTGCTGCATATGCCTGCCGTTAATGATTCAAGTAGATACTTGGGATGGTATGATATAGTAAAGACTATCCACAATGATACCCCCTCAAATACGTTATAACTATGTCCCATATCATGTACTCACACATTGCTGTGCCATTCCATGTTTGTCATGTCATGTAATCCATACATAGCAACCAGGTGACACTATGCCATCCAAACACAATGCCATAGCACACTGATACCTCAGACGCACAAGTAAGAAAAAATCAGGCTATGCAATCTCTGTTAGGAAAGAGAAAATGTTTCTCCTGATCTGATCCTAATGGACTGGTGCAGTGATACAAGAAGCTGGCAAACCGCAGGTGCAATATGACTTATAAAGAAACTGTTCAATCCATATAAAAATGTAATTACTATTGGTGTAATCTCCATACTGAAGAGAGTGAGAGAGAGAAGAGTGAAGAGAGAGAGAGTATGTGTATGTGTGTTGATAGAGAGAAAGAGGTCAGAGACAGAGTGAGAAGAAATTTTTTATTTTATTTTATCTTAAGTTATTTATTCTTTATAATCGAGGAATAATGGAATAAGCACTGATGTGCTTTTTTACATCCAGTTCCCGTGGTATGCATTTTGTAAATGGTCATCTGTTCCCACTGGCTCACAATGCCTACCTCCTTTCAATAGCGAACAGATTTAACATGGGCGCAAGATGTTTCTAACGTGCGTGCACACTCGCCTCGGTTGATATCTCATCCAAGAGAGAGACATTAGAGAGAGAAGGAGAGAAAGAGAGAGAGAGAGAGAGAGAGAGAGAGAGAAAGAGAGAGAGAGAAGAGAGAGAGAAAGAAGAGAGAGAGAGAAGAAAGGAGAGAAGAGAGAGAAAGAGAGAGAGAGGGAGAGAGAGATAGAAGGTTTGTTGGTAAATAAGTTTTATATACCCTATTTTTAAAAAAAAAGCTTTTTCCATGTCTAATAATAATCTAGAGTTTATAGCCACAGCTGCAATGCTGCCACCTTGATGTGGGCAATAACTTGTTGCACAGCAGCATCTCACCATTGCTGAACCTCAGAACTCAAGGAAGAAGGAAAAAAATGCAGAAACTTTGTTTTGATTCCAATTTGTTTTTACACATTTCATCTACATATCAAATTAAATACTATTAACTAGTTTTTTTCATGAGGACGGAGGTAGGCTGGGATCTTCCCAGCACAGTATCCACTGACATCCTATAGTCTGTGTGACTCTCTCTCTCTCTCTTTCTCTCCCCTCTCTCTCATCCCTCTCACTAACAAGCTACCTGACTACAACCTGCTGCTGTGATGCAAGATACAGTACAAGGTCTTCATCAAGAAGAGGGTTTTCACCAGCACGGCCTCCTGCATTGGACAGACTCAGGTGAACTCAGTGTGGCCTGCAATCATTGTCCAGCAATGCAGTGTCCCTTGGTCATCCAGACTTGTCTGAAAGCTTCAAAGCAAAGCAAGAGAGGGCACTGCTACTGACCGACTTACCTACTGTGAGCTGATACCAGACGGACCACTGTCAGAGTGCTGAATGTGCCTGTCACACACACACACACACTGCTGCACTGAACGCTGGCTACAACACCTTGAAACACCTCACTGCACCTGTCTGTTTGTGTGTGTTGCGTGTGTGGTCTGCTTCTCTTTGTCACTGATATTCTTCACACTTCTCTGCCGTGTCCCCCATCACTATACTACTTAATAGCAATGAGAGAGAAGTATTGAGAACCTGAACTCTGAAATACGTAAATTGCACATTGTTGGCCTTAGCACAATCTATCATCTATCTATGTATCTATCTATCGATCTATCTAACTATCTATCTATCTATCTATCTATCCTTCCCCGTATCTGACACCGTGGGGCACCCTCAAAGAACACACCCCTCAGCACCAATCCCTCCATTCCTCCCTCTGTCTGCCTTTCTCATGGTTTTGTTGAGTTCTACTAGCCTTCCCATTCACTGATGTTATCCTCCCACTCTTCCTTTGGTCTGCCTCTTCTTCTTCCTCCTTGACAGGGCCTTGCAAAACTGTCTTTGTAATCCTGGATCATGTACATGCCCATACCACTTAGTTTTAACGCTTTTTCAAACGATCGTTAGAAGGTTCTCATAGGCCAATGTTTCTGATCTGTTATGCACGCTTATCGAGTTGCTTATGGTCTTTGTAGGAGATGCCAAGGAGTATCCGAAAGCATCTCATCTCCACTGCCTGTACTCTTTCCTCCAAATCTGCAGCAGTTCCATGATCACAGGCATAATACAGAAATATGGATAGAACAAGAGCCCCTAGTCCTGATCTTGAGATAATGATGATATTCTTATCTCTCCAAGATGGTGTTTTAGTTTTGACAAAGCGTTATGTCTGTGCAGTCCTGCAACGACTTCTGCTTGGATCCCTGGTCGAATACAATGGCTCCCAGGTACATGAAGCTTGAACTTTTTCCAGCTGCTGTCTTAACCCTGATACATGCCTAATGCTTGGGTTATTTCATCAGTTGGTCTTCTCTCACTGATTTCCAATGCCGTATGTTTTAGGCTTATCCAAGTTTCTTTACTGGCAAGGCTCTTTTCTATCATGCTATTCATCAATGTCATCGCGAATGGCGAGGTTTGTGATCGGTCTGCCACCGAATGCTGGACTGATCCTTCATGATTCCAGTGCATCACCATGATTCTCTCAAGGAAGATTTGAAAAGAGTGGGTGAAGTAGACAGCCTGCCTTACTCCTAAGTTGGTTCGAAACCATTCTCCCAATGTTGTTTGTGTAGTAACAACGGCACTGGTGGCCTCGCTGTACACTGTTTGTTGACTCTGATCAGTTTTGCATTGAGCGACAAATTCGTGTTGCCCACAAAGCTGCATGCCACCAACCCCTGTCAATGCTTCTTAAAATCGATAATACGTGGTTAAGGTCTTGTTTGATTTGAAGGTACCGCTCACATAGTATTCTGATGTTGAATATCGTGAAAAACAGACACATGAGAGGTTCCAGATATCAATGGCACATCCTTGGCTCTGCGAAGTCAGGTGGAAAAACATGGGAGAAACAACGAACCCAGGAAGAACCACAAAATTATACGACATGGAAAAACAGGAGAACATGAACACGGCGTGGGGTTGCTCTTCACAAAGACTCCGTGAAACACCGTCATGACGCAGCCCTTCCCAGCAGACTTATTTACCATCCCGCCCTGAAAGCTACCCCCTTTAACATAACTATATACAGCATACCCCCACATCAACTGCACAGATAAGCCGTAAAGAATTTTTATGACCAGCTACAAGAGTTTTCGAATCAATAACCCAAGACAGAAATCCTCGGTGCAAGCGACTGAACCCAAGTAGGAAAGTTGCAGGAATGACTGGGAGCGTTTGTGGGCCACATTGTAATAACCAATCTAATGAAAGAGGCTTGAGACTCCTGGAATTTGCAGTAACAACCACCTCCATTTATAATACACTTAACTTGGCACCCACTACATAAATCCAGAAAATGACATCATAAAGCCAAATGGAGAACACCAAAACCAAATAGATTACTTCTGGTGAAAAAGAAAAAACGGTTCAGTCTGCGTTAACATCGCACAGACACAAAGTTTTCCAGGAGCAGACATAGGAGTGATCATGATCTGGATATGACTTTCCGACTTATCTAAAAAAATCCACAGCGAACATCAGATCAAATTTTGACCTCGAGAAGCTAAAGGACGCCAGAGGTATTAGACAATTTTTCAAACAATTTAGTGAAATATGCAGCACTCACTGTGGATAGACTCAGACATAGATCACTGACGAATAGTTTCAATACAGCATACCTAAACGCAATCGAGCTTCTTAGGCAATAACGCCGACAAGTCAAAAAACCATTGGTCACACCTAACATCTACAACTATCGACAACGTAGAGAGTTAAGAAAAAGAAAAATGAAACAAAAGAACGAGCTAACAAATAGCAGTCAACAAAAAATCAGGAATCCTGACGAGGCAAAAAAGAGAAATGGTCGGTTGAACAAGTGCCAATACTTGAAGAAACATCAAGAAAAACATTAGCAGAAAGCATACACTGGTGAAAGACCTGACACGACGAAAACAAAAAAGGGTTTTAACAATCCAGACAAAAATGGGAATGTCTCACTGACGACCTAGATATTCTATCAATGGACAGAATACTGCTCAGAACTCGTAGATCTATAGAACCGCAGAGATCCCCCGAATTCCTAATGTACCCGACAAGCAAAGACACAACAGTCACCCTATTCCTCCGGTAAAGTGGAAACAGCAGTCAGATCGCTGAAAAAGGGAATCAGCAGGCGTCAACATCCAGCTGAGCTTGTCCCAACTGGAAGGGAAGCCATGATCACGCTCGTTACTAAGAATCTGCAACAAATCTGCAGACAGGAAAATGGCCAACACCATGGACGCAGTCACTCATCATCCACCCTCCCAAGAAAGGAATCTACAAAACAATGCCATAATTACCGCACACAATCAGCCTCATATGTCACCCAAGCAAGGTCATGCTGCAATAATAATTAATAGACTAAGCCACAACATAGACCATCATTGCTATAAAAGCAGTTTTCAGAGCAGGGCGCAGCACAACAGAACAATATTCAACCTAGGCCACAGTACCATATAGAAAAGAAAATAGAAAATATCTTTATATAACATCACCTACTAACTTGATACCAAAAATTGTCAACTGAACGCTTTGATTTGTTGCTTTACAAGATTCACGCTAGTTAAAATTTCCTATATTTTATTTATTATATTTATGTACAAATCATGGTTATCTGAAATCACAAACATCTCAATACATTATAGTTCAAATTTTAAGGAAGTTTGACCAAACCACAGGTCACATTTCACATTTTCTGCAATGATCATCATAGACTTTAGTCTAAAATGGGGAAATAAGAAAAACATATCATTTATTCAACGAATTCTTGATAATATGGAATATAAACAAACGAGAATAAATGTTAACAGACAAACATCATAAATTTTACCTTGTAGGCTTAAAGTATTTTCTTTTTCTCCGCCTATTGCTGCATAAACACATATTCTAATAAAATGTATCTGCAGAAGGATCAGGGGCTTTTAAGTAACATGTCAAGGAATTTCTTTTGACTCTTATAGAAATTTAACTCTAAATATTTATATGTACACAAACAAACACAAATTTTTTCATATTTGAATCTGGCTTTTACATAATTGACTGATTTATCATAACAATTAACTATAGCGAGCACATTGATATTAAGTATGTAAAATTAAAACCTTAACTCTGCATTATGGCAACACAAAAACAATAATTTTCCAGATCCAGAATATAACGTTCTTTTTCCGATATAGTCTTAAATGATCTATACGATTGATACTATCACAATCTCTTATAGTTACCTGACACATCCTGAATAAACATACGATGAGTTCTGTGTTTTAAATAGGCTTAGAAACTTTTTTCACATCCCCAACACCATGCTGCAACCAAACAATGTTAAATCCAGTTAAAGCATAAGATTTCTCCTTTATTTCGAAACCCACACTGTTTTTCTGGAATTGTCTAAGCACACAAGCATTTGATACGCCCCTTATATGGTAACCGTCCATTATTTCATTTGTAATAATAAACCATGTCTTATGCAGCAGGTGATGAATGTACATAGAGAGGATACTACACAAGTTTCCCATAATATCATTTGTTTTGGTGTTTTGTTGGTACAACCTAAAAACCGTGTATACCATCATGTGGACTTTTTGCTATATGTCTTACTGTTTAATCCCATACCTTCAGCAGCATAGAAGCAATATTTGGTTGTTAGTTTGAATATAAAAATGTTCAAAAAAGTATTTTCTTGGTCCAATCTCTTTATAGTTTCCAAAAACTCTGTTACTGAACTCTAGCCTTTTTCCCTTTTGTTATCTAGATGCCGTTGCCGTTTTTTCACACTGATCAAGTTTGAACCTGAACCCTAAATAGCAATAATTGGTTACACCTCTAACTTCTGCCCATCTTAAAACCACGTCTCATGTTTACTCAAAAAGAGCCCCCATTTCTAAAGACCATAACTTATTGTTTTATCTTTGTTACATCTAACTTTATCTAGCACAGCAATTTTTTTTACAACATTTAAAGGATTCTGAAGACCACTTGGTGTTGTTGATATCCAGCCACATCATCTCTGCTAATAACAAGATGACAATTCCATAATATCTGGAATAACTGCCCTTTTTACCCCGTTCGTTAATTTGACCTGCTATCAAGCACATCAACCCATACCTTGTGGCGTCGTGGGAGACACGAAAATACATCCGTGGTATAATCCTCCTCCATCCATCTCAGTCCTCGGCTCTGCGAAAAAGTGCCGAGTCTTAACCTGTACATTCTCTGATGTAGTTCCATCCATGACTTGTTTTCTGTCTTCCCCTCTTTCTGCAATCTTCGAGTGTTCCCTGCATACTGTTTTTGGCAGACTGTTGTGGGCGGTGAGTTGGCCGAACCATGTCACTTTTTCTTTCATGATAGGTGAGAAGTTTCCTTGGACCTACCACTGTGTGTATTTGACTCTTACAAATCATTTCTTTTTGTTCTCTCCAGATATCCCATTAGTTTCTAAGGCATTTTTTTCAAATGACCCTGGATTCGCTTTGTCTGTTCAGCAGTCAATGTCCATTTTCACTTTCCTATCAGCGATATTCTGAATTAGGGCTTTGTAGACTTTATTTGATTGGAAAACTGATCTCTTTACGTTTTCCATATGGTGGTGCGTTTTTTCATGAAGATTTGCCATGGCTAATTCTGACTTTGATTACTGTTTTGATCGCCCTTTTTTGTGAGTGTAATGCCAAGTATTAAAACGTCTACCCCTCCGTTGCGTGGCCTTCATCGTATATTTTACATAGCGTTCTCCTCGTGTTCACAAGTACTAGACTTTCCCCAACTCACACTCCATCCCATATCTCCACTCTGTTCTCAATCCTGGGTCGTAAGATCTTGCACTCTGTGTTTACTTCCCCTCCCAAGGTCAAATGTCATCGGCAAATCGCAAGTGTTGAGGGGTCTCCCGCCAATGAATGGGAAGTAAAAGTCTTGAGGGTCTCTCTCAGAATGTGTCCAAGAACAGATAAACCAGGACTGATATAACACATCCATGTCGGACCGACCCCCATCTGTGGTTTTGAGTAAGGCTATCCGACCTGATTGTTCAGAAGGACTGCACTGCATGCAGTGTGTATATGCTTACTGGTGCACCAGTCCTTCTTCAATCCAAACTTCTGAGACCTGCCGAAAGCCTTCCGTGCCATACTCTGTGAAAGCCTTCTTGAAGTCAATGAATTGTGGAACATTATCTCTGATGTTGAAAAATGTTTGTCCATCAGGATGTGCATTAAAAACTGTTCATTTGCCCTGCCTGCCCTGAACCCACTTTGTCCTTTGCAAGGTTTCCTTCTTGCCTCCTTCTTGATCGATTCAAAATAACTTGACATGAGCTTTGCATGGCGTGCTGATGAGGCTGATTTCTATAGTGGTGACATTCCTAAGTCCCCTTCTGGGCAGGGTATGAGATGATTGTGTCCATGCTGTTGGCCACTGTTTTGTCTCCCAAATCACTGACAGATAAGCTTAACATTGTGATCTGTTTCTCCCCATCTAGACACGCTGCTGTATGTTTCTGCTCCTAGGGACTTTCCTACTGGTAAGCTGCGGATGGCTACTTTCCCCACTTCCTCACCTCATATAGATTGGCGAGGGTGCTCTTGAAGGTGCTGCTTTCCCTCTTCTATTATGCTCTGTCAGTTGTATTTGGTAGTTTACAGTTCTTGACATAACCAGACCCCACCTGTTCAATGCAGCTAGCTTTTCTGTGAGGAGGTTTCCGGGAGCGGTCTTCAATACTGATGATTTGGTTTGAATGTTTTGTGTGCTTTCTCAGCTTCAAGGGTGTTGTATGCCTTTTTACTAGTCCCTCTCTCAATGCTGTTTTCGACTCAGCACATTGATCACTGATCCACGTCTCTATGCCTTTAACATTGAATTCTTCACAAGATTGTTGGCCTCCCTATTCTTTAGCGGTTGGAAACCTGGTTTGTTTCCAGTGTTTTTCTGATCGCATGTAACTGGTTTACAAATAGTGTAAACAAGTCGGCTAAGATCACAGCCTTGCCTTACCCCAATGCACAATCAAACATTCTCCGTTAATTCAAAATTTGCTCGAAGGGCATGATTTAATGACCTGTACATAGCATGTATGCAGCAAAAATTTACCCTTACAAACCTGATCTTGAATGCACTGCAATGAGTTTGTTATGCTGAACAATCAAAGGCTTTTCTGATATCTACAAAAGAACATAGAGTTTTCTTTCTTTCCATTTTAGTTTATGTGCGCGGATTAGCTGCAGTAGTTAAAATTTCACCACTGTTGAATATTTTTCCCTTTACCTCCTTCCGAAATCCTCCTACAATCTGAAATTAATTGTTTGTTCTCTAACCAGTGTAGATCGTGTATAATATTAATAATAAGAAAAATAATGTATTTGAATTACATAGCGCCTGATCTTGTAAAGCTACAAATCAAAGCGCTCGATTTCATTTTCAACCACTTTAAGTTACGCAAGATTTTTCACCGTGAAATTCGGCTGCTCTCCCCGGGGAGAGCGCGTCGCCACAATACAGCGCCACCCTTTTTTTTTCTTTTCCTTCTGCAACTTATTTGTTTCATAGCAGAGTAGATTTTTTCTAAGAATTTTTGCCAGGGACAACTCTCTTGTTGTCGTGGGTTCTTTTACGTGCGCTAATAATTACGTTGAAACACACGGGACTTGTTTATCGTCACATCCGAAAGACAAGCGCCCAAACCACCACTCATGGTCCTAATTGGGATGGAAAAAGTTTCGGGTCCAAACGGATACGAATCCACTGCAACACTTCAGACCCGACTTTTTCGCTTTCTACAAACCCACGCGTTACCACCTCTAACCTACCGATCCACCGTGTGTAATTTAGTATTGAAGTATAGCATTTGGATCAAATAATTAAAGAGAGATATTCCCTGTGGTTATCTACATCATTTAGTATCTTTTTTGTGCTATGGTATAATTATGGCCTTTGACCATTCCTCAGGGTAAATACCTGCTTCAAAAATTAACATTAAATAATATTGTTAGGAACATTACAATATTTAACTACCACCAGTCACAACAGTTCAGCGAAAATGTCATCGATTCCCACTAGCTTCCCTTGTTAAGTTTACCTATTTCCTGAACACCTTCTACTTCTAATATATCTGTATTCAATCACTCATTATACCTCTGCAAAGAAGAAATTAACGCCAATGCCAAAACTTTAAACATTCCAGCCTCAATCAGCCACCCAAAGCAAATCATCTCAAAGTTATTTTTAATCAATTCAAGAGCAAAAGAACACTGCAGAGGTACAACTGTTCATGGCAGGCAGACACAATCGAACAATTTTTAACTGCCTCAATCCTGATCGAAAAACATCTCACATCAGAGAGACCTGTTCCACATCTTCCATTGACTACAAGAAGCTTTCAACAGAGTATGCACGAAGGCCTGTGGCAGTCCTCAGAATATTTTCGCATTGAAGAATCTGGGCAAACCATCAAGCACTATGCAACTACCAAAAAATAAAAAAGCCCAGTGCATCCTTCCTGAACCAATCATCGGAGACTACTTTCCAAACCCCAGTTGGGGTCCTACAAGATCCTGTGTATTTCCATCCTGTTTAATCTGTGCTTAGAAAACATTTATAGAGAGACCCTCCATGACTTCCACCCTAACCTATCTCCATTGCGGCAGACCCCTCAACAACTTAACGTTTTGCCTATGACATTGACCTCATGGCGAATAACACAGACTGCAAGATCTTACGACCAGTACTTGAGAACAACTGAGCATATGGGTGAGGTAGCTCGAGAAAAGTAAAGTACTTGTGAACCAGCACGACAATGCCACCGCTATAAATTTACAGAACCCAACAACTGGAGTAAACGCTTTTAAATACCTCGGCGCTACACTCACAGAGGACCGATCGACGACAGAAATCACAGTAGAATATGAGCCATGCAACATCTCCATGACAATACTCACCACATATGGAAAAGTAAAGAGATCATTTCCAAATCATACTAAAGCTCACAAAGCCCTATTCAGATCATCCTTCTGTACAGTGAAACCTGACATTGACTGCGGAAACAACACAAAGCGAATCCATCATTCAACAAAATCCATAGAAAACTACTGGCATACCTGGAAGAATCAAAGACCAACAATTTTTCAGATCAAATAAAACAACGCTGGCATCCACAGCACCCCTTTCTCCCCATCCGTCAAAAAAAAAAGCTGACATGTTCGCCACGTTCAACCCGCCCCTACACGCTGCCAAAACAGACTGCAGGGAACACTCAAGGTGCAGAAGAGGAAGACAGAATCAAGTCCATGATGACACCATCAAGAATGGACCGGATGAAGACTCGGCATCTACTGCGCAGAGCCGAGACCGAAGAGATGGAGGAAGGCTTTACCCACTGCTTCGTCGTTCAATGGCTCCCCAACGACCGCCAAGAGTCACGGGTCTGAGTGATGATGTTATTATTAATCGATACAGATTAAGAATAATATAGATAACTTAAAAAGCCAACACACGTTACGTAACACACACCAACACATACACACACAACCCACATATAATATATATATCTACTATACTATCTATCTATATATATATATATAAAATATATATATATAATATATATAGATAGAAATAGATAGGATAATAGATAATAGATAGATAAGATAATAGATAGATAGATAGATAGATAGATAGATAGATTAGATAGATAATATAACCCTATTAGTAATTTTTACATTAAATTTACAAACATGACAAACATAATCATCACGTCCCTCCCCCCCCCCCCCAGTAAAAAATTTTGTATTTTCATTGAATGAAACTGAGAATAACGTGGTCCGAGTAGATCCAATGAGAGACGCCCAGTTTAGCTAACATCAAGACTGATTTTTGATTTATGGATTATGATTGTTTCTTCCATTAACGAAACAATAAGCGAGACATAAGATTTTTAACAAGTCGATACATTTTGTAATCCTCACAGTGTACCATGTGGGTTAACCACGTCATAAAGCCTTTTATGAATCAAATACAATGCGTTCTTATGATTTATTTTAAAGAAAGTCCCAACGTGCTAATGATAATGCATCAGTATTATATTTGTCAGATTCACTAGGTATGCAACGATTTCGCTGTGTGTGTGGGGTGTGTGTGGGTTGTTGTGTGTGTGTGTGTGGTGTGGTGTTGAGTGTTTTGTGTGTGTGTGTTGTGTGGTTGTGTTTCGACTGTCTGTCTGAGTCTGTATGCATAAGCATATGTGTATGCTTTTAAGTTGGTGTAATACTTTTTCGTGTGCTGGTGCGTGCATGCCGCGCTGCCCAGCGTGTTTCTGTATCTGATGCATACCCGTACTTGCATGCGTTGGCATATGTCCAGTGTATGCATAACGTGCATACTTGATGTGTTGTGTGCGTGCTTGCATGCTTGCGTGTGTGTGTGTGTGTGGGGTTCTGTATGCATAACCCGTACGTGCAGCTTTTGTATATGCGGTGCATCATGCATCATATGTGCATGGGTGTGTGCGTGCTGTGTGTGTGTGTGTTTGTGTGTTTGTGTGTTTGCTCTTACGGAGTGTGTGGTGTGTGTGTGTGTGTCGTGTCTGTATGCATACCGTACGTGAATGCTTTGTAAAATGTCGGTGCATACATATACTTGCATACTTCATGTGTGGTGACGCGTCTTGCATGCTTGCGTTGTGTGTTGTCTGTGTTCCGTGTCTATGTCTGGATGCATTCCCGTACTTGCATGCTTTAGTATATTCACGTGCATACGTTAACTTGCATACTTGCTTGGTTGTGTGTGGCGTGTGTGTGTGCCTCTTTTTGCGTGTGTGTTGTGTGTGTTTGTGTCTTGTTCTTTGTCTGTATGATGGCATCCCCGTACTGCATGCTTTAGTATATGTCGGTGCATACAAATACTGCATACTTGCATGTGTGTGTCCGTGCGTTGTGTTGCCTCTTTGCGTGCGCGCGCGCGCGCGTTGTAGGTGTTTGTGCGTGTTGTGTGTGTTGGGTTGTGTGGTGTGTGTGTGCGGGTGTTTGCCATGCGTGTTCCCTGGGTACAAGGCGGGAGGGAGCAACGCGTACTTCATCTTTGACGGGGAGGCAAGCACGCCCCTCTCTTCTTCAGCAAGGACAGACTGCCTCGTCCCCCTACACAGTCCTGCCACAGACAATCCGCCACCAACTTTAATCCTCTCGTGGAGGGTGAGGGTGTGGTGTGTGTGTGTGGTTGTGTGTGTGTGTGTGTGTGTGTTGTGTGTGTGTGTGTGTGTGTGTGTAACATGTGTGTGTGTGTTGTGTGTGTAAGAGAGAGAGAGAGAAAGAGAGAGAGCGAAGAGAAGAAGAGTGAGAGAGAGAGATGTACACAGACCCATCACCAAAGACAACCGCCACCACTACTTCTCTCTGAAGGGTTAGGGTGTGTGCTGTGGTACATTTATTAGTTTATTCTTTTATAAGCCAGGATATTGAATAAGCACTTCAGGTCTTTTTTACATCTAGTCCCCGTGTTTGCATTTGTGTAATCTGTCAACTGTTTTCCCCACAACCAGCACACAATGGCCTTCTCTTACGAAAAGCAGAAAGGATTTACGTGGGCGCAAGATGTTCACTTATAACACACTATCACACAGACATTAAACTCATCTCTTTGTTTCTGGAATGGTTCCTTCAAGCTCTCCCAAAAAATCTTTAGGTCACACCACGACGTCAAAAAGCATACCTCGCTCACCCTAACATCTGAAAATTACAGACCTATTCCAACCTAACATTTTAATCTCTAAAGTCCTTGAAAGAGTAGTTTTGAAACAGCTCACTACAACCACCCCCTCCTCTCCAACATTCTTCCTGTCTTTTCAGTCTGCCTATCTCGCGCCCAACCACAGCTCTGAAACCACCCTATGTCTCACCTTTAAACATACTTCTACTTGCTTCCGAACCAGTGAAAATCTCCCTCCTTCACTCTACTTCGACTTATCTGCAGCCTTTGACACTCTTGAACCACTCTATCCTTCTCATCCCGCCTCCAAAAAACCTTTGGGTGAGGGGTTGAAAGTGGGTGGGTGAGAGGGTAGGTGATGGTAGAGGTTGGGTTAAGGGTGGTTGGGTTGGTTGTTGAGTGGTTGATGAAGTGTGTGTGGGGGGTGGGTTTGGGTGTGAGAGTTTGGTGGGGGAGGGTGGTGGGTGGGTGAGCAATTGGGTGGGTGTTATTGGGTGGTGGGTTGGTGGTGGGTGAGAGGTTGGTGTGGGATTGTGGGGTGGGTGAGAGGTTGGGGTGTGGTTTTGGGTGGTGGTGAAGTTAGGTGTGTGGTGTTTTGGTGGTGGGTGAAGGTTGGTTGGGTGGGTTGGTTTTGGTAGATGAGGAGGGTGGGGTGGTGGGTTTGTGGGGGTAGTGGTTGGTGGTGTTGGTGGTGAAGATTTGGGGGGGGGTTACTGGGTTGGGGGGGTGTGAGAGGGTGGTGTGTTGTTGGGTGTGGGTGGGGGGTATGGGGGGGGGACTGGTTAAGTTGGGTGTGTGTTGGGGTGTTTGTTTGTTATTGGTGATTTGCATATTCGGTCGTGTGTGTGTGGTGTGGGGGGTGTTCGGTTGTGGTTGTGTGTTGTGGTTGTGTGGTGTGTGTGTGGGTGGTTGTGTGTGTGTGTTTTGTGTGGGGTGTGTGTGTGTGCCTGAAGCAGAAGTTTCCCGCGAAGGCTGACTTCTTTCTCTTCCCTCTTTTTTTTCTTTCTTTTCTTCTATCTCGTTTCTCCTTATTCTCTTGACTTCTCTTTTCTTTTTTTCTTTCCTCTTTCCTTCTTTTTCTTTTCCTCTGCTCCCCCCCTTCCCCCTTCTCTGAGACTTTCTTTTCTTCTTCCTTCTTCTATTTCTCTGTCTTTCCCTTTCTCTCTTTTTTTTCCTTCCCCCATTCTTCCTACCTTCTTTTCCTCATTTTTCATTTCATTAAAGAAAGCTGATGATACCACAACACACCCAAAACATAACAGGAACACAACAAGCCGTTCCGATGAAATACAAAAAACACAACGGACAAATCAGACACTGACGTGTCCCTCCTTCTTAATCCCCTCTTCTGTTCATCTTCTCTTCACTTCTAGTAATCTAGCTCTGTTCATCTGTGTGTGTGTGTGTGTGTGGGGTGTGGGGTGTGTGTGTGTGTTTGTGGGGGGTGTGGTGTGTTGTGGGGGTATCTTCGTCTGTCAGAGTCTGAAGCATACGCATAGTGTAGCTTTGGATATGTTGGTGTATAACTTGCGTGTGCGTGGTGTGCATGGGCGCGCGGGGCGTGTGTGTTGTACTATGCATACCGTACTGCATGCTTGCATATGCTAGGTCTTACTTGGCATACTTGCAGTTGGTTGCGTGCTGCATGTTCTTGCGTTGTTGTGGTGAGGGGTTGGTCTGTTTTTGGTACGTGCATGCTTTGTATATGTCGTGCATAGCATGCATACTTGCAGTGGTGCGTTGTGGGGTGTGGTTTTGGTGTTGTGTGTTTTTGGGGTTACGGTGTGTGTTGTGTGTGGTGTTGTGTCTGGTTGCAAAGACGGTAAGTCGTTTGTATTGTCGGTGCATACATAAACTTTACTTCTGTGTGTGCGCTGTGCTGCATGCTTGCGTGTGTGTGTGTGCTGTGTCTGGTCTAGTTAATGCTTTCCGTACATGCATGCGTTAGTATATGTCGGTGCAATTTAACTTGCATCTTGCATGTGTGTGTGCGTGTGGTGTTGCCTTTTGCGTGTGTGTGTGTGTGTGTGTGTTTGTCTTTGCTGTATGCATCCCCGTACTTTGGCTTTAGATGCGGTGCATACATATACTTGAAATTTGATGTGTTGTCCGTGCGTGTGTGTTTGTCCTCTTTGTGCGCGCGTGGGCCGCGTGTGTATGTTTTGTGCCTGTGTGTGGTGTGTGTGTGTTTTGGCGTGGTGCCAGTGTTGGTCCTGTACAAGGCGGGGGAAGCAGACTACTTCATCTTTGACTGGGAGGAGCCGCCCCTCAACTTCTTCAGCAAGGACAGACTCTTCTGCCCCTACACTGCCGCCCGAACTCCCCTTCTCTCGTGGGGTGTGGTGTTGTGTGTGTTGTGGGGTTTGAGTTGTGTGGTTGTGTGTGGGTGTGGTGTGGGGTGTTGTACATGTGTGTGTTTGTGTTGTGGGTATAGAGATGAAGAGAGCGAGAGAGAGAGAGAGAGAGAGAGAGAGAGAGGCTGTAACAACCTCCCAAAACACCGCCACCAACTACTTCTCTCAGAAGGTAGGGTGTGTGGTGCTGTTAATTTATTTTTTTTTAATCCAATAATGAGCTCTGGGGCTTTACAAACCCGCTTTTGGTTTAATTAAATCCTTTTTCCCAAACAATCTTCCAAAACCGGGTTTTTACTTGGGATTTTTATTATCCCCATATCCAAAAAAAAACCATCCTTGTTTCTGAAAGTCTCCTCTCAAAATTTTGAAACCACTAAAAAAGCTACTCCTAAATTTGAAAAATTTAAATTTCCCACCTTTAACCTTTTTCTAAAACCTTAAAAATTTAAAAGCTCAAAACTTCCTCCAATTCTCTTTATACCTTTCCCAACCACCTAACCCCTACTCAACCTAAACATACTTCGCTATTCAAAAACCCCTTTTTTTTTTTGACAAAACCTTAAAAAAAAAACCCCCAAATTTTTCCCCTTTCAAAATTTTTTGAAAAGGGGGGGTATTTTTACCCTCGCGGGAGACCCCGGGGCGGTGTGCGCGCATGGTTCATTTCTCGTTTTCAAAATATCCTGTTCCCTTATGTTTAAAGCGAACTTGCATCCTGTTAAGTGATTGAGTTGAAGCGCTCGACATTTGTTTCGTCTTTGTTTACTAAATTCAGCCGCCTATATTGAAATTCCTATAGTAATTATTATTATTTATTATTATTAAACTAACATTACATATTATTATTATCATAATTATTTATTATTGTCTGTGAACTAATACTCTGGGCGCTACACCACCACAAACGGACGGGCGATCGACGAGAGAAATCAGACGGCCAAAACATAAGCCATGGGCAACATCTTCCATGCACAAAACTCACGCACCACCATATGGATAAGCGAGATAAAGAAGAGATCCTAGGCCCTCCCAACTAATTAACGTCTCTCTACAAAGCAGACCCTAAGCCAGACTTATTCTGCCGGGCTCCGGGTTTATGAAGACACCGGGCGACAGATCGACAGCTGAAACCCGCAAACGAATCCAGTCCATTTCAAACAAAAAAAGCAGCAATAGAAAACTCGCTGGGCGCAATTAATGTCCCCTGGAGACAGACCGAAAGACCAATGAATCTTGCTCTCCAAGAGCCAAATGAACACGGCCTTGGCGAGTATCCACAGGAACCCCTTCTCACCAGACCGTCCAAGATGAACAAAGCGGACAGGGGAGTGGCGGCCACGTCCACGCCCCACAACACTCTTGCCCAAAACGTACTGCAAGCACACTCGAAGGTTGTCAGAAAGAGGGGAAGACAGAAACAAGTCATGGATGGACAACATCTGAGAATGACGCAGTAATGAATGACTCGGCACTACTGCGCAGGGCAGGCCGAGGACCGAGATGGATGAGGAGCGGAGCTTACCCCCAACGGGCACGTCGTCTTTCCTTCGTGTCCTTCCTCCCAACCGCCAAGGTCACGGGTCTTAGACATGAGGAGGATGGATGATTTCCAGTATTACTATCTGCTTCCTGACAGCTACTTCATGTTCAACACCGGCCACCTGTTTCAAGGTCTCTCCTTTAGTACCATTGGCAAAACAATTTGAAATGGTTATAAGCCCCCTCATCTCTGTAACTGACTATCTCACTTACGACCTTTTTACCTTGTTTGAGTCACCAACCCCATCTTCTTTCCCGAGAGCGCATCTGCTAAAATGTGACCATTGGGGAGTGCGCGCTGGTGGCTACTAGGCTTTCAGTTGCTAGTTGCTTCTAAAAGGTGTGTCTTGTCCGGATCCCCAACAAAGTCTGTAGCGTGGGTCCGCGTGCTGGGCATCATAGAGTTGCCTAACTCTACGTGGTTTTCGACGCCCTCTGCCTAAAACAGCTAAAAACAAAACAAAATATTGGTCTACAGTCGTTGTTATTTGTGTGTTTGTTGTGTGTGTGCTGGCAACAGGCACGTTGTCAAACCACGTTCTCTGGATGTTTTCACCTATGACTTAACGCCATACCGTTTGAGCAGACACATTTGCGCAGACCCGTTATTACATCCTACCAAATACCTACTAAAGCTTTCACAGCCCGGCACTCATGGCTAAGCTATGTTTACGTTGGCCATTCGTGTCATTCTACTTCGCAACAGTTTGCGGTGCGCTCCCCACGAGTGCTTTGAATTGCTTGTCTGGGGCCTCATGCCAGATTAAATGTCATCAAAACACCCATTGCATCTGGTCTTTTCTGTATCAAGCGACAGGCTTGCGCAAATATGCCACTATGCCATTGTCCGGTATCTTCAAGGACATACGAGGGTAATTGATATCAGTCTAAAAGGTTTTCCACAACGAATGTAAATATTATTGAAGTGGAAGACAAAAACGGTTCAATTGATGGAAAAATAATAACTCTCACTCTGCGCTCCCCCGAGTAGTTATCCCAACATATGGCACTACCTTTCATCTAATTCTTCTGTTTCTTATTCAGAGCAGCCCATTCAAAATAAATACAATCATACATGTTACACCAGACTTGAAATTAAGCGGGCACCCCCAACATGGTTAATCCAGATTCAGCCGTGATTTCCTTCAGAATTGGTCTTAATCTGGAACCAAACCTTTCTTTTCTCTTCAAAACACTCAGTGCTATATCTGCCCAGTGAAAAACATATTTCTCATGTGCTGTTTTGGGTTGTTTTGGCCAGATTCAAATCTCAATTTGATACAAGGATAATAAAAATCAATAAGTTTTTATTCAGGGAGAAGAGAAAAGGCAAGCAGAGAGAGAAAAGAGAGTGAGAGGAGAGTGAGAGGAGGGAGCAAGAGAGAGGAGAGTGGAGAAGAGAGAGAGAGAAGAGAGCAGAGAGTAGAGGAGAGCCAGAGAGTGAGAGATGAGAGAATGCTTGGTCGCATATGACCCCAGTGCCTCTTCATATGCTGTAGTGTAAGTCCCTATGTGACGGACATTCATTTGTTATAGATTTACGTGTGGGGAACGCTTATGACCTTCCAACTGAGCTACTGATTGTCGTAATTTTTTGGATGACATATTTCAACAGAGTGATGTGCCGTGTTTATTTACTGATTTCCGAAATGGTTTGAAAAGTTTTTATGATTTTTTTTCTGAAGAATAAAGATTTATCTATTGGTAAATCATTGTATCAGGCGGAGGTGACACATTGGCAATTAGCACACAAATGATCTTTTTTCTGAGCAGTTTTTCCTTCTGTTTTTTACTATCTACACTTTCTTCCTGCATTGTTACCGTACCTCGCATGTATCCCTTACTCACAGTTATGAAGTGGTCAGTGGTCTATGTAACGACGGGCCCTGCCTAGAAAAGCAAAAAGTCAAAAAAGGTCTGGGTCAGAGGTGTGTGTCGTCTTGAATCCCGTGTTGGCCCGAAACACTTTCCCCAACCATTAGAGCAACGAGCGCAGGGTCGTGTGCGCCTACGTCTTTCGGAGGAAGACACAGAATACACTTGAGGGTATCATTGTGTTTTACAACAGGTTTACAAACACATAACATTTAGTGCGCCACATACAAATACCCATGGGCAGACAATAGAGTTGACATCCGCTTGGCAAAAAGTCTCGTAAAAGAAGCCACGGTGATAGGGTAACTCAAGATACAGAATACAGACAGGAAAAAACAAAGAAAATAATGGGGTGGCAACGCCTCTTGAGGCCAAGGCACTCTTCCCAGGGAGAGCATCCCCAATTTGACAGAGAAAATCGGCCGGTGACTTAAATTGGGAAGCAATAAAAGAAAGAATGGTCTATACTTACCAAAACACATAGCTATCACACTATCCACTATTATAGTCCTGGCTGACCGCATGGGCACCACTCCACTATACACTAAACTACAATTTTTTACGTCAGCTCCTCCACTGCCTTAGCATCTCTCGCTTTCAGACGAAGCACGTTACAATGTCTACTCCACCCTCTTCATAAAATTGAACTAAGTACCTTATCATGTTATGGGTATATCAAACAATCCTTTATGAGGGGACAAACCATTTCACCCTGTGGCATGTCTCATCATTGTTGGAGCACCAGACTAATGTCTCTACTATGCATCCGTTCTCATATGGTTGGCAGAGGACCATGTCGCACTATGCATTGTCTATATTGATGGGGCACAGAATCACCGGCACATAAGCCAATGATCACGCTACTCGGCAAATCTATATTATTGATGTGCACAACACCATGTCACCGCACGGAGGCATGTCCCTATAATGATTCACAGACCATTTCACGCTCTATGCATTCTATAAGTTGACACGTGACGATATTCTCACTATGCAAATAACATTATTGGATGGCCAGAACCATGGTCCATGGCTATGGGCCAAGTCGATAATATTGACTAACAACAGACCATGTCACAGGAGTGGCATGTCCTATATTGAGAGGCACGAGAGGCCATTTCATCGCTATCGCATAGACTATTTGATGGATCAACAGACCATGTCACGCTATGGCCTGGCCTCATATTGATGGCACAGATCAATGTCATCACAATGGCATGTCCTATATTGATTGGCACTGAACTATCATGTCAACACTAGACGGACTGACTATATTGATTGACAACAGCACCAATTGGTCATGCTATGGCGTGTCCCGATAATTGATGGCACCGACCCATGTCGACACATGTGGATATGACTGTTAAACAACAACAAAGGCCTAATTTTGCCACAATAACGATGGAACACTTGTGGTAGCCCTCTGAGAATAGAGAGGGATCTATCAAACTATGTGTTCTTTTCCTACCATACATGGAATAACGCAACAACCAGAACAACCACATATGACACAAACATGCAAAGATAGCCAGTCACCATTCCAAACCCCTCATTCTAAAACCACTACGCACGTCAGACAGGTAATTGACATCCACACCCAGTCAACAACAAGTCAGCAGACCAAAATGCTCATTATCATTCTTTTTTTCTTTTATTGATGATAACACAGAAAACGTCAGTATGAAACCACAATATCCACGATAAGAAACTAGCTCATGGCTCGCAGATCAGCCTAAAAGCATAACAGGACGAACAGTGCGCCCACACAGATCGTAAACAGCGCTGAAGTCACTAACTTCAAGAAACCCTCACATAGCTTTTTCGGTTCTTAGTTACAGCTTGACCAAAGATTTACTGAACACAAGCTGATTACAGAAGATAAAAGGAAAAATGGAGTCAAAAAAGCTTCCCGCTTAAATCCTATGAAAATAGCCCCACCAAATCACGCCTAGTCCCAGTTAGCCAACATGGGAATTGCAAAATAGCACAAAAATAATTAATGTATTTACAGAGCTAGGAGCTGGGTGAAAATTCTATTTGAAGAAGTACAAAACATAACTCCAATGGAAATGCCCTTCCCCGGAATTGTCTACTGCAAGACAGAGCATTTGAATAACGCCTTATACGGTAACCGTTCCATTTTGCATTTGGTAAAATTTTAAATTATAAAAATTAAACCAACATCTTATGCAGGCATGAAATGAATGTACATAAGAGAGCATATCTACACAAGTCCTCACAAATAGCATTGTTGTTTGGTGTTTTGGTTGGTACAAAGCCTAAAAACCATTTTGCATGCCATCTATGTCGACTTTTTCTATTATGATATCTAACTGCGTTTATTCTCCATTACCTTCAGCCAGCACTAGAGCAAATATTGGTTGTGATTTTTTTTTGTATCATAAAAATTTTGAAAAAATATGAGCTGTCATCACTCTTATATGTTCCGAAAAAAACTCTTATTAAGCTAAACTACATACTTGCCCTTTTTCCCTTTTGTTACTAAGATGCCGTGTGCCCGTTTTTTCACACCTGATCAAGTTTAACTATGAACCCTAATATACAATAATTCTTTACTAACCCGGTACCAAGCTCTAACTTCTTTCTGACCACCAACATAAAACCACTTCTCCATGGTTACTTCTCAAAACCGCCCACCATTTCTAAAGTTCTAAAGGACCATTAACTTTTGTTCTTTATCTATGTTTAAATCTAACTTTATCCTATAACAACCAAAGACCTTACAGCCATTTATAAAAACAACCATCATTTAACTGATTCTAAGACACTTCGTGTTGTGTGATGGTCAATGCCACATCATCTCTGCAAATAACCAGATGGAATAATTTCCTAATATCTGAAAATTAACAGTACCGCTGTGTTTTGACCCCATCCAGTAATTTCGACCCTGCTTGAATCATCCAATCATAAGGAAGCACCCGTGACCCCTTGGCGGTTTGTGGGAGAGGACACGAAAACGGATATGCCGTGGAAGGAAACCTATTCCATCATCCATCTCGGTCCTCCGCTCTGCGAAGTATGCCGCAGTTCATTCATACTGGTTCCACTCTCGCTGATGTGTCCATCCATCACTTGGTTCTGGTTCTGTCTTGTTTCCCTTCCCCGCCTTTCCTGCCACATTCGAATCGAGAGTGTTCCCTGCAGAAACTGTTACTTTTTAGCAGAGATGTTGTGGCATGGGTGACGTGGCCCGAACCAATGTCAAGCTTTTTTCTTTTTTCTTTCTTCATTGAAATTATGGGTGAGAAGGGGTTCCTTGACCTGCCCAGCCGCGTGTTATTTGCACTCATTGCGTTGACAAAATTCATTAGGTCTCTTATTGTTCTCTCCTCCAGATATGCCTCATAGTTTTCAATGGCTATTTTTTTTCAAAATGACTGGAATTCGCTTTGCTGTATTCAGGCAGTCAATTTGTCCAGGAAAAAACTATGAATTTCATTCTTCCGTACTCTCCGCAGGATAGTCCTGAAGTATGGCTTTGTAGAGCTTAGTTTTGATGGAAACTGCCTCTTTAACTTTTGCCATATGGTGGTGATTTTTGTCATGGAAATGTTGCCATGGCTTATTTGACGTTGAATTTCTGTCGTTGATCCGCCCATTCTTCTTGAGTGTTAGCGCCAGGGGATTTACTTTAAAAGCGTCTACGGGTCCTCCAGTTGCTCTGGCCGTACATGTAAAACTTTTACCAGTAGCGTTGGGCTTCCTCCCTGTTCACCAAGTCCTACTATACATTTCTCCCATCCCAATGCTCCACCTCCCATTCCCATATGGCTCCAAGCGCTGTTCTCAAGTCTGAGGTCGTAAATTTTGCAGCTCTGTTGAAAGCCATTCTTTGAAGTCGATGAAAGGTGTGAAAACATGTCTCTCTTGAGTTGAAGATGTTTTTATCCCTCAGGATTGGCAGTTAAAAAATAAAAATCTGGTCGAAATTGTGCTCGCTGCCTGCTGCCCGGAAAGCCACCCAGCTTGTTCCCTCGGCAAGGTTGTTCTTTTTGCCTCCTTGAGTTCGATATCAAATAACTTTGAGCATGACTCTTGCTGGCGTGGCTGATGGGCCTGATTTATTCTATAGTTTTGACATCTGGCGTAAAGCTTCCTATCCCCTTCATGGGCTGGGGTAATAGATCATAATTTGTGATACGTGTCCATTATCTGTTGCCAGCTGGTTATGTGTCTCCAAATTCTCTGACAGATACATTTTCGTTTCCTCCCACAAGCTTCGGACCCCAAGATAAGCGGTAAACACCATGTGTGGAGGACTGTGCTCTACTTCGTCGTCGCCACCATGCTTGAGCAGCTCTGCTGGCGTAGGTTGTCGGCTCCTAGGCGACTTTCCTACTGGAACTGCGGATAGCATTTGGCTCTTTTCTCCACTCTTCGTCTGTCCCTCAGTATTAGGTAATCGCGAGGTTTGCTCTTGTGATGTTGCGGCTGATACCACTCTTCTATTATGCTCTGGCCAAGTTGTATTTTGCGTAGTTGTTTTAGCGCGTCCTTGAACAAACTCAGCCACCACCTGTTAATGCAGGACGAGCCGTTCTGTGAGGAGGAGAGGTTTCCTTCCTGGAGCTGTCTTCAATCTGACTGATGAATGTTTTGAAGTGGTGTGTGAGTTTTCATTCAAAGTTGTCGTATGCCTTTTTACAATTTACTGTTGCCCACCTCTTCATCATGCGTTATTTCGCTCATCACATTTGATACACTGATCCACATTCTCTATGGCCTTTACAACACTCTGACTTCTCACAAGAATTGTTGGTCCTTCACCGGAAATCTTAAGGGGTGGGAAAACCTGTTTCACAGTACAGTGGCTTATCTGTATCGCATTGTAACATGGTTTCAAATAGTGAAAAACAGGTGTCGGGGCTAAGAACACAACCTTGCCCTTCACCCTACCCCACCAATGCGACAACACAACATTTCGGTATAATTCTAAACAGAGTGGCTCGAAGGGCATGATTTTAGATGACGCTTCTTGTACAATTTAGAGCAAGTAGTGCACAGGCGCGGAAAATTTACCCCCCCTGTATACAACCGTGATCTTGAATGCACTGCATGGAGTTTTGTTAGAAACTGAACTCACAATCAAAGAAGGCTTTTCGAGAAATCTAAAAAGCAAACCTAGGAGTTTTTCTTCCTCTCTGTTCTCTCTTCCTTTTTTGTTTTATGTGGCTCGTGAATTCACCTCTGCATGTATTGGTTAATATCTATTCGAATATCACCAACTGTTGAATATTTCCTTGCGAAATCTCTGCCTCGACCCTGAAATATAAGTCTGTTGTTACTCTAACCAGGTGTATAGTCGTGTAATGAAAATAATAACAATCAATTAATTATAATAACAAATAATATAACCTCACATAAATAATATTAAATAAATCAAAGATATAATAAATAATAATAATAATGATTGGTAATTTAACATAGCGCTGAATTTTGAAAAGCAACAACTCAAAGCGCTCATGATTTCATTTCCGTACCACTTTAAGTCACGGCAGATTTCTCTTCCGTGAAATTTTTCGAGCGCTGCTCTCCCCTCCCCCGTGAAGAGCCGCGTTCGCCTCAATCAGCAGACGGACCGCCACACAAAACACCATTTGTTTTCTTTTCCCTGTCTGCACGTTTTTTGTTTCCCTATCAGAGGTGTGGCTTTTGTCCGAAGAATTTTGCCAGGACAAACTCGCTTGCTTCTTGCTGTCGTGGGTTCCTTTTAATCGGTGAGCCTAAAAAAATAGTTACGGTGTAACACACGGACATTCTGAGTTTAAATAAGTCGTCTCATCCGAAAGACTAGTCGGCCGGCCGAGACCCCACCAACCATGGTCTACATGGACTGGGGAAAAAGTTTCCGGGTTCCAAACGGTACACAACCACCGCACACTTCAGAACCCCGGACTTTTTTGCTTTCTCTAGAACAGGCGCGTTTACCTCTAGACCACAACAAGAAACCCACCGATCCAAACCTGGTGTATAAAGTGATGTGAAGGAATCGCGCAATTTCTGGATAAAATAATTATGAGAGATTATTCCCGCGTTGGTTTATTACAGTCATTTAGAGTTTCCTTTTTTATGCTGATGGTATAGAATATATGGCTTTGACCATTCTTCCTCAGCGGTTAAATACCATGCTTCAATCAACAAAATAGACATTAAATAATATTTTGTTAGAAACATTTACCAACAATTGACTGCCCCCCTCCAGTATCTAGCAAACATTTCTCAAGCAAAAATGTCAATCTCTCATCCCACTAGCTTTCAACCCGTTCTTATTATTTTAAGTTTAAACCTATTGCCTGCAACAAAACCACTTCTTCTTCGAATATTTCGGATTCAACTCACGTCATTAGAATACCTCTGCCCAAGAAGCGAAGGAAATTCTAACGCTAATGCCAAAACTATAGAACAATCAGCCCCATCGCCACCCCAGCATATCATCGCTCCAAGTTATGGTTACAATCGACCAAGGGAGGAGGCAAAAAACAACCATTGCCAAGAGGAACAAGCTGAGGTGCGGCAGGCAGGAGCAACAATCGATACAGATCTGTAGACTGCCCGCCACATCCTGAATAGACAAACATCTTCAACAAAGCAAGACACATTTTCAACAACTTCATCTGACTTCAAGAAGGCTTTTTCGACATGAATATGGAACGAAGCCGGTGGCAAGTCCACAGTATAATGTTGGCATTAAAAGAAGGACTAGGTGCAATGCAAACCATCCCTTCTCTCAAGCACTATCACAACACCACAAAGCACGCTGGACATTCCTTTTAGAACAATCATAGCTCAGAGACTACTAGTCAAAACCACAGTTGGGGTCCGACAAAGATCGCTTCCAAGTTTATTTTTCCAGTCCTGTTTAATCTGTTTCTTCTGGAAAACATTATGAGTAAGAGAACCCTCCATGACTTCCACGCTAACCATCTATCCATAGCGGAAGACCCCTCAGCAACTTGCGGTTTTGGACGATGACATATGACCTCTAAAACGGGCGGCAGAGTCTAACACAGAGCCTGCAAGATCCTTTACACCAGACTAGACCTTTAGAACCCAGAGCTGGAGCATATGGATGGAGGTTGAGCTCCGGAGAAACAGTAACGTATTGGAACAGACACGAAGGCAACGCCACTGCTAAAATTTACATTCTAGAACGGCCAAGCAACTTGCGGAGGAGGTAGACGACTTGTGTTCGATTCGACCGCCTGCGCCCGCACCTGAGTCCCCAGTTCACCTGGCACGCTTTACACTACTCTCCTCCCTCTCCTTTTCCCCTTCCATCCCAACAAGTGGAAAACAAAATCATCGACAAACTTCTGAAGGAACAATGACTATAAAAACAGGCGACCTTGATCCCCATAACCTCATCGCTGTTTTCCCTCACAATGATAGCCTTCCACAACTGTACCTATTATCATCTAAAATAGTAAACTCATCTCTTGTGTCAGATAAATTTTTCCATCAGACTCCTAAAAAACAGCAATAGTCCACAACCTCTACACTGCAAAAAGCATCGACCTCGGATCCCAACATTCTGAGGAATTACGGCCTGTCTACAAAAAACGTACCCCTCTTTGTCTTCTAAACTATAGTACTAGAAAAAAGATTGTCTCATACGCTCAACAATTCACCCTTCCAGTATCCAACAATCCTCCTTCCCACATTTAAATCTGCCTAGCCCCGCCCCCCAACACACCAGCACCGAACTCACCCTAGGCCACATTTTAGATACACTTCTAACTGCTCATCTGATGCAGGAAAAATGTCCCCTCCTCGACTCTTCTTGACTTATTCTCTATCCAACAGCCTTTGATACATAATCAACGTCAAATTCTGTCTCTTCTCGCCATCACTCCAAAATCGTGTGGTATTAACGCACACGCCCTGCACCTGTTTACCTTTATTACCATCTCTCACAGACACCACAGGATCGCAGAAAAGTTAATTGTAAAAGCAACAATCCAAAAATACAAAACCTGTCTCATATGGAAATGTGAAGTCCCGCAGGATCACTCCTGGGCCCTGTCTCTTTACTCTCCTAAACACAGCTAGCTCCAACTCTCACATATAATAAACAACCACCATATTCGCTCATAGTCTCTTCTAATGGCCGATGATACTCAGCCCCTTCAGTTCAGCAGTGCAGTGATAACTGTGTGAACAAACTTGCTTCCCTCCTGACAAATATATCCTACACTAACTACGCCTTCAGACATATTCAAAACTGGATGCGATCAGGAACCAATTTACACTTACTTAAAATGCCCGAGAAAACACCGAAGCCGATGCTCATAGACGCGACCCAACATAAACTTATCCCTCTATCGCAAAAAACTTCAAAAACTTACAATGGAATCGAGCAATAAACGTACCAGTCAGTTCCTTTGTCCAACTCTGTGAAGTATTTTAGGATGTAGTCTCTTTCTTGACAACACACTCTCTATGAAGACAAATTCATTCACGGCACCCAGACACTAGCCATCTCTTTGCTACTAATCAATTAACCGCGGCGCAATGAAGCGGCGGTCAACATGTATCTAGTCCACTGATGCTGACTTTCCCAAGCTTGTCGCATCTCTCTCCCTTCTTTCACGTTTTAGACTACTGTATTTCTCTTGTTGGCTGCCTACTCAGCATCATCTAACTCCAACTCTCTTCAACCGCATACCAAAACTCTGCAGCTTCGACTGGTCCAAGAAAGAACAAATCTGAACACACACTATCACGATCACTCTCCCTGCGAATGCGCTCTTTTTCACTTGCTGCCAGTCCCTCACAAACGACTGGAGTATAAAATCAATACCCTCTCGTTTCAACCAAAAGTGTCCCCTCCCCTCACATCTGCAACTCCCTTATCGTCTGTAACACGTCCTTTCAGCTGGATCTCCCAATCCCGTCTTCTCCCTTTCGTTACACCGCAGGATACTTTGGTGCTTTCGAACACCCAATTCAAACAAACCACTGATGGCACGTCCTCCTTCTGGTATTCTGGTCCAATATGTAGATGATCCACCCTTGGAATGGATCTCCCCTCTTGCACTTCTCGGACCAAAAGCCTTCACATGAGACCCTTCAAAGCCAGCGCTCAAAACACACTTATTTCCTGACCATGGAGGTTGAAGACTTTTTCACCCAAATATCTGTCCCTAAATTTGCAACAGCATTTTTTCACCTTCAAGTGTTGTTTTCCGAGAGGTGTTGTGCTCGTGCTGTGTGTGTTGATGTGTGTGTGCGTGTCTGTGTGTGTGTGTTAGTGTGGTGTGGTGTGTGTGTGTGTGTGTGGTTTGCGCCTGTCGTGCTGTGCGTGCATCGTGCTACATTGCGCGACGACATCTTCTTATTCCTTATAGCTCTAGCGAAGCATCAGGGCCTCAACCGCGATCCCTCCACCTCCTTCATCCTGCTCTCTGGCAAGGGCTTGGCCTCTACTTCCCATGTCAAGGCTGGAGTTCTCCTCAGCTTCACTATGCAGGGCATGGCTTCTCCTCCAGGTCTGTTGGAGGCGCCCCTCTTCCTTTTCCCCCTTTTTTTTTCTTGTCCCTTTTCATCCCCTGCGGGTTTCACTACCGAGCACCTCGCTTGTCTTGTGGATGTTGCCAAGCGCCCCCTTCCGCTAGCGGTGTGGCCGACCCAACGCGCCACTTTCTGGTACTCCTTCGTCCGCCGCCCTTACTTTGGACTTTTCCTCTCGAGGCGTGGTTCGCCCCCGCATCCCCCCCAGGTCCGGCTTATACATTTTGCACTTACCGTCGAAAACCATCGAGATATAGAATTGCCGGAGGACATCCGTAGATGCACAGGGCTGAGATCTTCGGAGGAGCTGGTGTTGATGACCACTCCGCCACGATTTCTGGACCCATCCCCCCCTCGTCAGAGAAGCACAGACCTTCCTTGGACTTTGAAGAATCCTAGCGTGGTGGTTGTCGGAGAGCTCGCATTTGTTCCTCGCATACCTGGGTTTCAAAGATGTGGCAAAATGCTTTGTTGTTTTGTGTTCTATTTGGGTCTTTGGGCGTGCATCTCCTTTCCTTTATTCCTTACCATCCCTTGATGTCTCGTCTGTCCTCCGTCGGCTGATCGCACTGCCAGGTACACACTACAACTGCACTGACATCCTCTACCTGCTCCCACGCAGATGGGACGGAGCCTCTTGCTGTAGTTGCTACGGGACGCAGTAGCTTCGCTCCTCTCGCTTGACTGCATCCTAGCGCCAACACGCCAGTCAAGTCTGTAGCCCTATCTCAGGCAAGTGACTTTGCTTTCGGATGTCTGCGGTGCAGGCGGTGGGAGAAGCAGAGCCAAAGGGTCATCGGAAAAATCGAATCTTCCAGCTCTTGTCATGAGGGTCCCAGTGGGAACCTTTTCCATTCCCGGAACTGTGCGTACTCGGCCAGTGGCCGTCCCCTGTCACCACCAGTCCAGCACCGACAACGCGCGAAGAAGGAGTCGAGACACCACGAGCACGCCTGTCTGGAACGCCAGAAGAAGATACCGAACGCTGTCGGAGAGATCTTCCACTGTGAGATGACCTGGCAGGCAGAAATCCTTCATTAAAGTAGCGCTTATGAGGCTGACCAACCTGGTGGCAACACCCAATCAGTGGAGAAGGATGCTCCAGATTCCTCTGTCTGTCCACGCTGTCGAAAGGCCTTCTTCTCCCTCAAATAAACTCGAAATTTGAAAGCAGGCGTAGAGAGGCTCGCGGACCTGCCACCCTCTTCTGATAAATCTGACACCCCCACGCTTCCACCTCACGGACTCTCCCCCCCCCCCCACATGTGCCGGTTCCGCACATCTGAGCGGGTACCAGGACGTCTTTTCCTGAAGCCTCCCATGCCCGTCGATTGCCTCGACGTAGAGCTCTCTCCGAGAGCATCCCCTTTGATTCGTCAAGGATGACTCTTGGTGAGGACTGTTCTGCTGGGATTGGAACAAAACAGGGTCGATACCCCTCGCCGCCTGCCCTTCTTTCCACACTTCTGGAGAGGTCGCCGTGCTTGGGGAGCTTCAACAAGCAGGCCCCCTTCTTCCTATCTGCCTGGCCACCATGCTGGCCACACCCCTGTGCCCCCGGCCCCGCCTCCTAACACATCCCCAGCCTGTCCACTCAAGAGGTCTCTGAGCAAAGTGGTGTAACACCCTCGTCCAACACGCTATCCTGGACCACTCCCATCGAATCTTCCCACTCACATCACACTTCACTACCCCCCCCCTGTCTTCTAAGGCTGCTTTCAGCCCTGAAATGTGTCAATGGCCAGCCAAGCCCTGTGCCGTTCTTCAACTGCTGATGCCTTCTACGGATTCTCTGTTTTGGTGATCTCTCCAATGTTGATTCTGTCCGAGCAGGTGTCCACCTGGCTCCAGCAGCGAGGTTCGTCCCCTCCTCTGTGAGAGGCTCTGAGGTCGATTTCAAAAACACCCTCCCTGAAAAGTTCGCTTTCCCATCCACCCACCGTGTTACCTGGTCTTCAATAGTAGGTGAGCAAGCGTTCCCTTCCGTGTCCTGACCAGGCGCAGGTCGGTTTTGCGATCTGCTTGCCCTGCGCCGTGCCACGCCCCGCTAAGAAGCTTAGAAGTCTGTGGGGCATACAGGGTCTTGGACAGGTCTGTCCCTTCTCGACTGCCAGCCGCATCTTTCTGCCGTCACTCTGCGATCCGGCATTGCGCCTGACCTACGTTTGTCTGCTCAGTAGCTCCATTATTCTTGGCTTGACTTGTGGCAAAGTATGCCTAGTACTTGGCTGTTGCCTCCCCCGCTCTGTCTTTTGCGCGGTCGTAGCTCGGCCTTCAGCTCGTTCGTTCTGGCTAGCCCTTCTCTTCTCTTCTCATCCCCGAACTTTCTTCCCAGGGTCACCAGCCTTTCTCGACCCATGGCGTCATGTATTCGGTCATGTGTTCGTCAAAACCACATCCCGAAGCAAAAGGCTCCCACAAACAATGGCGTACTTTGAAGCTCGGTTCCTTCTGTGTTCCACTGTGTACTGTCCTCCGCTGACGGGAGCACCTTGGAAGCGGCTTTGTAGTGGGATCTGAAATCGGCCCTGCTTCGTATGTCTCTCTTGTTTCAATCTCAACCGTTGAACTCTTTTTCCGTCTGGACTGCTGCAGAGTCTTTTCCTCGGCAGACAAAAAATACTTATCTTGAATCCTGGTGAACCCACAAGATGGTGGTACGACCCTTATGGCCGGGCTCCGCCGGTCCTCCACTCGCACGTCTTGTAGGGAGCCTACCGGGTAGCGTTTCTTATCACCACCGACCGCTTGACTCTTTCTGGGCTCTCCTGTCTGCGTGGTCGGGGATAGAACCCACGTCGGCTTTGAGGCAACGCTGGCGTGACGGAAAAAGCGAGGGCCTACGCCAATCACACAGCCGCGGTTGCAGCACACAAAATCCAGCAAGCCATTTCTCCATGTTCTATTTATGTTCCAAGCCCCATGTTCGTCACCAGCTCCCCCCCTTCTACATCCTCACTCCTCCCCGACTCCCCTACAATGTTGTCAGTCCCGACCTTGGCGTATTCATGTCCCACATGCAGGGATCGAGCATCGCTCCCCCGGCTTGAGCATTTGTGTCTACCACCCCGCCCCCACCCCCCAGCCTGCGACTGGAGCTGTGTGAAGAAGTTGTCCTGTTGTATCTGTTTCCTCCGCCGTGCTTGGTAGGCCCCGCGCTAGCAACATGCATACAAACCGGACACCTCTCTGGAAGAGCAGACTCAAACCGGAGACGGTGATGATCGCGGTTCTGACACAATCAGGCTCCCATGCCTCCAGCAGCTCCTTTTGCTGTCATGCCTTGGCACAGAGCAAGGCCAGGGACCTCCCCTCCCACCCTCACCTGCCCCAGCTTCGTTGAACGAGCCACGCCGTCTTCTTTTCACTTTTTGTTTCTGTTTCAAACATTCCGGAGTAGAGCACCAGTCTTTCTACCCCTCTGACTGTAAATCCGTTGGCACTCCTGGTCCGCTCTTCCCTCACCACCTTACACCCTATGCCCTCCGTGACCACATCCTCCACACCGGACTTCCAGCACATGCCCGATCCGACTGAGAGGCGAGTATCTGCGCTTCATCCCCCACCTCCACCTTGAGCGCGCTGCGCCAAAACACCGTCCGGCGTTATTTCCCTATCCCAGCGAGGGTCCTCACGTTCTATGTTCCAACCTATGCACCGCCCGACGGTGAACACACAACCTTCCTGTGGGACTTCATCAGAGTGCAGCGTGTCCTGAGTTGATGAGGGGTCTGCGTCAGACCCGCCCGGCAGCTTCCTGACGACCGTGTTTTTCGGCTGCACGCGTCATACAGGGTGCCCGCTGAAGGATTCCCAGATCACCTCCCAAAGACTGACTTGGCATGAGTAAGGAGCTGTGTAAGGTTCCTCCCTAACAGAATATTTTTACGCGCGTTGCAGGGTTTTGTTAGCACCGTGTCCAAAAACCCCCTCTCCTCTACCCTGAGGCGGGCCAAGGGTGGCCGCTCCTTATCCGCTTTTACGCACCATAAGCCTGGAGGCGGGCAGGAGTCCACGAGGCCCCTTCAATGCGCGCTTTGCAAACAAGCAACTATGACTCACCCTCGCGGGAGACCCCGGGGCGGTGTGCGCGCATGGTTCATTTCTCGTTTTCAAAATATCCTGTTCCCTTATGTTTAAAGCGAACTTGCATCCTGTTAAGTGATTGAGTTGAAGCGCTCGACATTTGTTTCGTCTTTGTTTACTAAATTCAGCCGCCTATATTGAAATTCCTATAGTAATTATTATTATTTATTATTATTAAACTAACATTACATATTATTATTATCATAATTATTTATTATTGTCTGTGAACTAATACTCTGGGCGCTACACCACCACAAACGGACGGGCGATCGACGAGAGAAATCAGACGGCCAAAACATAAGCCATGGGCAACATCTTCCATGCACAAAACTCACGCACCACCATATGGATAAGCGAGATAAAGAAGAGATCCTAGGCCCTCCCAACTAATTAACGTCTCTCTACAAAGCAGACCCTAAGCCAGACTTATTCTGCCGGGCTCCGGGTTTATGAAGACACCGGGCGACAGATCGACAGCTGAAACCCGCAAACGAATCCAGTCCATTTCAAACAAAAAAAGCAGCAATAGAAAACTCGCTGGGCGCAATTAATGTCCCCTGGAGACAGACCGAAAGACCAATGAATCTTGCTCTCCAAGAGCCAAATGAACACGGCCTTGGCGAGTATCCACAGGAACCCCTTCTCACCAGACCGTCCAAGATGAACAAAGCGGACAGGGGAGTGGCGGCCACGTCCACGCCCCACAACACTCTTGCCCAAAACGTACTGCAAGCACACTCGAAGGTTGTCAGAAAGAGGGGAAGACAGAAACAAGTCATGGATGGACAACATCTGAGAATGACGCAGTAATGAATGACTCGGCACTACTGCGCAGGGCAGGCCGAGGACCGAGATGGATGAGGAGCGGAGCTTACCCCCAACGGGCACGTCGTCTTTCCTTCGTGTCCTTCCTCCCAACCGCCAAGGTCACGGGTCTTAGACATGAGGAGGATGGATGATTTCCAGTATTACTATCTGCTTCCTGACAGCTACTTCATGTTCAACACCGGCCACCTGTTTCAAGGTCTCTCCTTTAGTACCATTGGCAAAACAATTTGAAATGGTTATAAGCCCCCTCATCTCTGTAACTGACTATCTCACTTACGACCTTTTTACCTTGTTTGAGTCACCAACCCCATCTTCTTTCCCGAGAGCGCATCTGCTAAAATGTGACCATTGGGGAGTGCGCGCTGGTGGCTACTAGGCTTTCAGTTGCTAGTTGCTTCTAAAAGGTGTGTCTTGTCCGGATCCCCAACAAAGTCTGTAGCGTGGGTCCGCGTGCTGGGCATCATAGAGTTGCCTAACTCTACGTGGTTTTCGACGCCCTCTGCCTAAAACAGCTAAAAACAAAACAAAATATTGGTCTACAGTCGTTGTTATTTGTGTGTTTGTTGTGTGTGTGCTGGCAACAGGCACGTTGTCAAACCACGTTCTCTGGATGTTTTCACCTATGACTTAACGCCATACCGTTTGAGCAGACACATTTGCGCAGACCCGTTATTACATCCTACCAAATACCTACTAAAGCTTTCACAGCCCGGCACTCATGGCTAAGCTATGTTTACGTTGGCCATTCGTGTCATTCTACTTCGCAACAGTTTGCGGTGCGCTCCCCACGAGTGCTTTGAATTGCTTGTCTGGGGCCTCATGCCAGATTAAATGTCATCAAAACACCCATTGCATCTGGTCTTTTCTGTATCAAGCGACAGGCTTGCGCAAATATGCCACTATGCCATTGTCCGGTATCTTCAAGGACATACGAGGGTAATTGATATCAGTCTAAAAGGTTTTCCACAACGAATGTAAATATTATTGAAGTGGAAGACAAAAACGGTTCAATTGATGGAAAAATAATAACTCTCACTCTGCGCTCCCCCGAGTAGTTATCCCAACATATGGCACTACCTTTCATCTAATTCTTCTGTTTCTTATTCAGAGCAGCCCATTCAAAATAAATACAATCATACATGTTACACCAGACTTGAAATTAAGCGGGCACCCCCAACATGGTTAATCCAGATTCAGCCGTGATTTCCTTCAGAATTGGTCTTAATCTGGAACCAAACCTTTCTTTTCTCTTCAAAACACTCAGTGCTATATCTGCCCAGTGAAAAACATATTTCTCATGTGCTGTTTTGGGTTGTTTTGGCCAGATTCAAATCTCAATTTGATACAAGGATAATAAAAATCAATAAGTTTTTATTCAGGGAGAAGAGAAAAGGCAAGCAGAGAGAGAAAAGAGAGTGAGAGGAGAGTGAGAGGAGGGAGCAAGAGAGAGGAGAGTGGAGAAGAGAGAGAGAGAAGAGAGCAGAGAGTAGAGGAGAGCCAGAGAGTGAGAGATGAGAGAATGCTTGGTCGCATATGACCCCAGTGCCTCTTCATATGCTGTAGTGTAAGTCCCTATGTGACGGACATTCATTTGTTATAGATTTACGTGTGGGGAACGCTTATGACCTTCCAACTGAGCTACTGATTGTCGTAATTTTTTGGATGACATATTTCAACAGAGTGATGTGCCGTGTTTATTTACTGATTTCCGAAATGGTTTGAAAAGTTTTTATGATTTTTTTTCTGAAGAATAAAGATTTATCTATTGGTAAATCATTGTATCAGGCGGAGGTGACACATTGGCAATTAGCACACAAATGATCTTTTTTCTGAGCAGTTTTTCCTTCTGTTTTTTACTATCTACACTTTCTTCCTGCATTGTTACCGTACCTCGCATGTATCCCTTACTCACAGTTATGAAGTGGTCAGTGGTCTATGTAACGACGGGCCCTGCCTAGAAAAGCAAAAAGTCAAAAAAGGTCTGGGTCAGAGGTGTGTGTCGTCTTGAATCCCGTGTTGGCCCGAAACACTTTCCCCAACCATTAGAGCAACGAGCGCAGGGTCGTGTGCGCCTACGTCTTTCGGAGGAAGACACAGAATACACTTGAGGGTATCATTGTGTTTTACAACAGGTTTACAAACACATAACATTTAGTGCGCCACATACAAATACCCATGGGCAGACAATAGAGTTGACATCCGCTTGGCAAAAAGTCTCGTAAAAGAAGCCACGGTGATAGGGTAACTCAAGATACAGAATACAGACAGGAAAAAACAAAGAAAATAATGGGGTGGCAACGCCTCTTGAGGCCAAGGCACTCTTCCCAGGGAGAGCATCCCCAATTTGACAGAGAAAATCGGCCGGTGACTTAAATTGGGAAGCAATAAAAGAAAGAATGGTCTATACTTACCAAAACACATAGCTATCACACTATCCACTATTATAGTCCTGGCTGACCGCATGGGCACCACTCCACTATACACTAAACTACAATTTTTTACGTCAGCTCCTCCACTGCCTTAGCATCTCTCGCTTTCAGACGAAGCACGTTACAATGTCTACTCCACCCTCTTCATAAAATTGAACTAAGTACCTTATCATGTTATGGGTATATCAAACAATCCTTTATGAGGGGACAAACCATTTCACCCTGTGGCATGTCTCATCATTGTTGGAGCACCAGACTAATGTCTCTACTATGCATCCGTTCTCATATGGTTGGCAGAGGACCATGTCGCACTATGCATTGTCTATATTGATGGGGCACAGAATCACCGGCACATAAGCCAATGATCACGCTACTCGGCAAATCTATATTATTGATGTGCACAACACCATGTCACCGCACGGAGGCATGTCCCTATAATGATTCACAGACCATTTCACGCTCTATGCATTCTATAAGTTGACACGTGACGATATTCTCACTATGCAAATAACATTATTGGATGGCCAGAACCATGGTCCATGGCTATGGGCCAAGTCGATAATATTGACTAACAACAGACCATGTCACAGGAGTGGCATGTCCTATATTGAGAGGCACGAGAGGCCATTTCATCGCTATCGCATAGACTATTTGATGGATCAACAGACCATGTCACGCTATGGCCTGGCCTCATATTGATGGCACAGATCAATGTCATCACAATGGCATGTCCTATATTGATTGGCACTGAACTATCATGTCAACACTAGACGGACTGACTATATTGATTGACAACAGCACCAATTGGTCATGCTATGGCGTGTCCCGATAATTGATGGCACCGACCCATGTCGACACATGTGGATATGACTGTTAAACAACAACATAGGCCTAATTTTGCAACACTAAGGGACACTTTGGTAGCCCTGTGAGAAAAAGAGGGATCTCACAAATATGATTCATACAAACATGGAAAACCCAGACGACAGAAAACACATGACACACCAGTCACCATTCTAAACCACAGCACTCCGCAGGTAAAGACAGTCCACAACCAGTCAACAACAGTCAGCAGACAAAATGTTATCATCATTCTTCATTTTTTATTATGATAACACAGAACGTCATATGAAACCACAATCCACAAGAAACTAGCTCATGGCTGCAGAACAGCCTGAAAGCATACAGGACACATTGCCACACAGCTGATGTCACTTTCAAGGAAACCCTCCAGCTTTACCTTAATTACAGCTTCCGCTTAATCCTATAAAAATAGCACACGTAAATCAGCCTAGTCATGCCCATGCAAATATTACAAAAATAATTCATGTATTTACAGAGAGGAATGAAAAATATTCAAGAAATAAACAAACTCCACATGGAAATGTAGAAAGGATTATAACGACGATTTTAACAAAAACCAGAAAAAAAAAAAAAAAACAGGGGAAAAAATTAAAATTTTTAAATGAAAAAATTTATACAAAGGGATGTGGGGGGAAGGAGGAGGGGTTTGGGGGGGGGGGGGCAAGCTGACAACTACATAAAAGAGAAAATTTTATTTCAAAGAAAAAAAATGAAAATTTTTAAAAAATGAAATTTTTTTAAAAAAACTACACAACGAAGTATGAAAAAACATATCACCCCTGTTTATACAAATTATCAATTCGTTTTATATTTGCAATTTTTTTAACTTGGTCTTTATAAATTTTTTTTCTAAAAAACGAAAAAAAAATCAATGAAGGTCCACTAAAGAAAAATGAAGGCACACAGACAGACAGACACAAAACACACAAAAAAAACAAACAAAAAACCAAAAAACCCCAAGAAAAAGCCCCAAGAAAAAGAAAAACAAAACCACGGAAATCCAGACGGACCAGAGAAGGAAAAAACACATGGGAAAAGCAGGGCACCATTTTTTTTCTTTCCCTCACCTCACTCTTGTGCACTGAAAGGGTGAGGCAGCCCAAACACAAATTTCCAGGTGTCGTCCTGTAAAAACCCCACCCCTGCCTTGCCCCCCTTTTCCCCAGTGGAGGATGCCCTGTCAGCTGCCCACCCGTGGGGTATTTTAGCAGGGTCAAAGGGACGCCCTTTCCTATCGCAAATAAATCTCGACCACCCCCCTGCCAAAAACCCTTTGTTCTGGAGATTTTTAACCCGTGCCAAAATAGAATGCTTATCACATACATTGTTTTTGTGCAGCCAATCACACAATCAATCTTGTACCTCCCCATCTGTGTTGAGTCTACGAGCATACCATACTGACCCGGTCAACCCTTTCCGTCCTTTTCGTTTTACACAATGACCCCTCACTCCCCCAGTCTTTGACTTGTCCAATATCACCGCAAAGGAAACCCCCAAACACTGCTCACTGAAGAATGATTTTTCCGTTTTGGGTATGAAAAAACTGAAGCGCGCTCTGATGTACAGGGGTCTTTGTGCACCTCTCTATTCTGCTTATTTAGGGGTTCCCCAAAACCACCCACACACCAACACAACCACACAAACCCCCCCCCCAACACACAAAAACACACACCCACAAACCCAACCAAAACCCAAAAAACCAAAAAAGATCAGACTTGTCACCTCAAATTTCTGCTGCCGTGGGAAAAATAGAAGGGAACTGGGGAAAAGGATTTAAAAACCTCCGTCCCCCCCCTCCATTTATAAAGAAGGGCCCCGCCAAAAACTCGCGGACTTCATTTTTCAGGAAAGGGAGACATCAAACCCCCTCTTTCGCCAGTGGGAAAATTTTGGAGGGAAAGGGAAAAAGGACCGTGTTTTTTTAGCCTTAAATGGACCATGAAAACATCGAATGGACAGCAGACCGTTTTACGCCCGTGCATTATAAATGGGTGACGTTGAAAGTGGAAAAGGGGATCGAAAAGTTAAAT
>CM054162.1:40463095-40480457 GCA_028751875.1 Rapana venosa
AAAACAACACACAAAAGCCACATTCACACCACACACACACATACACACACACAGATGTACACCCTCAAGTAGTGGCTGCTGCTGCTGTGTGGATCAACACTGAGAGAGGAACATGAACAAGGATCTGGGCAGACCTTGCAGTCCACCCTCCAGTCCTTCATCAAAGAGCAGGTCCAGGTCCAGAAAACTCAGCAGGGACTTCATGTGGGGGGTCAGGAAAGGGAGAGCATCAATCCTCTCTTGTCGTCCAGCCTGGAAACCCATTCTGTGAGAGAGGGTCAGACGACACACTTCCCTCAGCGACCTGGTGCCTTCTTTTTCCAGCTCCTCTGCAAACTGGAACTGTTGAAAACAGTCTGAATAGGACACCAGACCGATCTTTAGCGCCAGTGCGATTATATTTGGTGTGAGTGTTGAAAGTGGAAAAGGGGATGGTAATATGTCTGAGACATAATGAGTGGACATGCCAAGCATGGCACTGGCAGTCAGCAGAATCTTCAGGCTGTCTTCATCTGTCACGTAGACTAAAATGTTGTGTAGGAAAAATGAGATGATGACAGGAGGCGCTGAAGTTTGTGTCAAAAAGCGGAAGATACGGATAGGTACATCCAGTACTTTCTCATTGGCTGACCATTTAATGAGCCATGCCAGAAGTGTCATGTCTGAACATTTGAAAAATGTACGACGAACAACATCCCAGCAAGAACGCGTGCCTGCATAAAACAGCACACAGCTGGTCAGTTCAGGACTCATGTTTCTGGTAGTTACTTTCATCAATAGGTCTGGCTGAAGATTGTGACTGGTTCCGTTTTGAACCAGGTAAATGGCTTCTTCGTTTTGATATGAAATCAGATCTTTTCCAGTTACCGGTTCATTTCTGCCCAGTTTATTGGCTATAACTCTTTTTAGTTGAGACAATGATTCCCAGGATTCCTGGAAGAGTACTAATGTGTTGGCAATCAGCAGATAATATAGTCTGATGTAAAAAGCCAGCCAAAATCCCATGTTGTGCAAAGCATTTAACACCATAGCCCAGTTGTTTGTTAAAGCGGCCAAAACTACCATAAACTCCTGCACTGCAATAGGAACAGGTTGGCTGGCTGCTATCTGTGGTATGTCAACTCTTTGATACATCCTATTAGGTATTAATGTGAAGAACATGAACTCGTTGAGGACAAAAATACTGTAGAGACAGTATGACACCCATTACACAGAGGTTGTAGTTGAGGGATTTGAAGGTATTCATGTGACAAACACTGATATAAGTATTTACCAAACACAGCATTCAACAGAGGCATTAAGGCCCATTTCATAAGATTTCATGCGGTCTTTTTGTGCTCAGCCCTCAAGGTTGACGTCACCACAATGAAGTCGCTAGTTGTTGTACCGTTGGCAGGAAGAGGAAAGGAATTTCCACTGTGAGTAATACACTGGAAGAGAAGGAACACCACTGCCGTTTCCTCTTTAGCAGACAGAGCAAGGGCTTCAGAAGACAAGTTGTCCAAGCCAAAACTCCCTGAACACACTGACAAACCTCTGGAGATGCTTCCATTCTTGTGATTGATGTCACTGTCATGGGCTTTCTGTGCCACAGGGATAGCTAATGAACACTCAGTGGGCTTTTCTGTTGCCACAGGGATCGTTTAAATCCAACACTCAGTGGGCTTTCTGTTGCTGCAGGGATAGCATAATCCACACATCAGTGGCTTTCTGTTGCTGCAGGTTAGCTAATTCCACACTCAAGAACAGCTCAGAAGGAGGATGCTTCCTCCACCAGTCAGAATTTCTCTGTCTGATAAGAGAACTGACAACAGAACTGAACGGAACATTTCCAAATGCATTAAAAAAAAAGTCTGGTGCAGACACCAGCATTGTTGTGTGTATAGCACTGTGTGGCATTCTGTCAGACTATCACTACTGGCTGCATGTGAGCATACCACTACTACACACCTACTGCCCCTACACCACCACCAACACTGCTACCGTACCCACCAACATTACCTCTCTGTTGCTTTCTGCTGCTTAATGCCGCTGCTGTTTAAAGATTTCAAGTAATACTTTGGGTATGGTAGATATAGTTTGCGACAAGTACCACAGGATTGACAACCAAAACCCTCAATGACGATATATCATAATGTCATGTCATGTACCACACATTTGTTGTGCCATTTCATGTTTGTCATGTCACTGCAATCCATAAAGAAGCATGCCAAGAGATCACTAAGCCATGCCCCACAATGCCAAAGCACACTGTAAACCACACCACCAATCAGAAAAAATCAGGCTATGCAATCTCTGGTTAGGAAAGAGGAAAAATGATCTGATCTTGTTCTAATGGACTGTGCAGTGATACAAGAAGCTGGTCCAAACAGACACGTGCAATTTGGAATAAAAGAAACGAGATTACATTCAGTATAAAAAAAGTATTACTTCTAGGTGTAACTCCATACAGAGAGAGATGGATGAGAGAGACTTCAGACTCAGTACTTCAGACAATTATTCATATAGGCTCAAAGCCCCTTCTGAAGGGTTGAAACCTACATAAGCGCTATTAACAGCCATTTGCTGACAAGTTATCCGTTGAAAATAAAGCAATTCAATTAACATTTGTTAAAACTGAAAAACTTCTACATTAGGCTACACATCACCATATTCTCATCAAAGAATAATACAGACATATTGCAGATTATTAACAGTTTGTGCCCTTTTCCAGATGACATAATTGAGCTATCCTGACTCCAAAGATGCGTAGTTCCCAATAAGTTTTGCAGAAACAATATTTCTATTTCTCATGTCCTCCAAGAACGGACATCCATTAACAACATAATTTCATTTTTTGTTGCCAATTTACAACAAATTACACATCAAATTCCTTCATTTTTCACCTTATTGCATAACGTTTTTTACATATGAAACAATTATCTGATACACCACATCTACATTATGACAATGCATGTTTAAGATACCTTACTCATTTCTATCACGTATACTGTTCAATACACAGGACGTTATAAAATGTCTGTATAGAAAAAATGGGTTACAGTTTTAGAATGTGTGCGTACCACACTTGCCATCCACAATCAACAACTCTCTGTTTAAAATGATTTTATAAAAGCCCATTCACAGATTTAAACTCCTTGAGTGTCCCAAACCAAATCCACACAGCCAAATCGGTCAACAAACAATAAACGATTTAAGATGCCCAAGTAATGCTAGCCTTAACAATCCAGTATGGTATAATACATTTTAATAAAGCTATGGATGGCAATCGCTTATCCTCCATACGAGTTATCTTAAGCCTAATAGCTACACATTTTACCATTAGAATTTACAAACAATGAACCTTCCTCCAGTTCTCCATAGATCATGTCACTTGGAGTGCGCCATTTACACCAAGGAAACTCTTTAAATGCGAATAAAATGTAATTTTTCTATGGACAATAATATCCATTCCCCAGATTCTCTGCTCCGTAATTGTACAATGGGTTTGTTACTGTTTAATCAAAAGAGTTTTGTAAAGACCTTAACAAATTAATTTCAAACATGTACAAAAAACTTAGGAATACTCAAAACAAGCTTCTTTGCCGTTGAAGCTCAATCCTGACACATGTAATTAAAGCTGTTAAGTTTTAGTTGTAAAATTGAACCCCAATATAATTTAAATAATTAACAACCAGTAGACTTATGCGTTACCATTAATACCATTTTTTTTCATGATTTGCCAAAAATCCTCCTTTTCGAAAAACCATTATGTTACTCTTATTCCATATTTACTTTTAATTGGAGATCTCTAGCAGCAGTATACAACTAAGTTGTTCAGCTGTGTGTTGCAATCCCCACTAACAGTTTCAGATAATAAAACAATATAAGCAAAAAGTAATAAAAAAAATTCTTCCAAAACAATTAGAGAAAAATAACCATTTTTGCCATTATTACATTATATTCTGAGCTAGCATCATTAATAAAAAGAGAAAATAGCACAGGGCTGCAGACATCTCCCTGTTTAAGCGCCTGTGTAACAATTATATAATCACACAGATTTTGCTCCGAAATCTGACCTTTGCTTTGACACATCTTACATACTTTTAATACATAGACAAAAAATTTACCCTGATACTCCATTTTTCATTAAGTATAGGCCATCAATAGTTTTCTTGAATTTGAATCAAACGCTTTTTCAAAAATCAATGAAAGCCACGTATAACTTTCGATTATATGCAAAATAGTTTTCTATAACTGCTAACAAATAAAAATAAGGAATCGACAGTAGAATGGTCTTTTTAAAGCCTGCTTGGTGTACTCTTCTCCGTAATATCATTGGATTCAAAATCTCATTCTTTGCAGTCCTGCTCTTTTAATAATAGAGCTAAACATTTTCCCACTTATGTTAGACAAAAAATTCCCTTTAATACGTTATATAGTTTCGTTAACATCACCTTTCTGGTACAATGGTACAAAACAGAACTCTGTCCACATTGCTGGATAACCCCACCTTTTCCAAACAAATTAAATCAATAATTTCGTAAAAAATTCTACTCAGGACATCGCCTGAGTACATCCAAACATTTCTGCAATAATCTTATCTTTGACCTGCCGCTTTTTTACTCTTAAGCTTCTAAAATGGCATACTGATTTTCTTCCGTTCGAGATAGGACGATTTACAAAGCATGATTTAAATCTGTGACAATATGTGATAACACTAACCCCTATCTCTCTCTTACTAACCAAATTCTGGATCTAAGTTCTGGTTTGCATTTCTTTGATCAGAACAACCTGCCCAACATCTACACTACTGACATCTTCTTATTTCATTGATACTTTTAAAATGAATGAACCAGTTCCCTATGATATATCATTCTGAGGTTAGTTTGGCTACCGTACAGTTTATGGAACAGTTATTCCAGAAGTCTTAACAGATTATTAGAGATTCATACACCAATTGCAGCAATCTGTTGTTAACAATCTTTTTACCTTTTTCGAACACAATAAATGCTTAAATTCTCTTCTGGCATGGCAGAAAAATGTACCGATCAGCTTTATCTTTAGTTTTTAGGGAATCTTTCAAAACTTTTGCAGACATTTGTTCTTGCATCTTTACAGTCTTGTCAAACAAATCCCCTTTCCAATTTTGATTACGATCTACATACATTTTTGCGTTCATGCACTCTGATTGTTTATCCTCATAATATCATTAAACATCTCTAGAGCTGCATCTACGTACACTTTTGACAGCTGAGCTGCTTCTTTTAAACTGTTGCTGAATTCAAAACTGATTTGAATGTTAGCAATAAAATTTTCAGTCCTGTTTCTAAACTCTCCAATCAAACATTTCAATGAATAAATCTCTTGCATTTATCTGAGTATGATACACATACAAGGAAGAAGCCATTCAAACAGAATTCTATTGGAAAATCGATCGATTCTACACTCACCCTGTACATGGAAATACACTTGTTAGAATCAAATTATAAAGTCTTGTCGATATCAGTAATAATCAACCACAGCTGTTACCATGATCAGACACATATGTAACATTCTTCCTCGGTCCACCTTTACAAATCCCATTTTAAAATGCAAAGACTCAAACTACAGCACATGTTCTAACAAATATTCTGTATGTGTTCAGTGATTCATCATCAGAAATAACGGTTGATCTAATCAAATGACAACACAATACCCTATTATTGCAAAATCATACACCAGTTCCTCCGCATGCTGGGAATACAGTTAGCATTTCGAAACCAGACATGTCACCAGATATAATCATATTAATGTCCCCCATATCATAAAATATAGTCAACATCTTAGCATACCCCAAGAGCATTTAACAACTGTTTCTAATGTTTAACAAAGTGTAATAGGGGGGAATTTTCTGGATGTACCATATGCACACACAAAATAATACTCTTTATCAACAAAAACAAGTTTTTTGCTGAACCAAAGGAAAATACAGACCACAATCACAAGGGAGATTTTACGACTTCTGGGCATCAAAATCTTTTTAATGAGACGATTACTCCCCCTGAACGTCGACCTCGGATCTGAAAATTTTACTGCTGGCTAACAAACACCGTGTAATTGTTAAACAAAGTAGTCTTCAACCAACTCATCAACAAAAGTTTCTACAAAGCAAAATTGAACATCATAAACCTGAATATATGCTACGTCAGTCTGAATCATTTCATTCTAGACTAAGGCCACAAATGTTCCATGTGAAGAAAATAAATCTGCCTGTTATTATTTGAGCATCTTTTGAGCTGAATGTTCGGACTCATTTTCGACATTATCCAGCAAGGAAATGTTAGAATGAGCAGCTACGCATCACAGGAAATTATTTTTCATTGTTTTAGTCTCCTCAAATCCCAACATTGGGATTTATGCTATTATACAATGAGGTCTCCACATAATTTCAGTAAGCAAAAAAGTTGATCAAGACATAATTGGACCGTCACCTCTCGCTTACTACGTCCATACAAAAAGCATCAGCACATATGGAGAATCGTTTTCCCTCTAAGGTACCAAGTCTCACTTCGCTCAAGTCCCATACATCAAAGCATCACCATCATTATCAACAAAACACATTATTATCAGATGTATCATACCACACTTTCACTTTCAACATGGTACAATAGACCCATACAGCATCAGCATCATTCACCATCACCAACACATTAATACGAGCATATCCTGAGACATATTTGCATCTACAAACAAATCTACTCCTTACTATCACTTGCATCTTCATATAATTAACAAGGTCAACCTTTCATTAGTACTATCTTTTAATACCCCTCCATCAAACCTACATTTCATGTGCATCATTATACAATGAACAACATTTTTAGCGAAAGAAGTATTTTTTTGAATTTAATGGTCCTTAATGATCCCCTGATCATAAACCACACAACTTTGGTGCACAAGCACACCGTCACTTACCCACTGGTCAACACACTCCCGGTGCAGCAGCACGAATGAAAGGTCCATTGGGTCAAGTTAACCCTCTCCACATGAACACAGGCCCCTGCTGGTTTGTTTCTTCACTAGTTTTCACGTGCAACGAAATGCACATCGTCACGAAGCACTGTCATCGCCTGCCACATGGATTTCTATTCAGGTGTTTTCTTTTCCTTTTGCTACCATGTGAAAAAGGGTGGTGGGACAATTTGAGTGGTGGCAGTTTTTCCATCGTGACAGTGGCAGACCAAATTTGCTAGCTGCCTCACGAGCTGGTTCGTTGTCCAAGACGTACTTACTTTCTGCCTTCGATCAGCAGGTGGTCAACATAGAGCATAATGGCCTTCTTCCATGTCCTTTCTTGCCGCCTTCAGGAACGGAGGCAGTTTTCCCTGCTACTCTCGCACACGTTAGCTAAAAGTCCTCCCCCAGGAAGATATGTTGCTGCCCTGAAGTGTTCCGTTTAGGCCCTCAGGATGAGAGGTTGGGTGGGTGGTTTGGGTGGGTGAGAGTTGGGTGTGTGAGAGGTTGGTGGGTGAGAGTTGGGTGGGTGAGAGGTTGGGTGGGTGAGAGGTTGGGTGGGTGAGGTTGGGTGGGGTGAGAGATTGGTGGGTGGTGAGAGTTTTGGGTGGGTAGGTGAGAGGTTTGGTGAGTAGGTGAGAGTTGGTGAGTGGGTGGGTGAGAGGTGGGCGGGTGATAGGTTGGGGTGGGTGGGTGAGAGGATGAGTGGGTGGGTGAGAGGATATGGTGAGCTGGGTGGGTGAGAGGTTCTATGGGTGAGAGGTTGGGTGAGAGTGGTTGCGAGTTGGTTTACAGGGTGGTTTCGGTGAGAGTTGGGTAGGTGGGTTGGTGGGTTGAGTGAGAGTTTTGTGTGGTGGCGTGGGTTTGGTGGGTGAGATTTTGGTTGGGTGTGGGTGGTTTGGAATGGTAAGAGGTTGGGTGGTGATTAGGACGGTGGGTTGGGTGGGTGGAGACGGTTGGGTGGTGGGTTGGGTGGGTGAGTGAGAGGTTTGGTGGGGGGTTGGGTGGGTGGGTGAGAGGTTGGGGGTGGGGGGTATTGAGAGTTTTGGGGGTTGACTGGTGGTGAGGGGTGGGTTGGGGGTTTGGGTGGGGGGGGTGGGGAGAGTTAATGGAGGGTGAGAGTTTGGGTGGTGGGGAGGGGGGTTGGGTTTTGTTTAGGTTGGGGCATTTTTCGTGTGGTGTGGTGTGTGTGTGTGTGGGGTGTGTGGTTTGGTGTGGTTGGGGGTGTGTGTGTGCAGAAGCCGAAAAAGGGACTATTTCCCTCATTCAAAAAGCGAGAGTTCAGCGCCGTGAAAAAAAGGAAATCAGACACTGTCTCTTTAGCCTCCTCTGACCTTTCACTGCCCAGCAGCCAGCGAAGCAGCGCTGCCCACTCATGGGACACAACCCAACACCTGGAAAAAAGACAGGGGCAGGGTTTTGGTGTCAAGGGCTTTAGGCTGCACACCCATATTAAAAAAAACCCCTTTTACCTTCAGTTTTTTCTATGTGAATCTATTTTAAAACCCCATGTTTAAGGCTCCCAGAAAATAAAAACCGCTTTTTGGGGACTAGCCCCGGATTCAAAACTCTTGTGATTTTAACAAATTTGGGGTGGGTTGGGGAATTTAATGAAAAAAATTTAAAGCAAACCTGTACCCCTTGTCCTTTGTTGTTTGTAGCCCTTACCGAATTCATGGCGTGGTCAACACTGTAGGACAAACAATCCCATTTGAGATTATTTCCCTTTCCGTGACATCTAAAAATTTGCTTTTGTCCTAACCCCCCAAAAAAAGTGCACGCCCACTTTTTCAACTTTAAAAAATCTTTTTAAAAATAACCAAATTTTTTTTTGACTCCCCTCTAAAACAAGAACTCATGACCCCAAAATTAAAACCCAGTGTGCAGCTTAGATCTCCCCCAAAAGAGGCTTTTCCTTCACCTGAAAAATATAGACGCCAGCAAAAAAAGCCCCCTGGAAATTGGAGGAAATGAAAAAAACCCCAAAAAGTTGTTTGTACAATTTGGGGGTGCTGTTAAAAAAAAAGAGTCTGGTTTTTTTAGTGTTATTTTGCTCTTTTTTTCTTTTTTTTCCCCTTCTTCTTTTTTTTCTCGATAATTCATTTTTACATAAGTAAAAATTTTGTGGTTGTATTGTAAAAAATGGAAGGGGTTTGATTCTGTTAAAAAAATTGGTTGTTACTGTTTTGTCTAAGTTTTATTTGATTAGATTTTCTTATTTGTTTTTTAGAAAATGCTAATCAAAAGTAACTCAAAGTACAAAACTTTAACAACAAAATTTTCAAACGAATCTAACCCAAATAAACAAATAAACGATATTTTTAACAAACCACAAGAAAAATAAGCCCACGGTAGGTAATTTTTCTTGGGTCGTAATAATTTAATATTTTTTCATTGGACGTGCAATCCGTTTTAAAAAAATTATCTCAGTGAAGATCCGAAAACGAATTACGTTGTGAGGTAAGAAAAAAAAGCAGCTTTTTAGCATGCTGCAATCAAGTAGACGACATTTTACACTATGATACATATACAAAGACGTGCCCAACTAGTTTTCTTAAAACGTTCTTTTTCCATCGACAAGCAGAGAGACAGTTTTTTTTATAAAAAAAAATTTTCGGTTTTCTAAAAACGGAAAAAAATTTTACGTTTCTTTTATAAATCTAGACAACAAAATCTCTTTTCCTCACAAAAAAAAACTTTTTGCGGTTTTTGAACGAGGTGTAACTTTCTTTAAGTGACAGATGGAGCTTTAAACTTGCCACCCTTTTTAATTTTTAAAACCCTTTTTTTTTTCGCTAATCGTCAATTTTTTCTTTGTAATATAACCAGAATGGGAGGAATCAAAAAAAAAATTTATCTGACCCTTTTTAAGGTGATAAGGTTTAAATGACAAATTTCAATACTAAATCAAATGTTGCTTTTGTTTTTGATAGACTGTTTGGTTGAATATTATTTTGAATCCACAAAAACAAAGTATTTAAAAAATAATTGGGAAAAATCGACAAAAGAAAAATTGCCATTAAAATTGCTAATACCTGCTGTAAAAATTGAAAATATTTTTCCCCAGGTGAACTTTTTTTCCGATTTTAAGGTGGTTAATTTTTTCCCGTTTTAAATTGTTTACGACGAACCACTGTGAACATTTTAAAAGGGTTCGAAAGGTTTTTTCCAAAAGATTTTATGCGGGAAGAAGTAAATTTTTATTTTACAATTTTAAAATTAGTCAAAATTTTTAAGGTAAAAGTACGCTTGTGTTTGGGTTTTGTATTGTGGTATTGTATTTGGGTGGGGTTTTGTCGCGCACGCGCGTGAAAAACAGACGACGAAAACACATGACAACCAGTCCCATTCAAACCACAGCCTCAGCATAAAGACAGTCCACAACCAGTCAAAAACATTCAGCAGACAAAATGTTATCATCTTTCTTCATTTTTTATTGGGATAACACAAAACTCAGATAAACCACAACCCAAAAGAAACTAGCTCATGGTGCAAAAACACCCTGAAAGCATACGGAACATTGCCCACACAGCTGATGCACTTAAAGGGAAACCCCTCCAGCTTTTTCTTGTTACAGCTTGACCAAACTGAACAAAAGCTGAAGAAGAAAAAGGGAAAAATGTAAAAAACTTCGCATAACCCTATGAAAAAGCGCACGTAAATAGGCCCCAGTCATGCAAAGCAAATATCCCCAAAAAAATTCTATATATATATATAAATATACAGTAGGCGTGAAAAAATTCAACAAAAAAACAAACTCCAAATGGAAAGTAGAAAAGATTTAAATACGTTTTTAAAAAAACAAGAAAAAAACAAACTTAAAAAATCCACATGGAAAAGTTGAATTTTAATAAAAAAATTAATACAAAGGATATTTTGGAGGGGGGGGGGAGGGGAGAGGGGGGGAGAAAGCTTACAACTCATAGAGAAGGAGAACTTTTTTCAAGAGAAAAATGAAAAATTTTTATTTTACAAAGCTAAAACCATATTTTACGCATCATCAATTTGGGGTCTTACAACATTACAAGTTCTTTTCCTTTGCAAACCCTTTCTTTCAAACTTTCGTTTTTTCCCGAAAATGTTTTTTTAAAAAAACAAAACCCAAAAAAATTTTGGAAAAGGGACACTGAAGAAAAATGAAGGGCACACAGAGAGACAGAGACACACACACAACACATATGAAAACAGACCTACGCAGACACACAACACAACATTGCAAACAACCTACAGACAAGCAGAATACACCCAAAAGCAGCATCACAAGGCACATGAGACGGGAAAAAAAACAGTGGAAAAGCGGGACACCAGTTGCATGTCCTAAACCAAAAACGTTTTGTGCATGAAAGGGCTGAGGGACCCCAAAAACCCAAATGCCGGGTGGTTGTCCTGTATACCCAAACCCCCTCTTCCCCTCCCCTATTCCCCAGTGGGGATGCCCTGTAGCTGCCAACTACAGTGGGGTCACTTAAAAGCTACTGGTCAAAGGGGACTGACCTTCCTATCTGCAAAAAAATCTCATGACCACCCTTGTCCAAACATCTAATTTTTGGGGGAAAATTTTTTAAACCTGTTCCAAAATAGAACTTTTCCCCTCACAGTAACTGTTCTTGTGCAGCCATCAACAATCTCTTGTACACTTCCCCTTGTGTTGATGTGCTACGATCCAGTAACCATAATGACCTGGTCAACCCCAGTCCTTGTCAGATTTTTTACAAAAGTCGACTACCAATCCCCCACTTTGCCACTTGTCAAAATGAATCATAGCAGACATTTATCGGTCCAAATTCCCAATCACTGCTATGAAGAGTGAATTCGATAGCCCGGGTGCTTGGGTATGAAAAAAAATGATTAACTCTGATGTACAGAGACTTTTTTGGGACCTTTTTTCCCTGGCTTATTTCGTTGTATGCCCTCACACAACACACCAAAACAACACACAACACACACACACACACAAAACCCCAAAAACACACAACACACACAACACACCACAACTTACACACACAACACACACACACAAACACACAATTTTCCACACACAAACCCACCAAAGCACGCACACACACCACCAAAAACCACACACACAAAAAACACACACACACACACACACACACACACAAACACCACCAGAAATCACGATCTAGTACACCCTCAAGTGTGGTGCTGCGCTTGTGGGGTCAACACGAGAGAGGACATAAAAAGGACGGGGGTTTCAGCCCCCTCCAGTCCTCCTTCATCAAAAAGGAGGTCCTCCAGAAAACTCGCAAGGACCTTTAAGTGGGGGTTGAAAAGGAGGTTCATCCTCTCTTGTCGTCCAACCCGAAAAAACCCCTTTTTGTGAGAGAGGGCAGACGCACACTTCCCCGCGACCTGTGCCTTCTTTTTCGCCTTCCGCAAACCCCGGGAAAATTGTTTAAAACAGTTGAAAAGGGGCACCGACCGATCTTAAACTCAGTGTATTTTATTTTTGGTGTGAGGTTGAAAGTGGAAAAGGGGGTCTAATATTCTGAGACTAATGAGTGGACGCCCAAACATAGCACTGAAAACAGCAGAAAAAAATTCAGGCGTCTTATCGTCCCCCTAGACTAAAAGTGCAGGAAAATGAGATGATGACAGGAGGGATTTAATTTTGTGTCAAAAAACAGAAGATACGGATAGGGACATCCAACTTTTCTTTTGGGTGACCATTTACTGGCCATGCCAGAAGTGCATGTTTTAAAATTTTAAAAATGTACAACAAACCACATCCCGCAAAACCATGCCTGCAGAAAACAACCAAGCTGGTCAGTTCAGGACAAAAATTTCGGTAGTCACTTTCCTTTAAAGGTCGGCTGAAGATTGTGTTGGTTCCGTTTTGAACCAGGGAAAGGCCCTTTTTCTTTTTGAATTTTAAATCAGATCTTTTTTCCAGTTACCATTCATTTCCCGCCCCCTAAGGGTTTAACCTTTTTAGTTGAGACAATGGTTCCTGGATTGCCGGGAAGTAAAAGTGTTGGAATTTAGCAGATTATCGATTTAAAAAAATCAGACGAAATCCCTTTTTGTGCAAAGTATTTAACACCACAACCCAAATTGTCTGTTAAAGGGGGCCAAAAAATAAACCCCTGAAATCCTGCATGCAATAGGAACAGGTTTGGTGGTGATTGTGGGATGTCAACTCTTTTATACATCCCCTTAGATAATAAGGAAAAGCAAATGGACCCTTTTAAAAAAAGACTGTCAAGACGTATGACACCCATTTACACGAGGTTGAGTTGGGGATTGAAGGTATCCATGTGTCAAACATGTATAAGTTTTTCCAAACACATCATTCAACAGAGGAAGATGGCCATTTCTAGAGTGATGCAGTTTTTGGCCAGCACTCAAGGTTTGTCCCCAATGAGTCCGCTAGTTGTTCTTTGTTTTGGGAGGAAAAGAAAAGAATTCCACTTGTGAGTAATACACTAAGAGAGGAAACCTCTGCAGTTCCTCTTTTGCAACAGAGCAGCTTAGAAAACAGTCGTCCTTTTCCAAGTACCCCTGAAAACCTGACAAAATCTGGAATGCTTCCATTGTTCTGTTGTGTCCTGTCAGTGGGATTTCTGTTGCCAAGGGATAGCTAATGCCACTCAGTGGGCTTTTTTTGCCACAGGGTAGCTAATCACATCATGGGGTTTCTGTTGCTACAAAAATGCTAATCCACACTCAGGAAGCAGCCAGCTGGGGTGCTTCCCTTCGACTTTCTGTATTGAGATCTGTCAACAAAATGAAGGAACATGTCAGAAAGCAAAATTATAAAAAAAAATAGTCTGTGCAGACACCATTATTGTCGGTGAAACCCCCCGGGGGGCATTCAAAACCCCCACTTCACCCACAAACCCCAAACAACACTGCAAAACCACCCCATTAACGCTGTTTTTTGTGCTGTTCTGCTGCTGCTTTAATGATTTCAAGTTTCTGTGGATAGGTTGATAAGATACAATACCAAAGGTTGACTACCCGTCATGACGTTTATCATATTCGTCATGACCACACTTACTGTGCCATTCCATGCGTGTCATGCATGCCCTCCGTAAAATAGAAACCATGTGACCCTATGCCATGGCCACACAATCCCAAAACACACCCTTTAAACCCCCCACAGCAGAAAAAAATCAGGCTATGCAATCTTGTAGGAAAGAGGAAAATGTTTTTGATTGTTCTAAGGACTTGCATGATACAAGAATTGGGGAAACAGCCGTGCAAAAGACATAAAAAAACGGTTACATCCAGTATAAAAAAAAAAATTACTATTGGTGTAATCTCATACTAAGAGAGAGGGGAAGAGAAGAGAGAGGAGGAGAGAGAGGTATGTATGTGTGCTTGATGAGAAGAGGAAGACAAAGACAAAGAGAGGGCGGAGTTTTGTTTTTTTTATTTTAAAATTTAAAAAATAATAAAAATGTATGGAATTTTATAAGCGCTAAATCTTGTAAAACAACAAAACAAAGCGCTCAATTTGGGGTTTGGGTGATGATGCTGGCATAATCAGGAACAAGGGGGTTTTTGAAAGTGGGGGGGGGGGGAAAGTTTGCTTTTGTAAGGAAGGGACTTGTGTGGTGGTTTTTTGTTGTATGTTTCTTTTTTTTGGGGTTTTTTTTTGTTTATAGGGTTTTATGCCTTTTATTGTTTATAGACCCCCCCACCCCAAAGCAAAACCAGAGCTGTCACCCTTTTTTTCTTTCGACCTCAACATCCCAAAACATTCACCTCCGTTCCCACACCATCCCAAATCCAATCCCCAACACCTAACATGGTTGTCTGAAGAAAAAGAAAACATCATTAAATACAAATCCCGTAACGTTTCATTTCCCTTTCAGCCAGCAAACACAAGGCTGTGCTGAGGGCACCCGCTATTTTTCCTAACGATTAACCCCAGTTTTCAAAAACGAAAAGCATTTAAAAAACACAAAGACCACTTCAATGTAAAAAAAAAACAAATCATAGGGAAAATGGTATATAAGCAAAAACACTGCAGAATGAACATCGTAACGTGTTTTACAATGTCACTACTAATCGCCAGAACACAAAAAAAATACAGAGGAGATGCCCTTTAATAAAAAAAAAGAAAAAAACTCTCAAAATTCCTGTAAAGGGAATTGAAACTCAAAGGTGTTGGTCCATGTATTCCCCCAAAGAATCCATTGCAAAATCACTCTAATTTTTTTTTAATTTTCATATAAGGACAAAGGAAAAAGCACTCATGTCTTTTTTACAAACCGTTTTCCCTGTGAGCATTTTTTAAATGGGTTTTTTCATATGTTTCCCACAGCCCCCAATGGGCCCACTCTTCAAAAAAACAGAACAGGATTTAAATACAGGCCTCGGTTTTTTAATCTCACGGAAGAGAGAGAGACAGTGAGAGAAGAGAGAGAGAGCAGGAGAAGGGGAAAACAGAAGGAGAGAAAGAGAGAGAGAGAGATAAGAGAGAGAGAGACAGTAGAGAGAGGAGGTTGTTGAGAAAATTGTTTTATTTTACCAATTAAAAAAAAAAATTTTTATGTCAAATAGATCAAAATTTATAGCCCCAGCTGCAATGCTGCCACCTTGATTGTTCTAATGGATGTGCAGTGATACAAGAAGCTGGGGCAAACAGCACGTGCAAAATTTTAATAAAAGAAAGTGTTCCAGTTAAAAATTTTTAATTACAAATTGGTGTATCCTAATAAAGGGGAGGGGAAAAGAGAGAGAGAAGAGAGAATAAGAGGAGATTTTGTGGTGTGGTGTGTGTTGGGTGGGGGGTATGTGTGTTTGATAGAGAGAGAAACAGAACAAAAGAGGAAAGTTTTTTATTTTATTTTTTTTTTAAAAAAATAATAATAATACCATGTAGAGAAAATTTATATGCCTAAATCTTGTAAGAACAATCAAAAGGCCAATTGGGGGTGTGCTGATGATGCAGGTCATAAACTAGGACGAGGGGATTTGAAAGGGGGGTGGGAGTTTGCTTTGAGGAAGGGGAGCTTGTGTGGTGGTTTTGTTTTTTGTTTTTTCTTCGATTTTTTTTTTGTTTTGTTTATAGTTTAGGTCATTTCATATTGTTTATAGACCCACCCCCCACAAAGACCATACCAGAGCTGTCACCCTTTTTTCTTTCGACTCAACATCTCCAATAACATTCACCTCCAGTTGAACACCATCGAATCCATCCCAACACCTAACATGGTTGATCTGAAGAAAAATGAAAACATCATTAAATGACAAAATCCCCGTAACTGTTTCATTCCTTACAGCCAGCAAACACAAGGCTGTGCTGAGGACACCAGCTATTTTGCCTAACTGATTATTCCCAGTTTACAAAAACGAAAAGCATTAAAAAGCACAATGACCACTTCAATGTACAAAAAAACCCAATACATAGGAAAATGGTATATAAGCAAATAACACTGCAGAATGAACATCCTGGTGAACAGTGTTTACACTGGCACTACATAATCGCCAGAACACAAAACAATACAGAGGAGATGCCCTTTAATAAAAACAAGAAAACAACTCTGAAAATAGCATCTTTAAAGTGAATTGAAACGCAAAGGTGTTGGTCCATGTATTCCTAATGAATCCATAGCAAACTCACTCAAACTGTATTTATTCTTTCATATCAAGGACAATGGAATAAGCACTCATGTCTTTTTTACATCCAGTTCCCGTGTGTATGCAGTTTTGTAAATGTTGTTAAATGTTCCCACCGGCCCACAATGGCCTACTCTTTCAAAAAGCAGAACAGGATTTAACATACAGGGCCTCGGTTTATAGACTCATCGGAAGAGAGAGAGACAGTGAGAGAGAGAGAGAGAGAGAGAGTGAGAGAGAGAGAGAGTGAGAGAGGGAGTGAGAGAGAGAGGAGGTTGTTGGTAGAAAATTGTTTTATGTTACCATATTTATAAAAAAAAATTTTCCATGTCAAATATGATCAGAGGTTTATAGCCACAGCTGCAATGCTGCCACCTTGATGGTGGGCAAAAACTTGTTGCACAGCAGACATCTCACCATTGCTGAACCTCAGAACTCATAGTGAAGAAGGAAAATATGCAGAAGACTTTGTTTTGCATCCAATTTGTTGGTTTTTTTACACAGTTTCATGTATATATCAAATAAATACTATGTAACAGAGGTTTTTTCATGAGGGAGGGAGGTATGGCTGGGAATGTTCCCAGCACAGTATCCACTGACTCCTATGTTCTGTGTGACTCTCTCTCTCTCTCTCTCTCTCTCTCTCTCTCTCCCTCTCCATCTCTCTCACTAACCATCTACCTGACTACAACTGCTGGCTGTGCAGCAGAGGTACAGGTACTAAGGTCTAATAGAGAAGGAGGGTCTTCAGTCAAGCTCCGCACGTAAAAAGGATGGGTAGCATAGTGGTGAACATTGC
>CM054162.1:40480957-40557358 GCA_028751875.1 Rapana venosa
CCAAAAAACGGTAATACATACTCGCAGCCAAGTGTCTCCAGCGTTCTAGACAAAATAGGATCTTGTGAGAGGTCATATGCTAAGTCAGCTTCTGAGTCCACATTAAAGACCCTACTTGTTGCTTTAGCATATAGACCAATAACAGTATGCCCTAGGCTTTTCACTATCTTTGCTCCAAGAAGGGATTCATACCTATTAAAATACTTAATAATGTCTTGTGGTGATAACTGCTGCACCTGTTCTACTGTTAGTTGTGTTCCTAAGTATTGCTTTGTTTTGTTACAAGCAGCAAGAGAATACAACTTCTCCTTCTTATCCAGTAGATTCTTCTCATCTGTTATTTCTTCTTGACTAGAACCAGTAGATGTCATCAACAAAAGTTCGTCGCAATTCATGTTGTCTATCTTTATCAATATATTTTGTGTAAAATAATTGTTGTTGTTCTTGACAAGTTGTTGATAAGTTGTTGATAGGGTCTTGTTTATTTCTTGACAAGTTCTTAGTATAGTTCTTGTTTTAGTTCTTGTACTAGTCCTTGATAAGTTCTTGATAAGTTCTTGTATTATTTGTTAATAAGTTGTTGAAAAGTTGTTAATAAGTTCTTGATAAGTTGTTAATAAGTTGTTGATAAGTTCTTTATAAGTTGTTGATAAAGTTCTTGACAAGTTGTTAATAAAGTTCTTGACAAGTTCTTGATAAGATATTGTTTTAGCATAAATTCCCATAATTTTATAGTTTTACCCATCAAAAATAAATTAGTATTACTTTCAGTTTTAGTAGAGAGATAGGGTAAAAGCCGAGTCAAGGTAAACTGCTTAGTTTTTATATAAAACTATGCAAGTTTTTGGTTCGATGAGGCGAAGCCGAATCGGACCAAAAGTTGCCTGGTTTTGGATAAACAGTAAGTGGTTGAGCTTGACTCGGCTTTTACCCTATCTCTCCCCCGTACTCCTTGCTGATGAAGAAGCGGCGCTGGATGTGGCTGCAGGAGAGAGACAATGACAATGACAATGACAATGACAAATTCTTTTATTTTGAGGATAATGAATAAGCATACATGTGCTTTTTTACATCCAGTCCCCGCCCGTTAGGGATACATCTTAATAATAATAACCCAATACTTATACAGTCCCACAATAAAAACAAGGGGAAATAACCCTTTTCAGAACAGCTCCCCCCAACACCCCCCCCCTCCAAAAGCAAGCAAATAAAAGAAAATCCTAAAAATACCCCACCCCCGCCCCCCCAAAAAAAACCCTAACCAAAGCATACAAACAATCAAAAGAGAAGGAAAAACCAAACCAACAAAAGATTATAAAAAAAGAGAAAAACCGACAAACACAACAACAACAACAACAACAACAACAACAGAGCCAAGAAAAATAACACAACCACACTTAATAAGTCAAAAAGATAAACTACTACACATTGTCAAATGGTACACATCTTTTTTACACATAATTATAAAATATTAGAAAAAGGCACACATTAAAACTTAAGTACAGAGGCAAGTCCCCAATAAGGTATTAAAATATAAAAGATATGAATCCTTCACAGGAATATAACATAAACTATAAGCAAGACGATAAAAGTGTATTTGTTCGTATAATGACATAAGAGAGAGAGAGATATAGATAGAGATAGAGGAGAGAGAGAGATAGAAGCGAGAGAGAGAGATGGGGGGGAAGGGGGGGGGCATTAGGGCACAAAAGCAGCTAGTAAGGAAGTGTATACAGAGACACACAAATACACACACACTTGACGAAAAAACAGCAAATGGTTTTCTTTTCAATATACCATCATGAAATAAATTTGACTTTCACACACACACACACATGTACACACACATAGTACAAACACACACACACACACACAAACACATGTCACAACACACACACAACACACCCACACAAACACACACACAACACATCAACCACAACACACACACACAACAGACCCTCACCCACTCCACAAGATGTAGTTGTGGCGGTGACCATTGCCATGTCAGTTTATGGCAGAATACAGTCTGTCCTATGCTTAAGAAGTTGAGGTGCGTTCAGCCCACCCGTCAAAGAGTTAAGTACGTCTGCTCCTCCCCCCGCCTTGTACACAGACACACGCACAGTCAACACACCACCACACACACACACACACACACACACCCAACGACGCACAAGGCACACACACACAGGCACACACACTCACACACAACGCAAAGAGGCATCCAAACACACACCACGAACACCACACATGCAAGTATGCAATTAAAATGTTTTGCACCGCCATATACCAAAGCATGCACTTACGGGTATTCAAACAGACACACAGACAGACACACACGCAAATAGGCACACCCTACACGCACGAACACACAAAAGCAAGTATGCAAGTAAATTATGCACCGACATATAACCAAAGCATGCACCTTAACATGTAATGGCAATACAGACACAACACACACACACACAACACACCACGCAAGCATAGCCCTTCACGCCCGCGCACACACAAAACAAAAAAAGCAAGTATGCAAGTATATGTGTGCACCATATGAACCAAAGCCAAGAACGTACGGGTAAGCATACAGACACACACACACACACTGCACACCACACAAAACCGCAAAGAGTGCAAACACACACACACGCACAGGACACACATGATCAAGTTTTCTTGGTTTGTTAATGTCTATACAACTACCTTGTTATTTAGACAACATGCAAGATATGTATGCACCGCCATATACAAAGCATGCACTACAGGAATTTCAAACAGATACAGACACATACACACTCGCGCGCGCAATGCACTCACGCTCACCACATGAAAGTAATGCAAAGTAATATACACTAACATATACCAAGAGCATACACATACGCGTATGCTACCACTCGTGACTCAGACAAACAGATACACACACACACACACCCACACACACACACACACACAAAACACCACATACACACAGCACAAACACACACACACACACACACACACACGCGCTCAAACACACACACATACCGCAAACACACACACACGCAAACACACACACACACACACACACACACACACACACGACACAAAACAACACACACACACAGCGAATTCGTAAAAACAGTTCCATTCTGTCAATATCATATCCTGGATGCACATTCTCATCAGCTCGTTGCACTTTATCTTTAAACCACAACAATATGAACGCACTCTGGTTTTGACTACATAAAAGCTTTTGGACGTGATTAATCACACGGTAACTGTGTAATTACAAAATGTCTAACTTACTTTAAAAACTCTTATCCCCTCAGCTTATCGTTCATTAATGGAAGAAAACAAATCATAACCCATATCAAAAATCAGTATTGATGTTAGCAAAAATGGTGATTCACTCATGTATCTCCACATACCCACAGTTATTCTCAGTTTCTCATTCTCAATGAAAAAACAACATATTTTTGGGGGATGTTGATTTTTTTTGGTCCATTTTTTTCATTTAAGTGTAAAATTACAATACTGGTATAATATATAAATAATATATGTATGTAAAGTACAAGGTCAGGTCATCATAGAAGTAACCTGCTACTGCTAACTGTGATCCATGTTAAAACACAGTACAACCTGTCGCATGTGGGAGGAAAACCCCAATATAAAAAACCCAAAACATATGAGACTTGGAGCAGGAGATTGGCGCCACCACGGACATCCTAAGCCCACAGAAAAAACATGAAAGACAAAAGCGAAAGCAGAAATGATACCAGATCGGTCGAGGCCCCGGGTAACCAAGCGACCGCGCTTTCCATTTGATCAACACCAATTGTGAAGTGACAATTCAGCTTACTGGAGTTAAAACAATACTTAAGCTCCCTAGAGAACAAATTCAACCATTGTACAAGGAACGTCCGTAACACTCTACCAGTGCGGAAAATCAAAGAACTAAGTATGATCATAGCCATATAAAGTGGACATAATTGGACTCGATAAAAGAGATTGACAGGATTTGTGTGAGAACTTTGACTGAAGAAGGCAACAAGATCTGGTACAGTGGCCAAGAGAAACATCACCAACATGGAGTGGCATTTATTGTCAGAAAAGGAAGTAGTGGGGTGCATTATCAGCTGTACACCGGCTTCCAGCAGGATTATCAGCATCCGGGTGTCGGCCAAGCCCAAGAACATCACCATCATACAAATCTATGCACCATCATCTGACCATACAGATGAAGAAGTAGAAGAATTTTATGAAGATCTTGAAGTGACCATTAAGAAAATACCCAAGAAGGACATCATCATCATCCAAGGGGATTTTAACGCCAAAGTAGGTCCTGACTCTTACAACCAATGGGCCGGAACAGTTGGTCAGTTTGGAACTGGGGAGACCAACGACAGGGAACTACGTCTGCTGGAGTTTGCCTGCACCCACAGACTTACCATTGCCAATACCCTCTATCCCCACAAGCAGTCAAGGAGGACAACCTGGCATGCGCCAAACGGCAAGATCCATAACCAAATAGATTTTATCTTAACACCACGGCACTTCAAATCCAGCATCAACAGAGCCAGAACAAGAACCTACCCTGGAGCTGACATAGGCAGTGACCACGACCTTGTGCTGCTGGTATTCAAAATGAAGCTGAAGAAAAACAAACAGCCTGCAAACCCACGTATCAAATTTGACGTGGACAAACTAAAAGATCCAGATGTCGAGGAGATCTTCCAAGCTAAGCTTGGCGGACGTTTGCGGCATTAACCTCCTGGACAATGACATCAATGACCTCACCAACAACTTCAATGAGGCAGTCCGAGAAACAGCAGAGGAGGTACTCGGTCGTCAGAGGAATAAACACCAGCCATGGACTACCAATGACATCTTGGACCTCTGCGATACAAGAAGAGCACTGAAACCAACCAGGTCTTCCAACCCTAAAGAATACCGGGAGGCCAACAATCTCGTGAAGAAGTCAATGTTAAAGGCCAGAGAGAAGTGGATCAGTGATCAATGTGATGAGATCGAAAAAAACATGAAAGTGGGCAACAGTAAAAAGGCATACGACACCCTGAAGAAACTCACAAAACCACTTCAAACCAAATCATCAGTCATTGAAGACAGCTCCGGAAACCTCCTCACAGAAAGCTCAGCTGCATTGAACAGGTGGTCTGAATATTGTCAAGAACTGTACAACTAAACCCCAAAACAACCTGACATGAGCATAATAGAAAGAGAAAGCAGCAACATCAAGAGCACCCTCGCCATTACCTATACTGAGGGAAGAAGTGGGAAAAAGCCATCCGCAGTTACCAGTAGGAAAGTCCCCAGGAGCAGACAATATACCAGCAGAGCTGCTCAAGCATGGTGGCGAAACAGTCATCACATATGTTACAGCTATCTGTCAGAAGATTTGGGAGACACAACAGTGGCCAACAGACTGGACACAATCACTCATCATACCCCTGCCCAAGAAGGGGAATTTACGCCAATGCCAAAACTATAGAACAATCAGCCTCATCAGCCACGCCAGCAAGATCATGCTCAAAGTTATTTTGAATCGACTCAAGAAGGAGGCAGAAGAACACCTTGCAGAGGAACAAGCTGGGTTCAGGGCAGGCAGGAGCACAATCGAACAGATTTTTAACTGCCACATCATGATGGAAAAACATCTTCAACATCAGAGAGACATGTTCCACAACTTCATCGACTTCAAGAAGGCTTTTGACAGAGTATGGCACAGAAGGCCTGTGGCAGGTCCTCAGAATGTTTGGCATTGAAGAAGACTATTGCAAACCATTCAAGCACTATACAACACTGCAAGCAGTGCAGTCCTTCCGAACAATCAGGCCGGAGACTACTTCAAAACCACAGTTGGGGTCCGCCAAGGATGCCTGTTATCTCCAGTCCTGTTCAATCTGTTCTTGGAAAACATCATGAGAGAGACCCTCCATGACTTTTACCCTACCATCTCCATTGGCGGCAGACCCCTCAACAACTTACGGTTTGCCGATGACATTGACCTCATGGGCGGAAGTAACACAGAGCTGCAAGATCTTACGACCAGACTTGAGAACAGAGCTGGAGCATATGGGATGGAGGTGAGCTCGGAGAAAAGTAAAGTACTTGTGAACAGCACGAGCAATGCCACCGCTAAAATTTACATGAACGGCCAACAACTGGAGGAGGTAGACGCTTTTAAATACCTCGGCGCTACACTCACAAAGGACGGGCGATCGACGACAGAAATCAAAGTCAGAATAGCCATGGCAACATCTTCCATGACAAAACTCACCACCATATGGAAAAGTAAAGAGATCAGTTTCCCAATCAAACTAAAGCTCTACAAAGCCCTAATTCAGTCGATCTGCGTACGGAAGTGAAACCTGGACATTGACTGCTGAAACAGCAACAGTCAATCCAGTCATATCGAAACAAAATGCCATAGAAAAACTGACTGGGCATATCCTGGAGGAACCGAAAAGCCCCCAACGAATTTGTCAAGAGTCAAGATAACACGGCTGGCAGGTCCACAGGAACCCCTTCTCCACCATCGTCAGAGAAGAAAAAGCTGACATGGTTCGGCACGCACCCGCCACAACACTCTGCCCCAAACAGTACGCAGGGAACACTCGAAGGTGGCAGAAGGAGGGGAAGACAGAACAAGTCATGGATGGCAACATCAGAGAATGGACCAGGATGAATGACTCGGCACTACTGCGCAGAGCCGAGGACCGAGATGGATGGAGGAGGCTTACCACGGCATCGTCTTTCATGTCTCCCCCACGACCGCCAAGGTCACGGGTCTGATGATGATGATGATGATGTATGTATATATGTATATATATATATATATATATATATATATATGTATGTATGTATGTATGTATGTATTGATTATGGTGATCATATATTTCAATAGACGGTTTTAAATGATTGCGCGTGCATGCGTGTGTGTGTGTATGTGTATGTGTGTGTGTTACGTAAAGTGTTGTTGGCTTTTAAGTTTTATTACTTCTTAATCTGTATTGTTTAATAATGCATGCTGTGTAACTGTACTTTTAAAATGCCACTCATCATTTCTCTAGTTGAGACATTAAAGTATTCTTGAGTCTTGAGTCTTGAAAATGCTTCCAGATGGTCAGTCATCAAGAATCAGATTTGTTTTTGTTTTCGTTCCTCGGCTAGAGCTCTGAGGCTCACCGATGGTGAGATTTTACGGATGCGACCGTTTTTACCCACCGTTAAGGTAGCCGCGTTTCGACTTCAGGGATTAGAAGGTTTAAAAACTAGCAACACATTCCAAAGGAGGCTGTGGCTGCCTGTAACCTATCACCTTTCGTTGTAGTAAAACAGAACAGAGCCTAATCAGCCTACCACTCGCTTCTACAACTCTGCGACTTTGCTGAAGGCGGCTTACAATGCCTGCTGCCACCACCAAGTTTCAGGCTACAGCAAGCGAAAGTGGTGATGTGTGTGGTGTCTCTTAGGCTTCTGTCCCAAGACCTGGGGTCAGCGTGTCATGGATCTCCAAGTCCACCTGTCTTGGGCCAGTCACGTGCACTCTGCTAGCTTACTGCCTGTCCAGTCTTTTGCATGCATCATCTGTCCACTGACGTCTTGGTCTTGGTCTTTCTTTACCTCTAGTGTACACTATAATATCAAACAAAGCTTCGTGGTTTATTGTAAAGGTGTTCCATAACCTGTGTGGTTGTAGGGAGCGAGGCGTCAGAGACCTCAACTTCTCTAGTGGCCAGCATATCGAAGGTGGCGCCCATCTCCTCTCCCTCGCTGCTTTACCTTCCCTGACCCTTAAGAGGCAGGTACCAATTTACAGCTGGGTGAACTGGGGAACTGTACTCAAACCAAGGCGCGCAAACGGTCACCTATCCAAGTGGTAACCAAGTGGAAAAAAATGCACAGTGTTTTTACATGTGATAACCAAAGTGAGGTATGGAGTCTATGCTCAAAATTATATATGTGTGTGTACATGTGTGTGTATGTGTGTGTGTGCGTGTGTGTGTGTGAGGGTGTGTATATGTGTGTGTGCATGTGTGAGTGTGTATGTCTGAGTGTTTGTTTGTGGGTGGGTGTAAATGCGCATGCGTGTGTGCGTTCGTGCGTGTGTGAGTGTGTGTGTGTGTGTGCGTGGACATGCGCGCGAGTCTATGCATATGTATATAATTCTCTTGTTAATTTCATTATAACAGCCATTATGATGAGATGATGGAGATGACAACTGGGTCAATGATGATAAAAATGCCGCTTATTGTACACAACTATTTGTATCTGTACACGTTAATGGTTACTATGATATGGGTGTCACCCCCAACCCACACCCACCCTCTTTATTTTTGTTGTTTGTATTGTGGCCCATGGCCAAAGTACATGAAAACATTTCAGAGTTCAGAGTTCAGAGAGTTCTCTCTTACATGCCCTTTCTAAGTGGTATAGTGATGGGAGACAAGGCAGAGAAGTGTGAGCAGATATCAGTGACAAGAGAAGCAGACCACACACAACACACACACACACACCACAGACAGAGTGCAGTGAGGTTTTAAAGGAGTTGTATCCAGCAGTTTAGTGACAGCAGTGTGTGTGTGTGTGTGACAGACACCATTCAGCTCTCTGACAGTGGTCAGTCTGGTCATCAGCTCTACAGTCAGGTAAGTAGGTCAGTAGGCAGCCTGCCCTCTTCTTTGCTTTGCTTCTGATGCTTTCAGACAAGTCTGATGACCAGGGACACCTGCAGTGCTGGACCAATGATTGCAGCCACACCTGAGTTCACCTGACGTCTGTATTTATTTTATTTATTTATTTATTCTTTTATATCAAGGATAATGGAATAAGCGTTTATGTGCTTTTTTACATCTAGTCCCCGTGTGTATGCGGATTGTGAATTTTGTCATCTGTTCCCACCGGCACACAATGGCCTACTCTTACGAAAAGCGGAACAGGATTTAACGTGGGCGCAAGATGTTCTGCGTGCGTTCGCACACGGGACCTTGATTTATAGTCTCATCCGAATGACTTTTGGGGAGAGTGGAGTCTGCTCTGAGGTTAACTCCAGGAAGAAATATCCCCTTGAACGGGAATCGAACCCGGGTCGTCCGATTGCGAGCGCAATGTTCTGACCACTAGGCTATCCCGTCCTGTACAGTGCAGGAGGCGTGACTGAGAGACCCTCCTTCTCTGATGTAGACCTTAGTACCTGTATCTCTGCTGCACAGCCAGCAGTTGTAGTCAGGTAGCTGGTTAGTGAGAGAGTAGATGGAGAGGGAGAGAGAGAGAGAAGAGAGAAGAGAAGAGAGAGAGAGAGAGAGAGAGAGAGAGAGAGAGAGTCACACAGAACATAGGAGTCAGTGGATACTGTGCTGGGAACATTCCCAGCCATACCTCCCTCCCTCAGGAAAAAACCTCTGTTACATAGTATTTATTTGATATATACATGAAACTGTGTAAAAAAACAAACAAATTGGATGCAAAACAAAGTCTTCTGCATTTTTCCTTCTTCACTATGAGTTCTGAGGTTCAGCAATGGTGAGATGTCTGCTGTGCAACAAGTTTTTGCCCACCATCAAGGTGGCAGCATTGCAGCTGTGGCTATAAACCTCTGATCATATTTGACATGGAAAATTTTTTTTATATAAATATGGTAACATAAAACAATTTTCTACCAACAACCTCCTCTCTCTCTCACTCTCTCTCTCACTCTCTCTCCTCCTCTCTCCATCTCACTCTCTCTCTCTCTCTCTCTCCTCACTGTCTCTCTCTCTTCCGATGAGACTATAAACCGAGGCCCTGTATGTTAAATCCTGTTCTGCTTTTTAAAAGAGTAGGCCATTGTGGGCCGGTGGGAACATATAACAACATTTACAAAACTGCATACACACGGGAACTGGATGTAAAAAAGACATGAGTGCTTATTTCATTGTCCTTGATATGAAAGAATAAATAAAGTTTGAGTGAGTTTGCTATGGATTCATTAGGAATACATGGACCAACACCTTTGCGTTTCAATTCACTTTACAGATGCTATTTTGAGAGTTGTTTTCTTGTTTTTATTAAAGGGCATCTCCTCTGTATTGTTTTGTGTTCTGGCGATTATGTAGTGCCAGTGTAAACACTGTTCACCAGGATGTTCATTCTGCAGTGTTATTTGCTTATATACCATTTTCCTATGTATTGGGTTTTTTTGTACATTGAAGTGGTCATTGTGCTTTTTAATGCTTTTCGTTTTTGTAAACTGGGGATAATCAGTTAGGCAAAATAGCTGGTGTCCTCAGCACAGCCTTGTGTTTGCTGGCTGTAAGGAATGAAACAGTTACGGGGATTTGTCATTTAATGATGTTTTCATTTTTCTTCAGATCAACCATGTTAGGTGTTGGGATGGATTCGATGGTGTTGAACTGGAGGTGAATGTTATTGGAGATGTTGAGGTCGAAAGAAAAAAAGGGTGACAGCTCTGGTATGGTCTTTGTGGTGGGTGGGTCTATAAACAATATGAAATGACATAAACCTATAAACAAAAAAAAAAACAAATCGAAGAAACATACAAACAAACAAACCACCACACAAGCTCCCTTCCTTACACAAGCAAACTACCACCCCCCCCCCCCTTTCACAATCCCTCTGTCCTAGATTATGACCATGCATCATCAGCACACCACCATTGAGCGCTTTGATTTGTTGCTTTACAAGATTTAGCGCTATATAAATTCTCTACATTATTATTATTTAATTAAAATAAAATAAAATAAAAATATCTTCCTCTCTATGTCTCTGTCTCTCTCTCACTATCAACACACACATACACAACACACATCTCTCTCTCCTCTCTCTTCTCTCTCTCTCTCTCTCCTCTCTCTTAGTATGAGATTATACCAATAGTAATTATTTTTTTTATACTGGATGTAACACGTTTCTTTTATGTCATATTGCACGTGCTGTTTGCCCAGCTTCTTGTATGACTGCACAGTCCATTAGAACAGATCAGAATAATTTTTCTCTTTCCTAACAGAGATTACATAGCCTGATTTTTTTCTGACTGTGGTGTGGTATCAGTGTGCAATGCCATTGTGTGGCATGGCGTAGTGTCACATGGTATGCTACTGTATGGTATGGCATGGCATGACACAGCATGGAATGGCACAGTAAAGTGTGGTACATGACATGACATACGATATAACGTCATTGACAGGGTAGTCAATCCTGTGGTACTAGTCATACTATATCACACCATACCCACAGTAATACTTGAAATCATTAACAGCAGCAGCAGAAGCAGCACAAACAACAGCGTTAATGTTGGTGGTGGTAGCAGTGTTGGTGGTGGTGTAGGTGACAGTAGGTGTGTAGAATGCCACACAGTGCTATACACACGACAATGCTGGTGTCTGCACCAGACTTTTTTTTTTAATTTTGCATTCTGACATGTTCCTTCAGTTTTGTTGACAGATCTCTATCAGACAGAAAAGTCTGAACTGGAAGCATCCTCCTGCTGAGCTGCCTCCCTGAGTGTGGATTAGCTATCCCTGTGGCAACAGAAAGCCAATGAGTGTGCATCAGCTATCCCTGTGGCAACAGAAAGCCCACTGAGTGTGCATTAGCTATCCCTGTGGCAACAGAAAGCCCGCTGAGTTTGCATTAGCTATCCCTGTGAAAAACAGAAAGCCCACTGACAGGACATCAATCAGAAGAATGGAAGCATCTCCAGAGTTTGTCAGAGTGTTCAGGGAGTACTTGGCACAGGACGACATGTCTTCTGAAGCTGCTTTGTCTGCTAAAGAGGAACTGCAGAGGTTTCCTCTCTTCCAGTGTATTACTCACAAGTGGAATTCCTTTTTTTTCCTGCCAACGAAGAACACCTAGCAGACATCATTGTGGACGTAACCTTGAGTGCTGAGCACAATAGACTGCATCATCTCTATGAAATTGGGCATCTTCCTCTGTTGAATGCTGTGTTTTTTAAATACTTAGATCACTGTTTGACACATGGATACCTTCAAATCCCTCAACTACAACCTCTGTGTCAATGGGTGTCATACTGTCTTGACAGTCTTTTTGTCCTCAACAGGTTCATGTGCTTTCCCTTATTACCTAATAGGATGTATCAGAGAGTTGAGATACCACAGATAGCAGCCAGCCAACCTGTTCCTCTTGCAGTGCAGGAGTTTATGGTAGTTTTGGCCACTTTAACAGACAACTGGGCTATGGTGTTAAGTGCTTTGCACAACAAGGGCGTTCGTCTGGCTTTTTACATCAGATTATATCTGCTGATTTCCAACACATTGGCAATCTATCGGCATTTCCGGGAACAATTGTCTCAACTAACAAGTGTTATAGCCATTAGACTGCGAAGAAATGAACTGGTAACTGGAAAAGATCTGATTTCATATCAAAACGAAGAAGCTATTTACCTGGTTCATAACGGAACCAGACACAATCTTCAGCCAGACCTATTGATGAAAGTTACTACCAGAAACGTGTGTCCTGAAATGACCAACTATGTGCTGTCTTCTGCAGGCGCGCTTTCTTGCTGGGATGTGGTTCGTCGTACATTTTTCAAATGTTCAAACATGACACTTCTGGCAACGCTCAGTAATTGGTCAGCCAATGATAAAGTACTGGATGTACCTATCCGTATCTTCCACCTTTTGACACAGACTTCACCTCCTCCTGTCATCATCTCATTTTTCCTATACAACATTTTAGTCTACGTGACAAATGAAGACAACCTGAAGATTCTGCTGACTGCCAGTGCCATGCTTGGCATGTCCACTCATTATGTCTCAGACATATTACGATCCCCTTTTCCACTTTCAACGCTCACACCAAATATAATCGCACTGGCGCTAAAGATCGGTCTGCTGTCCTATTCAGACTGTTTTCATCAGTTCCAGTTTGCGGAAGAGCTGAAAAAAGAAGGCACCAGGTCGCTGAGGGAAGTGTGTCGTCTGACCCTCTCTCATAGAATGGGTTTCCAGGCTGGACGACAAGAGAGGATTGATGCTCTCCCTTTCCTGACCCCCCACATGAAGTCCCTGCTGAGTTTTCTGGACCTGGACCTGCTCTTTGATGAAGGACTGGAGGGTGGACTGCAAGGTCTGCCCAGATCCTTGTTCATGTTCCTCTCTCAGTGTTGATCCACACAGCAGCAGCAGCCACTACTTGATGGTGTACAAAGATCGTGATTTCTGTGTGTGTGTGTGTGAGATATGTTGTGTGTGGTGTGTGTGTGTGGGGTGTGTGTGTGGGGTGTGTGTGTGTGTGTGTGTGTGTGATGCCCCACTAGGAAATAAGCCAGAATAGAGAAGAGTGCACAAAGATCCCTGTACATCAGAGCAGCGCATCAGTGTTTCATACCCAGAAGCAGCAGGATATACATTCTTCAGTGAGCAGTGATTAGGGAATATGGACACAGATGATTGTCTGCTGTGATTCATTGGACAAGTGGCAAAGACTGGGGGATGTGAGTGGTCATGACTGTGTAAAACTGACAAAGACAGGAGAGTTGACCAAAGTCAGTATGGTCACTGGCATCAGTAGCACATCAACACAGACTGGGAGTGTACAAGATTGATTGTGTGATTGGTTGCACAAGAACAAATGTACTGTGATGAGAAGCATTCTATTTTAGCACAGGTTAGAAAATCTACCCAGAACTTAGATGTTGTGACAGGAGGGTGGTCATGAGGTGTTATATGCAGATAGGAAGGTCAGTCCATTTGACCAGTGGCTGAAGATGACCCCCACTGTGGTTGGTCAGCTGTCAGGACATCCTCACACTGGGGAACAGGGCAGGACAAGGCAGGGGGTAGGGTAGTACAGGACAGACCACCTGGCACTTTGTGTTTGGGCTGCTTCATCCGTTTCAGTGCACAAGACGTGAGGTGAGGACATGCAACCATGGTGTCCTGCTTTTCCACAGTGCTGTTTCTTCCTGTCTCTGGTGCCATCTGTGATGCTGCCTGTGTGTCTGTCTGTCTGCTTGTCTGTACGTCTGTTTTCATATGTCTGTGTGTGTGTCTATGTCTCTCTGTGTGCCCTTCATTTGTCTTCAGTGTACCTTTCCATTTATTTTGGATTTTGTTTTGATAGAAAATACATTTATGGAAAGACGAAAGTTTGAAAGAAAGGTTAGCAAATATGAAAACAGAACTTGATAATGTTGTCATAACCAGAGTTGATGATGCTGTATATATGGTTGTGTAGCTTTGTAAAATATCTCATTTTGAAATTTTTTTCATTTTTCTCTTGAAAAGAATGTTCTCATTCTCTATGTAGTTGTAAGCTTGCTCCCCCCCTCTCCCCTTCCCCCTCCCTCCAACATATCCTTTGTATTAATTTTTTCATTTGAAAATTCAACTTTTCCAATGTTGTTTTCAAGTTAGGTTTTTTTCTGTGTTTTTGTAAAATCGTCATTATAATCTTTTGTACATTTCCATTTGGAGTTTGTTTATTTCTTGAATATTTTTCACGCCTATCTGTAAATATATGAATTTTTTTGGTGATATTTGCATGGGCATGACTAGGCTGATTTACGTGCGCTATTTTCATAGGATTAAGCGGAAGCATTTTTCACATTTTCCCTTTTTCTTCTGTCAGCTTGTGTTCAGTTTGGTCAAGGCTGTAACTAAGAAAAAGCTGAGGGTTTCCTTGAACAGTTGACATTAACTGGGTGAGCAATGTGTCATGTTGCTTCCAGGCTTGTTCTGCAGCCATGGCTAGTTTCTTGTGGTTTGTTGGTTTCATCTGACGGTCCTGTGTTTTCATAATAAAAAATGAAAGAATGATGATGACATTTTGTCTGTGACTGTTGTGACTGGTTGTGCACTGTCTTTCCATGCGGGTGCTGTGGTTTTGAATGGTGACTGATGTGTCATTGTGTTTTTTGTAGTCTGTTATCCATGTTTGTAGGAAGCATATTTGATAGATCACCTATCTCACAGGGCTAACAAAGTGTCCCTTGTGTTGCAAAAACAGGTCGTTGTTTTGTTTTACCAGTCATGCCACAGTGTGACATGCTCTGCTGCATCAATATAGACATGCCACAGTGTTACATGGTCGGTGCCATCAATATTAGAAATGCCTTAGTTAGACATGGTCTGTGGCATCAATATAGATTATGCATAGTGAGACATGGTCTGTGCCATCAATGTAGGCATGCCATAGTGAGATATGGTCTGTGCCATCAATCTAGACATACCACAGTGTGACATGGTCTGTGCCATCAATATAGACATGCCATAGATTGATTTGGTCTGTTGCCATCAATATAGGACATACAACAAGTGTACATGGTCTGTGTCATAATTTAGTTTTGCTATAGCGTGACATGGTCTGTGCACATCAGTATAGACATAACACAGTGTGACTGGTCTGTGGCCATCATATTAGAATGCATAGCGTGGATATGGTCTTTCCATTGTCTGTGCCATTAGTAATATTAGACATGACTATAGCGTGATATGGTCTGGGTATGGTCTGTGCCATCAATTAGACACGCCACAGCGTGCATGGTCTGTCCCTCATTAAAGGATTGTTGACATCAATAACGAGATAAGGTCTGTTCAAATTTGAAGGGGGTGGATAGACCACTGAACATCATGCACCTGGAAAGCTGAGAGAGGCAAGGAGTGTGGAAGCTGGACGTTAAATCTTAGTGGTTGCCATTGCGTTCTGCCAGACTTACTTGGGATATGTTGATTCATCATCATCTCAGTCCCGTGTCCTTGGCGGTTCGTGAGGAGACACGAAAGATGTTGCCGTGGTATGCCTACTCCATCCATCTCGGTCCCTCGGCGCTGCGCTGTAGTGCCGAGGAGTCATTAATCCTGGTCCATCTCTGTTGTTGTACATCATGAATGGTTCTGTTTCCCCTCGTTCTGCCTCCTTCGAGTGTTCCTGCTGGACTGTTTTTGGATGAGTGTTGAGGCGGGTGACGTGGCCGAACAATGTCAGCTTTTTCTTCTTTGACGATGGTCGAGATAGGGTTCCTGTGGACCTGCCCAGCCGTGTTATTTGGCTCTTGGACATATTCATTGGTCTTTCGTTATATCCAGGATATGCCCAGCAGTTTTTTCTATGGCATTTTGTTTCAATGACTGGATTGGCTTTGCTGTTTCAGCAGTCAATGTCCAGGTTTCTCTTCCGTACAGCAGGATAGTCTGAATTAGTTTTGTAGAGCTTAAGTTGATTGGCAACTGATATCTTTACTTATCCTATGGTTGTGAGTTTTGTCATGGAAGATGTTGCCATGGCTAGTCTGGACTTTGCTTCTGTCGTGATTATCAGTCCTTTGTGAGTTGTTCTTTTCTTTCTTTATGGAGTAGTGTAGCGCAAAGGTAATTTAAATGCATCTACCTTCCTGTTATTTGACTCTTGAACAAGTCATTGGTCTTTCGTCTCTCCAGGGTATGCCCAGCAGTTTTCTATTGCATTTTGTTTCAAATGACTCGATTGGCTATGCTGTTTCAGACTGTCAATGGTCCGGGTTTCACTTCCGTACAGCAGGATAGTCTGAATTGGGGCTTTGTAGAGTTTTAGTTTGATTGGGAAACACGTGATGAAAGACAGCAAGCATACTTCTTGGCAAAAACCCCGAAAAACAAAACCATGGGTCACAGAGCATCTTGAATATTGTACAAAAGACAGCCCTAAAAGAGCAAGAACACTACGGGAGGAGCAGCTGAGTACGGGAAAAAGTAAACAGAAATCGGGAGAACTAGGAAGCCCAAGGGAGGAATGGTAGAAAAAATGTACAGAAATCGAAGGGGCCCTCAAAGAAAAAAGCAGAAGACATACCGATTTTGAAAGAGCTAACCCAAAAAGAAACAGAAAAAAGTCAGTAACATCCAGGGGCAAAAAGGGAATTGCCTAACAGAAAAGAAGGAAATGTTGGGGATGGACCCGGGAAAACTTTCGAACTCTACAATCTCAACGCAGGGGACCCCAGCGTTTTTTGCAACCAAGCCCATCGAAAAAAGACAAAATTCCCAATTCTACCAGGAAAAATACAATTAATCGCTGAAGAAAGAAAAATAACAGGAATCGACAAAATCCCAGCGAGCTGACCAACACGGGGGAGAAACAGGGAAAACATCCTTACATATCGCAAAAGATCTGGCAACCCGGGGGTGGCCTACACCTGGGCCCAATCACTCATCATCCTCTCCCAAAAAAAGGAAATCTCCGCATGCCCAAAATACAGGACAATCAGCCTCATAAGTCATGCCAGTAAAGTTTTTGCGAAAATGATCCTGAAAAAGGCTGAAACCAAGGCAGAAGGATAGCCGAAGAGCAGGCCGGTTTCCGCCCAAATAAACACCACAGAACAGATATTCAACGAGGTTCTGTGGAGAAAACGCCAGCATCAACAAGACATCTTTTCCCTCTTCATTTATTTTAAAGGCCCCCATAGGATGGCATGACCCTGTGGGCCCCCCTGAACAAATTAACATGGGCCAGAAGCATCCACACCATCAAGGAACTCACTCAAAAGGCCCCATGCAGTACTCGTCGGGGAAACGGTGGGGAAGGGTTTCCGTACCTCAGTGGGCCCGACGGGGATTTTGCTGTCCCCGACACTTTTAACTTTTTCCCCTTGAAGCATCATGACTGACGCTCTGGAAGCCCAAACCCGGGCCCAAATCAGCATTGGGGGGAAACATCCCAAACCTCGGGTTTGCCGATGACTTGAGGTCTGGCGGAAATAAAGAAAAACTGGCCAACCTAGTGAAAAAACTGGACGAAATATCCTCAATACGGGATGGAAATCAGTGCCAAAAACCAGCTCTGACAAACAGGCCCACCCAAACACCCCAAGATCACTTCGCGGAAAAAACTGGAGACAGTTGACCATTTTAAGTCCTTGGACCACAAATGGGGGGGACGAGACCGAAATCCTACAAGACGGCACAAACAGAGCAGCAATGGCAAACTGAAGACCATAGGACAGACAGAAACATCCCCCGGAACCCAAATAAAGTTACTAAACCCCTATCCCCCTCAATCATGCTTTCGCTTAGGGATGGACACTAAACGCAGATAAAAAAGGAGGATCCCAAACAGTAAAATGGGTGCCTCAGAAGGCTCCTTGGGAAACTCAACAAGGACCAAGTCACCAACAAGAATCCGCGAATGATCATCAAAAGGGGCGGGGGTTTTGAAAAACCTCGACCACGGGAAAAAAGAGGAAATAAAGGTAGGGCACGTAACACCCAGAAGGACTTGCAAACCATCCTCAAGGAACAGTAGGGAAGAAAACGGGCAGACAGATAGAAATGGGGGACGCATCCGGATTGGGCAGGGGGGGGGCTTCAGTTTCACCCAGGCCTTTCCCACGACCGGCTAAGTGGAGCCAGGTCCCCCGTTCGCCACCGCAGCCCCCCCGCCCTGGCGGGGTTTCGGACCAGTGAACGGGAAAAGTGACCCCCTCCATTGTGGCCGTTCATGTAAATTTTTAGAATGGCGTTGCCTGTGCTGTTCAAAGAAACTTTACTTTTCTCCATACTTACCTCCATTCCATATGCTCCAGCTCTGTTCTCAATGCTGGTCGTAAGATCTTGCAGCTCTGTGTTACTTCCGCCCATGAGGTCAATGTCATAGGCAAACCGCAAGATGTTGAGGGGTCTGCCGCCAATGGAGATGGTAGAGTGGAAGTCATGGAGGGTCTCTCTCATAATGTTTTCCAAGAACAGATTAAACAGGACTGGAGATAACAGGCATCCTTGTCGGACCCCAACTGTGGTTTTGAAATAGTCTCCGACCTGATTGTGCAGAAGGACTACACTGCTTGCGGTGTTGTATAGTGCTTGAATGGTTTGCACTAGTCCTTCTTCAATGCCAAACGTTCTGAGGACCTGCCACAGGCCTTCGTGCCATACTCTGTCAAAAGCTTTCTTGTAGTCGATGAAGTTGTGGAACAGGTCTCTCTGATGTTGAAGATATGTTTCCATCAGGTAAGGTAAAAGGTAAAGGAGTCCCATAACCTATAAGGTCGTAGGGGAGCGAGGCGTCAGAGACCTCACTTCTCTAGGGCCAGCATATTGAGTGCGGCGCCCATCTCCTCTCCCTCGCTGCTTTACCTTCCCTGACCTTAAAGAGGGCAGGTACCCATTTACAGCTGGGTGAACTGGGGGAACTGTACTAAAGCCAAGGCGCGCAAACGGTCACCCATCCAAGTGGTAACCACGCTCGACGCTGCTTAACTTGGCTGGGGGAAAGCGAGTGCTCCGACCACTGAGCTATCCCATCCCCTATTCCATCAGGATGTGGCAGTTAAAAATCTGTTCGATTGTGCTCCTGCCTGCCCTAAACCCAGCTTGTTCCTCTGCAAGGTGTTCTTCTGCCTCCTTCTTGAGTCAATTCAAAATAACTTTGAGCATGATCTTGCTGGCGTGGCTGATGAGGCTGATTGTTCTATAGTTTTGGGCATTGGCTAAAATTCCCCTTCTTGGGCAAAGGTATGATGAGTGATTGTGTTCATTCTGTTGGCCACTGATTTGTCTCCCAAATCTTCTGACAGATAGCTGTAACATGTGTGATAACTGTTTCGCCACCATGCTTGAGCAGCTCTGCTGGTATGTTGTCTGCTCTTGGGGACTTTCCTACTGGTAAACTTCGGATGCCTTCTTCCCTTTCTTCCTTCAGTATAGGTAATGGCGAGGATACTCTTGATGTTGCTGCTTTATCTTCTATTATGCTCTTGTCAGGTTGGTTTTGGTAGTTGTTTAGTGCTTGACAATACTCAGACCACCTGTTCAATGCAGCTGAGCTTTCTGTGAGGAGGTTTCCGGAGCTGTCTTAAATGACTAATGATTTGGTTTGAAGTGGTTTTGATAGTTTCTTCAGGGGGTCGTATGCCTTTTTACTGTTGCCCACTTTCATGCTTTTTTCGATCTCATCACATTGATCACTGATCCACTTCTCTCTGGCCTTTAAACTTGACTTCTTCACAAGATTGTTGGCCTCCCTGTATTCTTTATGGTTGGAAGACCTGGTTGGTTTCAGTGCTCTTCTTGTATCGCAGAGGTCCAAGATGTCATTGGTGGTCCATGGCTGGTGTTTATTCCTCTGACGACCGAGTACCTCCTCTGCTGTTTCTCGGACTGCCTTATTAGAGTTGTTGGTGAGGTCATTGGTGTCATTGTCCAGGAGGGTTATTGCCGCAAAACGTCCGCCAAGCTTAGCTTGGAAGATCTCCCCGACATCAGGATCTTTCAGTTTGTCCACGTCAAATTTTATACGTGGGTTTACAGGCTGTTTATTTTTCTTCAGCTTCATTTTGACAACCAGCAGCACAAGGTCGTGGTCGCTGCATATGTCAGCTCTAGGTAGGTTCTTGGTCTGGCTCTGTTGATGCTGCATTTGAAGCGCCGTGGTTTTAATATTTTTCTCTTCTTCAGGCTCGTTTTTTGTCACCATATTAAGTTTTTCATCTTGACCCATGGTTATGTTTTTCGCATTTTTGCCAAAAGTTGCTTGTGTATCACATCACTGTGAAAAACTGGTGGTCATCGTTTCGGCATTTTCTTCAAGTCCACAGTGGGGGGCAAATTTTCCCTCCTTTTGTTGCTTGGAAAGGACTGGGGCGATGGGGGGGTCCTTCTTTTGCCCGGGTTGAACTTGGTCGGGTTTTTTGTTTATTGGTCTTTTTCAATCGGCCCTCAAAAGTTCAGGAGCAGATCATGATCGCTCCCCTGTTGCCCCGGGGAATGTCCCTCTTGGCTCTTTTGATGCCAGATCAAAACGGTTCTGCCCGATGTAGTCAATCTGGTTGTGATGGACCCCATTGGGTGCATGTCATGTCCACGTGGGGATGCCTTGTGTTCTCCAAGGGGGTTGGGGACCCCGGGTGTTTGAAAAGCTGGCAAATTCCCCAGTATGGGAGCCCTCGCTCTTTGATTGCTTTACAGGGGGGCCCGTTAATTTGCCCCAGTCTTTCAGGCGCTCCGCCTACCTTGGGTTTCCCAGTTCCCTGGATGATCAAGATTCTTTTTGTTATTTTTTCGATGACCCCTGTATTGGGTTTGTAGAATTCCCTACGACTTCGTCTCGTGATCCTTGTTGGGCGTAGGTTTGAATCATGTGTTTGAATGGGGCGCCCTGAGGGGGGAGGGCCTAATCCGGCTGTTTCGGGGTAGTACCTATTACCGAGTTCTTGATGTTCTTTTTGACAAGCACCCTACGCCATTGATATCTTTCCTCTCCCCGCTATAGTAAGCAAAGGGCCCCGTCAGTAGTGTTCACCGGGGCTTTTTCCATCAACCCACAGAGACCTCCCAGATTGCCAGGTGTACCTGTCCACCGAATCATTTCTTGGAGTTTCTTTTTTGGGAAAAGACTTCGACTTTCCACGTTGCGATGTGAGTGTCCCTTCCCTCTTGATCTTTTTGTGGGGGTTTTCCACCAGTAGCACATTGGCCCCTCCCCCCTGGGGCAGACGAAGGGCGCGGTCCTTGTTGACCCGGGGCGGCGACCGATCCGGTATTTCTTTTTTTTCGCCCCTTTCCCCTTTTAGCGTGTTTTGGGCAAAAGTCCTGGCGGCGCCCATCTCCTCCAGGCTGATTTTGGGTTTGGTTGACCCCCCAATGTCCAGGGGGCCCGGGGTTCTGGTTCCCGGGAGCGGGGACACCCTGCCCTGACCGTACGAGCCCTGAAGAAAGCAAAAAACACTACAGGAGGAGCAGCGAGTACAGAGAAAACAAAGTCAAGAGAGACGAAAAAGGGACAAGGGGGAATGGATAAGAAACTTTTCAGAAACGAAGAAAGCCTGACAAAGAATAATAGCAGAAGAATACCAGATTTTGGGAAAAAGCTCACCAAAAAAAGAAACAGGCAAGAGTCAGTACATCCAGAACAAAGAAGGGGAATTTAAAAAAAAAAAAATTTGGGGGAAAAAAATATTAAAATAAATAAAAAATTTTAAAAACAATAAAAAACTTAATTTATAGGGGTAAAGGCAAAACGTGGAAAAAAAAAATCGCAAATCGACAACCCCAGCAAGCTATCCAACACGGGAAAGCAGTACAGACCTCCTTACAAGTATCCCTTAAAACAAGATCTGGCGACCGGAGAGTGGCCTACACCATGGACCCCAAACACCTCATACTCTCCCCAAGAAAGGGAAAACTCCAGCATGCCAAAAACTACAGGACAATCAGCCCCATAAGTTAGCCAAAAAGTCATGTGAAAGGTCCTGAAAAGGGTGAAACCACGGAAAGAGACATCGCCGAAGAGCAGGCCGGGTTTCCCCCCAAAAAGAAGCACCACGAACAATATTGAACCTGAGAGTTCTGTTTAGAAAACAGCCCGCTCAACAAGACATTTCCACTTTCCTTGATTTTAAAAGGCCTTCGATAGAGTTGGCATGCCTCTGTGGGCACCATGAAAAAAAAATTCAAAATGGCCAGAAGTGATCCACACCCCAAGGAAATCACTCAAAGGCCACCCGGGAGTACTCGTACAGGGCCGGTGGGGGAAAGGTTCCGTACCTCAGTGGGTCCCACAGGGATGTCTGCTGTCGCCCACACTATTTAACATTTTCCTTGAACGCTCATGACGACGCCTTGGGAAAACCAACAGGCACAGTCAGCAAAGGGGGCGAACAATCACCACCTCAGGTTTGCCGATGACATTGCGGCCTGGCGGAAAGAAGAGGAAATGGGCCCAAACCCAGTGAAAAAACGGCGAAATATCCTCACGAACGGCAGGAAAACTGCCGAAAAACCAACTCAGACAAACGTGCCCCGCCAAACACCACCCAAAATCACTCTCAGCGAAAAGAACGGAGACGTTTTTTCCATTTTTAAGTACCTTGGACCCAAAGTGAAGGGGATCGAAAACCGAAAACCCAGCAAAGCGGCACAAACACAGCAGAATGGCAAGACTGCAGACCAATAAGAGACGAAAATCCCTCTCGGGGAACCAAAGGGAAAGTTACTAAACGCCAGTCACCCCTTTATGCTTTACGCAGTAGGCATGGACAAAAACCAGACCACAAAGGGGACCAAGCATGAAAGAATGCCTCGAAGGCTCCTTGGCATCTCAACAAGGGCCATGTCACCAAAATGAAATTTGCAATGATCACTAACAGGGGGGGGGTTATGAAGACCTTTCTGACCACGGGGGGAAAAAGAGGGAAACTCAATGGTATGGGGAGTAACACGCTCAGAAAAGGGCTTCAAAGACCATCCCCGCAAAGGAACAGTCCAGGGGGAAAGGGAAAGGGGGCAGACAGGGAGAAAATGGGGCCGACGACATCCGTGATTGGGCGGGGGGGGACTTCAGTGTCACCCCCGGGCCTTGCCCCCGACCCCGTAAATGTAGCCAGCTGGGCCCCGTCGTCCCCATGCGCGCCCCCCCGACCCTGGCGGGGTTTCGGGGCCCGGGTAGTGAGTGAGGAGGTGTTTAAAATGAAACTATTTGGTTATGGGTCTTGCCGTTTTGGATGCCAGGTTTTCCCCCTTGACTGGTTGGGGATAAGGGTATTTTCAATGGGAAGTCGTGGGGCAGGCAAACTCCAGCAGACATGTCCCTGTCGTTAGTCTCTCCAGTTAAATTTACCCAAATGTTCGGCCCTTTTTTTTGTAAGAGTCGGACCTACTTTGGCGTTAAAATTCCCTTGAATGATATATGTGTTTTTTGGGGACTTCATAAAAGAAAAAGCTAGCAGAAGCAGAACGAAAGCAAATCTTCGACCAGGAGTAAAAAAGAATCACACAGCGACCCCCCCCCCCTCCTACAAAATCTGCAAGATTAACCCAAGCAAGATTAGAGGTCTTAAACAATAACAGACAACAACTACAATCTCAGGTAACGCAGAATAAAAGAAACAATACATAGGAAATTCTTTATGAAAACACAACACATGGGGAAAGAATCTGTACACTTGTTTCGCGAGCAGGATAACACTGTCAGTAACAATTACAGCATCTGGGTTTCGCTATAAGCACACACTTGTGTATGCGCTGACAGGAAGCACACTACTCCACCACCACCTACCACTACCATTCCGCACCCACATGACAGGCTGGTTAGGAAACACCTCGGCCACTTAGCTGACCATTAAAAAAAATTAGCCTACAAAGTTGGCGACGCACTTCCTGGTATAATTGATCTGTTGTTACCAGGCTATTATCCACAGCAGAAAAGTTGTGGATTTAAGCCAAGCATTTATGGCGTTACTGTTTTAGTTGTTGGTTTCTTCTTTCTAAAATAAAGATAGAAGCAAGGCTGCCTAAAACAAGTCTACTTGTTAAAGCAGTTATTTCATCATAGTGACTGTCTCTTACAAGGGAATAATTAATTTTTTTTCTTTGCTCTGTGGTGGGGTAGAGTCTTTCCCTTTGCTTGTGTCGACTTACTACACTTGTTGTGACGAAACTTTTAGCTCTGCTGTATGTTTACACTTATTCATTTTTTCCCAAGCAGCACATCATCCTCCAGCTATAATAAAATTTGGTTGTTGTAGTTTGTAATTTTCCTATTTGAACTGCAATGTTTAAAGGCAACATATATAAAACCATGACCTATAGCAAAGTCTACCTTAGACCGTGCTTAGTGAAAACATCTTGAATATGCTTGATGCTTGATGAGGTCAACAGCCGAGTTAATCACTGTCTCAAGATTTGCCAGAAACTGCTTCTGTGCATCAAACCCAGTGCCACCAAAAATACTCGACCGATGTCTGTGCCTGTCACCAAGCAACCCCACTCATAGGACCGAAAAGAGTCATTATCCTCACCTAATCCTGGTCTGGTTTAACCCTTCACTCTTATCAAGAATAAAAGTCGTCCATGCATACATGTGCATTTGCTCTATTTGAACAAAGAACAACTCTTGCACCACGTAAGAAAGATGTATTTGGAGGCCTCAAGTCAGAGTAATACCTCCTTGCACAGACCTTCCACACACAATACAGAGTCCCCATGCCATGATCTTTGTCCCTGTGTTTGTCTGAATGCATCCTTAGAATCAATATTAAACATCATTGCACAGCCTCTCATAACCCTTCATGTTAATCCTACTAATAAAGGGATTGAAGTTACTAACAGTGGGCAGTGGACATGCAGTTTCAGATAGCATCACCAGCCTAAACTGATCGTACACATGAAACCTTACACGACTTTACTAACTGGTTGGAATGGTTCATGTGGTCAGCATATGACACACCACAGCCCGTAGTTGCACAGTGGATAGCAAAGTTTTAAGTGTTTTGATAGAACTGTATAATGATTACACAACCATGCTTTTCGCAAGGTAGCATCATCTTATTGGTGGGAGTTTAAGATGATTTCAGTGGTTTGGGAACATTTTAACTTCAAAGATCAATGTCCTCTGACACAGCAACATCTAGCTTATTAAAAAAAACCATGTCCTCACCCCCCACCCCCCCCTCACCCCCCCCCCCCCCCCCCCCCCCCCCCCCCCCCACCCCCCCACTCCCCCCCCCCCCTTTGGGTTATAGTGAGATTCCAGCCTCGTATTTTGCATCTTATTAAATTATACCATATTATTTCTATAGTAGATAAAATGTTTATAACACTAACAAAACATCCAGTCAGGTGAGCCTGTTAAACTAGCCATTCCTATTGACAACCAGCTGTCAACATAAAACAGTTGCTTTGCATGAGGTCTTCTACAAAGTATCATGGACAAACATCGACAGCAGCAACAACTGGCTTAAAAAAAATATGATCCTAAAAACTAGAAGCGTTTATTAAATTTTACTGTGCAAGAATATTATGATTTTCAGCACACTAAAAAGGAGCTCTTTCGCCCAGCGGGTATCAACAGCAAAACTACAAAAACCAAGCTAGACTAAGAGTCGACTTAACAGTCTCTTCAGTATAGGTAGGTCACAACGTCCTTATAGACCTCTTGGGTTGACAAGACCATTTTAAAAGATTGGGAAAGATGATTGGGAAGTAGTCATTGCTGGTGGTGATGATGGTTATGATGTTAACGCGGAAATAACCAATGTCGGTGAAAGACCCATTAACATGGCAGTAAACTCTTTGCTTTTTTGTACACCTGTCTCAGTTAAACACAACACAAAACCAAGTGGTGATGAAAGGCTTCGTCCTCATCAGTCCTTCTGATCTACTAAGAATCCTTGCCAACTAGCAGGGCAATGTACCGTGAAATGCTGCACAATAGCTTTACTACACTTCAATTCAAAGAGCTAGAAGAAGGTTCCATGAAACACTCAGTATAACAATCAAAGACACAGCACAAAGAACAGTTTGACTGTAAAAATTTACATATTACATTAGAAATAAAATAATATAAATACTAATATACATACATAACCATGACCGAGGTCCTGTAATAAGACACGTGAAACATTGCCAAAACTAATGAGCTTAAAGATCGTTGGTGATGTACAAGAGTTTGAGAAGGATGGGGAGATTGTGAAGATTAACGCTTTTGCGTACACAAATGATGGATACTAACAGCTACAGCAAAAAGAAGAAGCTAAGAAATCCTCCTCTTTCCTAAACTTGAACATTGCGTATGTTGAAGCTGAACATTAGCAGATGATTATACTTACAAAGTAATCATATAAAGCTAATAAATGGCACATCAAACCAAGCATCGACTGGCAGATCAAGTTTCGAGTTATTAGTCCATACACTCTCTAAGCACCTGACAGAACTTTCCGTAAATCCATAATGCCTGGACCAGTAAACATAGCACTAGCCTATCAATCAGACCAGCAGAATGAAGTAGAGATAATAGCCATACAGAATAAGTGCACGTTACTTGCTTAATAGAAAAGACTCATTGACTAAACCATCAACCACACTGCTACAATCCTTCCATACTTCCTCTATGATCAGTACGAACATTGGTGTTTGTTCTGGTTGCAAAGAGAAGAAAGAGCTTCTTTCTTGTTTCATGGATGGGATTAACTATTAACTGCAAGGAACCTCGACGTTGATGCCCTCACTTTGCTATTGCAATTCGAACAGCGCAGAGACAATGACATTGAAGGGAACATTTCAAGTAATAAAAGTCAACTGCTCCTAGACTCCACCACAGCTGACACAATTAGCTATCCTTCAATCTACACCACCTTGACCTCGTTGCAGTCTATTAACACAGATGGTTGTAACTGCCTGACAATCAATTACAAAGACTTACTGAAGGAATACCAATAAAAATATACAAACAACGTTTTTTTAAACAGTATAAGAAGAGAAGATGACGACCGCAAAAATCCTAAAGTTCCTAGTGCACCGATCCTGAACACTCTAATGATAATGCTACATAACCTTTCGTTTGACAAACATTCCACAGATGCAGCATGACATGAGCAACAACTACAAAGAAGTAACAAAATGCATGGCGTAGGTACAGATTCAGCATTTACTGTGTTGAGTTCTATTACTACAGGTACAAGCAACACTGTCTACAGCCGCAGCAGGAACCGGCATTGCTCTCTTGGCTACTGCAATTGCTGCTCCTGCAATCAATTGCATTGGGCTCTGTTTCAGGAACACATGACGTGTTCATTGTGGCACATCAGTCCTTTTTTCGAAGAAGGTTGTGCGTAAACTAGAAAAAAAAAAAAACCATGATTTCTGTTGTTTGCTGAACATTAGCCAAGCTAAAGGCTCATTCATGCGCTATTAGCAAAGCCTAACAGATTCCACAATATCAGAAGGGGAGTTTCAAGCGTCTTCAGGATGACATACGATTGACTCCAAGCGTCCAAAAGTTCGACCACCAGAACAAACAACACAAAGCTAAGCCTGTGGGACATTGACTCAATAAAAAAGGAATATATAAAAAAGGGTAACGTCTTGGCTGGACATCTCATCTGAGTAATCTATTAAGGAGCAAGAATTACCTGTGGTAATTCACTGCTTCATACCGTAGCAACAAACGAAAAAAAAAAAACAAGAAGCAATAATTAATTAATTAATTAATTTTTTTCTTACTAAATTAGTTTAGAGATTTTATTTAGTTGAGCTCAGTATGACAAAGTGGTTTCAGACAATAGAGCTTAAATGTTTACACAAGCGCAAAATGTGGTACAAAGCATTCAAGATGCAATCGCACAAATACCAGACAAACTAAACATAGCTCCACGCAGTAAAGGTCAGTTGGTTGGCTGAAATTCTAAACACCACAGCATACAAAGATGAACAATTAACTGTTCATAGTGTCAACAACACAACAAATCACTGAACTCCTTTGAAAGCTCAACACAACATGGGCAGATGAGATATGCGCACTTCGAATATCTGCAAAACAGCAAGAATGAGGGGATCAGGAAGGACGTTGTAGCGTTCTCGCATAGAACTAAAAGCAAACAAAGTTTCATCCCATTGTTGGAGTAGAAGTTACATTCTCTTGCCCCCAGAATGTTGTAGCAAAACGTGCTGTGCTGAACATCAGCAACAAAGATGATAAGTGTTTTAGTGTGTGTGCTTGCTATACTGTTTCATGTAAAAAGAACAGAGAGAGTTTCAAACTTCATGAACACGCTGACAAGCTTGACTTTATACCGGATTGACTCCTGTGGCTGTTAGGAGTATTGACAAGTTGAGGAACTAAACCCACCCATCATGAAAATAAATGTGTATACACCTGGGAAGATGCGTCCCCAATGGACCCAGCGGGTTAAGACCACTTTGGATCTCAAAAAGGTCTCCCACAATAGGTAATCCTGATAAGAACCATGTAGACCTCTTGCTAGTGAGTAATGCAAACAGTTATCATTATACACTCATTAGAACAATGAGTAGACTAATGGCACAGACAACAAAACATCAGCACAAACAAGAGTTTTGCAGATGATGCTTGGTTCGTTTACCATCTTTACAGGCAGCAGACAAACACAGAAAACATTGTAAGAGTGAGACCGAAGCAATCACTGAACTTGTAACACCAAGGCCAGGAAGCAAGGTTGTACTTCAAGAATATAAAAAAGCAACAAAAGGCCCATTAAATTAGTGACCAACTTTGAGTCCTATCATTGAGCCATACCAAGGACCCCACAGCACCAGAACAAGTTCATAAAACAGTCCTTACTCAGTAATCATCAAGTCTGTTCATTTGCTATGTTGTTGTTAGATCGGATTGTGCACACTCAGAGCCAGATTTTGTATAGAGGACCACCGCGGCTAAAAGCATTTTCTTAAACACATGAACCGAAACATAACCACTACTCTCTACAGCTAAACCTACAGAGATCATTATTTCTGATACAGACCATGAGCAGTATGCTTCTGCCACACATTGCAGATTAGTGGTATTTATTAACACCGCAGGTGGCAGAGACAATCACACGTCAAGATCATGACCACATCATGGTAAGTTTCGTGAGCAGCACTAGTAAGTGTAATACCTACAAACAAAAAGTAGATCCCAAAACATGGAAGCTGCCATTCTTCTTCCACATCTAAGAGGTTACGACTCACCCCTAATTATCCAGTCATAACTGATGAGTATAAGTCTTACTGCATTGCACAGCAACCGAGAAGTACCCTGACCTTTTACACTAAATAGCTTATCCTTCTTTTGATATGCACATACATCTGCTGGGATCTCCTAGAGTCCTTGTCTTCACACTGAGTAACTTTCTTGCTCAATACAGAAAAATACTTCGACACAAAGCTCGTGCGAAAAGGATTCTAATCCTTAATGAGTACATGGACTCAGGGAAAGCATTGAAGAATAAGTGCTGTGCCGAACCAAATGAGCATTCTCAGCAGATTGACGGGTAAAGGAATCAGTGATGATGCTATTAAGCATGTCAGTTGGCATGGCAAAAGAAGCAGTGTCGGACCCTGGGCGATTACCATGATCAGTACTACTTGCAGATGCATGTATGCTTGCTGAATGTCATTGAGAACTACAGAAAGACTGGAAATGAAAACATTAATGACTAGACCATCACACGTATATATACAGCAACCAGGAATGTCCTTGAATCTTTCTTGAAGTTTTTACTGGGGTGCAGATTGATTGTTGTCGTGAAACTGCCAAATGCTCTAATGATGAGGATGGACTGCGTGGTGGCATCAGTATGGCAACGCAAGAGCTACAGTAAAGGCCAACAACAAATATATAGAAGACTATGATCCTAGCAAACGCTATCTAACTACATCCTGTACTTGGAACGCAAACATCTGTATGGATGGGCGATGTGTCAGTCCACTACCACTAAGAAACTTTTCAGCTGTTTAATGGTCCTTTTGCTGTTGATGAGACTCTAAAAGCGTTGTCCACAATGGCCTGATCAAGCAACTAAGGTTGGATCTTAGAAGTAGATTTAGTCTTCCCCCATGAACTACATTGATGCGCACAATGACTACCCAATGGCTGCAGAAAGGCTCAAAACAACTCCAAAAGAACCACCAAAGATTGTACCGAAACTTAATGACAAGCGAGCAAGTATTTGAGTCACTACAGACTGCTACAGTTCTACCTAAGGCAAAAGGGTTAATTCTTACTGCGTTCATCGTATCAATTGTGTTAGCCCAAGAGCAATTCATGAAACCATACATCATGAATAACACTGCTGAGAACGAAGGCAAACCGATGCATCAGAAACGGATTACTTCAAGCACATGAACAACAGCTGCTTTGGAAAAACAATGGAGAACCAACCACAAAAGAAAAGATGTTAGAAATAGTCACAAAAGAAAATGAATCCATAAAGCTAACATCAAAAGCAAGCCTATCAGACTACAGGCAATTCCATGACAGTCTGTATACATCATGATGAAGAAGTTGCAGGTTAAACTAGAGCAAACCAAATTCATAGGTTTAGTGTCTGATCTGTCAAAGCTGTTTGATGCGGAGTTCTTGTAATGCTTACTCAAGCCTAAACATCCTGCTGTAAGGGTCCTTGTACCACATAACAGACTCTTCATCCTAGACATACCCACAGAAGATATACACAAAGACCTTGTAGAGCCGTACGCTGGGATAGAGTCCATGGTATGACACCAGTGATTATCCAAAGACAGTCCATGCATTCCATCAGTAAACAAAAAAGTTATTGGTAAGATGAAGGATGAGAGAACGGCACTATTATTCAAAGAATATTTGGGCTGAGGCCAAGCTGAATAGTCGTAGCAATGCCAACAGGTGTTAATCAAAAAGCAAAAGGTGTGGCAAACAGGTGGTCAAAACAAGCATCAGTCATGATAACTACAAAGAGGCTCTTTTGAAGGTAGAGTATTTCATCATGACAACCCCAAAGCTTGCTCAACCCTCGCACTAAATCAACACAACTGTGGTTAGAAAAAAGACAATGATTGCCGCAGAATACAAAACGAATATATTTCTCACCAAAGCACTCATACGCACTTGGACACGAGAACAAGTAAGTAATTATTAATGAATTAATTTTTTTTACATTTTATATACTTGTTAAAAATCTGATTGAGACTTCACAATGGATTGTTACTCTTTATCAAATTACTATGGTAGTGTACAATGCCTCGTCTCTGCATTTACAGTGCTGACATTCTAGACGACTTTGGTGAGCAAGTAGAAAAAAAAACTGATCATAAGCACAAAAGTAAGAGGTGCTAAATAATATTCTAGGAGTTGTTAGTATGATGAGAGAGTGTCCAACCACTTCAGTAATATCAAAGATGTTCCATTAAATTGTAGTAACAAAAAACAGTTAGATGAGACAATACAGTCACTTACTTCTGAAGAAACTAGTGGCCTACCTTACGAAGCGGGACAGTTAAATTAGGTGGCCTAACTGCAGTCCTCTCTAACAAAAGCCCGATGTGGTGCAGGTAATGACAAATTAATAAATAGGAGTATCCATCTCCACAACTTTTATTATTTCATAAGTGTCCAATCTCCAGATGGATCTGTTGCTCGTTTGTGACTGTCGCTTGGCTTCAGCTTCTCCGGGGCATACAGATATCTCAGTTTCTTCCAAAAGGGTATTAGTGGTTGCTTAGCAGGTGTTTTTTGGTTGTGCTGCTGTATTGTTTTGCCTTGATAGCGTCCCACAGGTTTTAACCCAGTGGCTTTAGTATCTTCAGAGTTCATTGCTCTCAAAACTGCAAGCAGTCCTTCTTAACCCACTCAGTATTTCTGTGTGCCTAGGGATCATGAATTCTTGTGTACTAGAAAGCAAAAGTCTTTTCTGCTAACAGCTTGTTGAAACTGTCCAACCAGTCTTGAGATCTGGGTTCCTGGTAGACCTCTTTTTATTGCTACTCCATGCTTTTATATCAACTGATTAAATGCCCTTTAAACTCTTACCATCACCGCACGAATAAGTCCTGGGATATTTAGTGGGCCCCGACTATAGATTTCTTGCAAATCAACTGCAGTTTGCGGTGGCACTCTTTTCAGTAAGGGGCACTGCACTACACTAAAAGCTACGTCCCCTACAGTAAGAGCAAACTCATACCTCTTTCTTCAGATGTGTCATGTTGTAAGTATAAAAGGTCTATTTGGTGAGTATCATTTGGCTTCATGTTTATGAAGAGGGACTATTAATGCGCCTTGGTGAAGGCACATCGATCTGCCATATTGCTTGTTTAGACAGACACCTTCGTTGCTACTATCGGTACTTACTCCTGCTGCAATGCTCAGTTTTAATTAATAGCCGACTGTCCTTTCCAGTAACCCTTTATTGGTGTGTAGTAGATCTTAGAAGTTGGCATCCCATGTTCTAATATAATAAGTAAAGAAAAATGCATGTTGTTTAACCAACCTCTGTGCTAAGAAATTATACTATTGTCATGCCCACCACAATATAAGCAATCTCGCCTGTCTTCCCTGTTTTTCAGTGGGTTGATAATAATCACGAAGCTGTGGCTTAGAATAGGAATAATTGTTTTGCCTGTCACAATGTAGTACCTTTATTGCCCGTCAACATCAGAAAATGCTTTTTGCAGCATGACACTTGTCACGAAGTTTTTCATTCATAAAGTCCTAACTGAGCAAATTCTTTGTCTTTCGTATTCTCCTGTCGCTGTTCAGTTGTTTCTTTGCTTTATCAATGTCACTTCCTTTCTTCGTCTTTATGAAAGTTTAGAAAACAATAGTTGCGGCCTGAAAAAGCAAGTGCGTTAACTACCGCACCACAACCATCATCACTAAGAAGCCAATTTTCTATTAATTGTACTAATTTTTTCTGAATGATTCCCTGCTTACAAGAAAGTCTTTGTAGGCAATGGAGGCTGTTACAACCCCAACTAGCGTGCGCTGTCTCAAAGTCTAGTTTCCTAAATTCAGCAGTCCTCATTTTTAGAAGACCCTTTCCTAAACAAGTAAAGCCGACAATAAGACTGCCAATAACGGCAGCGTGGTAGACCAGATTGAATGCAGTCCTTTTCTGATACTCATAATTTCTACTTATAAAGTTATAAATTCATTTATTATATCTATTAATACAAAATAAATGGATCGTTGTCAGGCTGTTTGCTTTGCAAATTAGTTTGGCTGTGGTTGTGTTTGCTTTTTGTTTCTTGCTGCGGTTCTTGTCTTGCTGTTGCTTTGTTGCTCCATACTCTATAGGCAGGTATAACCAATTCCATGGCTGTTATAGCACAGTTTATTAAGTAAGACTGAAATTTTGATTTTTTTTTTTGGTGGTGCGTGTCCTTTTTCTGTGTTTTCTATAGGCATCTGTTTTTCTAATGTGATTCTCCAGATAAATCCTTTTGCTTGCTGGTTGCTAAGATTTTCTGCGATTCATTCTGCTAACCTCTTGCCAGCTTCAAACTCTCCCAGGTTTCCCTTTGTTACGAATGTCACTTGTGAAAGGGAAGGTTGCTCTTGGATCTTGGCATACACCTGTGCTCTGTTAGTTTCGTGGCTGTGTTCTGTATCCTCCATCTTTCCTATGTGGTTTAAGTTTTATATGTTTAAAGTTATCATACTAGCAGCTACTGGTGCACACAGAGAGCCAAAAAACGTAATCACATATCGCAGCCAAGTGTCTCAGCGTTCTAGACAAAATTAGGATCTTGTGAGAGGTCATATGCTAAGTCAGCTTCTGAGTCACATAAAACCCTACTTGTTGCTTTAGCATAAATAGACCAATAACATATGCCCTAGGCTTTTCAACTATCTTTGCTCCAAGAAGGGATTCAAACCTATTAAAATAATTTAATAATGTCTTGTGGTGAAACTGCTGCAGCCTTTTTCTACAGTTAGTTGTGTTCCTACGTATTGCTTTTTTATGTTACAAAGCAGCAAGAGAATACACACTTCTCCTTCTTATCCAATAAGATCCTACTCATCTGTTATTTTCTTCTTGACAGAACCATAGATGTCATCAACAAAAGTTCGTACGCAATTCATGTTGTCCTATCATTATCAATATATTTTGTGTAAAATAATTGTTGTTGTTCTTGACAAGTTTGATAAGTTGTTGATAGGGTCTTGTTTATTTCTGACAAGTCTTAGTATAGTTCTTGTTTTAGTTCTTTACTAGTTCTTGAAAATTTCTTGATAAAGTTCCTGTAATTATTTAGTTAATAAGTTGTTGCAAAGTTGTTAATAAGTTCTTGAAAGTTGTTAATAAGTTTGTTGATAAAGGTTCTTATAATTGTTGATAAAGTTCTGACAATTTGTTAATAAAGTTCTTGGACAAGTTCTTGATAAATATTGTTTTAGCATAAATCCCATAATTTTATATAGTTTTTACCCCATCAAAATCAATTAGTATTACTTTCAGTTTTAGTAGAGAACTAGGGTCAAAGCCGAGTCAAGGTAAAACTGCTAGTTTTTTTATATAATAACTATGCAAGTTATTTGGTTCGATGAGGCGAAAGCCCAATCGGACCAAAAGTTGCCTGGTTTTGGATAAACAGTAAGTGTTGAGCTTGACTTCGGCTTTTTACCCTATCTCTCTCCCGTACTCCTTGCTGAAGAAGAAGCGGCGCAGATTGTCTGAGGATAGAGACAACGACAATAGACAATGACCAATGACAAATTCTTTTATTTTGAGGTTAATGAACTACCATACATGTCTTTTTACATCCAGTCCCCGCCCGTTAAGGGAACATCTTATAATAATAAACCCAATACTTATACAGTCCCACAATAAAAAACAAGGGAAATAACCCTTTTCAGAACAGCTTCCCCCCCAACACCCCCCCCTCCAAAAGCAAGCAAATAAAAGAAAATCCTAACAATAACCCCACCCTCCGCCCCCCCAAAAAACCTAACCCAAGCAAACAACAATCAAAAGAGAAGAAAAACCAAACCAACAAAAGATAATAAAAAAAGAGAAAACAGACAAACAACAACAACAACAACAACAACAACAACATACAACAGAGCCAAGAAAATAACACAACCAAACTTAATAAGGTCATAAAGATAACCATCTACACATTGTCAAAAGGTACACAATTTGATACACATAATTATAAGTTATTGAATAGGGGCACTCATTAAAACTTAAGTACAGAGGCAAGACAATAAGGAAACCACCCACCCAACCTCTCACAAACACTTAACCCTCGCACCTACCCACCCAACTTTCTCACCTACCCACCCAACCTGTCACCCACCCACCCCACCTCTCACCCCCCGACCGTCTCATCTACCCACCCTTCCTCCACCCTCCCCACCCACTCACCCATCAAACCTATCACCCACCCAACCCAACCCACCAACCTCTCACACACCCAAACCAACCTTCTCACCCACCAAACCTCTCACCTACCCACCCAACCTCTCAACAACCCACCCAACCTCTCACCCACTCCAACCTCGTCACCCACCCAACTCTCACCCAACCTCTCACCCAACTCAACCAACCCAACCAACTCGCCAGCCAGACAGACGACAGACAGCCAGACAGACAGCCCAACAGACAGAAGACAGACAGAGAGACAGACAACAAGAGAGAGAACGACAAGACACAGACAGCCAGACAGACAGAAGCCAGCCAGGACAGACAGCCTGACAGACAGAAAGACAGAAAGAGAGACAGACAGACAGAGAGACAGACCGAAGACAGACAGCAGACAGAGAGAGAGAGAGACCAGACAGACAGACAGACAGACAGAAGACAAAAGACTGGAACCTCCGGGTGTGCCAGATCTGGCGGGTGCCGCATGAGCGTAAGAGGAGGAGCGTAGCGGTGGCGGTTGCTCCAGTCCACACTTGTCTCGGAGTCGGAGCGTCCTACCCAGCACGTGCCCACCCGAGTCCCTTGGTGCAGTGACTCCCCATAGATAGGGTAAAAGCCGAGTCAAGCTCAACCACTTACATTTTATCCAAAACCAGGCAACTTTTGGGTCTGATTCGCTTCGCCTCATTCTAACCAAAAACTTGCATTGTTTTATATAAAAAACTAAGCAGTTTACCTTGACTTCGCTTTTTAAAATTAATAATTATTAAATAAATATACATATTATTAAAAATTAAATAAATTAAACTATTAAAATAAAAATATATAAATTTATATAATAAATTATAAATATTAAAAATAAATTTATAAATATATTAATAACATTAAAAATATATAATAAATTAAATTTTATATAATAAATAAATTTATTTTATAATTAAAAAATTAAAATAAAATTTAAAATATTAAATAAATAAAATAAAAATTAATTAAAATATTTTTAAAAACAAAATAAAAACTAACCGTAAATAATAATTAATTATAAAAAATACAATTATAATAAAAATTATATTTATAAAATTTTATAAAAAAAAAATTAATTATTAAATTTTATTTTAAAATTAAAACCTTAATCAAGAGATTCTCTACCTAAAACTGAAAGAACAACTAATTATATCTAAAGAGCAAACAAATAAAATAATGGTGAATATTTGCTAAACAATTGTCTTGGTCAAAGAACTAATTAACAAAAATTCTAAAAAATAAAAACTAATACTTCTCTTTTAGTTATCTGATTTATGCTGAATTTTTGTATTAACAAAAAAGAAGTGCAAAACCGTCCCGCTAACCCAGGCTCAGTTACAGAAGGAGAGCAGTTTGGAGGACATCTGCAAACGGAAGCTTTGGGTAACGTAGAAGATTTCCGGCATTCATCACGACAGTTTGGAATGCCGACACAAGAACGCATCCACACCACACATAACGCATTCACACACCACATAGGACTGTAATCCTACTGCATTCCCTAGGGGTTTGATCCCATGCCTGCCAGTCTCTGCCTGCCTACCCTGCCTGCCTGTCCCTACACATTCCGACTTCATTCCCCACTGGCTGCCCCGGAGTGCGATAGAAAGAGTGAAAATTAATAAATATAAACCTTCCTATCTGATGACGAATACTTAGGCCACTCCCATTTTGCGCCGGTGTTAGCAAAAGATGTGGCATGTTTGCCAATACAACAAGGCAGTAGGCAGCAGAGAAGCACAGGACATATTATGTGTGGGTGTGTGTGAGAGTGTATTTGTGTGTCCTGAGCGAGCAAGTTCTTTGTGTGTGTTTAAAAAAATCTATTGGGTTTATTACACTACACAGTTATTTATTTGCTGCTGTTTTGAGTATTAGTTTACTAACTTTGAGCTTCTGATTTAGTTTTATCTTCCTGTCTTGCCGTCTGTAATAACATCCATTCCTCCTCGAAGGCAATTATTAACCCTCTCTGTCTTTCATGGTGAAAAAATTACAACGACTTTGATTGCTCACGTAATTCTTTAATATGCTATTATAGTTTTTGTGTCAGCAACCAAACAGATATCTGTGCATAAGACCTCCCAACTGAAAGCAAGCTAGACACCACTATTCCTTTTCTAACATTGTCCACGCTCAGGCTGAGCAGTCATCTATTAAGAAAAGGGTCTGCCTAATTCAATACAGACTTAGTAAAGTATTCAAACACTCCGCTTAGCTAGCCTGTCAGAGGGATCGACTATAATTGCTATTCTCAAACTGTCCAAATAAATGTTTCTCTCCTCTGTAATGTTTTTGATGTTGGTAGTGTTGGACAAATATAACAATGAACTCGAAATGATTTTGTACACTGTTTTTTTTTTTTTGTAATAAATCTAAAACCAAATTACTCTTGCCAACAGCCAGTCGGTCGCATATTAGAGAGCAGTGTGCTTCATTTTGTAGAAAACCTTAGCTGGTCCATTGGGGGAGTAAACAACTTCTTTTAGTCTATTCCTTCTATGTCGAGCTGTGCATCCATTACTACAAATAGATATATTTTTATGGATCCATCATTTTCTTGCTCTTTCTCTATTTGTATAGTTATTCCTTCGACCCGTTTTCAATGCTCCTTCCTGAACCATGTAACTTATCATCATCTGTTGACATAATCAACCCACAATTCATATTAGATGTAAGGTATTCATAAGCCAAACACATGGAAAGTAAAGAATTTCTTGTAACTCCCGCAGTGGTATCAATGTGATGACCAGAACCAAAGTAATTTTCTTACCTCATCATAGTGTTGATATGGTAAATAACCTGAGGCGTAGACTTGATTTGGCTGTCCCCTATATAAAGATAATTGTTAAAAACCGGATTAATAAACCGCTCACGTATTCATGGAAAAAGGGGGTGGCTGTTCTCAACAGCATTACTATTCCTTTTATTATCTTACTGAGTGTTCAGATTTATGTTCCACACAGTATCTGCTTTACTCTTCATTAATGTTACTAAATGATAGCACTCTTTCATAATAGAATATCAAGCCTTGACTGATATTGCTGTGCAACAAGCGTGCAAGCCTGGTGATTGACAACTACATACTCTAAAGATATACCAGATATTTTGTACTTTGCGTCAGTGTCACTGGATGTAATAGCACGAGCATGTCCTTAAAGGTCACTCATACGACGTCTTGTCCTGAGTGCAACCCTGATAGTAAGCATGTGAGAAGCTGAAGCAGCTTCAAATCAAGAGGAATACAAAACCTGTTTACCATAGGCTTTTGCTATGGCAGACACTTTTTCCTGTTTCCCTTTATCAGCAGAACTTACTCTGTGTTTTAGCCCCTCATCATCCGTATGCCTGATAAATAAGAACAAGCACTTTTTTTCTTTTGATCATCCATAAATCAGTATAGATCAAGAATATGTCAGCATTGTTCAATTGATAGTACTTTCCCTTGCCTCTAGCTTGACACTAATCTTTTTATAATCAAGCCCTACCTAAGTTTGCTACCACACTTCTGTTTGGATCATCTCCAACATCTAGTTCAATTCTAAAAGCAAGCCTAGTTGTCCCTGGAACAATGACATCATCTTTTCCTAAATTAGTGAAACCTAACAATCAGATCTGATTTCATCAATAGTGAGGGGTTGTTTGTAATAACGATTGTCTGTCTGTTTTCTTTAATACCTAATGGATCTTTTAAAAACGGCTGTATGATCAAGGATTGCTCCCAAAGGTTATGTTGCGCCATCTTTTTTACATAGAGTAAGCAAAATAAAAAACAATAATAGAATAATGGAAGACTAGATATAGATATGGATGATGGTGTTTACGACAGCTGATGATATGGGTGAACGACAGCCTCTGTAGCACCCTTGCATTCAGTCCAGAAGAGAATTATTAGAAAACAGAGTTAAAGATTTTCACACAAGTTGGGACAACCAACACCAGAAGTACTAAAGACCAATACTGACTAAGAAATGGACAACAAAGACCAATCTGCATGCTGTAACCCTGACACACGACAAAAGGTTTTTATTAACAAAGAAAATAACCTAATCAGTTTTTAGCAAAAAATACTCAAGCAGAGACTAAGTGTTGCTATGCAGAGAAAACTGTATGAGTGATGCCTAACTACTAACAGACTGCCCTATACGCAAGCAGTTGCACAACTAACAAAATGCTGAACAAAAACCTAAACCAACAAATATTGAAAGTCTACCACTTGAAGACCTAGCACAGTCGGCAAACAAACAACTGAAACTATTCTAAGAGTTGTAAACAGCTTCACACAAGCAGACGAAGACCAGCACAGAAAACATAAATGATAAACCCCTTACCCAAGCGAGAAATAATGGGGCTCAAGTCAAGCACTAACAGAGTAATTAAGCGAACTGATAAATAATTTAGCAAAGCAGGCGATTTAGTCTCACTGCATAAACTAAAAGAAAAAGCTAGCAGAAGCAGAACGAAAGCAAATCTTCGACCAGGAGTAAAAAAGAATCACACAGCGACCCCCCCCCCCTCCTACAAAATCTGCAAGATTAACCCAAGCAAGATTAGAGGTCTTAAACAATAACAGACAACAACTACAATCTCAGGTAACGCAGAATAAAAGAAACAATACATAGGAAATTCTTTATGAAAACACAACACATGGGGAAAGAATCTGTACACTTGTTTCGCGAGCAGGATAACACTGTCAGTAACAATTACAGCATCTGGGTTTCGCTATAAGCACACACTTGTGTATGCGCTGACAGGAAGCACACTACTCCACCACCACCTACCACTACCATTCCGCACCCACATGACAGGCTGGTTAGGAAACACCTCGGCCACTTAGCTGACCATTAAAAAAAATTAGCCTACAAAGTTGGCGACGCACTTCCTGGTATAATTGATCTGTTGTTACCAGGCTATTATCCACAGCAGAAAAGTTGTGGATTTAAGCCAAGCATTTATGGCGTTACTGTTTTAGTTGTTGGTTTCTTCTTTCTAAAATAAAGATAGAAGCAAGGCTGCCTAAAACAAGTCTACTTGTTAAAGCAGTTATTTCATCATAGTGACTGTCTCTTACAAGGGAATAATTAATTTTTTTTCTTTGCTCTGTGGTGGGGTAGAGTCTTTCCCTTTGCTTGTGTCGACTTACTACACTTGTTGTGACGAAACTTTTAGCTCTGCTGTATGTTTACACTTATTCATTTTTTCCCAAGCAGCACATCATCCTCCAGCTATAATAAAATTTGGTTGTTGTAGTTTGTAATTTTCCTATTTGAACTGCAATGTTTAAAGGCAACATATATAAAACCATGACCTATAGCAAAGTCTACCTTAGACCGTGCTTAGTGAAAACATCTTGAATATGCTTGATGCTTGATGAGGTCAACAGCCGAGTTAATCACTGTCTCAAGATTTGCCAGAAACTGCTTCTGTGCATCAAACCCAGTGCCACCAAAAATACTCGACCGATGTCTGTGCCTGTCACCAAGCAACCCCACTCATAGGACCGAAAAGAGTCATTATCCTCACCTAATCCTGGTCTGGTTTAACCCTTCACTCTTATCAAGAATAAAAGTCGTCCATGCATACATGTGCATTTGCTCTATTTGAACAAAGAACAACTCTTGCACCACGTAAGAAAGATGTATTTGGAGGCCTCAAGTCAGAGTAATACCTCCTTGCACAGACCTTCCACACACAATACAGAGTCCCCATGCCATGATCTTTGTCCCTGTGTTTGTCTGAATGCATCCTTAGAATCAATATTAAACATCATTGCACAGCCTCTCATAACCCTTCATGTTAATCCTACTAATAAAGGGATTGAAGTTACTAACAGTGGGCAGTGGACATGCAGTTTCAGATAGCATCACCAGCCTAAACTGATCGTACACATGAAACCTTACACGACTTTACTAACTGGTTGGAATGGTTCATGTGGTCAGCATATGACACACCACAGCCCGTAGTTGCACAGTGGATAGCAAAGTTTTAAGTGTTTTGATAGAACTGTATAATGATTACACAACCATGCTTTTCGCAAGGTAGCATCATCTTATTGGTGGGAGTTTAAGATGATTTCAGTGGTTTGGGAACATTTTAACTTCAAAGATCAATGTCCTCTGACACAGCAACATCTAGCTTATTAAAAAAAACCATGTCCTCACCCCCCACCCCCCCCTCACCCCCCCCCCCCCCCCCCCCCCCCCCCCCCCCCACCCCCCCACTCCCCCCCCCCCCTTTGGGTTATAGTGAGATTCCAGCCTCGTATTTTGCATCTTATTAAATTATACCATATTATTTCTATAGTAGATAAAATGTTTATAACACTAACAAAACATCCAGTCAGGTGAGCCTGTTAAACTAGCCATTCCTATTGACAACCAGCTGTCAACATAAAACAGTTGCTTTGCATGAGGTCTTCTACAAAGTATCATGGACAAACATCGACAGCAGCAACAACTGGCTTAAAAAAAATATGATCCTAAAAACTAGAAGCGTTTATTAAATTTTACTGTGCAAGAATATTATGATTTTCAGCACACTAAAAAGGAGCTCTTTCGCCCAGCGGGTATCAACAGCAAAACTACAAAAACCAAGCTAGACTAAGAGTCGACTTAACAGTCTCTTCAGTATAGGTAGGTCACAACGTCCTTATAGACCTCTTGGGTTGACAAGACCATTTTAAAAGATTGGGAAAGATGATTGGGAAGTAGTCATTGCTGGTGGTGATGATGGTTATGATGTTAACGCGGAAATAACCAATGTCGGTGAAAGACCCATTAACATGGCAGTAAACTCTTTGCTTTTTGTACACCTGTCTCAGTTAAACACAACACAAAACCAAGTGGTGATGAAGGCTTCGTCCTCATCAGTCCCTTCTGATCTACTAAGAATCCTTCCAACTAGCAGGGCAATGTACTGTGAAATGCTGCACAATAGCTTTACTACACTTCAATTCAAAGAGCTAGAAGAAGGCTTCCATGAAACACTCTGTATAACAATCAAAGACACAGCACAAAGAACAGTTGACTGTAAAAATTTACATATTACATTAGAAATAAAATAATATAAATACTAATATACATACATAACCATGACCGAGGTCCTGTAATAAGACACGTGAAACATTGCCAAAACTAATGAGCTTAAAGATCGTTGGTGATGTACAAGAGTTTGAGAAGGATGGGGAGATTGTGAAGATTAACGCTTTTGCGTACACAAATGATGGATACTAACAGCTACAGCAAAAAGAAGAAGCTAAGAAATCCTCCTCTTTCCTAAACTTGAACATTGCGTATGTTGAAGCTGAACATTAGCAGATGATTATACTTACAAAGTAATCATATAAAGCTAATAAATGGCACATCAAACCAAGCATCGACTGGCAGATCAAGTTTCGAGTTATTAGTCCATACACTCTCTAAGCACCTGACAGAACTTTCCGTAAATCCATAATGCCTGGACCAGTAAACATAGCACTAGCCTATCAATCAGACCAGCAGAATGAAGTAGAGATAATAGCCATACAGAATAAGTGCACGTTACTTGCTTAATAGAAAAGACTCATTGACTAAACCATCAACCACACTGCTACAATCCTTCCATACTTCCTCTATGATCAGTACGAACATTGGTGTTTGTTCTGGTTGCAAAGAGAAGAAAGAGCTTCTTTCTTGTTTCATGGATGGGATTAACTATTAACTGCAAGGAACCTCGACGTTGATGCCCTCACTTTGCTATTGCAATTCGAACAGCGCAGAGACAATGACATTGAAGGGAACATTTCAAGTAATAAAAGTCAACTGCTCCTAGACTCCACCACAGCTGACACAATTAGCTATCCTTCAATCTACACCACCTTGACCTCGTTGCAGTCTATTAACACAGATGGTTGTAACTGCCTGACAATCAATTACAAAGACTTACTGAAGGAATACCAATAAAAATATACAAACAACGTTTTTTTAAACAGTATAAGAAGAGAAGATGACGACCGCAAAAATCCTAAAGTTCCTAGTGCACCGATCCTGAACACTCTAATGATAATGCTACATAACCTTTCGTTTGACAAACATTCCACAGATGCAGCATGACATGAGCAACAACTACAAAGAAGTAACAAAATGCATGGCGTAGGTACAGATTCAGCATTTACTGTGTTGAGTTCTATTACTACAGGTACAAGCAACACTGTCTACAGCCGCAGCAGGAACCGGCATTGCTCTCTTGGCTACTGCAATTGCTGCTCCTGCAATCAATTGCATTGGGCTCTGTTTCAGGAACACATGACGTGTTCATTGTGGCACATCAGTCCTTTTTTCGAAGAAGGTTGTGCGTAAACTAGAAAAAAAAAAAAACCATGATTTCTGTTGTTTGCTGAACATTAGCCAAGCTAAAGGCTCATTCATGCGCTATTAGCAAAGCCTAACAGATTCCACAATATCAGAAGGGGAGTTTCAAGCGTCTTCAGGATGACATACGATTGACTCCAAGCGTCCAAAAGTTCGACCACCAGAACAAACAACACAAAGCTAAGCCTGTGGGACATTGACTCAATAAAAAAGGAATATATAAAAAAGGGTAACGTCTTGGCTGGACATCTCATCTGAGTAATCTATTAAGGAGCAAGAATTACCTGTGGTAATTCACTGCTTCATACCGTAGCAACAAACGAAAAAAAAAAAACAAGAAGCAATAATTAATTAATTAATTAATTTTTTTCTTACTAAATTAGTTTAGAGATTTTATTTAGTTGAGCTCAGTATGACAAAGTGGTTTCAGACAATAGAGCTTAAATGTTTACACAAGCGCAAAATGTGGTACAAAGCATTCAAGATGCAATCGCACAAATACCAGACAAACTAAACATAGCTCCACGCAGTAAAGGTCAGTTGGTTGGCTGAAATTCTAAACACCACAGCATACAAAGATGAACAATTAACTGTTCATAGTGTCAACAACACAACAAATCACTGAACTCCTTTGAAAGCTCAACACAACATGGGCAGATGAGATATGCGCACTTCGAATATCTGCAAAACAGCAAGAATGAGGGGATCAGGAAGGACGTTGTAGCGTTCTCGCATAGAACTAAAAGCAAACAAAGTTTCATCCCATTGTTGGAGTAGAAGTTACATTCTCTTGCCCCCAGAATGTTGTAGCAAAACGTGCTGTGCTGAACATCAGCAACAAAGATGATAAGTGTTTTAGTGTGTGTGCTTGCTATACTGTTTCATGTAAAAAGAACAGAGAGAGTTTCAAACTTCATGAACACGCTGACAAGCTTGACTTTATACCGGATTGACTCCTGTGGCTGTTAGGAGTATTGACAAGTTGAGGAACTAAACCCACCCATCATGAAAATAAATGTGTATACACCTGGGAAGATGCGTCCCCAATGGACCCAGGCGGGTTAAGACCACATTGGATCTCAAAAAGTCTCCCACAATAGGTATCCTGATAAGAACCATGTAGACCTCTATGCTAGTGAGTAATGCAAATAGTTATCATATACACTCATTAGAACAATGCGTATACTAATGGCACAGACAACAACACATTCACACAAACAAGAGTTTTGCAGATGATGCTTGGTTTACGTTACCATCTTTACAGGCAGCCGACAAACACGAGAAAACATTGTAAGAGGAGACGAAGCAATCACAGACTTGTAACACCAAGGCCAGGAAGCAAGGTTGTACTTCAAGAATATAAAAAAGCAACAAAAGGCCCATTAAATTAGTGACCAACTTTGAGTCCTATCATTGAGCCATACCAAGGACCCCACAGCACCAGAACAAGTTCATAAAACAGTCCTTACTCAGTAATCATCAAGTCTGTTCATTTGCTATGTTGTTGTTAGATCGGATTGTGCACACTCAGAGCCAGATTTTGTATAGAGGACCACCGCGGCTAAAAGCATTTTCTTAAACACATGAACCGAAACATAACCACTACTCTCTACAGCTAAACCTACAGAGATCATTATTTCTGATACAGACCATGAGCAGTATGCTTCTGCCACACATTGCAGATTAGTGGTATTTATTAACACCGCAGGTGGCAGAGACAATCACACGTCAAGATCATGACCACATCATGGTAAGTTTCGTGAGCAGCACTAGTAAGTGTAATACCTACAAACAAAAAGTAGATCCCAAAACATGGAAGCTGCCATTCTTCTTCCACATCTAAGAGGTTACGACTCACCCCTAATTATCCAGTCATAACTGATGAGTATAAGTCTTACTGCATTGCACAGCAACCGAGAAGTACCCTGACCTTTTACACTAAATAGCTTATCCTTCTTTTGATATGCACATACATCTGCTGGGATCTCCTAGAGTCCTTGTCTTCACACTGAGTAACTTTCTTGCTCAATACAGAAAAATACTTCGACACAAAGCTCGTGCGAAAAGGATTCTAATCCTTAATGAGTACATGGACTCAGGGAAAGCATTGAAGAATAAGTGCTGTGCCGAACCAAATGAGCATTCTCAGCAGATTGACGGGTAAAGGAATCAGTGATGATGCTATTAAGCATGTCAGTTGGCATGGCAAAAGAAGCAGTGTCGGACCCTGGGCGATTACCATGATCAGTACTACTTGCAGATGCATGTATGCTTGCTGAATGTCATTGAGAACTACAGAAAGACTGGAAATGAAAACATTAATGACTAGACCATCACACGTATATATACAGCAACCAGGAATGTCCTTGAATCTTTCTTGAAGTTTTTACTGGGGTGCAGATTGATTGTTGTCGTGAAACTGCCAAATGCTCTAATGATGAGGATGGACTGCGTGGTGGCATCAGTATGGCAACGCAAGAGCTACAGTAAAGGCCAACAACAAATATATAGAAGACTATGATCCTAGCAAACGCTATCTAACTACATCCTGTACTTGGAACGCAAACATCTGTATGGATGGGCGATGTGTCAGTCCACTACCACTAAGAAACTTTTCAGCTGTTTAATGGTCCTTTTGCTGTTGATGAGACTCTAAAAGCGTTGTCCACAATGGCCTGATCAAGCAACTAAGGTTGGATCTTAGAAGTAGATTTAGTCTTCCCCCATGAACTACATTGATGCGCACAATGACTACCCAATGGCTGCAGAAAGGCTCAAAACAACTCCAAAAGAACCACCAAAGATTGTACCGAAACTTAATGACAAGCGAGCAAGTATTTGAGTCACTACAGACTGCTACAGTTCTACCTAAGGCAAAAGGGTTAATTCTTACTGCGTTCATCGTATCAATTGTGTTAGCCCAAGAGCAATTCATGAAACCATACATCATGAATAACACTGCTGAGAACGAAGGCAAACCGATGCATCAGAAACGGATTACTTCAAGCACATGAACAACAGCTGCTTTGGAAAAACAATGGAGAACCAACCACAAAAGAAAAGATGTTAGAAATAGTCACAAAAGAAAATGAATCCATAAAGCTAACATCAAAAGCAAGCCTATCAGACTACAGGCAATTCCATGACAGTCTGTATACATCATGATGAAGAAGTTGCAGGTTAAACTAGAGCAAACCAAATTCATAGGTTTAGTGTCTGATCTGTCAAAGCTGTTTGATGCGGAGTTCTTGTAATGCTTACTCAAGCCTAAACATCCTGCTGTAAGGGTCCTTGTACCACATAACAGACTCTTCATCCTAGACATACCCACAGAAGATATACACAAAGACCTTGTAGAGCCGTACGCTGGGATAGAGTCCATGGTATGACACCAGTGATTATCCAAAGACAGTCCATGCATTCCATCAGTAAACAAAAAAGTTATTGGTAAGATGAAGGATGAGAGAACGGCACTATTATTCAAAGAATATTTGGGCTGAGGCCAAGCTGAATAGTCGTAGCAATGCCAACAGGTGTTAATCAAAAAGCAAAAGGTGTGGCAAACAGGTGGTCAAAACAAGCATCAGTCATGATAACTACAAAGAGGCTCTTTTGAAGGTAGAGTATTTCATCATGACAACCCCAAAGCTTGCTCAACCCTCGCACTAAATCAACACAACTGTGGTTAGAAAAAAGACAATGATTGCCGCAGAATACAAAACGAATATATTTCTCACCAAAGCACTCATACGCACTTGGACACGAGAACAAGTAAGTAATTATTAATGAATTAATTTTTTTTACATTTTATATACTTGTTAAAAATCTGATTGAGACTTCACAATGGATTGTTACTCTTTATCAAATTACTATGGTAGTGTACAATGCCTCGTCTCTGCATTTACAGTGCTGACATTCTAGACGACTTTGGTGAGCAAGTAGAAAAAAAAACTGATCATAAGCACAAAAGTAAGAGGTGCTAAATAATATTCTAGGAGTTGTTAGTATGATGAGAGAGTGTCCAACCACTTCAGTAATATCAAAGATGTTCCATTAAATTGTAGTAACAAAAAACAGTTAGATGAGACAATACAGTCACTTACTTCTGAAGAAACTAGTGGCCTACCTTACGAAGCGGGACAGTTAAATTAGGTGGCCTAACTGCAGTCCTCTCTAACAAAAGCCCGATGTGGTGCAGGTAATGACAAATTAATAAATAGGAGTATCCATCTCCACAACTTTTATTATTTCATAAGTGTCCAATCTCCAGATGGATCTGTTGCTCGTTTGTGACTGTCGCTTGGCTTCAGCTTCTCCGGGGCATACAGATATCTCAGTTTCTTCCAAAAGGGTATTAGTGGTTGCTTAGCAGGTGTTTTTTGGTTGTGCTGCTGTATTGTTTTGCCTTGATAGCGTCCCACAGGTTTTAACCCAGTGGCTTTAGTATCTTCAGAGTTCATTGCTCTCAAAACTGCAAGCAGTCCTTCTTAACCCACTCAGTATTTCTGTGTGCCTAGGGATCATGAATTCTTGTGTACTAGAAAGCAAAAGTCTTTTCTGCTAACAGCTTGTTGAAACTGTCCAACCAGTCTTGAGATCTGGGTTCCTGGTAGACCTCTTTTTATTGCTACTCCATGCTTTTATATCAACTGATTAAATGCCCTTTAAACTCTTACCATCACCGCACGAATAAGTCCTGGGATATTTAGTGGGCCCCGACTATAGATTTCTTGCAAATCAACTGCAGTTTGCGGTGGCACTCTTTTCAGTAAGGGGCACTGCACTACACTAAAAGCTACGTCCCCTACAGTAAGAGCAAACTCATACCTCTTTCTTCAGATGTGTCATGTTGTAAGTATAAAAGGTCTATTTGGTGAGTATCATTTGGCTTCATGTTTATGAAGAGGGACTATTAATGCGCCTTGGTGAAGGCACATCGATCTGCCATATTGCTTGTTTAGACAGACACCTTCGTTGCTACTATCGGTACTTACTCCTGCTGCAATGCTCAGTTTTAATTAATAGCCGACTGTCCTTTCCAGTAACCCTTTATTGGTGTGTAGTAGATCTTAGAAGTTGGCATCCCATGTTCTAATATAATAAGTAAAGAAAAATGCATGTTGTTTAACCAACCTCTGTGCTAAGAAATTATACTATTGTCATGCCCACCACAATATAAGCAATCTCGCCTGTCTTCCCTGTTTTTCAGTGGGTTGATAATAATCACGAAGCTGTGGCTTAGAATAGGAATAATTGTTTTGCCTGTCACAATGTAGTACCTTTATTGCCCGTCAACATCAGAAAATGCTTTTTGCAGCATGACACTTGTCACGAAGTTTTTCATTCATAAAGTCCTAACTGAGCAAATTCTTTGTCTTTCGTATTCTCCTGTCGCTGTTCAGTTGTTTCTTTGCTTTATCAATGTCACTTCCTTTCTTCGTCTTTATGAAAGTTTAGAAAACAATAGTTGCGGCCTGAAAAAGCAAGTGCGTTAACTACCGCACCACAACCATCATCACTAAGAAGCCAATTTTCTATTAATTGTACTAATTTTTTCTGAATGATTCCCTGCTTACAAGAAAGTCTTTGTAGGCAATGGAGGCTGTTACAACCCCAACTAGCGTGCGCTGTCTCAAAGTCTAGTTTCCTAAATTCAGCAGTCCTCATTTTTAGAAGACCCTTTCCTAAACAAGTAAAGCCGACAATAAGACTGCCAATAACGGCAGCGTGGTAGACCAGATTGAATGCAGTCCTTTTCTGATACTCATAATTTCTACTTATAAAGTTATAAATTCATTTATTATATCTATTAATACAAAATAAATGGATCGTTGTCAGGCTGTTTGCTTTGCAAATTAGTTTGGCTGTGGTTGTGTTTGCTTTTTGTTTCTTGCTGCGGTTCTTGTCTTGCTGTTGCTTTGTTGCTCCATACTCTATAGGCAGGTATAACCAATTCCATGGCTGTTATAGCACAGTTTATTAAGTAAGACTGAAATTTTGATTTTTTTTTTTGGTGGTGCGTGTCCTTTTTCTGTGTTTTCTATAGGCATCTGTTTTTCTAATGTGATTCTCCAGATAAATCCTTTTGCTTGCTGGTTGCTAAGATTTTCTGCGATTCATTCTGCTAACCTCTTGCCAGCTTCAAACTCTCCCAGGTTTCCCTTTGTTACGAATGTCACTTGTGAAAGGGAAGGTTGCTCTTGGATCTTGGCATACACCTGTGCTCTGTTAGTTTCGTGGCTGTGTTCTGTATCCTCCATCTTTCCTATGTGGTTTAAGTTTTATATGTTTAAAGTTATCATACTAGCAGCTACTGGTGCACACAGAGAGCCAAAAAACGTAATCACATATCGCAGCCAAGTGTCTCAGCGTTCTAGACAAAATTAGGATCTTGTGAGAGGTCATATGCTAAGTCAGCTTCTGAGTCACATAAAACCCTACTTGTTGCTTTAGCATAAATAGACCAATAACATATGCCCTAGGCTTTTCAACTATCTTTGCTCCAAGAAGGGATTCAAACCTATTAAAATAATTTAATAATGTCTTGTGGTGAAACTGCTGCAGCCTTTTTCTACAGTTAGTTGTGTTCCTACGTATTGCTTTTTTATGTTACAAAGCAGCAAGAGAATACACACTTCTCCTTCTTATCCAATAAGATCCTACTCATCTGTTATTTTCTTCTTGACAGAACCATAGATGTCATCAACAAAAGTTCGTACGCAATTCATGTTGTCCTATCATTATCAATATATTTTGTGTAAAATAATTGTTGTTGTTCTTGACAAGTTTGATAAGTTGTTGATAGGGTCTTGTTTATTTCTGACAAGTCTTAGTATAGTTCTTGTTTTAGTTCTTTACTAGTTCTTGAAAATTTCTTGATAAAGTTCCTGTAATTATTTAGTTAATAAGTTGTTGCAAAGTTGTTAATAAGTTCTTGAAAGTTGTTAATAAGTTTGTTGATAAAGGTTCTTATAATTGTTGATAAAGTTCTGACAATTTGTTAATAAAGTTCTTGGACAAGTTCTTGATAAATATTGTTTTAGCATAAATCCCATAATTTTATATAGTTTTTACCCCATCAAAATCAATTAGTATTACTTTCAGTTTTAGTAGAGAACTAGGGTCAAAGCCGAGTCAAGGTAAAACTGCTAGTTTTTTTATATAATAACTATGCAAGTTATTTGGTTCGATGAGGCGAAAGCCCAATCGGACCAAAAGTTGCCTGGTTTTGGATAAACAGTAAGTGTTGAGCTTGACTTCGGCTTTTTACCCTATCTCTCTCCCGTACTCCTTGCTGAAGAAGAAGCGGCGCAGATTGTCTGAGGATAGAGACAACGACAATAGACAATGACCAATGACAAATTCTTTTATTTTGAGGTTAATGAACTACCATACATGTCTTTTTACATCCAGTCCCCGCCCGTTAAGGGAACATCTTATAATAATAAACCCAATACTTATACAGTCCCACAATAAAAAACAAGGGAAATAACCCTTTTCAGAACAGCTTCCCCCCCAACACCCCCCCCTCCAAAAGCAAGCAAATAAAAGAAAATCCTAACAATAACCCCACCCTCCGCCCCCCCAAAAAACCTAACCCAAGCAAACAACAATCAAAAGAGAAGAAAAACCAAACCAACAAAAGATAATAAAAAAAGAGAAAACAGACAAACAACAACAACAACAACAACAACAACAACATACAACAGAGCCAAGAAAATAACACAACCAAACTTAATAAGGTCATAAAGATAACCATCTACACATTGTCAAAAGGTACACAATTTGATACACATAATTATAAGTTTTTGAAAAAGGGCACTCATTAAAACTTAAGTACAGAGGCAAGCAATAAGGATTTAAAAAAATAAAAATATGATCCTTTTTCAGGTAACTATAACATAAGCAAACGATAAAAAGGGGTATTTGTTTTGTATAATGACATAAGAGAGAGAGAGAGAGGGGGGAGAGGAGAGAGGGGGGGAGAGGGGGAGAGGGGGAAGAAGAGGAAGAAAGGGGAGAGAGAGAGAGATGGGGGAAGGGGGGGGGGGGGCATGAGGGGGGACAAAGCGTATAAGGTAGGTAGACAAGAACACAACACACAACTTGACGAAAAAACACAAATGGTTTTCTTTTTAAAAACCCCTCTTGAAATAAATTTGACTTTCCACACAACACACAAAAGTAACACACAATTAAAAACCAAAAACACACACAAAAACACATGCACCACACAACACCCACACAAAACACACACACCAAAAAACACACACACACACAACCCCACACACCCCACACACCATACCCCCCACAGAGAAGTAGTTGGGGGCGGGTCGTGGGCCCGGTCTGTGTAGGGAGAAAAGGGAGTCTGTTTGCTGAAGAAGTTGGGGGCGTGCTGCCCCCCGCAAAGATAAGTGCTGCTCCTTTTCCCCCCCCTTGTACACAGACACACGCACTGGGAACAACCACACAAACCACACACACAAACACACACCAAAAGGACACACACACAACACACCGCAAAGAGGCACACAAACAACACCCCCACAACCAAAGAATAGCAATATATGTTTGCACCACATATCCAAAGCTGCACGTACGGGTATTTCATACGCCCAAGACGGGAAACAACGAAGAGGCAAAAATAAACGCAAACACAAAATGCAAGTATGCAAGTATATGTTGCACGACAATACCAAAGAGCACATACGGTTGCAAAGACACACACACAACACACCACACCCAGCATGCTTTGCCCGCCCACACCAAAGAAAAGTATGCAAAAATGTGGCACAATATTCCCAAAAGCATGAACGTACGGGTATGATACAGACAACCCACACACACACGCACAAAAACCACCGCAAAGAGGCAAACACACACACAACGCACGGACACACAAAATGCAATTTTTTTGTTTTGTTTAATGTCTATTCACTACATGGTGATTTAGACAACATGCAAGATATGTATGCACCGCCATATACCAAAGCATGCACGTACAGGTATTCATACAGATACACAACATTACACACACGCGCGCGCATGCACGCACGCTCACACATGAAAGTATGCAAAGTATATACACTAACATATACCAAAGCATACATACGCGTATGCATACAGACTCTGACTAGACAGACATACACAACACACACACACATCACACAAAAACACACATACACACACACACACCACAACAACACACACACACACTACACGACACAAACACACAACACCACACGCAAACACACACATGCAAAACACACACACGCAAAACACACACACACACACACACACACACACACACACACACACACCACACACACAAACACAACAACACACACAGCGAATTCGTGAAAAACTAGTTCCCATTCTGTCAAATACGTTCTGATGCACAGTTCTCAGTCAGACTCGTTGACACTTTCTTTAAACCACATCAATATGAACGCACTCTGTTTTGGACTTCATAAAAGCTTTTGACGTGATTAATCACACTGGTAACTGTGTAGATTACAAAATGTCTAGACTTACGTTAAAAACTCTTATGTCTCAGCTTATTGTTTCATTAATGGAAGAAAACAAATCATAACCCATAATCAAAAATCAGTATTGATGTACTAAAATGGAGTCTCTCATGGAATCTCCACATAGACCACAGTTATTCTCAGTTTTCTTCAATGAAAAAACAACAATTTTTTTGGGGGGAAGTGTTGATTTTGTTTGTCATGTTTTTTCATTTAATGTAAAATTACTAATACTGGTTATATATATATATATAATTATGTATGTATGTACAGGTCAGGTCAGTCAGAGAAGTTCTCTGCTACTGCTACTGGTATCCATGTAACCCAGTACAACCTGTCGCATGTGGGGGAGGAAACCCCAATAGAAAAAACCAAAACATATGGAGACTTGGAGAGGAGATTGGCGCACCAAGGAATATCCTAAGCCCACAGAAAAAAACATGAAAGACAAATGCAAAGCCGAAATGATACCGGATCGGTCGAGGCCGGGTTACCAACGACCGCGCTTCCATTGATCAACACAGGGTGGAAGTGACAAGTCAGCTACTGGAGTTAAAACATTACTTAAGCTCCCTAGAGAACAAATCACCATTGGTACATGGAACGTCCGTACACTCTACCAGTGCGGAAAATCAAAGAACTAGAATTGTTTGTATGAGCTTAGCCGCTATAAATGGGACATTATTGGACTAGGAGAAGTGAGATGGACAGGATTTGGTGAGACATTGACTGAAGAAGGCAACAAGATCTGGTACAGTGGCAAAGAGAAACATCACCAACATGGAGTGGCATTTATTGTCAGAAAGGATGTAGTGGGGTGCATTATTAGCTGTACACCGGCTTCCAGCAGGATTATCAGCATCCGGGTGTCGGCCAAGCCCAAGAACATCACCATCATACAAATCTATGCACCATCATCTGACCATACAGATGAAGAAGTAGAAGAATTTTATGAAGATCTTGAAGTGACCATTAAGAAAATACCCAAGAAGGACATCACATCATCCAAGGGGATTTTAACGCCAAAGTAGGTCCTGACTCTTACAACCAATGGGCCGGAACAGTTGGTCAGTTTGGAACTGGGGAGACCAACGACAGGGGACTAGTCTGCTGGAGTTTGCCTGCACCCACAGACTTACCATTGCCAATACCCTCTATCCCCACAAGCAGTCAAGGAGGACAACCTGGCATGCGCCAAAACGGCAAGATCCATAACCAAATAGATTTTATCTTAACACCACGGCACTTCAAATCCAGCATCAACAGAGCCAGAACAAGAACCTTCCCTGGAGCTGACATAGGCGTGACACGACCTTGTGCTGCTGGTATTCAAAATGAAGCTGAAGAAAAACAAACAGCCTGCAAACCCACGTATCAAATTTGACGTGGACAAACTAAAAGATCCAGATGTCGAGGAGATCTTCCAAGCTAAGCTTGGCGGACGTTTTGCGGCATTAACCCTCCTGGACAATGACATCAATGACCTCACCAACAACTTCAATGAGGCAAGTCCGAGAAACAGCAGAGGAGGTACTCGGTCGTCAGAGGAATAAACACCAGCCATGGACTACCAATGACATCTTGGACCTCTGCGATACAAGAAGAGCACTGAAACCAACCAGGTCTTCCAACCCTAAAGAATACCGGGAGGCCAACAATCTCGTGAAGAAGTCAATGTTAAAGGCCAGAGAGAAGTGGATCAGTGATCAATGTGATGAGATCGAAAAAAACATGAAAGGGGCAAAAGTAAAAAGGCATACGACACCCTGAAGAAATCACCCAAAAACCACTTCAAACCAAATTTATCAGTCATTGAAGACAGCTCCGGAAAAACCCCCTCACAGAAAGCTAGCTGCATTGACAGGTGGTCTGAATATTGTCAAGAACTGTACAACTACCCCAAAACAACCTGACATGAGCATAATAGAAGAGAAAGCAGCAAATCAAGAGCACCCTCGCCTTTACCTATACTGAGGGAAGAAGTGGAAGAAGCCCTCCCCAGCTTACCAGTAGGAAAGTCCCCAGGAGCAGACAATATACCAGCAGAGCTGCTCAAGCATGGTGGCGAAACAGTCATCACATATGTTTACAGCTTATCTGTCAGAAGATTTGGGAGACAAACAGTGGCCAACAGACTGGACACAAAACACTCATCATTTCCCCCGCCAAGAAGGGGAATTTACGCCAATGCAAAATATAGAACAATCAGCCTCATCAGCCACGCCAGCAAGATCATGCTCAAAATTATTTTGAATCGACTCAAGAAGGAGGCAGAAGAACACCTTGCAGAGGAAAAAGCTGGGTTCAGGGCAGGCAGGAGCACAATCGAACGATTTTTAACTGCCACATCATGATGGAAAAAATCTTCAACATCAGAGAGACCTGTTCCACAACTTCATCGACTTAAGAAGGCTTTTGACAGGTATGGCAGAAGGCCTGTGGCAGGTCCTCAAAATGTTTGGCTTTTGAGAAGGTAGTGAAAAACCATTCAAGACTTACAAACACTGAAAGCATTTGCAGCCCTTCCCGAACAATAGGCCGGGCTATTTCAAAACCACATTTGGGGTCCGCAAGGATGGTTATCTCCAGTCCTTTTCAATCTGTTCTTGGAAAAATCATGAGAGAACCCCTCCTGATTTTCCCTACCATCTCCATTGGGCAGCCCCCTCAACAATTTTGTTTGCGATGCATTGACTCATGGGGGAGTAACACAGAGCTGAAAGATTTACACCGACTTGAGAACGAGGGAGCTTATGGGATGGAGGGAGTCGGAAAAAAGTAAAGTCTTGTGAACGCACGAGCAATCCCACCCAAAAATTTACATAAACGGCCAACAACTGGAGGGGGTAGACCTTTTAAATACCTCGGCGCTACACTCACAAAGGGGGCGATCGACGCAGAAATCAAAGTCAAAATAGCATGGAAACATCTTCCCATGACAAAACTCACACCATAGGGAAAAAGAAAAAGAGATCTTTTCCCAATAAACTAAACTACAAAGCCCTAATTCGCGATCCGCTGTACGGAAGTAAAACCTGGACATTGACTGCTGAAACAGCAAAGCGAAAACCAGTCATTGAAAAAAAATGCCCTAGAAAAATACTGGGCATTCCTGGGAGAACGAAAGACCAACGAATTTTTCAAGAGTCAAAAAAAAGGCTGGAGGTCCAAGGAAACCCCCACCCCCCCCCCCCCCCCCCCCCTCTCCCAAAAAAATCGAGGGGGAAAGAAGGTGGCAGAAGGGAAAGAAAAAAAGTCTGGAGGAAACTCGAGTGGAAAAGGGGAAGACCGGCATTATGGCAACGAAGGGGAGGGGAGGGAGGACTTCCCAAAGGCATCGTTTCATGTCTCCCCCCCGACCGCCAAAGGGCACGGGTCTGTGATGATGATGTATGATGTTGTATATATTTTATATGTATATATTATTTTAAAATTTTTATTATATATATATTATTATATATTTATATATATATTTATATATATTTATTTTTGTATTAGTATTGTTTGGTGATATATATTTCAAAGGGTTTTAAAAGTTGCGCGTGCATGCGTTGTGGTGGTGTTGGTATTGTGTGTGTTACGTAAAAGTGTTGTTGGCTTTTAGTTTATTTTTCTTAATCTGATTGTTTAATAATGCATGTGTGTAACTGTCTTTTAAAAAAGCCTCATCATTTCTTATTTAGCATTAAAATATTCTTGGTCTTGAGTCTTGAAAAAGCTTCCCGATGGGCATCATCAAGAATCAGATTTGTTTTTGTTTTTGTTCCTCGGTAGAGTTGAGGCCACCGATGGTGAGATTTTTTTCGGATGCGACCCTTTTTACCCCGTTAAGGTAGCCGCGTTTTTGCTTCGGTTAGAAAGGGTTTAAAAAAAAGAAAACTTCCCCAAAAGGGGGCTGTGGCTGCTGTAACCCATACCCTTTTTTTGTAGTAAAAAAGAACAGGCTAAAAGCCCACCCCTCGCTTTACAATCTGGACTTTTTGAAGGCGGCTTACAAAGCTGCTGCCACCACCCAAATTTCAGGTACAGCAAGCGAAAGGGGGTTTTGGGGTGCCCTTTGGGGGCTTGAAAAATTATTTGCATTTCCAGTATGTTTGGGGCACCCCCAATTGATTATGCCTTATCTTTTGACCCTGTATAAAAAGGTTTGGGTTTTTCAAACCTTTTGACACTTTTAAAACAACTTTGGATTTAAGGGTTTCTTAAACCCCGTTGGTTGTAGGGGAAAGGGTAAAACCCTAACTTCTTATCCAAATTCAAAGGGGGGCCCCTTCTTGTCTTTTCCCTTCCCCCCCCTTAAGGAGGGGTTACAATTTAAAAGCTGGGTGGGGGGGGAAACTTATAAAAACCCCAAAAAAATTTTTTTGGGGGGAAAAGGGGGAAAAAAAAAGAAGGGAAGAAAAAAAGGGGTATTTAGCCCCAAAAAATATGGGTTTTAATGTTTAAAAGTGGGTTGGGTTTTGTATTTATATGTGTGGGGCATGTGGGAGTGGGTTTTTGGGGTGTTTTTTTTTTGGGTGGGTAAAAAGGTGGGTTGTGCTTTGGGGTTTGGGGTGGAGTGTTTTTTTTGGTGGGGGAAAGCGCCGGGTTTGAAATGTTTTTTTTGGGGTTTTTTAGCCTTAGATGGATTTGGAAATAAATGGGTAATTAATAAAGCCTTATGAAAAATTTTGTACCCCCGAAAAATTTTTTAAAATGTTTTTGTCCCCCCAACCCCAAACCCTTTTTTTTTTTTTGGTTTTTTTTTTTGGGCCCAAAACCCAAATCTAAATTTTTTTTCAAGTTCAAAAAATTTCTCTCTTACATGCCTTTTTTAAGGGTTATGAGGGAGACAAGGCGAGAAGGTGAGCAGATATCAGTGACAAGAAACAGACAAAAACCACCACCCCAACCCAAAACAGAGTGCAGTGGGGGTTTTTTAAAGGTTTGTACCCACAGTTATGACAGCAGTGTGTGTGTGTGTGTGGGCGGAACCATTAACTCTCTACAGTGGTCAGTTGGTCATACTTACAGAAAAAATAGGTAGTAGGCAGTCCCCTTTTTTGCTTTCTTTTTTGCTTTCCTCTGAGGCCGGGGAAATAGTGCGGCCAATGTTGCGACCCTGATTCCCCGGAGGGTCTGTTTTTAAATTTTTTTTATTTTTTATTTTTTATATCAGGATAAAAAATAAGCGTTTGTCTTTTTTATTTTTTTCCCCCCGTGTGTATGCGGATTGTAAATTTTTGTATCTGTTCCCACCGGCACACAAGGGCCCTCCTTACGAAAGCGGAACGGTTTAAGTGGGCGAAATTTCTGGTGCGTTCCACACGGGACCCTTGATTTATGTCTCATCCGAAGGATTTTGGGAGGTGGGGTCTGCCGGGTTAATCCAGGGGAAATATCCCCTTTAAAAGGGGAACGCCCGGGGGGTCCCCTGCGACCATGCTTTCCCCGGTAAACCCCCGTACAAACCCCGGGGGGGACTAGGGAAACCCCCCCCTTTCTGAGAGATTTTTTCCGTATTTGGAAAGGTTGAAGGAGGGGAGGAGAGAGGGAGAGGGAGAGAGAAAAGAAAAAGAGGAGGAAAGAGGGAGGAGTAAAACAGAAATTTTCAGGGAACCCTTGTAAATTTTTACCTCCCCCCCTTAAAAAAAAAAATTTTTAAAAAGTTTTATTTTTTTTACATGAAAAAGGTTAAAAAAACCAAAAATTGGGGGAAAAAAGGGGTTTTGCATTTTTTTCTTTTAGTTTGGTTAAAAATTTTAGAAATTGCTGAAAATTTTTTTTTAAAATGGGGGCAAAACATTTTCTAAAAACCCCTTCTTTTCTAAATTTTTTTTTTAAAAATTTTCCCTTTTTTTTCCCTCTCCTTTTCCTCTCTCCTCTCCCCTTTCCTCTCTCCCCTCTTTACTCTCTCTCTTCTTCTTAAACTGTTTTTCTCCAAGTCTTAAAAATAGGCCCTGTATGAAACCTTCTCTTTTTAAAAATAGCCTTTTGGGGGTGGAAAAATTAAAAAAAAATGCTACCAGGAAGAGAAAAAAAATGAGTGTTATTTCTTGCCTTAATGAAAAAAAAAAGGTTTTTATTTCAGGATTTTTTGGAATTTTCCCCTTTTTTTTAACATTTTTGATTTTTTGGTTTTTTTCTTGTTTTATTAAAGGGCCTTCCCCGATTTTTTTTTCGGCGTTAGTTCCATTTTTTAAAAAGTTGTTGTTCATTTGGTTTTATTTGCTTTTTTAACCCTTTTTTTGTATTGGTTTTTTGGAATTGGGTGGTTTGTCTTTTAAAGTTTTTGTTTTTTGAAAATGGGGATTCATTTTGGAAAAATTTTCCCCGACACCTTTTTTTGGTGGTGAAGGGTGAAAGTTAAGGGGTTTTATTTTAGTTTTTTTTTTTAAAAAAAAAAACCCCGTTGTTTGGGTGGGTTGGTTTTAAAAAAGGGGAAAATTTTTTTAATTTAAAATTAAAAAAAAAAAAGGGGGCACACCCCCGGGGGGGGTTTTTTTAAACAAAGAAATACAAACCCCCCCAAAAAAAACCCCCAACAAAAAAACATACAAACAAACAAAAAACCCCTTTCCTTACCCAAAAAAACAAACCCCCCCCCCCAAATTTTTTTAAAAAAAAATAATCTCAACCCCCCCTTCCCCTTTTTTTTTCAAAAAAAACCCAAAAAACTCACAAAAAAAAATTTTTCTTTTCCCCTCTTTCCCCCCCTCTCTATATAACCCAAAAAAAAAACAAACCCCCCTTTTCTTTCCTCTTTTCCCTTCCCCTTTTTATGAGTTTTTTCCCTTTAAAAATTTTTTTTTTCGAGTAAACTTTCTTTTTTTTATTTTCCTGGCTTTTTCCCCCTTTTTGGCACAAAAATTGAAAAGCAGAATAATTTTTTTCTTTTTAACGGGTTTCGGGCCCCATTTTTCTTCGTTTGGATCATTGGGGAAGCCCGGTGGCAGGGGAGGTTAATGGTATGTCTTTGGTATGCATGCTTTTAAAAAGGGAAGGGTAAAAAGGAACATGCATAAAAACGAAAAAAACCCTTTTTTTTGGGGGTTAACCCGTTTTTTTTAAAAAAATTTCCCCCTCCCAGTTTTTGAAATCTTTTTCAGACAGAAAGCAAAAAACAACCTTAAGTTTGGTGGGAAGGGGTTTTTGGGGAAAAACAGGGGGTTTGATCCCCAAAGGAAAAACCCCACAAGTGTGCCAAACTTTTTTTTTTTTCCCCCCTGAAATTTCCTTATTTGTTGAAAAAACCCCCGACGAAAACCGAATGGAAGCACCTCCGTGAATTCCCGATTGGGGCTTCCCGTTTTTCAAGAAAAAAGATGGGTCCTTTTTTTCAAAAAGAAACCCCTTCCCTGCATTTGCAAAGAAAACCCCCCAGGTTTTTATTTTTTTCCCCGGAAAAACGAAACCCATGAAAAAATATTTCCGGGGAAAACTTGTTTGGGAATTTCAGGGGTTTTGGGACAAAACCTTTTCTAACTTTTTTGTAAAAGGGTGCAATTTTTTTCCTCCTGTTTAAAAAAAGTTTAAAACCTTTTTTTTTGGGAAGAAAAAACACCAGCAGCCATTGGGCTAATTGAGTGCGGCCCTTAGTGTTCCCTTAAAAAAAAAGGGTTTTTTGTTAAAAGCTTGTTTTTTTAAAATTGCATTTTGACACGGGGTTTCCCAAATTCAAAACCAACCTTTGGGAATTTTCTCCTTACAGTTTTTTGCCAAAAAAGGGAAATGCCCTTTTTTTTTTTAAAGGGTGTTTCAAAAAAGGAATAACCTTTCCCACCCAACCGCCTTTCAAGATTATGATTTTTCCCCCTTTAAAGACAACAGGGTTTTTTTAAAGGGGTTTAAAAAGGGGTTTTCGTCTCTTTTTTTAAACAAAATTTCCTGCCAAATTTGGCAAATGTTTGGGAAAAAGTCTCAACCCCTTTTTAAACCTTAGCTCGAAAATCTTAAAAAAATATCTATTTCAATAAAACGAAGAAAGCTATTTTCCGGTCTTCAACCAACAAATTTGCCAGACCTTTTTTAATTTTTTCCCCAAAATTGCCCCGGCAAAAAGGGTGCTTCTCAGGCGCTTTTCTTCTGGGGTTTCTGACACAAAAGTTCAAAATGCTTCTGGCCCCTCCCTAATTGGTCCCGTTAAAAAGGAGTCCCCTTCCCTTCTTTCCCCCCACCAGATTTCCCCCCTTTCCGTATTCTATTTTTTTTTCCTTTTTTTTAGGACTGAAGAAAATGAGTCTGAGACTGAGTCCTCTTTTTGGTGTCCAACAAGGCCCAAAAATTGATTTTTCCATTTAACCTAAATTTAATGTTTTGGTGATGGGTTTTGTTTTTGTTTTTTTTTTTATTTCCATTTCGGGAAAGCGAAAAAGAAGGCAAGGTCCTGAAAGGGTCTATTTCCCCAAAAAGGGTTTCCCGGTGGGGCCCCGGAGATTAGTTCCCCTTTTTCTTTTTTCCCCACAAAGAAGCCCCCGGTTTTGATGGGCTTAAAAGAAAGGGCTGGAAAGGGGGACCAAGGGCGGTTTGATGTTCCTCCCCATGGATACAAGAGAGTTGATGGTGAAAAAAGCATTTTTTGTGTGGGGGTTTTTTTTGGTGGTTGGTTTTTTTTGTTGTTGTGGGGGGTTGGTTGGGTGTTTGGTGGGGTGTTTTGGGGTGGTGAGTGGGATGTGGGGTTTTTTGCCCCACTAAAATGCCAGGGGGAAGAGGAAAAATCCCGACACGGGCCGGTTTGGGTTTCTACCGAAACAAGATTTTTTCATGACATGTTGGTTTAAAAAAGTGGTTTCTGCTTTTTCTTGGACAAAATGGGCTGGGGGGTGGGGGTTTTTTTGGGGTTCGGCGGGAAGGGTTTACAAAGTCTTTGGGCCTGGCTGTAGTCCAAAAAAAGGGGGTGTCTTTTTTGTGTATTGGTTTCCCGAAAAAATTCTTATGGGGGTTTTTTTAGAAAATTTTTAAAAAAAAGAAAAGTTTTAAGAGGGGGTTATGTTAACCGATAAGGTTTGTATTTGAAGTGGCTTTTAAAAAAAATTGGTTTTTTTTTGGGGAAAAACCCCCATGGGGGCAGGGGGGCCCCTTTTTCAAAACACCGGATTTTTTTTTTTGTTTTATTTTTTTATTTCAAAATTTTTTTTTTTTGAAATGTGTTTCTTTTTCCCCCTGGTTTTTCCTGTTTTTCCTCTTGATCTTTTTTTGGGTTTCTGGGGTGCTGCTGTTTCCTTTTTTAGGGTTTTTGCGGCCTTTTGGCCCTTTTTTTCTTTTGTACCTTTTTATTTGGTTTTTGTTGAAAAAAAAAAATTTTTTGGGCAAATTTAAAGGGTTGCATTGCCCCAACTTTAGGGGTTTCAAAAGAGTTTTTGTGGTTTTTATTTGGTTTTTGTACTTTTAAAAAACCCTTTTTAAATTTTTTTCATTTTTTCCCGGAAATTTTCTCCATGAGTTTTAAGTTTCCCCCCTTCCCTTTTCCCCCCTAAAATTCCCTTTAATTTTAATTTTTCATTTAAAATTCAATTTTTCCTGTTTTTTTTCAAAATTTGGTTTTTTTTTTCTTGGTTTTTTTAAAAAGTATTAAAACTTAATTTTCCAATTTGGGGTTTTTTTATTTTGATAATTTTTACCCATTTGTAAATTTTTTTTTTTGGGGAAATTTTAAGGGGGAATGGGGGGTTTCTCAAAAAACAGATTAAGCGGCATTTTTTTTACATTTTTCCCCTTTTTTTTTTGTCTTTCTTTTTAGTTTGGGGAAGCGTAATAAGAAAAAAAAGGGGTTCTTAAATAATCAGGTTTGGGAAAGTTCCTTAAAATTTTAGGGGTTTGCGCCCAAAGGTAAAAAATTTTTTTTATTTTTTTTAGACGTTTTGTGATCAAATAAAAAAGAAAAGGGAATTTTTTTTTTGCCCTTTTTGGGGTTGTTTTGGGGTTTTTTACCGGAAAATTCTGTTTTAGAAGGTGGGGTTTGGGCTTGTTTTTTGGCTGAAACCCGTTTGGGAAGGGGTATATTTAAGGGTCCCTTTTTCACAGGGTTTCCAAAAAGGGTTTTTGTTAAAAAAAGCCTTTTTTTGCCTAACAGGGGACATGTCTGTACTTTCATCCCTTTGACCTGGCCGGCATAATGGCATCCCTGTGGCCCTTCTGGGTAATTAGACTTATTGAAATTCTTGCCCAATTGGGAGAAATTTTTTTTTTTTTTTTTTGGGCAGGCTGTGCTTTTTCTGACATGTTTTGGGCTGGCTGCCCCAAAAAAGGGCCTTGAAATTTTTGTTTTTTTTAGGATGCCAAACGTAAAGGCTTGTTTTAAAAGAAACCTTTTTAAGGGCTGTGTTCAATTAGCAGATAGGGGGGGAAGGTTTTTGGCCTATAAGAATACTTTCTCAGGGGTTTTTCAAAGATTGCCTGCTTTTGTTTCTCCTATGCCTCCCTGTGGACCAAGGTTTATCAATTTATTTCCTGCGTGGATTTTTTTGCTTTTCTGTTTTACAATAAAAACTAGGGGGACTCCCTTCCATTTTTGCCGCCCCCCAAAAAGGCGTTTAAAGATTGGTTTTTAAATTAAAAGGGTCAATTTTTGGGGGGTGGATAGTTTTTGGGGCCCCAAAGTGGGGGATGAAAAAGGAGGGCTCCCCAAAATCAAAAGGGGGGTTACGGAACCGAATTAAAAGGTTTGTGAAGGGTTTGGAATTATTTTTTTATTTTTTCTTATTGTAATTTAATCGAAATTTCTCTTCCCAAAATTTGGGGGCCCCCCGGGGGGCCCTTTCCCCGCAAAGGCCCCTTTTTTTTGTTTTTTTGTTTTATTTTAAAATTTCCCTGTAAGGGTTTTTTTTCCTCGATTTTTCCAGGGAAACTTTCCCCTTTGCCTGGGCCTTTTTTTCTTTAAAAAGTGTCTGGCCTTTTTATCATCAAAAACTAACCCCCCTTCCCCGGGCTCTAATGGTAAAATTTTGGGGAAAACTTTTTCACCCCAAACATTGCCAAACCCCTTTTTTACTTTTTGGGTTTCAAACGGGTTTCCTACTGCCCCTTAAAGGATTTAAAAGAAGGGGCCGAAAAGGGGGAAAGCTGTTGTTTTTTTTTAAAAAAAAAAGCGTCCAAAAAAAACTGGTTGCAAAATTTTTCCACAAAAACCTCCGGTTCAAAAAAAAATCTTTAAAATTTTAAAAAAAATAGCATTAAACAAGAAAAAAAGAAACAACAATCGAAAATTTTTAAAAAAATTCCAACAGAGTCTTAAAATGTTCCCCACATGTTAAAAAACAAGTTTTTTTTCCTAGGGCTTTTTAAAAAAGCAAAGTTCTGGGGTTTTTACCAGTTTTCTTTCTCTCTTTTCTTTCCCTTTTATTTTTTTTTTATTTTTTCCTCCCTTTTCTCCTTATCCTTTTTTTTCATTTTTTCCATCCCCCCAAAAATTTGCGTGGTTTAGCAAAAACAATGTTTTGGGTTTGATTTTAAATATTAAAGGGGTGGGTAAATTTCTTGATAAATGTTTTGGGAAAAAAAAGGCTTGGGGGGGGCCAAAATTCCTTTTATCCCATCGCTATGCCCAAAAAAGGGCCCCCTTTAATTTATATGGGAAACCCCTTGCCCCCACCCCATACCCAAAAAAAAAGGCCCCCCCAAGTGCAACAAAACCCTTTCTAAAAAAATGCATTTTTTTGAAAGGGCCCAAAAAAAATTTCAAATTTTTTGGCCTTTTAAAAAGTTAAAATTTTGGCAAACAAAAAATTTCCAAAAATTCAATATATGGTTTTTCTATTTTTGGGTTTTTAAAAACCGGAAAAGTTGGAAAAAATTCAAGTTAAAGTTTTGAAATTTTGTAATTTTTTAACCCAAAAATATACTTAAAAGGGTGTTATCATGGAAGCCCAAATTTTGAAAAAGGGGGGTGGGAGGGTTATTTTTTTTAAAATTGGGGGGGTGGTTAGGGGTTTCCCGGTAAAAATTTTTTGGTTTTTTCCCCGGTTTTCCTCAATGGGGAAAGTTAAAAAATTTTTTTAAAAAAGGAAATTTAAAAACGACTTTCCGATTTTTTTATGGTTAATTAATATAAAATTTAAAAACAATTTAACAGGGGTTTTTAAATTTGATTTCCCCGAGGAGGGCATTCCCAGGGTTCCACATTTTTTTTTTTTTTTATGATTGTTTCAAAAAAAGTTCAAAAGGGGGGGGAATTCTTGTAGGGTTTTTAAAAAAAATTTTATTTTGTCCCAAAAAACCCTTTTAAAATTTATGAAAAACAGGGAAAGAAAATTTTGCTCTTTTAAAATTTGGGAAAATTTTTGCTTTCATTGGCAAAAAGTGAAAAAAATTTTGTCCCTTGGGGCAACAATTTTAAAAGGGCCCACTTAAATTTTTTATAAAATTTGAGGACACAAGTGTAGAAAAAAAACCCTTTTTAAGGCAAAGGAAAAAAGTTTTAAAAAAATTGTCAGGGGCTTTGCAACAAAGCAATGGTTACAAAATCCTTAATTTTTAAATGTTTAAAAAATGAAATAAGTAAAACAATCAAAAAAAAATGACAAAAATAAAAAAATTTTGGTCATTAAAAGATTCAATTAAAAAAAAATTTGTTTAGGTTTTTATTTAAAAGGGGTTTTATTTTCAACAATGTTTTTTTCCTCTTTCTTTTAAAACACCCTTTTACAAAAAACAAAAACCCCAAAAAAACAAAAACCAAAACCTTTTGTTTTTAGAAAAAGAGCTTACGTTTTCCCTGGAAAAGGGGGGGACAAAAGCATAAAAACAACCCCCAAAAAGGTTCCTGGAATAAAAAAATTTTAAGGTTTATGGCGTTTGGGGGGGAAACCTCTTTTGGGAATTTTTTCTCTGTTCAAGCTACAGTCGGTTTGGGGAAATAGGGCTGCCCCCCCTCCCGACTTGGTTTTTGGGGACCTTTTTGCTGGCCCCCTGTTTTGGGGCCCCCCGGTTTCCTTTTTTTTTTTTACCCTTTTCTTTTTCGAAATTTTTCCTTTGTTTTTTCTTCAGGGGGGCCCCCGTAATTTCGAGGTTTTTTATGAAAAAAAAAAAGGCCATCTCCCATTCCGTTTAATGTTTGGCCGATTGGGGTTTTGTTTTCCCACATGGTTTTTATTTTATTCCCCGGATTTTGGAGATTACCCGAGGATTTTGGGAAAGAGGGGTTTTTTTGGGGGGGTTTTTGTTTTTCCCCCCAAGGTTTTTGAACCATAAAAAAACCGTTTGACATGGTTTGGGGGACCGAAGTTTTTGAAAAGGAGGGCCGTTGCCTCCAAAAGGCCGAAGGGGTTTTAGATACGGGTTTTTTTGAGGATTTAGAAAGTTTTTTAGGGGAAAAGGTAAAAACTTGGATTTTTTGTGGTTTTTGCCTTTTTAGGGTCCCGGTTTTTTTTTTCCCCCATGACCTCTTTGTTTTTTTTGGAAACCCTTTTTAACCAAAAAAACAAACTTCTCTTTTTTCTTGTTCCCGGGGGAAAGGTGATGTGTCGGTGTCCAGTTTTCCACCCATAAAAGGGCAATGGGTTTTTTTCCCTTTTGGCTTATTTACAAACAGGGAAATTTTTTAAAAAACCCAACACTTTTTTAAAAAAACTTCGTCTTTCCTTTATTTTCTTCCCCTTTTTTTCTTTCTAAGTTTTTTTTTCTCTTTCGAAAAAGATTTTAAAGCCCTAAAAAATTTTTTTGTGGGGAAAAAATGGAAAAAATTTTTGGGGGGCCAAAAAAAGGGAAATTTTATGAACAGGGAAATTTTTTTGGGTTAAAAAGGGAATGATTTAAAATGTTTTTGAAAATTTTTAAAAAAATATTGTTTTTTTCATTGGAATACAGGACAAAAAGATTTAAAAATAGGGAATTTTTAAGGGTTTTTTTTTAAAAAAAATCTTGGGGGGGGATAAAATAATTTTCATTTTTGGGGTTTTTTAGGGTTTTTTTTTATCCCTTTTAGTTTTTTTGTTTCCCTTGTTTCTCCCGTTTTTTGGAAAATTTCAAAAATGTCTTTTTGGCAGGGGGTGAAGATCCCTTTTTTTCCCTTTTAATGTTTTTTAAAACCTTTTTTGGATTTTATTTGGGGGTTGACAGGTTGATAATGGGCAAAAAGGGTCCCCTTTATTTTTTTCCCAAAAAAATTATTCCCATTTAAAAAAAAAAAACAAGAAATTTTTTCCCAAAAATTTTTTACCCCAAATTTTTTTTTAAACTTTATTTGAAAAACCCATTGTTGATTTGGGTTTTTTAAAAAGGAAAAAAAAAATTTTTTTTATTTTTTAAAAAAAATGTTTTTTGCTTTTTAAAATTTTTTTCCCTTTTTCCCCCTTTGGTTGGGGTTTTAAAAATAAATTTTTTAAGGGGAAAATTTTTTTTTGGGTGTTTTTGTTCCTTGGAGGGGGGTTTGTAAAATTTCATTTGGATTGTATTTGGATGTTTTGGGGGGTGGGTTAAATTTTTTTGGGGGTTCCCTTGTCCTGTTTGGGTTTTGGTGTCAGCATGGTGATTTTGTAATTTAAAAACTTTGTATTTATTTGCATTTGGTTTAAAATCAATTCCCCAAAAATTTTAAAAAGCTCAAAAAAAACAAACTTTTGGGTTTGTTTGGGTTGGTTAAATTTTTTGAGGTTAAAAAATCTTTTATTTTTTTTGTTCCAAAAATTTTTCTTCGAAGGTTTTTCTTTTGCCCTTTTTTAATGAAGTGATTTGGGGAAAAGGGTTTTTGGGAAATAACCCCTTTTTACCCGGGGGAACGAAACCCCACCCCCCAAAAAAGGCAGAATCATTTTCAAAGGATTTCCAGGTTTGTAACAGGGTTTGGGGGGCCCCCCTTTTTGGACTGAAATTTTTTTCCCCTTTTTCAAGGGTATCGGGCCTGCCCTTGGGTTTGTTCCCGAGGTTCAAAAGTTAAAAACAGAAATTGGTTTTTTAAGAAATTTTTGGTTTTTAAGGGGTTGGGTTTTTTTTTTTTTTAAATTTTTTTTTCAGGTTTTGTTTTTTCCCCGCATTGTTTTTTTTATTTTTTTGTTTCCCGTTTGCCCAAATGGAAAATTTTCTTTTCCAGGGAATGGTTTTTTTTTCCCAAACGCAATTTTGTTGGGTTTTCTTTTGGGCCCAAATTTTTTTTTTCCCTTCGTTTTAAAATTTAGGATGTTGGGGTTAAATAGGGAAAATTCCCTGAAGAAAAATCACCTTTTCCAGCATCGTTTTTAAACAGCACTCCTGAGTTTAAAAGGGGGATAGAAACTTTTCCCCCACTTTCCCGTTTTTTTCTTGGGGGCCCCGCGGGGGTTTGGGGGGAAATTTTTTTTGGGGGGGTTTTTTAAAAAGGGGAAAAAAAAAAGAATTTTAAAGGGTTTTTTTTTAAAAATTGGGGGGGAAAAAGAGGAAAAGTTTTTCCCCCAAGGAAAGGTTGCTGTGTTTCCCATTTTTCCCCCAAGCAAAATTTCTTTTTTTTGTAAAATATAACGTGTTAAAAAAAAATTGGGCAAACAAAGTTTTCCTTTTTTTTTTAAAGGTTTAAAAACAAGTGGAGAAGGGGCCGGCCCCAAATTTCCACCAATTTAGGATTTTTTTCCAAAACCCCCCCTTTTTGGTTTTTAAAACCGTCTTTCTGGAAATTTTTTTTTTATTTGGGGTTTTTCCCCTTTTTAAAAAATTTTTTTAAATTTTTCTAACCCCCTTTTTTTTTTTTTTTCCCCCTTTTTTTTTTCCCTTTTTCTTTTTTTTTTTTTTTTTTTTTTTTTTTGTTTTTTTAGGTTTCCCCGGGGGCATGTTTTTAAAACATGTTTGCGGAGTTTTGGCCCATTGTTCCCCGTGGGTTTTTGGGCCCCAATTTTCCCAAAACTTTATACAATTTGGGAAAAGGGATTGCGGGTTTTAACCGCGTGAAGATTAAAAAATTTGGGGGGCTTTGGTTTATTTGGAAACAAATGGGGGCCAACATTTTTTTTTTTAAAAACAGTGCGGGTTTTGGAGTTTTTTTGGAAAATTAAAAAGGGGTTTCCCTTAAATTTTTTTGTTTTGGGATTAAATTGATTTGTAGGATGTTACCCCCGGTGTAGCGGGGTTTTTCCCTTTAAAACCAAATTTTTTTGTAGGGGTTGTTTTTGAAAAGGGGAAAATGCAAACTTTTTTTTGAAAATTTCCCCTTTTCCCGGGGTTTTTGGAACCCTTTTGTTGCTGGCTGTTTTAAAGGGGGTTTCGGGTTTTTTCATTTTTTGTGGCTTTTTGTCTTAATTATTTTTTTGGGATTTTTTGGGAAATTGGGGGGATTGGTTTTTCCGGGAAAAAAGAAAAATTTTTTTGAAGTGGTTTTTTTTTTGGGGGGGAAAAAAAAAATATAAAGACCCCCTTTTAAAAAAAAAAAAATTTTTTCAAAAATTTAAAAAAAAAACCAAAAAGGGAAAAGAAAAAAAACCCCTTTCAATTGTCTGATTGTTTACATAACCCAAAGAACTTTCTTTTTTTTTTACAAATTTTTTAATAAAATTTTTTAAAAAAAAATTTTTTTTTTTAAAAAAAAAAAATCTTTTTTTTGGGTTTTTGTTCTTTTTAAAAAAAACCCCCCCAAAAAAAAACAAAATTTTTTTTTTTTTTCCCCCTTTCTTTTTCTCTTTTATTTTTTTTTTCCCCCTTTTTTTTTTTTCTCTTTTTCTTTATTTTTTCATGGGTTTTTTTCCCAAGTTTTAAAAACTGAGTCCCCCAAAAAGTTTTGAAAATTTCCCTTTTTATAACAAAGCCCAACCCCTGATTTTTTTTGGGAAAAGGTTTCCCATGGAAAAAGAAATAAAATTTTAGATTTAAAAATTTTTCTGACACCCTTTTTTCCTTTTTATTTTTTAAATTTTCGGGGTTTTTTTTAAAACAAAACGAAAAAACCGAAAACACGCCCCAGGGGTTTGAGTGATGTTAAAATGTTTGTTTTGGTTGGGGCTGTTTTTTAAGCCCCTTTTAAAAGGGCGCGGGGGCCCCAATTTTTTTTTTGGGGGGGGTTTTTTAATTTTTTTTTTTAAAAATTTTAGGGGGAAAGGGGCCCGGGGGGACCCCGGTTTTAAAAAAAACCCTTTAGTCGGGGGAAAAAACCCCTTTTGGTTTTAATAAAAAAAAAACCCCCCCCCCCAAAACATCCCCCCTTTTAAAAAAAAAAAAAAAGGGAAAAGAAACAAACAAAAATGAAGGGGTTTTTAAAAAGGGGGGAAAAACCCCATTTTTAATTTTAAAAATTTAAAAAAAAATTTACTATCTTCCCAAGCAAAATATCTTTTGGAAGAAACCTATTCGAACCATTTAATAGTGTTCACAGATGGCTCAGTCGTAAACAATATTGCAGGTGCTACATACATTATACCAGACTTGAAATCTGAAAATTCATTTCACATTGGGAATAATATATCAATTTTTACAGCAGAGCTATTAGCAATATTAATGGCACTTAATTTCTTTTGTCGATTTTCCGAAAGTTGTTATTCAAATACTTTGTTGTGTGGATTCAAAATAAGTAATTCACGCCATCAGCTCTATGCAAACAAAAGCAAGATTTGAATTAGTCATAGAAATTTGTCATTTAATTCATCTTATCACCTTAAAAGGCTCAGATATAACTTTTTGTTTGATTCCATCTCATTCTTGTGTGTATTACAATGAAACAGTTGACATTTCAGCGAAAAAAGGGGTAAAAGATTAACAGATGGTGGCAAGTTTAAAGCTCCATCTGTCACTACAAGAATATTATCACCTCGTTCAAAAATGCAGCAAAAGTTATTCCAGTGTGAGGAAAAGAGACTTGGTTGTCTAGATATATATAAAGAAACGATAAAATTTGAATCCGTTGTTAAAAGACACGAAACTGATTCTTATCGTATAAAACAAACTGTCTCTCTAGCTTGTCGATGGAAACTGAACTGTTTGAAGACAAACTATGTTGGGCATGTCTCTTGTATATGTGGCCATAGTGTAACTGTCGATCATATCTTGATATGCAGCATGCTAAAAAGCTGCATACCTGTTCTTACCTCGTCAACGTCATCTGCGATATTCAGTGATCTTCTACTGAGATATATTTTTTCAAATCGTGATTGCACAGTCCAATTGATTAAATATTATAATTATTATCGACTCTAAAGACATTACCTTTCTGTGGACTATATTTTCTCTTGTTGGTTATAGTTAAAAATATCGTTTAGTTGTTTATTTGTAAGATTCTGTTAGAAATTGTGTTGTTACTGTTCTGTACTTAAGAGTTACTTTAGATTAGCATTTTCTAGGATAAACAAAAAAGAAAATGCTAATCTAAAGTAACTCTTAAGTACAGAACAGTAACAACACAATTTCTAACAGAATCAAACCACTTCCATTTTCATATAATACAAACCACACTTTTGGGACTTATGTAAATAAAGAAATCATCAGAGGAAAAAAGACAGAAGGAAAGAAAGAAAGAAAAAAAGAAAATAACACTAAATAAACCGTCACATCAATTTCATTTAACGGGACACTCGTAACTTGTACAAACAAGGGGTTTTTTTTTTTTTTCCTCCGGGAATTTCCAGAGTGCTTTTCCGCTGGCGTCAAATATTTAGCAGGTAAAGGTCACAGCCTCGTTTTGGGCAGATCCTAATGCTGCACACTGGTATTAAATTTTGGGTCATGTAGTATTTGTATAGAGTGGGAGTCAAAAAGAAATGTTGGTTATTTTACAATTTTTTAAAGTATAAAAAAAAAGTGGACTGTTGCACTTTTTTTGGGGATTGAGACATAGAGAAATACCAGATAGTCACGAGAAAGTGGAATAATCATCAAATGAGGATTGCTTTGTGTTCCTACAGTGTTGACCTCGCGAATGCATATTGCTGTAAGGAAGCTAGCAGACAACAAAGGATTAAGGGGTACAGTTTTTGCTGAAATTTTTTATAAAATTTCAAAACTACCAAATTTGTTCAAAATCACAAGATTTTTGGGAGTCAGAGGCTAGTCTTTTACAAAAAAAAGCGGTTTTATTTTTGGGGAAAGGGGCCTTTAGTAGGGCAGTATAATATAAGAGTCACATGAAAAACTGAAGGAAAAGTGTGATTTTTTTTAATACCGGGTGCAGCCTAAAGCCCTTGCCACCAAAACCTGCCCTCTGTCTTGTGTCCAGCGTGTTGGCTTGTTGTCCAGTGAGTGGACAGGCTGCTTCGCTGGCTGCTGGTCAGTAGAGGGTCAGAGGAGGAGCTAAAAAGGGACGTGTTTGATGTCCGTGTATTTTCGCGGAACGCTGTAACTCTTCAGCTTTAATGAAATGAGGAAGAAGTCGCCTTCGCGGACTTTGCACACCACACACCCAACACAACAACACACACAAACAACCAACCAACAACAAAAAACCAAACCAAACCCCACACCACCCACCCACACCACCCCCCATCCACAACCTTCACCCACCACCCAACCATCACCACCCACCCAACCATCACCCAATCCACCCACCAACCCCCCAACCCCCCTTCACCCTCCACAACCCCCACCCACCAACTACCAAACCTCTCACCCCCACCAACCCCAAAACCCCCCCCAACCAAACCCACCCCAACCCACCCAAACCCACCCAACCTCCACCCCACCCAACCCACCACCAAAACCCCTACCCACCCAACCCAACACTTCACCCACCCAACCCACCCACCCACCCCAAACCTCTCACCCACCCAAACCCCACCCAACCCCCTCCCCCCAACCAAACCCACCACCCACAATCCACCACCCAAACCTTCACCCAACCCCACCACAACCCCCACCCCCCAACCTCACCACCCACCCAACCCACCCACCCACCTCTCACCCACCCCAAACCTCTACCCACCCAAAACCCCCCCCACCCAACCTTCACCCAAACCAACCCACCACCCAACCCTCTCCCCCCACCCAACCCTCCCACCCCCCCAACCCTTTTCCCCCCACCCCCAACCCCACCCCCCCCCCAACCCCCCCACCCAACCCAACCACCCACCCAAAAACCCCCTCACCCACCCAACCCACCAAAAAAAAAACCACCCACCCAACCTCTCACCCACCCAAAACCCCTTCCCCCACCCACCTTTTACCCCCACCCAACCCCCCCCCCAACCCCCACCCCCCCAAAACCCTCCCCCACCCACCCAACTCACCAACCAACCCTACCACCAAACCCCCCCCCCCAAAACCAACAACAAAACCCCAACCACCCACCCACCCCAAACAAAAAAACCAAAAAAAACCCAAAAAAACCCCAAAAAAACCCAAAACCCCAACCCAAAAACCCAACCCAAAAAACCAAACAAAAACAACCTCTTTTCAACCCCCCAACTCCACCCTCAAAATTTTCTCACCACCCCCACCACCCCCACCCAATCCTTTCAACCCCCACCCCTTTAAAAACCCCCCACCTCAAAAAAAGAAAAGAGAAGGAGAAGAAGAAGAGGGGGAGAAGAAAGAAAAAGGGGGAAGGAAAAGGGGAAAAAGGAGAGAGAAGAAGAAGAGAGACAGAAAAAGGGAAAGGGAACTCTTTTAGATTTGGGGTGCCGGCCCTTTTAAACCCCCCCGGGGAAAAAAAAGGGGGGGGGGGGTTTTTGAAAAAATTTCAAAAAAAAAAATGGATTTTCGAAAAATTTTTAAAAACGCACTTTTTGAAAACCAGTCCTTTTTAAAAGAAGACCCCCTTTACTCCCCCTTGCTGAAAAGAACCCCGCCTAAAATTGCTGAAAAAGAAAAAGAAAAAGGGAAAAAGGGGAAAAAAAAAAACCCCCCCCCGGGAATTTGGGGGAAGAAAAAAAAAAAATAAGAAAAAAAAGGGGAAGGAGGGGAAAAAATTTTGGAAAGAGAAAGAACACTAAACCTAAAATAATTTATTGAGAATTTGATTTGTTTTTGATGATTTTATTGAAAAATTTTCGCCCTTTGCAATGGGAAGGGTGGGGATGGGGGTAAAAAAAACAAACTTAAAATTTACATCATAAAAAAAGCAACACGTAAAAGGGCCATGTCACTAATTCAGTCCGCAGACCCAAGGGGTCATGCGTTCCCTTCACAGAAACAGTGAATTTTCGGCATGGTCAAGTTTCCCGGGCCCAAAACCCACCCCCACGCACGCAGCACCGCACGCACGCCCCCAAACCACGACAAAATTCTCTTCTTTTTTTTTCCCCCCTCACATGCAGATGTACCCCCGATACTTGGTCAAAACACAAGGAACCGCCTGTTTACCCCAGATGAATTGACGCGTTAAAACCCACATGCAAGTGGTCTATCCAGCACTGATCCCGTCTTGATCTTCTTGCGGTCAGCGGGTTTCCCACAGTTTTAGCTGGAATAAATTTTTCTCGTTTTCTGGGTCTGTGTTTTGTTCCCTTTTGGGCCCAAACCCAAAGATATTCTTTGGCAAGTAAACTTTTAGGGGCCCAGTAAAATTGAAATTCAGTCATCACTTTCACGATCACTGGAAGAATATTTTCCCCCAAACCAATACAGGAAAATCCTGTTTTCTTGACACCCCCCGCAGTTTTTCTGTAGAGCCCTATCGTCTTTCACTGAAATAGTCTTTGATGACTCTACACTGTAGCCAAATCTTCAGCCTCCTGTAGTGCACTGTCACAGTCATTTTCTCCCACTTTTTCCCAAACTGCAGGCACACACACAAGGTCAGTTTTGTTTTGATCTCAACTTCTGTGGCCGTATCAAGGTGGGGACATCAGGAGACACGGGGTAGACTTCACGTGCAGAACGCAGGCCACGCGGTCGGGAGACATGGGCGCCTCGGTGTGTGAAACAGTGGGGTTTGATGGTGGCCTACAAATGAAGAGACCCAGTGATTTTACGGAACAAAATTTTTTACTGCTCTTAAAGTTTTCTTGCCTTGTTGTTTCCATTCTCCTCTCTTCTGCCTGTCTCCTCTCCTCCTCCTCTGCCTGTCTTCTCTGTTCTGCCCGTCTTTTCTCCGCCTTCCTTCGTCTGTCCTTGTCCAGCTGACTGGGAGTTTTTTTAAGGTAACACTGCGAGACTGAAGGCGCTTGTTCTCCCGCCATGTTGACAGTGTCAGAACCTGTCCTCAGTCTCAGTACAACAGTGGTGTTGTCTCCTTCTCCAGAGATTTTCCAGGAGGTCAGGTGACTGTTCTGTAGCAGGGCACCTAAGCTAACTTCCAGCGTCGTGGGTAATCCGACAACGGGCATAATGCTGGATAATACTGGATTTTAAACCAAACATTAACGCAGCTGAAATCGTACAGGTCTATATCCAAGGGAAGATCACCCTGCGAGGAGAGAGAGAGAGGGAGGAGAGAGAGAAGAGAGAGAAGAGGAGAAGAGAGAGAGAGAGAGAGAGAGAGAGAGAGAGAGAGAGAGAGGAGAGAGAGAGAGAGAGAGAGAGAACCCGAACTCGAACTCAAACTCGAAAGATTTATTCACAAAAAGGCCATTGGCCCATACATGAAAGGGGGTGCCAAATTGCTTAGTATTTTAGTGAGAAAAATAAGGAAGCACAAAAAACCAAAATGTTATTGTATAACCACATCCACCACAATAAAAATCAGTTACCAAAAATATGACTTAAGAAACTCAGATATCTCTTATTCTAAAGGCTTTACACAAATATAAGGCAAGGCTGCGCACAATCTCAGGATGACTAGATGCCATGAGTAGACAGAATCTAAATAAATTAGGCTGTCTACTATACTTTACCGGAATGTAGCTCTGTCTTACATCTTCTAATACTGGACAGCACAGCACAGAATGAACTTCATCTTCCACTGTTTGCTTACATAATGGACATAGCAACCTGAGGAGAGAGAGAGGAGAGAGAGAGAGAGAGAGAGAAGAGAGAGAGAGAGAGAGAGAGAGAACAGAGAGAGACAGACAGAAACAGAACAGACAGACAGACAGACAGACAGACATACACTTTTCTCTATCATCCAGTTTTAAATATCTTGAAAAACAGTAGGGCCCTATTATCAAGAGAGAAGGAAAATTTTTAGGAGTGTCACTTG
>CM054162.1:40557858-40576377 GCA_028751875.1 Rapana venosa
ATTACCCCCCAAGTATCTCCCCTGATGAATAACTTTTGGCTTTAGACGTAAAAAAATAATCATGAAAAATGGAAGACTCAAATTCAACCCCAATAAAAGTTTCTTTAAACAAATAATGTCACATTAAAAGAAAAAAAATTATAAACTCTTTATTTTCCAGTTTGGGCAAAATCCATGCACTTTAGTTGAGATTATTTTTGGTGTGAGCGTTAAAAGGGAAAAGGGGATCGTTTTTTGTCTAAAATAATGATGGACATGCCAAGCTGGCATGGCTCGCGAATCTCCAGGCTTTTTTCATCTGTCACTAACAAAAATTTTTGGTATTTTTTTAAAAATTATTTTTCTTTTATATTGGGGATAGGGAAAATAAGCATTTATGTGTTTTTTTTGATCCAGCCCCCTGTGTATGCGGTTTTTGTCAATTCGTCATCTTTTTTCCCCCCGGCACACTAGGGGCCTACTCACATAAATAATTCAGTCCTAAAACATTTTCATTTAACCAAACAGGATTTCCCAGGGCTATTAACGGACTCATTGCAGTTCGTGTGCATGTTATCCCTGTTCATTTTCGGTTGCCCCCAGCAATTTTCCCGGTGTGGTTCGGGTTGTTCCTCCCACGGAAAAAAATTGGGTAAAACGGGGCCCGGCCAATTCCTTTTTCATTCCCCTAGCCTTTTTTTCACTGTCCACTGTGTACCTTTTCCCCCATCCAAAGAGAAATTTAAAAAGCGGGGCAGAAACGCTTCCGTCACCCCTTTGCTCTTTCAAGGAGGGTTTGTCTTTTCCCGAATGCCCTTACCCTTGCGGGAAAAACCTCACCAATGAAGATGTCTTTCCCTTCAGCTTTTTCTTGCTTTCAGTATGTCTTCTCTGCTTTAGAACACACACCTTCAATCACTGGTGAGCCCAGTTTTGAATCACACAGAACTGAGAGAAGGAGAGAGAGAGAAGGAGAGAGAGAAGAGAGAGAAGTGAGTAAAAGAGAGAGAGAGAGAGAGAGAGAAAGAGAAGAGAGAGAGAGAGAGAGAGGGGAAGGGGAAGGCAACAGACAAAAAAACAGAAAAAGAGTTTAAAAATGAATTTTTTCTTCTTTCAGTTAGCCAGAATAATAAAATACAATTCATTTTGATTTCTTTTCCTCTTTCGCAAAATGTAAACAGCATTTTTGATCAATCATAAAAAAATACTCCCAAAAAAAAAACACTTTTGGTGTGTTGTGTGTGTGTGTGTGTGTGAAAAAATACATATTCAATACACAGCTATGGAAAACTGGCTTTTTTACGAGGTGGTGTGTGAAAACCAAAATCAATATCACAGTAAATTTTGTCTAACCAAATTTAGATGAGTCGGGACCCTCAGACTCTACCGAGGAACGAAAACAAAAAAAATCGATTTTTGATGACTGACCTCTGGAAGCATTTTCAAGACTCAAGACCAAAAATACTTTAATGTTCAACTAGAGAAATGATGAGTGGCATTTAAAAATTTTAATTCCTAGCAGTATTATTAAACAATACAGATTAAAAGTAAAATGATAACTTAAAAGCCAACAACCGTTTTCGTAAAACCACATTTAATACACATACATGTGCATGCGCAAACATTTTTAAAACCATCTCTTGAAATTTTGATCAGCATAATCAATGTAATATATATAATATAATAAAATATATATATATATATAAAATATTTAGAGAGAGAGAGAGAGAGAAGAGGAGAGAGAGAAGAGTGAGAGAAGAAAGAGAGAGAGAGGAAAGAGAGAGAGAGGAGAGAGAGGAACCAGTATAGTAATTTTACATTAAAGTAAAAAGAAAAAAAAAAAGACAAACAAAATCAATACCCCCCCCCCCCAAATTTTTGTATTTTTATTGAAGGAAACTGGGAAAAAACTTTGGTCCTAGTGGGATCCATGAAGACTCCATTTTTTTGCTAACATCAAGATGATTTTTTTTTATTATGGTTATGTTTGTTTTCTTCCATTAAAGAAAAATAAGCTAGAATAAAGTTTTTAAGTAAGTCTATCATTTTTGTAAAATACACGTTACCCTGTGGTTAACCCCGTCAAAAGCTTTATGAAGTCAAAAAAAATGTGGTTCTATTGATGTTATTTAAAGAAAGTGTCAACGAGCTGAATGGGAAATGTGCATCAGGAATTTTATTTGACAGAAAGGAACTAGTTTTTCACAATTTCGCTCTGTGTGTGTGTGTGTGTGGTGTGTGTGTGTGTGTGTGTGTGTGTGTGTGTGTGTGGGGTTGTGTGTGTGTGTGTGAGTGTGTGTGTGTTGTGTGTGTGTGTGATGTATCTGTCTGTCTGTCAGAGTCTGTATGCATACGCGTATGTGTATGCTTTGGTATATGTTGGTGTATATACTTGCTTTGTGCGTGGGTGCGTGCATCGCGCGCGCGCGTGTGTGTGTCTGTATCTGTATGCATCCCCCGTACTTGCATGCTTTGGTATATGTCAGTGTATGCTTTTAACTTGCATACTTGCATGTGTCTGTGCGTGCATGCATGCTTGCGTGTGTGTTGTGGTGTGTGTGTGTGTGTGTGTGTGGTGTGTGTCTGTATGCATACCCGTACGTGCATGCTTTGGTATATGTCGGTGCATATACTTGCATACTTGCATGTGTGTGTGCGTGCGTGTGTGTGTGTGTTTGTGTGTTTGTGTGTTTGCCTCTTATCGTGTGTGTGTGTGTGTGTGTGTGTGTGTGTGTCTGTGTCTGTATGCATACCGGTAGTGCATGCTTTAGTATATGTCAGTGCATACATATACTTGCATACTTGCATGCGTGTGTCCGTGCGTGTGTGTTTGCCTATTTGCGTGCGCGCGCGCGTGTGTATGTGTGTGTGCCTCTGTGTGTGTGTGTGCGTGTGTTGCCAGGTGCGTGTGTCTGTGTACAGGGCGGGGGAGGAGCAGACGTACTTCATCTTTGACGGGGAGGGCAGCACGCCCCTCAACTTCTTCAGCAAGGACAGACTGCTCTTCTGCCCCTACACAGACCTGGCCACAGACACCGCCACCAACTACTTCTCTGTGGAGGGGTAAGGGTGTGTGTGTTTGTGTGTGTGTGTGTGTGTGTGTGGTGGTGTGTGTGTGTGTGTACATGTGTGTGTGTGTGGTGTGTGTGTGTGTGTGTGTGTGTAAGAGAGATAGAGACACAGAGAAAGAAAGAGAGAGAGAGAGAGAGAGAGAGAGAGAGAGAAAAGAGAAAGAGAGAGAGAGGGAGAGAGAGAGAGAGAGAGGGGTGTACACAGACCTCACCAAAGACACCGCCACCAACTACTTCTCTGTGGAAGGGTAAGGGGGTGTGTGCTGTGTACATTTATTTATTTATTTTTTTATATCCAGGATAATGGAATAAGCACTCATGTGCTTTTTTACATCTAGTCCCCGTGTAATTGCGGTTTTGTAAATTCTGTCATTATTTCCCACCAGCACACAATGGCCTACTCTTACGAAAAGCAGAACAGGATTTTACTTGTGCGCAAGATGTTCAGCTTATACCCACTATCACAAAGACAGTAAACTCATCTCTTGTTTCTGGAAATGTTCCTTCAGCTCTCAAAACTGCTTTAGTCACACCACTACTCAAAAAGCATGACCTTGACCTGAACATTCTGAAGATTTACAGACCTATTTCCAACCTACCTTTTATGTCTAAAGTCCTTGAAAGAGTAGTTTTGAAACAGCTCAACAACCACCTTTTCTCCAACAGTTCTTCCTGTGTTTCAGTCTGCCTATCGCGCCAACCACAGCACTGAAACCACCCTAGTTCACACCTTAAACATGCTTCTACTTGCTTCTGACTCAGGGAAAATCTCCCTTCTCACTCTACTTGACTTATCTGCAGCCTTCGACACTCTTGACCACTCTATCCTTCTCTCCCGTCTCCAAAAAACGTTTGGTGTTGCTGGTACAGCCCTGACCTGGTTTAGCTCATACCTGACTGACCGATTGCAGACAGTTACAGTAAACAAGATTCAGTCAGTACCTGCCAGACTGGATTGTGGAGTCCCGCAGGGATGAGTTCTGGGCCCTGTTCTTTTCACTCTCTACACCGCTCCACTGTTACATATAATTAACCGTCATCAGATCAACCATCACTTTTATGCAGATTACTCTCAGATTCTAAGCAGTGACACTTCTAAAAATCTGCCTTCTCTCTTGATAAATATGGCCTACTGTTTTCAAGATATCCAAAACTGGATGATAGAGAACAAGTTACGTCTGTCTGTCTGTCTGTCTGTCTGTCTCTCTCTCTCTCTATCTCTCTCTCTCTCTCTCTCTCTCTCTCTCTCTTACTCTCTCTCTCCTCAGGTTGCTATGCCCATTATGTAAGCAAAAGGTGGAAGATGAAGTTCATTCTGTGCTGTGCTGTCCAGTATTAGAAGATGTAAGACAGAGCTACATTCCGGTAAAGTATAGTAGAAAGCCTAATTTATTTAGATTCTGTCTACTCATGGCATCTAGTCATCCTGAGATTGTGCGCAGCCTTGCCTTATATTTGTGTAAAGCCTTTAGAATAAGAGATATCTTAGTTTCTCAAGTCATATTTTTTAAAACTGATTTTTATTGTGGTGGTTGTGGTTATACAATAACATTTTGTTTTTTTGTGCTTCCTTATCTTTCTCACTAAAATACTAAGCAGTTTGGCAACTCCCCCCCTCATGTATGGGCCAATGGCCTTTTTGTGAATAAATCTTTCGAGTTTGAGTTCGAGTTCGAGTTCGAGTTCTCTCTCTCTCTCTCTCTCTCTCTCTCTCTCTTTTCTCTCTTCTCTCTCTATCTCTCTCTCTCCTCTCTCTCTCTCTCTCTCTCTCTCTCTCTCTCCCCTCTCTCACCATTCACCCTCCTGTGTTTTGAGGGGGTAGGAAAATCTTGGAGCTTTTTGCTGGAGTGGTATGTTTGTGGTTTTTGCCAATCTGTGATGATGGTGTTTGTGGTTGGGGCCCCAAAACTTTTTTCTTTTCTTTCTCTTTTTGGCCATTGATTCGGAATTTTGGTGATTGTTGCGAAGTGGTTCTTGTTCACTGACTAGGGGTTTGTGTCTGTATTAATATGTAAAAAGTGTCGATATGCTTTAGAATGATAAGAATAGACATGTCTTGACAACATGTAGCAAATCTTTGTTTGAATATTATTGTGCATTTATTTAGTTTTTAAGAGTCCATACATCTTTTATTTGATTTGAATGTTTTCTTATTTCTTTATGTCTTTTTCTCTCCATTTTTACGAAGCCTGGTGTAAAGAAGCACGCTTATCCATAACCCTCATTAAAATATTCGACTCCTCTTTCTCTTCCCCCCTCCCCCCCCCCCCCCCCCCCCCTCTTCTCTCTCCCTCTCTCTCTCTTCTCTCTCTTCTCTCCCTCTTCTCCTCCCTCTCTCTCCTCCTCCCCTTTCCCCCCCCTATCTCTCTCTTTCCCCCCCCTCTCTCTCCTCTCCTCTTCCCCCTCTCTCCCCCCTCTCTCTCCTCCTTCTCTCCCCTCCCCTCCTCTCTCTGTCTGTCTCTCTCTCTGTCCTCTCTCTCTCTCCCTTCTTCCCCTTCTCCTCTCTCTCTCTCTCTCTCTCTCTCCCCTCTCTCTCTCCCGCCCATATCCACGCCGCTTCTTCATTTAGCAAGGAGTACGGGGGTCACTGCCCAAGGATCCGGGTGGCACGGCTGGTGGGGACGCTGCCGACTCCCGAGACAAGTGTACTGAGCACCCCACCGCCCCCCCTGCTCTACGCTCATGCCGGGCACCACCCGATCTGGCCCCCCGGGGGTTCCAGTCTTCTTTTCTCTCTGTCTGCTGTCTGTCGCTGTCTGTTGGCTGCTGTCGTCGTTGCTGTCCCCTTCCCCTCTTTTTCTTCTTCTGTCTGTCTGTTGGCTGGTTTTTTGTCTGTCTGGCTGTCTGTCTCTTGTCGTCTGTCTGGCTGTCTGTCTTCTGGCTGCGTCTGTCTATCTTTTGGGCGGCTGTCTGTCTGCCTTCCTTTTTCTGCGGGTCTGTCTGGCTGGCTGGGTGGGTGGTTCGAGTTGGTTGAGTTGGTTGGTTTGGGTGAGAGGTTGGGTGAGGGGTTGGGTGGGTAAAAGGTTGGGTGGGTGAGATTGGGGGGGTGGGGAAAGGGGTTGGGTGGGTGAGAGGGGGGGTGGGGGGGTGGAGATTGGTTGGGGGGGTTGGGGGGTGAGATTTTTGGATGGGGAGAGGGTGGTGGGTGAGAGGAAGGGGGGGTAGGTAGGGGTTTTGGTGGGTGAGAGGGGGGTGGGTGGGGTGAGGGGTTTGGGTGGGGGGGGTGAGAGGTTGGGTGGGTGAGATTTGGGTGGGTGAGGGGTTTGGGTGGGGAGAGGTTTGAGTGGGTGGATTTTGGGGGGGAAAAGGGGTTGGGGGGGTGAGGGGTTTGGGGGGTGGGGAGGGGTTAGGGGGTTTGGGGGGAAAGGGGGTTGGCTTGGGGGTGGTTGGGTGGAGTTGGGTGGGGGTTGAGTTTTTGAGTGATAGTTTGTGTGGTGGGGGGGGGTTGGGGGGTGGGGTTTTTGGGGGGTGGGGGTGGGGTGGGTTGGGTGGGTGAGAAGTTGGTGGGTGGGGTTGGGGTGGTGGGTTCGGGGGGTTAATTTTTTTTTGGGTAGATTTATTTTTTTTTGAATTTTTTGGGGGGTTTTTTTTAAAGGTTATTTTTTAAAATTTAACCCTTTTTTTTTTAAATTGGGGGGTTTTTAAATTTTTTACTTTAATTTTTTTTTTTTAATTTTTTAAATTTTAATTTTTGGGGATTTTTTTTTTTTATTTTTTTATATTCTGTGTTTTTTTTTGTTTGGTTTTTTTTTTTTTTTGTTTGGGTTGGTTGGGTGAAATCCCCTAGGGACTTTTTCCCCACAAAAAAGCTAAATTTTCAGGGGTTCCCCAAATCCAAACCGCCCCTGTTCTTCACTCCCCTTTTCCCCTCTGACCAAAAACCACGAAGCAGCGCGCCCACTCACTACAACAGCCAACACCGGGACACAAACGGGGCGGTTTGGGGGAAAGGGCTTTGGCTCAAAAACCCCTAAAAAAATTTCATTTCCTTCAGTTTTTTTCAGTGAACTTCTATTCATACCGCATATACAAAAGGCAAAAAAAACCGCTTTTTTGGGAAAGACAGCCTCGACTCAAAACTCTTGTGTTTTTTGAAAAATTTTTGGGTATTTTTGAAATTTAAAAAAAAAAATTCAGCAAAACTGTCCCCCTTAGTCCTTTTTTTTTGTCTGCTAGCTTTTTTACCACAATAGCAGCGCGAGTAAACACTGTAGGAACCAAGCAATCCTCATTTGAGATTTATTTACACTTTCTCGTGACTATCTGGTATTGCCATTTTCCCAATCCCCAAAACAAGTCCAAAGTCCACTTTTTCTATTTTAAAAAAAAACGTGAAAATAGCCGACATTTTTTTTTTGACCCCCACTTATAAAAGATAACATGACCCCCAAAAATTAATCCGTGTGCTCTTTAGATCTGCCCAAAACGAGGCTGGCCCTTCACCCCTGCTAAATATAGACCCAGCGGAAAAACACTCGGAAATTCGGGGAAAATTTAAAAAAAAACCCCCAGTTGTTTGTCAAGTTGGGATGTTTTTAAATAAAGATGTGACTTTTTTATTTGTGTTATTTGTTCTTTCTTTCTTTCCTTCTGTTTTTCTTTCTCTGATGTTTTTCTTTTTTTTACAAAAGTCAAAAGTGTTGTTGTATTCTATGAAAATGGAAGGGTTTGATTCTGTTAGAAAATTGTTTTTTTACTGCCCTGTACGAAAGAGTTATTTTAGTTTAGCATTTTCGTATTTGTTTATTGTAAAAACTAATCAAAAGAACTTTTAAGAAGAAAGTAACAACACAATTTTAACGAATCTAACTAAAAACAACTGAACAATATTTTTAACATAACCAACAAGAAAAATATGTCCCAGGAAGGTAATTTCTTTAGAGTCGATAAAAATTATAAATCTAATCAATTGGACTGTGAAAAATCACGTTTTAAAAAAAAAATTATCTCAGTAAAGATCCTGTATGCAGAGGGACGTTGACGAGGAAGAACGGTATCAGCTTTTTAGCATGCTGCATATCAAGATATGATCGACTTTAACATGGCCACTATACCAAGACATCCCCAAATTTTGTCTTCAAACAGTTCAGTTTCCATCGAAACTAGAGAGACAGTTTTTTTTATACGATAAGAAAAGTTTCGTGACTTTTAAAACGGATTCAAATTTTACGTTTCTTTATATATTTTAAGACAACCCAAGTCTTTTTTCCTCACACGGGGAAACAATTTTTTTTTGCGTTTTTGAACGAGGGAAAAACATTTTTGTAGTGACAGATGGAGTTTAAAAACTTGCCCCCCCTTTTAATCTTTTTACCCCCTTTTTTCGCTGAAATGTCAATTTTTTTCATTGTAATACATACCAGAAATAAAGATGGAATCAAAAAATAAGTTATATCTGAGCCTTTTAAGGTGATAAGATAATTAAATGACAAATTTAAATGATAATTCAAATCTGCTTTTGTTGCGAGAGTGATGGCTTGTTTACTATTTTGAATCCACACAAAAAAGTATTTGAAAAACAACTTTCGGAAAATCGAAAAAAGAAATTAAGTCCCATTAATATTGCAATAGCCGGGAAAAAAAAATTTTGATATAATATTCCCGGTGAAATAAAATTTTCAGTTTTTTAAGTCGGGAAAAATGTATTACACCTGCATTATTGTTTACGACTGAGCCTCTTGAACATTTTTTACGTGGTTAAAAAACATTGTTTCTTCCAAAAGATATTTTGCTTGGGAAGATAAAATTTAATTTACAATTCTAAATTAGTCAATATAATTAAAGGAAAAGTACGCTCTGTTTTTTTGTGTTTTTGGAATGTGTTTTATGTTGTTGTGTGTATGTGTATGTTGTGTGTGGGTGTGATCGCGCCCCGCGGTGAAAACAGACACAGAAAACACATGAACAACTCACCTTTAAAAAAACCCACAGCACCAGCAGGTAAAGACAGCCCCACAACCAGCCCACAACAGTAAGCGAAAAAATGTCATCATCATTCTTCATTTTTTATTATATAACACAAACGTCGATGAAACCACAATCCACAAGAAACTAGTCATGCGCGAACAGCCTGAAAGCAACAGGCACATTGCCCACCAGCTGATGCACTTTCAAGGAAACCCCCGCCTTTTTTTAGTTACAGTTTTTCCCAAAGTGAACACAAGCTGCAGAAGAAAAAGGGAAAATGTGAAAAATTTCTTCCGCAAACCCTAAAAAATGCGCACGTAATCACCTAGATGCCCATGCAAATTCACCAAAAAAATTAATTATTCAGATAGGCGTGAAAATTTTAAAAAAAATAAACAAACCCAAATGGAAAGTAGAAAGTAAAAGGACGTTTTTTACAAAAACACAAAAAAAAACTAACTTGAAAATCACATGGGAAAAGTTAAATTTTCAAATGAAAAAATTTAACAAAAAGGATTTGTTGGAGGGGGGGGGAAGGGGGCGAGGGGAGGGAGAAAGTTACAACTACATAGAAAAGGGGAACATTTTTTTCAAGAAAAAAAAATGAAAAATATTTTCAAAATGAGTTTTTTACAAAGCACAACAAATCATAATTACACACCCATCAACTCTGGTTAACAACTTATAAGTTTTTTTTTTCATATTTGCTAACCATTTTTTAAAACTTTGTTTTTCCCTAAAGTATTTCTATCAAAAAAAATCCAAAAAAAAAGGGAAAGGTACACTAAAGACAAAAAAGGGGCACACAGAAGAAGGAACACACACAGACTATGAAAACACCACGGACAAGCAGCAGACAGACACACAGGCACATCACAAGGGCCCAGAGACGGGAAGAAACAGCATGTGGAAAAGCACGCCCATTGTTGCATGTCCTACCTCATCTGTGCACTGAAAAGGCTGAGTCAAACCCCAAAAACCCAAAGTGCCAGGGGGTCTGCCTTACTACCCATCCCCCGCTTGCCCTCCCTGCCCCCCAGTGTGAGGATGTCCGACAGCTGACCAACACAGTGGGTCTTCCAGCCATGATAAATTCTACCTTTTATCCATGAAAACTCTGCCACCCCTCCCGGGAAACAACATCAAAGTTTGGGGGGTTTTTAAATTTTTGCCAAATAAACCTTCCCCCACATCCCCCTTTTTTGTCACAATAACAATAACTTTTAAATCCCATCTTTTTTATTTTTACAAAAAGTCAAAAGATTTTAAAATCCCACCTTGTCGTTTTAAAAAGCAGACCATCACTCCCCCATCTTTTCTATTGTCCCGTAAGCGCTCTTTTGGTATACCCTAACCAGCTCATAAGGGTCTTGTGATCTCTTTTTTTCTGGTAAAAATGGGCACACTTTTTTCCCAACGGGCACCCACCAAAAGGGCACAAAAAAAAACAAAACACACACAAAACCCCCCAAAAAACACAAAACATGCAAAAAAGGCACAAACCCCAAAGATTTCACTTGCCAAAAAAGGATGGGGTGGGGGATTTAACCTGGAAAACTACAAGGTCGGGCAGAACCTTTGCAGACCCCCCCCTTTTTCCCAAAAAGGAGGGTCAAAAACTCCGGGGTTATGGGGGCAGGAAAGGGAGAGCACAATCCCTCGCGCCGCCTAAAACCCCTTTGGAAAGGGGGGGGGAAAAACAAATTTCCCCCCGACCGGGTTTTTTTTTTATCAGCCTTAAAAAGGTTGTGAAAAAAAGTCTGAATAGTCCAGACCATTTTGCATCAGTGCAATAAGGTTAAGGGGTTAAATGGAAAAGGGGGCTAATGTTGAGAAAATGAGGGAAAAGAAGCTGATTTTGGCAAAACGAATCTTAAGGGGTTTTCATCTTCCAAGGCTAAAAAAAGGGAGGAAAAAAGGTATGCGGGGGCTGGGGTTTTTGCAAAAACGGAAGAACATGGAACCAAAAACTTTCCATTGGGAAAAATTTCTGAGACCCAAATGTTTTTTCTGAAATTTTTGTCCCCTTCCCCGGGAAAACCCCCCTTTAGAAACAAACCCAGCGGTCATTTTGGGGAAAAAAAAAAATGTTTCGGTTTAAATTTTCCCAAAATTTTTTGAAATTTGTTTTCTTGTTTTAACCGGAAATCTTTTTGTTTTAAGAAAAAAACTTTTCCAGTTGTTTTTTTGGCCAAACTAACATAACTTTTTTATTAAAGGATTTTCGGGTCCTGGAAGGTACCAAAAATTTTTAATTACTATAGTTTAAAAAAAAAAAAGAAACCTTTTTTTTTTTAAAATTTAAAAAACCCCTAGCCCCCGGTTTGTTAAAGAAAAAACCCTGAAACCCCCGACGAATAAAACCGGGTCAACGGGAAGCAATCTTTTTTAAAATCCTATTAGGGGGAAAAAAGTGAAAACCCCAAAAAAAAAAGCAAAAAGGGTTACACCCCGGGAAAAGGTTTTTTGGGGAAATTTAAGGAAACATTGGTCCTGGGGAAAAATTTTTTAAAAAAAACGCTTCAACAAAAAATCCCAATTTATAGGAAAATTCTTTGTGTCCGTATGGGGCGGCCACAAGATGTTGCATTTTTTTTTCTTGCGAAAAGGGAAAAAATTCCACGGAGTTCATGGGAAAAAGGAAACCCCCGCATTTTTCCCCTTTGGCAAGGTTAGAAGACATTCGTTGTCCGTTACCGAAAACTCACAAACGGGTCTTCCAAATTGTTAGCCTTTATGGGGGTTTCTTTGAAGGGAAGGGTTTTCCACCAGGGGGGGTTTTTTTGTTGCCACAGGGATTTGCTAATGCAAAAACTCAGTGGGCTTTTTGTTGCCACAAGGGAAGCTAATGCACACTCAGTGGGGCTTTCGTTGCCACAGGGATAGCTAAACACCTCAGTGGCTTTTTTTTTTAAAGGGGGGTTAATCCCCAAACTGGGCTTTTTGTTGCCACAGGGTAGCTAATGCCCTCGTGGGCCCCTTTTTTCGTTTCCACAGGGGAAACTAAAGAAACCAGGGGCTTTCTGTTGAAGGATTGCAACAAACTATGGGCCTGTAGACAATTAATGCCAACCCGGGGCCCCTTTTTGTTGCCCCGGGGCAATTTTCAGCTCAGTGGGCCTTTTTTTGCCACAAAACTAACCACAGGGGGTTTTTTCCACCCAAAGTAACACATCTTTGGGGTTTCTGTTCCGGGTGTAAAAATCAAGGGGGTCCGGAAAAGGTTATTAGGGATTTTTTTTTTAAGGATTGTCCCAAGAAGGAACATGTCAAATCAATTTTTTTTAAAAACTGGTGCAGCACCACAAGTCATTATGCACTTGCATTCCCGCCCAACACGTCCCGCCAATCAACCCCAAAAATCCCCAAAAACCAAAAAACTGTCAAACCCCCCCTTACCCCGTTGCCGCGCTTTGCTTTGGGAATGTTTCCAGTATATTTATGGGGGTTTAAAATTTTACAAAAAGGAGAAAGAAGAGCATTGAAATGACCACATTTTATGCCCTTCCGGGTTTTTGGCCCCATACCAACAGTGAAAAGGAAAAATGCCACCCAACCATTTCCATCAAAAAGAACCCAAAACCCCAAAACAAAAAAATCACTTTCAATTCTTAAAAAGGGGAAAAATTTTTTTACTTTTAAGGGGGTTGCGGATACAAAAACTCAACCCTCCCTAACATAAAAAAAATTTCATCTTTTATAAAAAAATTTATTTAAAGGTTAATCCTTCCCAAAAAAAAAAAAGGGGGGCATGCAATACACTAACAGGTTTTATGACTTCCCTTTCCCCTATAAAAAAACATTTTGGGGAAAAAGAAAAGCAAAACTTTAAAACCACCCCCTTCCCAACCCCCCCCTTTCGCATTAACCCCAACCCATCCCCTCTCACATCCATTCTCCCCCCATCCGCATTTTATTCCCTTTTTCAGCACTGCCCCCATATGTCAACTAACCATCATTATTTCTCCTTACACATCAATCAACTCACATTTTCCATCATACGAACACCATCTTTACAACGTATAGTCTTTCTCACATTTTTATCTCATCTCTGCATCAGGTAAAATCATCATCTTCATCATCGTTTTCATCGTTATTTTCATACATAATCATTGTCACATCTTCATTTTTTGACATCTCCATAAAATTTTTATCGCCACCACTATCACCTTCAAAAACCCACGCCCGTTACCATCACCACCATCGTCACCTTCAGCATCACACAACACCCTCCAACTTTCCATATCACGCCACCCCCCCCCAAACATCTACACATCACGTCCTTTCAAAATAAATAGATAAATAATAAAAAGGAAAAAAATTTTTTTCTTTTTTCGTTTTTCCAAAAACACACGCGCGCGCGCGCGCCGCCCAACACCCCACACACACACAAAACACACAACACCCACCACAAACACCACCACACCACACAAACACAAAAAACCACACACACACACACACAACACACACACACACCCACACACACACCCACCAAACCACACACACTTTTCCCTCTTCCCCCAACTTTTTTACTCATATTTTTTTACCCCTCCTCAACAAAACCCCCATCAATTACAAAGTCACCTCAAACCCAAAACCCTACCTAAACCATCTTAAACAACTCCATATCATCACACTATTTAAAACATCTACCTAACCTCATAACATCATCCATTATCCGATCTCGCAGACCACCCTGTAAAATTGCTCACCTTGGAAAGAGAACTTTTTTGAAAGAAATTTTTAAAGGGTATTTGGGTTTTGTCTACAATATAACTGGCTGGGAAATGGGTATAGTACTACGGAACATTTTGCTAGATTTAAAAAATAAAACAACCCAATTTTAAAACGGAAAAATTGGCAGTACTTGAAAAAAAATTTACTTTAAAAAGGGAACTAAATGGTGCAAATAAACCTGCTTGACCCGGGAGAAAATTTCAAGACACTCGAGGCACTATCAAAGGAAAAAATAATCTTCACCAAAGTCACAAAAAAAACCTCAATAACATCTGTTAAATTTATATAATAATCCTTTCTTCTTTTAAACTGATGGAAGACAATGGGGACACGTGCATTTTGTGAATATTTGATTTTGCAGAAATATGGATGGAACTTAGTTAAATTCCCCAAGAATTTATTTCTAAGCCCAAAATGGGGAAATCAAAGAAAAATGCTGTTCGCTTGGGTGACTGACATAAAAAAAGACAGTTTTTTGTTTTGCAAAAAACGCTGTAACGAGCAATTTGCTTTTAGGGGCAGGACATTAAATCGTACTTGAACACAGCACCCAAAGCAGGTATCAATGTGTTTATGATTTTTCTCTTTCAAAATGGTTTTTAAAATGACTTATCTTTGATCTATTGCGATCTTCAATTGGGAAAAACCCACTCTTGTATGGGGGTATCCCCCGTCTCGTTTAAAAAAGACGTAAGAAACTTTAACATCCCCCCCCTTGCTGCACCCAACAAACTAAAAACCTGTTGACATAAAATTTTCTATTTTGTTACCCACATTTTCCCCCATTTCTTTGGGTTAAGAACTCTAATAACCCTTTGTAGGTGTTTTTTATTTTCCCATTTGAACAGCCAAAACCCAAACGCAAATGCAAAACACAAAATTAAATATAAGGATTTTCCCCAAAATCCCCATAAAATCTTATTTGGGTTTTTTTGGAACCCCAGGAATCTTTTACAGACTAAATATTACCTTTTCAAAATTTATTTAGCTGGAAAACCCCCAAAATTTCGGATCATAAAGTAAAACAGATTTATTTAGCATCAAATTTTTTAAAATAACGTAATAGCATCATTCCTATTTTTTGGAAGGTTTTTTCAGTTGCACAGCCTCCTTCTTGCCTTAGTTCTAAAATGTTCAGTTCCTTTCTTCATCTAAATTTTGTCGAAAAATTTAAACCCCAAAATAACAAAATTTTTTTACAACATCTATTTTTACCGTAAAAAAATCCTTGCTCATGTTGGCCTAAGAAACCCCCCCTTTTCAAAAACCATGCTTTTGTTTTTCAGTATTAACTTTTAATTTCTTTTCCCTTTTACGCATCTAGAATACATTTACTTGATTTGAAGGCCACCTGGATCGTTGAAAAAAAGCCACAAAATGGGAAAAAATAAATAAAAAACTAAATACCCTGGAAGCATTTGTATGCCATGCTTACCTTCCATTCATTGGTCACCAACTGATTTAAAAAAAAAGAAAAATGTAGGGCCGGGCCAAAAACCTTCCCTTTACACAAGGGCATTCAAAAAATATGTAAATCATTGTTTGCACGCACACAGACAGTAATGCACAAACATTGTTTTCAAAAACCATAAATTTCCTTTCCACCCTTGTTTTGTCAACATTCAAGAAGTTATCATGGCGAACAGAACAAAAGCTTTTCCAAAAAGTAACAAAAGCAACATATAATTTTCTCCCCCTTTTTTGCATGCTTTTTCTGAAAAACTGCATAAGGTTGAATATCTAATCCACAGTTGAGTATCCTTTCCTGAATCCCGCCTGACTTTTTTGAAATCATATGATTACTTTTTAGCCATTTATAAAGTCTTGAATTTTAAGTAGAATAAACTTAATATAATTTCTTTAAAAGGGGAAAATCCCCCTGTAAAAGTCAACATTATCGTGGGTTCCCCCTTTTGTGGGTTGGGGGAAAATTTTGGCCTTGGGCCACTTTTGGGGGTAAATACCCGAGAAAAGATTATATTAAATAACGACCAAAAACGTTATTACAATTTTGTCACCAAATTTTTTTAAAATCTCACTGATATGCATTATACCCTTGCCTTTCTCAGTTTTAGTTTTTTTAATTGCTTCTTTTACTTTACCTCGATAATCTTTTTTTTTTAAGTGTGACCCGGATCTTCCATTAGGTCCGCTGAAATAACACGGTTTATCACTTTTTTCATTTTTTTTTTAAAAAAACCCCTTAAAATGATTAAACCCCTTCTCAGTACTTATAATATTATATATCTTTTCACTATTCCCACATCCCCTTTTTTTAACCCTTTCCCGAAAATGTGATGAACTGTTAACACTCTTAGTAAAGATTCGCCTTTTTTTCTTTTAAAATCTTGCTTTTTTGATTTTAATGTTTTTGTACAGTTTTTTTTCTCACATAACAATCCGATCTTCTTCCCCTTTTTGGGGGAGCGAAAACAGTTTAGCATTTTTTGCTTTTCTTTTTTCGCAAGTCCACTTTATTACAAACCATTCGATTTCTTTTTACTGTTTACTGAAATCCTTCGACAGCATTCGCTTGCATCTTTTAAAACTTTGGGAAAAATGTTAGAGCATTTTTTTCCTTTTCCCCAAGGGGGTTTTTAGCTATCAAAATCTGTCGTAAATGCCCCGCTTTTTTGCGATTTAGAATTTGTCTTCTTTTTTTTGGCTCCACACTAATTTAAAAAATTCCCTTTCATCTGGGGTTCCCGGGTTTTGAATCAAACTTAAACCCCTATTTTGCAACGTAGGGGCAGATTTTGTTAAGCTTTCACTTCAAAAAGGGTACTTTTAAAAGACATGAAAAATCAAAAGACATTTGAAATATCCACATGGTTTGGGCCAAAGGAGATATGAATGTGCAAATATCATAAAAACTGAGTCACAAAGTCCCTTTAAAAATACACAATCAAAACATGTTCACAGTTTAAAAAAATTGATTCCAAAAAGTTTGTGTGCACATCATAGATTTTTTGGTATTTTGAATTGGTAACCATTGTAGGTTCTCAAATTATCATTTCATTTGTACAAAAATTTTCAGAGTGTTCGTGCATTGAAATCTCCCGTTAGGATAAGGTAAAAAAACATCATAAGTACTTTGAAGGGCCAGAATACTTGTTCCAGAGTTTCCATACCAACACCCATGTTTAGTTCTCCCAAAAAATGAAGCGTATGGGGAATTTGTCCACAAAAAGTCCTTGTCTGTCCCAAAAAAATCTTTTTTTGCACTTTATAGTTTAGTTTATCAGTTTCGACAATAAATGTTCAATATAGGATGCCATGATTTTCCCTTTTCAAAACAAAACCCCCCCCCCCCCCCTGGTATTCCCTTTATGTGATAGTTTTCTACTTTTGAATGAATAATAAGTAATCATGAAAAATTAAAACACAAAATGTTGCAACAAAAAATTTCTGTTAAACAAAAACATCATAACCAAAAAAAACTAATGAAACACATATCATCAAGTTTTGGTAAGAGACCATGCAATTTTTTTAAAAGTCGATATGATTTTATCTTTTTTTACAGAATACCTTGTTTGCAGTATTCTGGGGCTATTTCTTTTTCACCCTAAAGAAGTTTACCGCTGGAATTTTTAAAATTGTGGCCCGCCGAATCCCTTCTTTTGGGTTCTGAAGCCCCTGTTGCCCCTTTTTTGGTTTTTTCCTTAGGGGGAGGAGTAGGGGTTTTCCCACTGCACGTCTAAAAGCTAATTTTTAAAAAGTCAGTATGCGCTCTGATGCTAGACCTTTCAGCAACATTACAACTATTTTGTTGGGCCTCCCACGTGAGAGGGTTAGCCTAGGGTTTGGGGCCCGGGGTAGGATGGGCCGGCACCGTTTTCCATTGTTCTTGTTCACATCTCTATACCCTCTGTATGTCAGTGTTTAAACTATTGTGTCTGAGGTTTTTTTAAACTAGCAACGTTTCCCCGTTTTTTGGGAGGGTTTTTATTTTCCCGATCTGTTGTTTTCAGTCTCTTTTTTTTTCACGCAGGACTCGGGACTGTCATTGCCCTTTTCTGTTTTTTGTCATCCTTTTTTTCATAATTAACAGTCTTATCAAAAATCAAAGGCCAGAATCTGTTTTCATCAATTTTTTGCTTTTATGCATTAAAGGCATGCTTCACCCTGTCAAATTTTTTGTCTTCCCTACTTTAGTCCGTCACATCCCATTATTTGTAACTCACCCGAGGGGATAATGGAAGCTTCTCAGTCACCGGGCATCTTCCTTGTGTTCAGAAGAGAGGAGAGAGAGAGAAGAGAGAGAGAGAGAGGAGAGAGAGAGGAGAGATAGTGTATGTGTTGTTGAAAGAGAGAGAGAACAAGACCCCAAATAGGGAAAAGGATTTTTTTTTTTTATTTTTTTTTAATTTAAAAATAATAAAAAATTTTGGAATTTTATAGGCTGAAACTTGTAAGCAAAAATCAAAACGTAAAAGGTGGTGTTGATGATGCATGGTCATATCTAGGGCCGAGGGATTTGAAAGGGGGGGGGGGGGGTGGGATTTGCTTATTAAGGAAGGGAGCTTTGGGGGTGGTTTGTTTTTTGTTGTTTCTTTGTTTTGTTTTTTTTGTTTATGGTTTATTCATTTTATATTGTTTTAAACCCACCCCCACAAAGACCATCCCAAAGGGATACAGGGGCCCCGGTTTATGTCCATCGGAAAGAGAGAGAATAGAGAGAGAGAAGGGGAAGAGAGAGAGAAAGAGAGAGAGAGAGTTTGTGAAAGGGGGAGAGAGATGAGAGAGAGAGGAGGTTTTTTGGTGAAAAATTTGTTTTATTTACCATATTTTTAAAAAAAAAATTTTAGTCAAATAAAAAAATTTT
>CM054162.1:40576877-40620747 GCA_028751875.1 Rapana venosa
CCTGGACAATGAATCAATGACCTCACCAACAACTTCAATGAGGCAGCCCGAGAAACAGCAGAGGAGGTACTCGGTCGTTAGGGGAAAATAAACCAGCCATGGACTACCAATGACATCTTGGACCTCTGCGATACAAGAAGAGCACTGAAACCAACCAGGTCTTCCAACCCTAAAGAATACAGGAGGTCAACAATCTTGTGAAGAATTCAATGTTAAAGGCCAGAGAGAAGTGGATCAGTGATCAATGTGATGAGATCGAAAAGGGCATGAAAGTGGGCAACAGTAAAAAGGCATACGACACCTGAAGAAACTCACAAACCACTTCAAACCAAATCATCAGACATTGATGACAGCTCCGGAAAACTCCTCACAGAAAGCTCAGCTGCAATGAGCAGGTGGTCTGAGTATTGTCAAGGACTAACATTACCCAATCCAACCTGACAAGAGCATAATAAAAGAGGAAGCAGCAAACTCAAGAGTATCCTCGCCATTACCTGAACTGAGGGAAGAGTGGAAGAAGCCACCCACAGTTCCACAGTAGGAAAGTCCCCAGGAGCAGACAACATACCAGCAGAGGTGCTCAAGCATGGTGGCGAAAAAGTTATCACACATGTTACAGCTATCTGTCAGAAGATTTGGGAGACAAAACAGTGGCCAACAGAATGGACACAATCGCTCATCATACCTTTGCCCAAGAAGGGGAATTTAGGCCAAAGCCAAAACTATAGAACAATCAGCCTCATCAGCCACGCCAGCAAGATCATGCTCAAAGTTATTTTGAATTGACTCAAGAAGGAGGCAGAAGAACACCTTGCAGAGGAACAAGCTGGGTTTAGGGCAGGCGGGGAGCACAATCGAACAGATTTTTAACTGCCACATCCTGATGGAAAAATATCTTCAACATCAGAGAGCCCTGTTCCACAACTTCATCGATCATACAAGAAAGCTTTCGACAGAGTTTGGCATGAAGGCCTGTTGCAGGTCTCAGAACGTTTGGCATTGAAGAGAGGGACTAGTGCAAAACCATTTCAACCACTCTATACAACTCCGCAAGCAGTGCATGTCCTTCTGCACAATCAGGTCGGAGACTACTTCAAAACCACAGTTGGGGTCCGACAAGGATGCCTGTTATCTCCAGTCCTGTTTAATCTGTTCTTGGAAACTTTATGAGAGAGACCCTCCAGGACTTCCACTCTACCATCTCCATTGGCGGCAGACCCATCAAGAACTTGCGGTTTGCCAATGACATTGACCTCATGGGCGGAAGTAACACAGAGCTGCAAGATCTTATGACCAGACTTGAAAACAGAGCTGGAGCATATAGGATGGAGGTAAGCTTGGAGAAAAGTAAAGTACTTGTGAACAGCACGAGCAACGCCACTGCTAAAATGTACATGAACGGCCACCAACTGGAGGAGGTAGACGCTTTTAAATACCTTGGCGCTACACTCACAAAGGACGGGCGATAGACGACAGAAATCAAAGTCAGACTAGCCATGGCAACATCTTCCATGACAAAACTCACCACCATAGGAAAAGTAAATAGATCAGTTTCCCAATCAAACTAAAGCTCTCATCATCATCATCAGACCCGTGACCTTGGCGGTCGTGGGGGAGACATGAAAGACGATGCTGTGGTAAGCCTCCTCCATCCATCTCGGTCCTCGGCTCTGCGCAGTAGTGCCGAGTCATTCATCCTGGTCCATTCTCTGATGTTGTCCATCCATGACTTGTTCTGTCTTCCCCTCCTTCTGCCACCTTCGAGTGTTCCCTGCAGTACTGTTTTGGGCAGAATGTTGTTGCGGGTGACGTGGCCGAACCATGTCAGCTTTTTCTTCTTGACGATGGTGAGAAGGGGTTCCTGTGGACCTGCCAGCCATGTTATTTGACTCTTGACAAATTCATTGGTCTTTCGTTCTCTCCAGGATATGCCCAGTAGTTTTCTATGGCATTTTGTTTCGAATGACTGGACTCGCTTTGCTGTTTCAGCAGTCAATGTCCAGGTTTCACTTCCATACAGCAGGATCGACTGAATTAGGGCTTTGTAGAGCAGAAGACTTTGTTTTGAATCCAATTTTGGCTTTTTTTTTTACACCGTTTCATCTAGATATCAAATAAATACTATATAACAGAGTTTTTTTTTCCTGAGGGAGGGATGTATGGCTGGGTATCTTCCCAGCACTGTATCCACTGACTCCTATATTCTGTGTGACTCTCTCTCTCTCTCTCCTCTCTCTCTCTCTCTCTCTTCTCTCTCTCTCTCTCTCTTCTCTCTCCACTCCTTCACTAACCATCTACCTGACTACAACTGCTGGCTGTGCAGCAGAGATACAGGTACTAAGGTCTACATCAGAGAAGGAGGGTCTCTCAGTCACGCCTCCTGCACTGTACAGGATGGGATAGCCTAGTGGTCAGAACATTGCGCTTGCAATCGGACGACCCGGGTTCGATTCCCAATCAAGGGGATATTTTCCCCTGGAGTAAACCTCAGTGCAGACTCCACTCTCCCCAAAAGTCCTTCGGATGAGACTATAAATCGAGGTCCCGTGTGCGAACGCACGCAGAACATTTTGCGCACACATTAAATCCTGATCCGCTTTTCGTAAGAGTAGGCCATTGTGTGGCGGTGGGAACAGATGACAAAATTCACAATCCGCATACACACGTGGACTGGATGTAAAAGAGCACATAAATGCTTATTCCATTATCCTCGATATAAAAGAATAAATAAGTAAATAATATAAATACAGATGTCAGGTGAACTCAGGTGTGGCTGCAATCAGTGATCCAGCACTGCAGGTGTCCCTGGTCATCAGATTTGTATGAAAGCATCAGAAGCAAAGCAAAGAAGAGGGCAGGCTGCCTACTGACCTACTTACCTGACTGTAGAGCTGATGACCAGACTGACCACTGTCAGAGAGCTGAATGGTGTCTGTCTCACACACACACACACACACTGCTGTCACTGAACTGCTGGCTACAACTCCTTTAACAGGGCACTGCACTCTGTCTGTGTTGTGTGTGTGTGTGTGTGTGGTCTGCTTCTCTTGTCACTGATATCTGCTCACACTGCTCTGCCTTGTCTCCCATCAGTATACAACTTAGAAAGGGCATGTGTGTGTGTGTGTGTGTGTGTGTGTGTGTGTGTGTGTGTGTGTGTGTGTGTGTGTGACAGAGACAATGACAATGACAAGTTCTTTTTTTTCGAGGATAATGAATAAGCACCCATGTGCTCTTTTACATCCAGTCCACGCCCTTAAGGATATATATGATAATAAAGTAAAATAAAGCCCATAGCAATACATTTAAACAGCTTAAGGAAAAAAATATCTACACAAAAATCCCCACAAAAATCACCAAAGAGAGATAGAAAGAATTTCAAAAAAAGTAGCAACAAGTAAGAAAGAAAGCAGTCCAGAAAACACAGAAACAACCGAAAAAAATAGCAAGAACCAAGAGCAAAAACAAAAACGGCAACAACAAGGGGAGGGGGGAAAAACCAAATAGTCCCCCCTCAAAAAAGCAAAAACAATCCCAAACCAAAACCAAGACAGAACCAAACAAAGCAAAACCTCTATAAAAAAAGGAGAAACAAACCAAGTAAATAGTTTCATTTTGGCTAACAGAAAGAAAAGTCAAAAGTTCTTGTGCTTTTATGGGAGGCAACAGCAATAGTAACTACATGAAACAAATATTGTAGAAGCAATTTGCATCCCCCTGCACACATACACACACAAAGCACACACACCACACACACACAAACACACACACACACACACACACCACATAAAGAACACACACACACATACCCACACACGCACGCAACGCGCACTCACACCATGCATCAATGTCAACATAAAATCTTTATGAATATCATGTATAGTCATAGAGAAGGACATCTGCATTTTGGAATTAGCTATACATAATTGGTATGCACAAAACAAGATATCAAAATAAAACATTCACTGAATCTCAAATACAGTCAATTTAGGGAGTAGAACTGAAATATTAAATCTGAAAAAAGCATTCAACCGGATACTAATTGTAAATATAACGATTAAATCTATAAGCAAATAATAAAAGGAGAGGGCGAGAGAGAGAGAGAGAGAGAGAGAGGGAGAGAGAGAGAGAGAGAAGGATAGAGAGAGAGAGAGAGAGGAGATGAGAGAGAGGAGAGAGAGAGAGAACAGTGCAGTGCATTTAAATCAAATGATTTTGAATATAGTTTTCAATTCATCAACACTATCACCATTAGAACTCACTGTGATTAACATTGTACATGTTAAGATTGTCCTAGAGTCAGTATAAAGAAGTAGGATAGTGGAAAAATCATTTTTAGAAGTCATTTTTCAAAACACAATAGTGATATACAAGTAAAACACTCACACACTACAGAGAGAGAGAGAAAGAGAGGAAGAGAGGGGGGAGAGAGAGAGAGAGAGAGAGAGAGAGAGAGAGAGAGAGAGAGAGAGAGAGAGAGAGAGAGAGAGAGAGAGAGAGAGAGAGAGAGAGAGAGAGGATAATTTGGTATAATGCAAGGGATGATATATTTACTTTGTTTCCAACAGATAAATTGTGCATTTTTTTTGATGCATCAAGTGGATGAAAAAATGACTTTTGAAGATTGTTAATGATTGGTGTTGTCTAAATGAGTCAGGAAGGGAGTTCCACAGCACAGGGCCTGAGTAAAGTAAGCTAGATTTGAACAAATCTATTCTTGGGATAGGGACACATGGCTTTTCAGTATTTCTGGAATGATTCATTGGGAACTTGTCTTTTAAGGATGAGAGGAAAGTTCCTGTAATTATCTTAAAGATCATGATGCCTTTGTTAAATCTTAGTCTTTAGTGTAGTGGAAGAATGTTTAACTGAGTATAATCCACTTCAAGAAGGTAGTCTTCTTCAGAAGAACCAGTTTAAGAGCACGTTTATACAGACTTAATAATGGTTTCATTGTGTTTGCACTAGCAGAATCCCACAGGTTTGAAGCATAATCTATTGAGGATTGTATATAAACTTGAAATAATAGTTTTCTTGAATGAAAGTCAAGAAAATGTTTGATTTTAGTCAGTTGGTATACTCTTTGAGACATGTATTTGCACAGATGGGATATGTGATGGAACAAGCTGATATTTTCATCAATTGTTACTCCTAGAACTTTGTGGTGAGAGGCTTGTTCTATTGTTTTCTTTTCAATATGGATTGAAGAAAATTTATGAGATAGATTTTGTCGCTTTTGTCTGGTAGTGATAAGCATGCATTTTTTTGGGGGGTGTATAGACATGTGATTTAGTTCAGTCCATTTGACAAGATCATCAGTGCTATTTTGCAATGTCTTTGCAAGAGAGTTAGTGTCAGTATGGCTTGTATGTATGGTTGTGTCGCCAGCAAAAAGTTCGCATTTAGATTTGATATGAAGAGGAAGGTGCATTATGTATAATGAAAAGAGAATTGGTCCTAAGATGGATCCCTGTGGCACTCCATAATGAATGGGTTTTAGTGTGGATGTGGACGTAGCTATTGAAACACATTGTTGCCTGTTTGTAAGATAAAAAGCAAGAAGTTCAAGAGTATTTGTAGAGAGATTATATAAGTCTAGCTTTTTAATGAGAAGTCTGCGGTCAATTGTATCAAATGCTTTTTTGAAATCTACAAATAATACTACACAAAATTTATTGTCATTAATGTTTGACAGCCAATTGTCTACAAGACTAGTTAATGCCGTATGGCACGAGTGATTTTTTCTAAATCCAGACTGATTTGGGTGAAGTAAGTTGTTAATATCTATATGATGGACTATGTGTTTATTCATATGTTTTTCCAAGGGTTTAGAAAGGTAAGATAAAATAGAGATTGGCCTATAAATTGAGGGATCAGAAGTGTCTCTAGACTTGTGGATCGGAATCACCTTAATATCATTTTGAAGGCGTTGGGAAAAAGTACTTATGAAAACAAAGTATATAGATATGTATCAGAGTGTCTGTAATAACTGGAGCTGAGAAAGTTATTCAGTATTCAGCATCTTTTGCATCAAGACCACACGTATTCCTTGCTTGAGGTGAGTCAGGTAATTGTAGACTAAGAAACAGAGTATAAAAGGATGTGGAGTTTTTGGTGGAATACGATTTACTTGGCAGAAATGTTTAAGTTCATGAGATCATTGGACTTAATATACTCCATTTTTAATTATGTTAGAAGAAATATTAATGAAGTGATTGTTTATGATTTTCTCTCTAGCAAACAATATGCTTATCTCTCTACGTTTAGTATATGGAAGACAAATGATTATTTGTTATTTGATTCATTGCCTTCAAACATTCATTGAATTTAGTTTGGATGAAGGAGATCTTGGAAAAGTTCCTTTTATTCCTCTCGCCGTTTTTGTGAGTTTATGGCATTTCGTAATTTACTTTCGCCTCCTCATAATACTTATGTTCTTTCAAGAAATCCTAAGAAACATGCTTCTGCTAGTTCCTTTGTAAACCAAGGTGGTTTGCGGACATGTTTGATCCTTATGGCTTTTAATGGGGCGTGTTTGTTATCATCATCATCGTCATCAGACGACACGAAAGACAATGCCGTGGTAAGCCTCCTCTATCCATCTCGGTCCTCCGCTCTGCGCAGTAGTGCCTATCATTCAATCCTGGTCCATTCTCTGATGTTTGACCATCCATGACTTGTTCAGTCTTCCCCCCTCTTTTTCCTGTCACCTTCGAGTGTTCCCATGCAAGTACTTGTATTTAGCAGAGGTTATGGCGGGTGACGTGGCCGAACCATGTCAGCTTTTTTTTTCTTGATGATTGGTAAGAATGGGTTTCTCCTGTGGACCACCAGCCGGTATTATTTACTAATGACAAATTCATTGGTCTTTCGTTCTCTCCAGATATGCCCAAGATGCAGTTTTCTCTAATGGGCATTTTGTTTTCAAATGACTGGAATCACTTTGCTGTTCAGCATCAATGTCCAGGTTTTCACTTCCGTACAGCAGGACAGTCCTGAATTAGGGCTTTGTAGAGCTTTAGTATTGATTGGGAAAACTGATCTCTTTACTTTTCCATAATGGTGGGTGAGGTTTGTTCATGGAAGATGTTGCCATGGCTATTCTGACTTAGATTTCTGTCGTCGATCGCCCCGACGCCTTTGTTAGTGTAGCGCCAAGGTATTTAAAAGCTGTCTACACCTCCAGGAGCTGGCCGTTCATGTAAATTTTAGCAGTGGGCATGCTCGTGCAGTTCACAAGTACTTTACTTTTCATCCGAGCTCACCTCACCCCATATGCACCAGCCTCGTTCTCATGTCTGATCGTAGATCGTGCAGCTCTGTGTTACTTCCGCCCATAGGTCAAAGTCATTGTCAAACTGTAAGTTGTTGAGGGTTTTCCCGTCCAATGGATATGTAGAGTGGAAGTCATGGAGTGGTCTTCTCTCATAAAGTTTTTCAGAACATATTAAACAGGACTTGGAGATAAACAGGCATCCTGTCGGAACCCAAACTGTGGTTTTGAAGTAGTCCTCCCGACCTGATTGTTCAGAAGGACCTGCACTGCTTGTCAGTGTTGTATAGTTGCACTTGAAAGGTTTGCAACTAGTCTTCTTCAATCCCAAGTATTCTGAGGACCTGCCACAGGCTTCATGGCCATACCGTTGAAAGCCATCTTTGAAGTCGATGAATGTGTGAACAGGTCTCTCGGATGTGAAGAAATTTTTCCATCAGATGTGGCAGTTAAAATCTGTTCCGATTGTGCACCTCTGCCTGCCAATGAACCCAGTTTTGTTCCCTCTGCAAGGTGATTCTTCTGCGCTCCTTCTTGATTTGATTCAAAATAACTTTGAGCATGATCGTGCTGTGTGGTTGATGATGCCTGATTAATCTATAATTAGCATTGTCGTAATTTCACCTTCTTGGACATAGTAACAATGATGAGTGAGATTGTGTCCATTCTGTTTGGCCACTGTTTTGTTCTCTCAAATCTTCTGAGAGATGGCTGTAACGTGATGACTGTTTCACCCACCATGCTTGAGCAGCTCTGCTGGAATGTAGTCTGCTCCTGGGACTTTCCTACTGTAAACTTCGATGGGGCTTCCTTCCACTTCTCCCTCAATAGGTAATAGGCGAGGGTACTCTTGATGTTGCAGCTTCCCCTTTTCTATTATCTCTTGTCAGGTTGAATTGCGTAGTTGTATAGTTTCTTGACAATACTCCAGAACCACCAGTTCAATGCGAGTTGAAGCTTTCTGTGAGGGAGTTTTCCCGGGCTGTCTTCAATGACTGATGATATGTGATTTTTGAAGTGGTTGTGTGGGGTTTCTTTAGGGTGTCGTATGCTTTTTACTGTGCCCACTTTCATGCTTTTTTGGCTCTCATCACATAGAACACTGATCCACTTCTCTCTGGCCTTTAACATTGACTTCTCACAAGATTGTTGGCCATCCAGTATTCTTTGTGGTTGGAAGACCAGGTTGGTTTCCAGTTCTCTTCTTGTATTGCGCAGAGGTCCAAGAATGTCATTGGTAATTCCATGGCTGGTGTTTATTCCTCTGACGACCGAGTAACCTCCTCTGCTGTTTCTTCTCAACTGCCACTTGCCTCATTAAAGTTGTTGGAGAGGTCATTGATGTCATTTTCCAGTAGATGTTAATGCTGCAAAACATCCACAAGCCTTATCTTTTAATATCCCCCTCGACATCAGGATCTTTCCAATTTGTCCCACATCAAATTTTGATACTGGGTTTGCAGGCTGCTTGTTTTTTCTTCAATTTCCATTTTGAATACCAGCAGCACAAGGTCGTGGTCGCTGCTTATATCAGCACCAGGTAGTTCTTGTTTCTAGCTCTGATTGAAGCTGGATTTGAAGCAACCATGGTGTAAGATAAAATCTATTTGGTTATGGTATCTTGCCGTTTGGGCGCATGTCCAGTTTTGTTCCTCCTTGACTGCTTGTGGTGGAAAGTTGGGTATTGCAATGGAAGTCTTGGTGCAGGCAAACTCCAGCAGACGTAGTCCCCTTGTCGTGGTCTCCTCCAGTTCCAAACTCCAAAACTGTTCCGGCCCATTGGTTGTAAAGTAGTCAGTACCTACGTTGGCGTCAAAATCGCCCATGAATGATGATGATGACATTTCATTTGGTATCTTCATAATGGCTCTTCCAAGACTTCGTGTAAAATTCTTCTACTACTTCATCTGCATGCCAGATGATGTGCATAGGTTTGTATGATTTGATGTATCTTCGGGCTTAGGCCCACACTCGGAAGCTGAAAAATCCTGCGGAAGCCTAGGTGTACAGCTGATAATGCACCCCACTACTCCTTCTGACAAAAATGCCACACCATAGTTGGTGAAGTTTCCTCTTGAACATGTACCAGATCATGTTGCCTTCTTCAGTCCATTGTCTCACCAAATCCTTTCCAACTCACTCCTCCTAGTCCAATAATGTCCCATTAATGGCGGCTAAGCTCATACCCTAGTTCTTTTGATTTTTCTTCCGCACAGATAGAGTGTAGAGACGTTCCATGTACCAATGGTAATCTGTTCTCTAGGGAGCTTAAGTAATGTTTTAATTCCAGTAAGCTGACTTTTTCACTACCACTCTCCAACCCTGGTGTTTGATCAATGGAAAGCGCGGCTATTGGAAACCCGGCCTCGACCGTTCCGTTTTTCATATTGGCTTTTGCATTTGTCTTTCATGTCTTTCTGTGGGCTTAGGATATTCACTTATGTGGCGACAATCACCTCTCCAAGTCTCCATATGTCTTGGTTTTTTTTTTTCTATTGGGGTTTCCTCCCCCACATGCGACAGGTTGTACTGGGTTACATGGATACCAGTAGCAGTAACAGAGAACTCTCTGACTGACCCTGAAAATGATGTTATAGTTCAGTAAAAACTTTTTATCCAGAAACACAATGGCCAGGTCTGTATCAGAAATATTAAATGTTTTCGAACAGAGCATGGGAACTGCTTAATGCTAGTAAGCATAAAGCTGCTCATTAAATTTGCAAAGAACGATAGTTTATATGTGTTATGCCCGTTTATTGGAATTTTAGTTCCTTTTATGATCATGTGGTACAGACTGTTATTGGTTCACTACAATTGTGTATAGGGACACACGTTCTATGAAGTTTTTTAGGGTCTGATACATATATGTATCAATAATGTGTAGAATTTGATTTGTACTCTTGTAGGTGATAGTTACTAAATTGGTGAATATTAAACGTTAATAACTTTGGTCCATTGGTTGATTAACTTTTGGTAGGGCAATATGAAAACACCTAGTAAGATAATTTCTCTAGATTCTAATAGACTAACGTTCTCATGGAGTCAAACTTGTCTATCCAATTTTTTCTTCTGATGGATTTCTGTAGCAGAACCCCATTATAATAGGCGTAGCACTTTTTCCATGCTACTTTGATCCAGAATGGATTACTACTTCCAAACGTTCAAGAAGGAACAGACGTATTTGAAACGTTTACAGACTCACTAATATAGTTAAATTACCTGTTTTTCTTGGGCTTTTGTTGATCTTTTTTCGCATGAATTTTATATCCTAGGATGGAAATGTCAGTGTTGTTTCTGTAAGTCTTGACTCGGGAAAGCCATAATAAATGGTTTGCCTTGGTTTGTGAGGATCTTGTTATATCTTCGATTTTATATTGACTGCATTGTTAAAAATCGGTGTCAAATCGTAAGCCACCCTGGAGGGCCATGAATTGTGTCTTGAGTACATGTATTAAAAGTTAGGTTTGAGGAATGTATAAATGTGTACAAGAATGGTGAGATTCAGGAAAAAAGAGAGACAATGAATAATAATAATAAAAGGAAGGGGGGGAGGGAATACTTGTTAGGGGTATAGTGTTGAAGGGTGAAGAAAGGAGTAAAATCAATTACCACTCTGTAGCACACAATGTAGTAATATAACTCAATCCAGTATGACAGTAGTCTGACAAGAAAGAAAAAAAAACTCCACAGGTGGCGTGGTTTGGTTTACTCGAGATAAATGGGAGAATTAAAAAAAAAGACCAAAAAAAACAACACAGAGTAACCAAATCACCCAAAACCAAGCAAGAGGCGAGACAATACGTAAAGCACCTTGTAAATAAAAGATGCCAGAAATAAGAATAATCAGTACAACTACAATCAGCACAGTTCCTGGACAATATGAATTTAAAAGACAATTAAAAAAAAAAGTAAGAAAAATAATAAGAAAAGTAAAAGAGAAAAGAAAGTGATGAGCCAATCAGCACTGTTCCAGAAAGCTAGGTCCTGGATGCAGGAGATTTGACCACTCTGGTTAGCCTTCCACTGTTTGCTTCATCACTGCAGCACTGGGTGGGCGTGTCTCGAGCACAGAATAGAGATTTATGATATAAAATTAAACTGACACCAAGTGACATTTCAAGGCCCATGGGTAGCAAAACACAGGAGTAAGGTCCTTGTAAGATGTTATGCAACTCAAACAAATGATTGTTAAAGGGAAGTGTTCATACACATGCATGTAGTATGAATGCACATACAATCCTTGTCACTAACACAACAACACACACACACACACACACACAACACACATACACACACACACATACACACACATAGTGTACCTGCATACCCACCCCCGCCCACCCACACACACACACCCACACACCTCCCACCCCACCCTCACCCCCACAACACCCTAATGTGGAACATAGGTAGTGAGAATGTTGTCACACCAGATGATTGCAAGCGTAACCCTATACGAGAAGATGAGCTGGAGAAGTCTGGTGGCGGACACTTCTGGGTAGGGAGGTGTCTGGCGGTGGGGAGAAGTAGGGTTCTTCACATATCGTAGACGTGGGGAGGGTTTGTCTGTTGGTGCACCAGACACGTCATTTAGTTAGGGGTTGAGGGGTAGGTAGGCGTCCTGACATACACGGATGAAAAAGGGTATCCAGGGACATTATACCCTTTTTTGAAGCAGAGGTAAATGGTGCCATCCTCATGGGGGATACGTGACAGTGGGCCGTGTAAGTTGGGGTCGTCAGGCGAGGCTGTCGTTGTGTTGGGGTTCAGTGTATTTGAGCTGTAACACTAACCTTCCTGTACCTTTGGGCTGGGATGGAAAGGGTCATAATAAAAATCATTGATGGGGACCCACTAGCCAGTTTTAAATATGGCAGTGTGGACTCAAACGAATGTTTCTGCAGAACACACTTAGGCAAGGACATATTGGATTAAATGGCGGTCCTTTTTTAGAGGATATCGTCCCATTTGGTGGGGGTTAGATGGCGCGAATGCCACAGGCCGGGCTTGGGGGAACACATGCTTTATATTTAGATAAGTTGTGTCCATTTATGTGTGCTGGTGATGGGATGTACTGGTTTGGGGGCATGTGTTGATTCCAGTATGAAAAATGAGGTGCTGTGTATTTCTTTGTTGCGGAAATGGGGGAAGAGTAAGCCAATGAATAAGGTTCATCAACTGTGAGACCTGAGATGCTGATTTTTTGACTTCTCCTTTGTAAATATAGAATATCTGGCATTGATGTGTCATGTCACTGAGTCACCTAGGATGAGATACGTGTGCTGGAGTGTACTCTTTGTACTGCTAGTTGTAGGCCTGGTGTGAGGATGTTGTTGGTAGTAGTCTGAGGGTACTTCAGAAATGTGTGATTGCAGTTTGGTCCTTTTCTTTTTCTTGAGGACTGTTAATCCAAAAAACATTTGGTTTGGGCTTCTCCTGGTGTTTGTCACGGGTTTTTGTTTGCCAGAGTCTGTTTTGGCTGTTGATGCAGATAGTGTTGGCAGTGTAGCTTTGGCTTGGTTGTTGAAAAAAATTTTTTTACTTCAGTAATGTCGGATGCTGTTTGCCGAGTCCTGTTTGGTTGTTGATTGTTTCTCAGTATTGTCCATGGCTTTGTAGTGAAGTAATTGAGTCAGGTGGATTGGGTTCTGGTCAGTGCTTTTTCATTGTACATTGATTTGTGTATTTCGTCGTAGTGGTAGAGAAGAGAGATCTTGTTGGGTGGTAGAAGGATGATAGTAAGTAATCCTGTTCTTTGTCTGACTTGCGGTGTGTGAGGTTGATGATTGTGTGTGTGTGCTTTTGATAGTTAGAGCGTTTCAAGTTTCTGAGAGGGTTCTGATTCAAGCTGTGGTTCTCTGATTGCAGTGTGAGATTAGTTTTTTGGTGAGGGAACCCTATGCTTTGGTGAGTTTTTTGATTGAGCAAGACAGTGATGTATTTTTTTTGCTTCAGTCGTTGTGATGTATGGGTAAGTGTGTTTTGTTTGCACAGGACATGAGGAAAGTGATGTGAATTTTTTGGTGAGGAGCGGGTAACAGATGGTGCGACGTGATGCAACAGTATGGATGAGTGAGTTTTGTGTGCTGTATTTTTGACTGAATGTTTATGATGGACTGCTTTCTGTTGATGATGGATAACTTGCTCTGCACAGGTTTGAATGTGGTGTTTGTGCTGTGTTTGTGTGGGAGGTTTTGGTGTGAGTGTAACCACGCGCTTGAAGTTACCTGGGCTGGCTGCGAACTGGTGGGGATGAGTGTGGTGATCATCACACATGGGGGACAGAAGCAGGACGTGGGTGGGGGTGGGCTGTGTGACTTTGGGGGTAAAATTGAGCAATTCTGGTTGGGGGGAGGTAGACTCCTGGATGGGGGAGGGGATTCCCTGGAGAAAAATTTTATTCCGCCATTAGGGGGAAGGTTTGGGTGGGGTAGAGGTACTCAGACAGGTCACGCACAGTCTTGTCCAGGTTTGGCTGGGCTTCTTTCTGTGGTCAGCAGAGATGACTCGATCACTTTGTAACAATCTGAAATGTATTTTTTTAGCCATCTCTGCACATTGCCTTGCACCAGTACATGTTTCCTGTTGTGTAAAAGGTGGTGTGATGGTGATCATTTTCATCTTGCTCCACAATTCACTATTGTATTTTTAGTTTTATAACGTTCGCGTCACTAGTTAGAGTGGTAGGGATGCTGGTTAGGTCTCCATTTACACTGAGTGGAAATGGGTTTGTTTAGGTTTGGCAAAGTCAATCCAACAAACTCTAAAGGGCGGGTTATCGTTTACATTGTGCATGTAGCAATTGTAAAGATCACTCTGGCCAAAGGGAGCAACTGAAGAGGGAACTCTAAAAGGTTACCTGTTTTGGGGTGTCAATTTTTATGTCTATTTGTGGGGCCAAGGTCCGTCACACTGGGTTTAACATTGACACCTGACATTTTTGTGGGGGGGGGAGGGGGTCTGGGGGGGAATTAGAGATATAAATGGAGTGGTGTAAAACCAGGGAGATATTGGTGGTTCTGTTTCTAAACCCAAGGCCCCTTTCCCACATTTCACAATCTTTGAATATAGGGAACACTTCAGTATAATGTTATTATCTTACCATGGAGAATTGTCAAACATACTAAGGCCAATGTGAAATAAAGAAAAAGGCTGGACTGAAGGAAGAAGAGAGGAGGGGAGGGTGTTAGAGAGGATTGGAGGGGGGTGTGGTTAGAGCAATGGCCATCAAAACTGTGAACACAGACAAGGTCTAGTGATGGCACAAGGCACAAAACTATGAAGGCCTACCACACAAACACACATCACTGTCCTTGAATGGGTAGGCCTAGCCTAGCCTAGACAGCCCATGCTAGCCAGAACATGAGATCACGTTCCACACCTCATGCTGTAACACACCTTGGTGCTGGCCACACAGACACCCCACACTGAAGCACAAACCAGTTGGCTGACTGCGGACCACAAGGAACAGTGTGGTCCAAGGATTAACATTTCAACTAGGCTATCCATGCCCCAGTCAGTACTGTGATGGGCGGAATGACTCAGTGTGACAAAATGAAAACAAACTTTGTTACTTTTCAACCAATATCTCACAAGGCACCACCGTTACAGAAAAGCCAACAGCACAGGTATGCAATCCACATAATAGAAGCGGACCACGGACCAACTCTGAATAAAATTGAAGACAGGTTCCTCCCATATTAAATGAACATTTTTTTACAGAGCACAAGAGCACATGTGCACACATGAAGAAATAAGAGGGGAGAGAAGAGAGTCGAGAAGAGAGAGAGAGTAGAGAGAGAGAGAGAGAGAGAATGATTGGTGCAATGGCCCATGCTTGCATCTTGTAGTATAAGAACCCTATGTGAATACATTCCATTGTTTTTTTTAACAGTATGGGGAATGCTTACTTCTAACAGAGCTATTTGACTTTTTGTTGTTTAATTTTTGTGATGACAAAATTTACATAGTGATTGCTTATTACTTATTTTTTTCTAATTGATTTTGAATAGTATCATGTTTTTTTTTCTGAAAATAAAGATTTATTATTGTAATCATGGTGCAAGGTGTATGTGCGCACACAAAGGACATTGCAATGCAGCTTTTTCTGTGCAGTAATTTTCCTTCTGTTTTTACCAAAGAAAAACTAACTGCAGCTTGTCCGTCTCATCAATGTACTCTCTCCATTTCCCCTTACTCACAGTTATAAAGTGGGGTCATGGTCATATGTAATGCGCCTGCCTAGAAAGCAAAAAGTCCCCAAAATGTGTGGTTCCAGAAGTGTGTGGTGTTAAATCCCGTTTTGGCCCGAAACGTTTTCCACATCCCATCAGACAATGAGTGGCACTTGGATTCTGGGTGCTAGTCTTTCGAATTGAGACGAATAAACAGAGGTCTCATGTGTTATACATAAATAATATAACAAACATAAAAGTACCCATGCCAACAAGAGCGGTTGTCTTTGGCAAAATTGTGTCTGAAAACAGCCTGTGAAAAGGAAACAGATACAGATACAGACAGGAAAAACAAAGAAAATAAGGGGTGTGGCACTGCTTCTTGAGGCAAGCCACTCTCCCGGAGAGCATTTCCCGAAATTGAAGAGATAAATCTGCCCTGACTTAAAGTGGCAACAATTAAAAAAAAAATATATATATATATATATAAATATAAATATATATATAAATAATTACAATCACTATCACATATCCAGGTCAGGTCAGTCAGAGAAGTTCTCTGTCACTGCTTCTGGTTATCCATGTTAACCTAGTACAAAAAAAAACCTGTCGCATGTGGGGGAGGAAACCCACTAGAAAACAAAACAAACATATGGATACTTGTAGAGGAAATTGGCGCCACCAAGAAAAATATCCAAAGAAGCCCAACAGACAAGACATGAAGACAATACAAAGCCAATATGTTTAACGGATTCGGTTCGATGTCCCGGGTTACCAACACCCGCACTTTCCATTGATCACACAGGGTGGAAGTGACAAATCAGCTACTCTGGAGTTAAAACATACTTAAGCTCCTTAGAGAACAGATCACCATTGTACAATGGAACGTCTGTATACTCTAAACCAGTGCGTAAAAATCAAAGAAACTAGATATTGACTTAGCCGCCTTTTATAAATGGGGGACATTTTTGGCTAGGAGAAGGTGAGATTGACAGGATTTGGTGAGACAATGACTGAAAGGCAAAAGGTTTGGTACAGTGCCAAGAGAAAACATCCCCAACAGGGTGGCATTTATTGTCAAAAAGGGAAGAGGGGGTCTTATAGCTTAAAAACCGGTTCCAACAGATATCAACCCGGTTCGCCAAGCCAAAAAACATCACCATCATACAAATTTTCCCCAAGCATGACCAGCAATAAGAAGTAGAGGATTTTTTACAAAGAATTTGAAGAGCCCCTTATGAAGAACCCAAAAAACATAATCACATTAAAGGGGATTTTAAGCGAAAGAGGTCCGACTTTTTTACAACCATGGGCCAGAACATTGGTTTTTTTGGAACGGAGAGACCAAGGCAGGGGAAAACATCCGGGATTTGCCTGCACCCACGACTTACCATTGCCAATACCCCCCACCCCCTAAAAGCATCAATGAGGAAAACCGGCATGGCCCAAAGGGGAAAGACCAAACCCAAAAAATGATTTTCATCAAACACCACGGCGCTTCAAATCCAGCATCAAAAAACCCCAGACCAAAACCTACCCTGGAGCTGCATGGCACGACCAAAACCTTGTGCTGGGGTGTTCAAAAAAAGCGAAGAAAAAATAAACACCCTTTCAAACCCCCTACAAATTTGACGTGGAAAAAACTGAAAGATCCAGATGTCAGGAATTTCCAAGCTAAGTTTGGGCGGATGTTTTGCGGAAATAACCCTCCTGGACAAGACACAAATACCTCACCTACAAAAATTTAATGAGCAGTCTGAGAAAAAAGCAGAGGAGGTATCGGTCCGCAGGGGGAATAAACACCAGCCATGGCTCCAATGAAATCTTGGACCTCTGCGATCAAAAGAGCACTGAAACCAACCAGGGCTTTAAAACCAAAAAAATACTGGGAGGTCAACAACCTTGTGAAGAAAAAAATGTTAAAGGGCCCGAGAAAAGTTGGGTCAAATGATCAATGTTTATGAAAACGAAAAAAAGCATGAAAGGGGGAAACCGTAAAAAGGGCTTTTCCCCACAAAACTTTTAGAAACCCCCAAAAAAACCAACTTTTTAAAAACCCAAACAAACAGTCCCCTTAAACAGCTCCCGGGGAAAAAACCCCCCTCACAGAAAACTCAGGTTTGCATTTAACCGATTTGGGCTGAGTAATTTTCAAAAAAACGGGACAACACCCAATTCCCCAAACCCGACAAGAGCATAATAAAAGGGGGAAAAGCCCAAAAACAACACAAGAAAAACCTTTCGGGCCCTTACCTATACTGAAGGAAGAAGTGGAAAAAGCCCTCCGCAATTTAAACCCTAGGGAAAATCCCAAGGAGAAACAACATACCAGCCGAGCCGCCTCAAGCATTGGCGAAACATTATCACAAAATGTTACAGCTATTTTGTCAGAATATTTGGGGGGACAAAACAGTGGGCCCAAAAGAATGGACACAATCACCAAAGCAACCTTGCCCAAGAAAAGGGGAATTACCCCCAAAGCAAAAACCCCCGAACAAATTTGCCCCAGCCACGCCGCAAGATCAGCCAAATTAATTTTTTAATTTAAATAAAAAAGGTGGAAAAAAAACCTTGCAGAGGAACAAGCTGGGGGAAAGGGGAGGCAGGAGCACCCTTTAACAGATGTTTTTAAAAGCCACATTCCCCGATGGAAAAAAAATCTTCAACATCTAGAGAAACCCGTTCCACAACTTTATGACTTCAAGACGGGGTTTCGGAAAAGAGTATGGGGCCCAAGGCCTTTGGGGGAGGTCCTCAGAACGTTTTTGGGAATTTAAATAAGGAAATAAGGGAAACCATTTAACACTAACGACACCGCAAGCATTGGGAGCCTTCGAACAATCCGGTCGGAACTACTTCCCAAAACCCCCTACTTGGGGCCGAAAAGGAAAGCCTGTTTAACTCAGGGCCCGTTTAAAACCCTTTTTTGGATAAAATTTTGAGAGAGACCCTCCCTGACCTTTTCCCCTCTTAAACCCCCCCCCATTGGCGGCAGACCCCCCCAACAAAATTGCAGTTTTTTACGATACATTGACCTCATGGGGGGGAATTTAAAACAGAGGGTGCCCAAAAAAATTTCGACCATACTTGAGAACAGAGCTGGGGCCCTATGGACGGAGGGAAGCCTCAAAAAGAAAAATTTAAAATACTTTTAAACACACGAGCAACGCCACTGCAAAAAAGTACATTAACGGCCCCGCAACTGGAGGAGGTATACGCTTTTTAAAAACCTTGGGGCTACACCACAAAGGGCCGATCAACGATAGAAATCCAAATCAACTAGCCATGGCCCAAAATCTTCCCCCTGACAAAACCCACCACCATATGGAAAAGAAAAAGAATCAGTTTTCCCCAATTTAAACTAAAGCCAAAAAAGCCCCCAATTTTAAACCAAACCTTCTTACGGAAGTGAAACCTAACCCTTTACTGCTGAAAACAGCAAAGCGAATCCAGTTTAAATTTAAACAAAAAGCCATAGAAAACTGCTGGGCATAAACCTAAAGAACAAAAGACCAATTTAAATTTTTCAAGAGCCCAAAAAACACGGCTGGGAGGTCCACAGGGGGAAACCCCTTCTCACCATCGCAAGAAGAAAAAAACGACATGGTTTGGGTTTTGGAATTTCCCCTTTTATTTAAAACGTCGCGTAAACCCCTTCTGGCTTTTAAAAGCACGGGTTGGGGGTTTGCGCCCTTAAAAAGCTGTTTCTAATGCTGGTTCCCCGGTGAGGCCCCTTTGAAGGAGCTCAGGGTCTTTTAAATTTTTCGGGCTGGTCCCCGAGGTTTGGGTTCCCCTCTAAAACCCCTCTGCACCCAAAAGGGGTTTCTTGTACTGGTTTTCAAAACCCGCGTCGGGGGCTTTTACCCCTGTTGTTTTGGCCCGGCGTCCCCTTTTTACTATGTTTACTGAAATTTTTTACCTTAAAATCTTTTTCTTTAAAAACTTACGTTTAACCCTTGGGGGTTTGGGGGGAAAAAAATTTGATGGGGGCCCTGCCGGGACAAAATCCCTCAAACCACTTTTTTAAAAAAAAGGGTAACCAACTGCGCCTCCGTCTTTGTTAAAATTTCGGCAGATGCAGGTCTTGGAGCATGGTCGGAAACAGCCCGGGTCTCTAGTATGGTTTGTCTTGTTTTAAAGAATCTTTAGCCCCCGTTCGGGTACTTTTCTAACATATCCCATGTCTGTTTTGCAGGGTCTATCCCCCCTACTTGGGCCCCCATATTCTAATGTGGATCTAACTATGAAAGATAGGGTAACAAAGACATTTTTGGGGCAGTGTTTTGAGGTTTCGCTTAAAAACCAAACCCTTGAGCCTTTCCTTTTTTTGGTTTAATTTTTGTCAAATTGGGGGTGTTCCATTTCAAGTCGTTGGAGATGTGATCCCTAGAAAAAAGGGTTTATGCCACTTGCTGGGGGGATGGAATATTTTTAGTGGTAGAGAAGTCTGATTCTTTTTTTTTTGTTTAAAATATAACATTCTGGCGTTTAAAAAGCATTCCCCCAAAATTTTCTGGCCCCCGGTTTTTTAATTTTTTTGAGGTCTTTCTAAGGGTGGGTGTGGGCATCGAAGGGGGCCCCTATTTCTCCCATATAAAAAAAACATCCCGCAAAAAAATCTTTTCTTTGGGGTGCGAACCCGATGGGTTTGGGAGTCATTAAAAGTGGCATAGGGAAAGTAGGGGGGCCCAACACAGTTTTCCCTTTTGGTACCCTGAAATCTACCTTTTAAAATTCCCCCCCGATGTTTTCTCCTTCTAACACCACTCTCATTGTTCTGGGGGTTAGGAAATTTTTCAGCCAGGTTTTGAAAAATTTTTCCCCACTATTCCCCTATTTTTTTTTAACTTTTAAAAAAGTTTTCCCGTGGGGGACTGTTTTCAAAAGGGCCCCCCAAAGGGCTAAGAAATTTCTAAAATCTACTTGTTTTTCCCCTTGCTAATGATGGAAAAAGGGAAATCCTGGGTGGTGGACAAGGAAATTGGGGCTCACAGGGGTACCCCGAGCGGAAGCCGGGTTTTTTAAATGTGTTAGAATATTTTTCCTTTTTTAAAGGGGTTCCAATTTGTTTGGGGGCATACAAAAATTTTTTTTAAAAACTTGCAGCATACGAAGTAAAAGGAAACCCGGTCCCAAAGTTGGGTGGGTGTTGGTTTTTTTTCCCCTTTTTTAAAGAAACCTGAAAATATTAGCTTGGTCCCAGCCTGCCGGGAGAGTTCCGTGTCCTAAAATTTTTGGTTTGATGTTTTGTTAGTGCTGGTTGGGAATTTTTTCTGCCAGTTCTTTATACAAAGTTGGGGGGTGGGGATCTGGTCCGTGTGCTTTGGCTGGGTTTGGTTTTTTAAGGGATTTTTCTACTCCATCTACTGTGACGGTGATGCTCTCTAGGGTTTTGGGGGGAAGGGAGATTTTCCATTGGCGGTGGTGGTGTTCCCCATCCTCTGGGGGTTTAAAACTTATTGGGAAAAGTTTTTTAAAAAAAAATTTTTGGGCCCTTAAAAAAAGCTATCCTAAAATAGGGTTGCCCTTTCCCCCCAGGGGTTCAACCCCTACCAAATTGTCCCGGGCTTTTGGTTTTTTTTTATATATCGCCAAGGAATTTTTTGTTTTTGTTTGCTTGTAGCCCTTGTAGTTTTTGTCGGGTTTTATGTGGTCCATTCCGCTTTGCGTAAAGTTTTTGTTTGCATTCCCTTTTGGTGTTGTTTGAAAAAAAATTTTCCCATTTTTTTGGGGCTTTTTTGGGTTGGTTGTAGATCTCTGTTTATTTCCTGAGCATGCGTTTTAAAACTTTCTTTTTCCATGGTTTTTCTGTTTTTTTCGGTTTCAAACCCCCGAGGGATGTAGGTGTCCCATTTTTTTTTGCAATTTTTTTCCTTTTAAAAAGGGTTGGGCCCCTAGTTTTTGGGGGGGGGGTCGTCCCCCTTTTTTGTTGGTGTTTTCTAATTTTTGCCCTTTTAGGTCGTCTAATCCTTCTCAAAGGGCCTGTCCAGTTTGGGTCTTTTAAAAATTTTTAGTATTTTCCCTTTTTGCCTGTTTTTGGGGAAATGGGGGGGTTTTGTCGATGTCTGTACAACTAGGCCCTGGGCGGAAAATTCCTGGGACCGAGATGGAGGGTCTGATTATGAAGGGTTTGGGGGAAAAAAAATAAAAACTAGTAGGGTTTTTTTCCCCTAAATGCTTTCCCCTGTTTGGGTCGGGGTAAAAAACCCCTTCCGGGGGGTGACTTTTGCTACGTTTTCGAAACTGGGCTCGGGTGGGGACCCCGGGGTACAGTGTTTTTTGGGCCCCCGTCTACTTTGGGACAGTTAAGTCCCCAGCTTTGGATGGTTTGTCCGGGTTTCCCGGTCTAAGCTTCCCAAATGCAAATTTTTAGTTCTTTCATGTCCTTTTTTTTTCTAACGGGGTGAAAAAGGGGTCCTAATAAAAGGCTTTTGCTTTTTGGATTTTTAAATCTAACCCAGAATGTTTTTCAGTTGGCTGTTTTTTTCCTTTTCTTTCAGTTGAAAAATTCCTTAAAGGGACAGTATGAAAAAACCCCCCCCCCTAACTGACCCTGTCCTTTCTATATAAAAAACATAGTTTTTCTGAAACACCTTTGGGTGTTTTTTGAACGTTTTAAGATTTTCGAATTTTTTGGGTTTTTGGTTCCCGCCGACCAAAACAGGTTTTATTTAGTGGGGGGGCCCTTCTAAAATCCCGTTTTTTTATTTCTAATTCCTCTGCATTCCACCCGTTTAAATTTCAAAGGGTTTTTTTCCCTCGGTTTGTTGGTATGCTGGGGTTTTGGGGGGAAGTGTTGGAGTGATCGTTTTTTTTTAGTTCTTTTTGGGTGGCTTAAATATTGGGGTTTCGGGGTCATAGTCTACTGGCCCGGGCTTTTGGGGTTGTTCGTTCCGGGTTTTGTAGGGGGGTTGGTCGGGCTGGTGAAAGGTTTAAAACCAAAAGGGCTTAAGTTAAAAATCGTGTTTTTACTTGTAGGCGGGCCCCTTGGTAGTTTTTCCGGTGGCTTTCTGTTTTTTTGGGGGCTTTTTTTTTGTGGGCTGAAGGGTGAGGCCCTGGGATCCCAAATGATGTGTTTTGGGGCATTAATTTGGGAAGTAGTATTTTGGCTGCTTTCCCGGTTCCTAAATGTAAATGGTCGCAGTTGGGAAAGTTTCATCTGTTTTCACATCCCCTTTTGTGTTGGGTGTCTTCAAAAGTTTTTAAAGGGGGTTTGGGTACAAAAGTTTACTACGGGCCCGGCGGGAACCAGGGTTCCACAGTCGCCCCAGGCTATACCCTTTTCACTCCATGCATTTGGGGGATCGCAAAAGGCCCCCCAAAAGGGAGGTGGGGAAGTTGCTGTAGGCCAGGGGTTTTTGAAAGTAAGTTCTTCCTAAAGGAGGGATGGGTAGTAAAGTAGAGTGGGTTTCGTGGGGCCCGGGCGTTTTTAGCGGTACGGTGGGTTGGATGGTTTTTTCCCGCTGAAAAAAAAAGGCAGCGCAAGTGCGCAATGCGGTGTTTGGGTGGGTTTGGGGGTTAAAAGTTGCTGAGGGTTTATGTTCGTTTTGTTTTTCAAATGTTGTCCTGGGGGGGGTAGGAATTTTTGACAAAAAGCTATAAAAAAAGTAGGCCCCAGTGTTTTTTTTAAGCAAATAGATAGGTTGTCTAGTTTTATAATTAAAATTTTTCTGGTTCCCCCTTTTTAAACCAAAGGGGGCCCACATCAAGGGGGCAAAGACCATTAAAGTTCGTAGAAAAGGTTTTTCAAAATCAATGCAAAAATGATGAAAAAATGGCGAGTATATACAAAAAAGAAGATTGCACACACAATAATATTTTTTAAGTCCTTAGGATGAGATGATAGAAGATGAATTTTACTAGGAAAACGGATTCAACAAATGAGTTTACTAGTGAATTTGGGGAGAAGGGGGTTTACTAGGTCATTTTCTTTCCTAAACAATAAATATTTTTCGTCCCCAAAAAATAAAGGTTTTTGACTTTGTTTTATTAAATTTAGTAGGGGAGGTTTACTAGATTTAGTAGGGGGGAAAAAAGACAAGGTAAGTTTTTGGGGGATTGGGGGTTGACCCCAAGAACAGTTTTTTTTTAAGGGAGAAATTTGGGGTTTAAAATAGATAAAAACCAAAAAAAGGGGAAATGTACAACATCAGAAATGGACCAGGAAAATGATTTGGGGCACTACTGTGCAGAGCCGAGGACTGAGATGGATGGAGGAGGCTTACCACGGCATCGTCTTTCATGACTTCTCCACGCCCGCCAAGGTCATTGGGACTGATGATGATGATGATCACATATCTCATGTATAGTCTGGCTGACCACATGGGCACCACTATAGATTTTACGTCCAGCTTCCTCCACTCCTTGCATCTCTCAGCTTTCAGGTGTATGATGTTCAATGTCTATCCACCCTCTTCAAATTGAACAGACCTTATCACGTTATGGTATATCAACAATCCTTTGTTGAGGGGACAGACCATGTCATGCTGTGGCGTGTCTATATTAATGGCACAGACCATATCTCACTATGGCATGTCTATATTGATGGCACAGACCATATCGCACTATGCATTGTCAATATTTATGGCACAGACCATATCACTCTATGGCATGTCTATATTATTGATGGCACAGACAATGGCATAGACCATATCACGCTATGGCATGTCTATATTGATGCACAGACCATTTCACGATATGGCGTGTCTATATTGATGGCACAGACCATGTCTCACTATGGCATGCCTATATTGATGGCACAGACCATGTCTCACTATGGCATGTCTATACTGATGGCACAGACCATGTCACCCTATGGCATGCCTATATTAATGGCACAGACCATGTCTCACTATGGCATGTCTATACTGATGGCACAGACCATGTCACCCTATGGCATGCCTATATTGATGGCACAGACCATGTCACACTGTGGCATGACTGGTAAAAAAAACATAGGCCTAATTTGCAACACTAAGTGACAGGTTGGTAGCACTGTGAGAATAGAGAGATCTATCAAATATGCTTCCTACAAACATGGATAACAGACGACAGAAAACACATGACACACCAGTCACCTATCTAAACCACAGCACTCAGCAGGTAAAGACAGTCCACAACCAGTCCACAACAGTCAGCAGACAAAATGTCATCATTATTCTTCATTTTTTTATTATGATAACACAGAACGTCAGATGAAACCACAATCCACAAGAAACTAGCTCCCTGGCTGCGAACACCTGAAAGCAAAGACACTTGCCCCCAGCTGATTCATTTAAAAAAAACCCTCCCGCTTTTTTTTATTTTCAGCTTGACAAAGGAACAAATGACAGAAGAAAAAGGAAAAATGTTTAAAAAAAGCTTCGCTTAACCCCATGAAAGTAGCGCACGAAACCCTATATGCCCATGAAATATCACAAAAATAGTTTCATGTATTTTCAGGGGCGTAAAAATATTCAAGAAAAAACAAACTCCCAAAAGGAAAAGAGAAAAGACTAAAAAAAAACGATTTTTCAAAACCAAAAAAAAACCGAAAAATCACAAAAAAGTTTAAAATTTTTTAAATGAAAAAAAATTTAAAAAAAAGGGGTTGGAGAGGGGGAGGGAAAGGGGGGGGGGGGGCAAGCTTTCCAAATACATAAGGAAGGGGAAAATTTTTAAATTTCAAAAAAAATGAAAAGATTTTCAAATGAATATTTTAACAAAACACACAAGAAAATGACGCATCATCATAAATTTTGTTTTACAAATTTTTCAATTTGTTTTCATATTTTAAACCTTTCCTTTAAAACTTTCGTCATCCAAAAATGTTTTTTCTATCAAACGAAATGCGAAATCAAGGGAAAGGTACACAAGACAAATGAAGGGCACACAACAGACAGATGAAAACAGACCTACGACAGACAGACAACACACACACACCATAGCAAACAACCTACAGACAAGCAGACAGACAAAGGAGGGATCACAGTGGGACCAAAACAGGAAAAACAACACTGTGGAAAAGCAGCTATCTGTTTGAAATTGGGAGACAAAACAGGGCCCAAAAGAATGCTGTGGCATTTATATTGATGGCCCCGACCATTCTCACTTGCATTTCGATATTTATGGGACGACCATATCACGCTATGCAGCTATAATTTTATGGGACAGACAATGCATTGACCAAATCACGCAGGGATTTCTTTAAAATTGGGCCAGACCCTTCACACGTGGGTTTTTCTATACGATTTACAACCCCTTTCACGCAGGCTCTAATTTGGGACGACCTGTCCCCACTATCATACCTAATTGATGACACAGCCATTTTTCACCCCTTGGGTGTCTATATTTAAGCACAGACCATTCACGATGGGAAAACAAATTGATGGGAAAGACCTGTCGGCTATTTCATCTCTTATTTATGGGACAGACCAGTCACCTATGGATGACGGTAAAAAAGACATAGGCCAAAAATTTCAACACTAAGTGACACTTTGGTACCCCCGTGAAATAGAGGGATTTATAAATGTGACTCCCATTTCGAAAAAGAGTCCTTTTTCACCCACCTTTTCCGCTAGAGGCCAAAATATGCAGTAGGGTGCAGGGTTCCCCATTTTTTTATTTTGGGTAAAATATAATATAGACATTTCCAAAAGGAAAAAAAATCAAAAAAAAATAATATTTAGTTCCTTTTCCCCTTTAAAAAACCCGGGGGTTTTTTAAAAAACATACCCACCTCTGAAACGATCGGGTTTTGATGAAAAAGAAACCCAAGATAAAATTTTTTTATAATTGTGTTTGGGATATTTCACATGTGTTGTTGTCCCACACACATGTTATTTTTCGGGTATTTTGGGGGTATGTGTGTAGTGATGAGTGAGTGAGGTGGTGTTGTGTGGTGTGTGCACTGTTGTGTTGGTTGGTGGTTTCACTGTTTGTGTGTTATGCCTTTTCTTTTCCAGCCCTGAAAGACAACACTCATTTTTGGCATATTAGTGTGTTTGCCTCACACTAGAAAACTACCTTTTAAAAAACCTTGGGGTCAAACCATGCAGAAGCCATCAAAAGCGAGAAATTTTCATGATTGCAAATGATATAAAAATCAGAGCAGCATAAACTTACTTATCGGGGGGGTAAAAAAAGTTTAGGCCCCACGGGGAAAAAAAAATGCAAAAAAAAATTTCACTGTTTTTGTTTTATTCTTTGTTTGACGTTTTTTGTTTCTTTGGTGCGTTTTTTGTTTTTTTTTTTTTTTATCTTTCAATCAAAAATTTATATTTTAAATTGGAAAATTTGGTAATGGCAGGATTGGGAAAGCTTCAACTTATCTTATACGAAGGGCCCCTGCTGTTGTCTTATAAATAGTTAGTTTTAAAAAAAAAGTGTTGAAATCATTGCTCCATAGACCAGATTAAAGTAGCACATGTCACACTCACTCCACTGTGCAACCACCACACCACAACATGCCGCATGGTGCCCTCATACCAAAAACAACCAGAGTAAAAAATTTTCATTATACAATGTATACTTAAACTTATTAAGAAATACCACAAATGCACATTTTTTCTTTTGTTTCATTTTTTAAATTTAACATGCTTTTTCCCTTTTTTTTTTTAAACAAGCCTTTGATTTTTAATTGATAGTTTTTTTTGTTTTCACTTCACCACAACAAGTTGACTGTACTGACCCCATGATTATAAAAGGAAGACTTCAAGATCAAGAAGGAGGGGGGGAAAAACCCTACATCAGAAGACAGACTTTTGTTCTTTAAAAAATAAAATTTTTTCAGCCAGTAATAAGCGTTTTCTTTTAAATTTACTTTTTTTTTTTTTTTAGTGGGTGTGGGACACACGTAGAATGCTTGAGATTCTGTGTTGTGTTTGTTGTGTGGTGTGTGTTTTTATTGCAAAGTATTGTATGTATAACACTTTGTGTGTGTGTGTGGTGTGGGTGTGTTGTGTGTTTTTGTATTAATTGAAACCCACTTTGTGTGGGTTTAATTTTCATTGATAATACCACCCTTGTGTGTGGGAAAGGTTGTATTTTATTCATTTAATGGATGATTAACTTTGTTTGTTTGTGTGTGGTGGTTGTGTGTGTGTTTGTGTGGTGTGTGTGGGGTGTTGTGTGTTTTGGAATCAAAAAAAGTAATATTCACTTCCAAAATATCAAAAGCATTCTTTTTATCTTGCTCCACAAAAAAACTGTTTGTAACAAAAATGCTCCAAAAGATCCCCTTTAAAAATCATATAAAAAATAAAACTTAAAAAATAAAACAAAAAAAACAATACAGTTAAAATGTAATAAGACAAAATGAAAACAAACCGGACAAAGAAAAAAAAAAACAACAAAGTAAAAATCAAATTAATGGGCAACTGTACAGGAAACACCCCCACACAACACCACACAACACACACACACAACACACACACAAAGGCATTCATCAGATAAACGACATATAATTATAGGTACAGGAGACAAATAATGAAAATATTTTTTCAATACATGACATACGCTATTTAAATTTAATTTTAAAAAATGATAATTTACACTTGGTTTTGTGGGTGATTTGTGTCTCCATTTTCAGATTTAAAGTTTTGCACTGTGTGTTTGTGTGTGGGAAACCGTTCAAATTTTTTTAGTGTTTTTTGCCCATGTAAGTTTTTTTACAAAAGAGCCTTCGTAAAACATTGTGCTTTTCAGATAAAAAATTGGCAAGGAAAGAGAAATTTTGTTTGTACATGTTCAATTTTGTTAACAAAATTTTGGAATAATTTTTTTTAAATCCACAAAAAAGCCTCATTTACTGTGCAAAAATTTTTTAATAACTATTTTGCCCAAAACCTTGCATCAGATGCAAAAGGGCTTTTAAGAGCAATGCAACCCTTTAAAAAGACTGGGCTATGAAGGTTTTGTCCTAACAAGGTTAAAATAATTTTTATAGTGTAAATTTTTGATTTTTAAACAAAATCCATATTGGGGTTTGTCTACACCTAAAGCAAATCCACACAATCAAATTTGTAACCATTTTCCTTTTCTATATCCCGTTGGCTTTTCAAAATTTTTTTAGCCAAAACACCCCTACATTAGTTAAATTTTAGATGAGGGGCAGGTGTAACCCGTTTTTCACCTTTAAAAAAAAAAAAAATGAAATATTTCTTCAAAAAAAATTTGCTGGAAACTTAAATCTAAAATTAAATAAGTATTTTTCTTCTGTTTTAAAAATTTATTACAAAATCTTTTGTAAACCAGATATATAATCACCAAAATGAAAACTGAGACCAAGGGATCCCCCCCCTTAAAAAATGTTTTTATTTGACTCAATTCACATATGACCACAAAAATTTTTAAACATGTACCTTTTAGAGCAATCAGTTGGGAAAGTTTCAGAAATGAACTCGGTTGCTAAGGAAAACTAAATTGAATGTGATTCTTTTCCTTATTTTCCAAATGGCCGCTCACAAGCATTCCTTCAAACCCCATATTCAAAACTAAAATCCGATTGAATGGATTTTCACCAGAGAAAGAGCATTCAAAGTACAATTTTTTAAAAACATAAAAAAATGAAAAAACCGGGGGGGAAAAGACCATTAGTGCTGGAAGGCCAAATATGCTTTCCCACAAACATGGAAAAGACACAAAAAACACATGACAACCAGTCACCATTCAAAAACCCCAGCACCACAGAAAAAACAGTCCACAACCAGTCAACAAAATCAGCAACAAATGTCCCCTCATTCTTTAAATTTTTTTTTTTTTTTATAACACAGAACGCAGAGAAAAAACCCCAATCCACAAAAAACTACTCATGGCTCAGAACACCTGAAAGCATACAGGGCACATTTCACACGCATGTCACTTTCAAAGGGAAAACCCCCCCTTTTTCTTATTACAGCTTGACCAAGGACACAAGCTGCAGAAGAAAAAGGGAAAATGTTTAAAAATGCTTTTGCTTTAATCCCTATGAAAGTAGCGCACGAAATCACCTAGTCTGCCCATGCAAAATCACAAAAAAAGTTCATTATTTACAGAGAGGCGTAAAAAGTATTCAAGAAATAAACAAACTCCAAATGGAAATGAGAAAAGACTAAACAACGATTTTAAAAAACACAGAAAAAAACTAAACTTTAAAAATCACAAGGAAAAAATTAAATTTTTTTAAAAAGAAAAAAAAAAAAATACAAAGGGGGTGTGAGAGGAAGAGGAAGGGGGGAAGGGAACCCACAACTACATAAGGAGGGAAAAAAAATATAATTTCAAAGAGAAAAAGAAAAGATTTCAAAATGAGAATTTAAACAAAAATACACAAAAGAATATGACAGCATCATCATCATCCTGTTTATACAACATTTTCAATTCGTTTTTCCAATTTGCTAAACCCCCCTTTCAAACTCGTCAATCCATAAATGTAATTTTCTATCAAAACGGGGAAACAAAATCAATGGAAAGTTTCACTGAAGACAAATAAGGGCACAAGACTCAAGAAACAGACCTAAGACAGACGAAGACAACCACACACAACCATATCAAACGCCACAGACAAAACAACAGACAACACAGGAGGCATCACAAAATGGCACAGAAAAACAGGGAAAAAACAACACTTGGAAAAGCCTATCTTTTACAAGAAATTTTGGGAAAAAAAAAACAAATTTTGGGCCCCCCCCAAAAGCTGGGGGCATTCCAAAATTGGGGGCACGACCAAAAAATCTCAAAAATTCATTTTCGAAAAATTTATGGCACTAAACCCTAAAAAAAATCCCCAAAAAATCAAAGGCATGTCTATATCCTTTTTATGGCACAACAAAAAGGCAAAAAAGGCCATATCACGCTAAAAGGGAAATTTCTTAAATTGGAAAAAGGCAAAAAAAGACTTTTTCAAAAACCGTGGTAATTCTATACTGAATTGTCCAAAAATTTCAACAGGACTTAATAATTAATTGGCACAGACCAAAATCTCAATTTGGATACCTAAAATTTGATAAAAAAGAAACCCCCGCACCTATGGCGTTTCTAAAATTTTAAAAGGGCCCCCACCCAAAAGTCACGCAAAAGGCCTATCTAAATTTTATGGAAAAAGACCAAAAATCTTTTGGGTTTTTGCAATTTTTTCTAATTTAAATTATGGGCAAAAGACCATGTCACACATGGCAAGACGGTAAAAGACAATAAAACCAAAAAATTTTCAAAAACTAATTTACACCTTTGGGAAAACAAAATTTAGATAATTAAAAAGAACTAAAACAAATATTTTGCTTCCCTACCAAAAACAAGGGCAAAAAAAAGACTTCAGAAAAACAAAAATGACCAACAACCCAAAAACACCAAACAAAAAAAACCCCAGGCCGCTAGCAGGTAAAAAAGTTTTCCCCAACCCAGTCAACCAAAAAATTTAAACCGACAAAATTTCATCAACATTCCTTATTTTTTAATTTTTTGGGTTAAAAACAGAAACGGTTTAGGGTTTAAAAACCCCAAACCCCAAGGGAAAATTTTCTCAAGGGCCTGCAGAAACCAAACCTGGAAAAAACAAAAAAGGACACAATTCCACCAGCTTGATTTTCCTTTCAAGGAAAACCCCCCCAGCTTTTTCCCCAGTTACAAACCTTTTTAACAAAAAAAAAAATAAAGCTTTAAAAAAGAAAAAAGGAAAATGTGAGAAAAAGGGCCGGGTTTCTTTTTAATTTCCCATTTTAAAATACACAAGTTAAAATCAGCCCTTTCATTCCCAAGGGAAAAAATCACAAAAATAATTTTCCATTAAATTACAGAAAAAGGCAATTTAAAAAAATATTCAAAAAAATAAAACAAACTTCCCCATTTGGGAAAAAAAAAAAATTTTTAAAAAATAAAAATTTTTAAAAAACAAAAACCTTAAAAATATTTTCAAAAATGGATTTTAAAAAAAAACACACAACAATATGACAACAACATTCCCTCCCCCATTTTCTGTTTAAAAAAAACATTTAACATTTTTGATTTTTCATAATTGCTAACCTTTTTTTTCAAACTTCGTCTTTTTATAAAATGTAAATTTTCAAACAAAAAAAAGGGAAAAAACAAAAAAACAATAGAAAAGTTACATTGAAGGGGCAAATTAAGGCCCCTCACGGGCAAAACAGACACCCACAAAATCAAACAACCTACCCGATAAACACACACACAAAAAGCAAACAACCTAACAACAAAACAGACCAAAAACAATTTCACGAGCCATCCCAAAAAATGGCAAACCCGAGACCCGGAAGGAAAAAAGGGACTGGGGGAAAAACCAAAAAACACCATTGTTTGCATTTCCCCCACCTCACGTCCTTGGCCCTTGAAACCCTATTTAGGCCCAAAAAACCCCAAAAACAAAAATGGGCCCGGAGGGCTTTTCCTTTTAAAACCCCAAACCCCCGCCTTTCCCGCCCTGTTCCCCATTTGGGGAGGATGCCCCGAAAAAAGCTGACCAAAACCACAGGGGGGGGTCATTTTTCAGCCACTGTTTAAATGGTTTTTTTACCCCAAAACGCATATTTAAAAATCTCCCTGACCACCCTCCCCTTTTACAAACATCTACGTTTTCTGGGTAAAAATTTTCCTAAAACCCGTGCCAAAAAAAAGAACCGCAATTCCCAAACACAGTAACCTTTGTTTCTTGGGGGCAAGGCCAATTTTACACAATCAATCTTGTACACTCCCCAGTTCCTTTTGTTTAAGTTCTACTGATGCCATTACCAAACTGACCTTGGTCAAAATCTCCATTCCTTTTAAATTTTTTCACCGTCATATCACTCACATCCCCCAGTTCCCCTTTGCTACTTTTTTCCAAAAAAAAACACAGCAGACAATTTAACTTTGTCCAAATTTTTCCCCAATCCAAAATGCTCACTAAAAAGTGCATTTCTGAAAGCCTGCTGGGTTCTGGGTAAAGAAACAAAAGGGTGGCCTTTTTTTCGGGGTTAAAAGGAAGGGTCTTTGTGCACCTTCCTTTCAAATCCTTTTGGGATATTTCTTTAATATGGCCCTCCCACACACACACATTCACCACCACACACACACACACCCCAAAACACCCCACACCCCAACACAAACACACAACACAACACAACACCAACACACACCCCACCCCCACACACACACATGCACGCCACCAAAACACAGTTTAAAGAAACTGGTAACCAAAACCCCACCCAAATAGGGCTGCTGCTGCTGTGTTGGGGAAACCCAAAAACAAAAAGAGAGGGGAAACCCTTAACATGGATCGGCAGACCTTGCAGCCACCCCCAGGGCCTTTTATTTACAGAGCAAAATTTCCCCCGGTCCAGAAAAAATTCCGCAAAAGGGACTTCATTTTTGGGGGGTTTAGGGAAAGGGAGAGCAATTTAAAACCCCCTCTTGTTTCGGGGCCAGCCTTTGGGAAAACCCATACTGTGAGAAGGGTCCCGACACAAAACTTTTTCCCCCCCCCGCGACCCTTGGGCCCCTTTTTCTTTTTTCACTAAAATTTCCCGCAAAATTGGGGGAAATGGTTTTAAAAAAGTTTTTTAAAAAAAAACCCGAACCTTTTACATCAATGCGGGTTATATTTAATGGTGTGAGCGTTTAAAGGGAAAAAAAGGGGGAATGTTTATTGTTTTGAAAACATAAATTTTTAGGGAATATTGGCCCAAAAATGGCACTGGCGTCAGCAAATCTTTTTAGGCTGTCTTCATCTGTCAAAGAAGAATAAAAAAAGTTGTTAAAAAAAATGAGAGAGGACAATGGGGCTTAAAATTTGATTCAAAAAACGGGAAAATACGGAAAAGGTACTTTTCCCGTCTTTCTCAAAGGGCTGGCCATTTCCACCAAGCATGCCCGAAGTGCATGTTTTTAACAATTTTAAAAAATTTACGCCGCACCACAAACCCAGGGAAGAACTCAGCCTGCAGAAACAGGCCCCAAAAGCCCGGTCAGTTCAGGACCCCAAAATTTTTTTTGGGTAGGGCTTTCCATTCAAAAAAGTTAGGGGCTGAAGATTTTACTGGGGTTTCCCTTTTTTTGAACCAGGTAAATGGCTTCCCTTTGTTTTGAAAAAGAAAAATCCCAAACTATTTCCAGTTTTCCCGGGTTTTATTTTTCCCCGGCCAATCTAAAAAGGCTATAACTGGGTTTTTTTATTTTAAACAATTTTATTTTTTCCGGGGTCCTTTTAAGAGTAACCAAATAATTTTGGCAATCCGCAGATATAGTATTGGGGTTTTTAAAAAAGGGGCCCGAAAGAAAAAATTCTTTGGTTTTTGAAAATCAATTTAAACACCAAAACCCAAATTTTTTTTTAAAAGCGGCCAAAAACTTAAACCAAAGAACCCTCCTGTTTCCCTGGGAATAGGAAAAGGTTTGGGTTGGGTGCTTTTGTTGGAAATTTAACTCTTTTTTTACAAACCTATTAGGTTTAAAAAGGAAAACTAAGTAAAACTCCCAGGAGAAAAATACTGTCAAGAAAGTATGACACCCCAAATTTACAAAGAGGTTTGCAGTTGAGGGATTTTAAGGTATTCAAGGGGACAAACCCCTGACGTAAGTAAATTTTAAAAAACACACCAAATTTAACAGAGGAAAGTGGTCCAATTTCATAGAGATGAGCATCCAAAAATGCTCATCACACAAGGTTTTTCGGGCCACAATGAAGCTGCTAAATTTTTCCCTTTGTTTGGGGAGGGAAAAAAAAAGGAATTCCACTTGAAAAAAAACAAAAGGAAAAAAAAAGGAAACCTCTGCATTTTTTCCTCTTTTGCAGCCCAAAGCAGCTTCGAAGACCCAAAATCCTTCCCCGACCAAGTTAAATCCCTAACACCCTTACAAAAATCTGGAGATCTTCCCCTTCCCTTTTGAAATTGGGTGTCCCGGGCAGTATGGGATTCTGTTGCCACAGCGATAGCTAATTCACACTCAGTGGGCTTTTTGTTGCCACAAGCGATAGCTAATGCACACCCCCAGTTGGCTTTCTGTTGCCACAGGGATAGTTAATCCACACTTAGTGGGCTATCTGTTGCCACAGGGATAGCTAATCCACACTCAGTGGGCTTTCTGTTGCCACAGGGATAGCTAATGCACACTCAGTGGGCTTTCTGTTGCCACAAGGATAGCTAATGCACACTCAGTGGGCTTTCCGCTGCCACAGGGATAGCTAATCCACACTCCTAGAGGCAGCTCAGCAGGAGGATGCTTCCAGTTCAGACTTTCTGTCTGATAGAGATCTGTCAACAGAACCCGAATGAACATAGTCAGAATGCATTTTTTATTAGATATGTAATCAATCTGGTGCAGACACCAGCATTCGTCTTGTGATATATCACTGTGTGGCAGATCAGCAGCTATCACTGATTGCTCGCAGGTCTGCCACGTACTGAGACCACACAATACGTGTCACCTACAACCACCACCTTGAACACGCTACCGTACCTACCACCAATTAACCACTTTTACTTTCAGCCGGGAGCCGTGCTGATAATGATTTTCAAGTAGTACGTTGTAGGTGCTGAATATACTTTGACAATGTACCACAGATTAGACTACCCCCTCAAATACTTTATATTCTTATGTCAATGTCCTGAACCACACGTTATTCTGTACATTCCATGTAGTGTTTTTGTCAAGCCATACCCAACAGATATCATAACCATGTGACACATGCCATGCCACACAATTCCATAAGCACACTGATACCACATCCATTCCCAACCAATCGACAAGTCAAAAGTGCTATGCAATCTCTGTTAGGAAAGAGTGAAAAATTATTCTGATCTGTACTAATTGGACTGTGGCACGGAATACAAGACGCTGCAAACAGCACGTGCAATGTGACATAAAAATGAAAACGTTGTCCATCCATTATAAACGAAATTAATTACTATTGAGTGTAATCTCATGCTGAGAAAGAGAGGGTAAGAGTGGAATCGAAAGGAGGATGAAAAAAGAGAGAGTAGAAGAAGGAGATAAGAAGAGAAGAGAGATAGAGAGAGTGACCTGTTATGATAGAGAGAGAGACAGACAGACAGAGACTGAGAGAGGAAAGGGATATTTATTTAATTATCATTTAAATTTAATATTAATTTTTTTCATATCGAGGAGTAAATGAATAAGCATTCATCTTTTTTAAATCCAAGTTCCCGTTTCGGTATGCAGTATTTTTGTAGAATTTAGGTTTATCTTGTTTCCACTGCACACAACGGCCTACACTTTCTAAAAGCGAAAAGGATTTAACAGGTTCCCAAGATAATTTCTGGTGCATTTACGTCACACAGGGCCCTGGTTTATAGTCTCTTCCGAAGAGAGAGGGAGATTGAGAGATAACGAGCCGGGAATCGCGTATATGTGAATAGCGAATATGACAGTGAGATGAGATACCAAGGACACGACAGTAGAGCTAATTAAGTGAAGATAGCGAGAGAGATTGCAGGAGGAGCGAAGAGTAGCAAGAATAATGACTTAGGAGAATATCGATGACAGCAGAAATCAGAGATAGCAGACAAGCGAGAAGTAATGAGTAGAAGACAGTGAGTAGAGATGATGATATATGGTATAGCGTTTAATGGTCGTTAGGTAGGCAAAAAAGAAGTTTTCACACACTTGAGATGATGCCACATACCACTCACTATAACAAATAAAAAGCAAAAATAAGAAATAAACAGGTAGAAAGTACGGTTGCTATGATGTTGTGGGTTCTCTAGAGAGAGTGAGTAGGAGGTGGAGGGTAGTGGGGGTGGGGTGGTAGGGAAGATAGTGGGGACGGGGGAGGGGTGGGGGAGGGGCAGAGGGGGGGGGGGGGGAGGGGGGGGGTGAAACGCATGGTGGGGAGGGAGTTGGTGTAGGGGGAGGAGGATGATTATGAGGATAGATGTGGAGGTTTAAGTATTTTAGGGATTTGGATGGGGTTAGGGTTGTTTTGTGGAAGGGTTGGGGTGGGGGTAGGGGGGGATGAATTGGGGGGGGGGGAGGGGGGTATATGGGATGGTGTTGATTTGTTTGGGGTGGAGTGGGTATTTGGGAGTGTGTGGTTTGGTATGTTGAGAAATAATTATTTTGAGGAATAGGGTAGGTGTGAATTGAAGAAGGGGAGTTGTGTTGGGAATGGGGGAAGGGTTATTGTATTTTGATATTGAAGATTTATATATATTTTAGTTTTTAATATTTTAGAGTTTTGAATTGTTGATATGTGTGATTTGATGTGGTTTGTTGTTTTTTTGGTTTTATTTTTTATAAGGGGTAATAAGTTTTATTGTATATTATATATAACAGCAGTTTTTTTTTTTCCTGAGGATGTGGTATGGCTGGAATCTTCCCTCAACAGTATCCTCTGCTCCTATGTCTGTGTGACTCTCCTCTCTCTCTCTCTCTCTCTCCTTTCAGCCTATCATATCTCGTCTCGACTCTCTTCTCTCCCTCTCACTCTCTCTCTCTCGCACTCTCCTCTCTCTCTCATCTCTCATGAGGTATGGCTGGGAATCTTCCCCAGCACAGTATACACTGACTCCTAAGTTTCTGTGTGAATCTCCTCTCTCTCGTCTCATCACTCATCTTCTCTCATACCATCGCTCTCATTCCTCACTCGTCAATCCTTTCTCCATTCCTCTCCCTCTCCCTCTCTCTCACCTAACCAGCTCAACCTTACTAAAATTCTTTGGCTGTGATCAGCGCAGAGATACAGTTACTCAGGTCTATCACTCAGAGAAGGGAGGAGTCTCTCAGTCAATGCCCCCTGCACGTGTAAGCATGACACAGAGGAAGCCAAGTGGTCAGAACAATGCATCTCGAGAGATAGGGAAAACGGCATTCAAGCTCCTTTGCCGATAATTTTTAACAAAACTCTATGCAACTTTGAGCCTGATTTGGACTGTGGCCTCAACGACTCAATAACTTTGCGGCATTTTAGATAAAACTAGTCAAACAAATCTTTGAATGTCCCCATTTACGGCCTATCCTCAACTAAAACTGAAAGTAATACGAATTTTACTTTCTCATTGATTGGCTAAAACTATATTAAACTATGGGAATTGTAAATGCATACTGGTCCACAGAAAATAAGGAGATGAAGAGTTTAAGAGAAGAAATGTTCAGTGATGTCTCTTAAATGCAGACACACCACCCAAGTCGCTAAAACTTCGCACCGTCCACTCGCCTGAATGACACACAGGCACCGACCAATCGGCTGTTGTTCGACAACTGAATAACGGAGTATATTTTCAATATAGTATCGACTCAAGTGTGATGTCATACCCGCGCACACCTGTAAGACAAAGAGTCATGAGACATGATAAAGCTGTACTTTACCTTTTTCTCCCTTATCACACAAATGAACTAATAGTAAATCACTCTGATTACGAAACTGAGATGAGACGGACCTATCTCTTCTCGAGAACCTCCTCTGTGATTGTTATCAGACCGGAGGCCCTAATACTGTCCTTGTCGCATGTCGCATGTGATCACAGATATGCTTGAAGACCGTGCGTAGCTTTTCATAACACAAAAAAAGTGTTTCTTGTCAACTTTGACATTATCTTACCTTGTAGCCCGTGACATATAGGATGGCACCGATTTGCGTTATGAAGAATGACATAGATTACGTGGTACATGATATTGCAGATCGGGGCAATCCTTATACATAAAATGAACGGGCACCTTTGTAATAATGACAATAGAATCCCAGCTTCAGCAAACTATTGGGTTCATTCATAACAAATTGCGGAAAGCCACTCAACGTAAAGATTGCGATTGTAGAGATCTAACAAAATAAATAAACTAGAGATCTTCTCTAATCGTCGGCCGCTAATTCCGATGAATCTGTCTCTAGACTGCAGCCATGCACGTTGCGTATAATAGTCGCATATTAGTTACTATTATAACTTTCTTTCACCTGCTTTCAACTAAGTCTGCTTTCAGTACCTCTGAGCCTCAGAGTTTTGATCGTCTCTCACAGTCAACCCATTCTATAAACCAGTCCCATCGTGCACCAATCGAGTTAATTAAAAAAAGACTTGGTATAAAAGCTTAACAAAGTGGGTCATACCTACACCAGAAATATCATAATTTCCTCGTCTTGTACTTCGTTTTTGAGTATATCAATAATTATATTACTATGGGCTTACTAGATGAAGCTTAGTTGAGCAGATTAAATTATATTAGTTCTTTTTAAATAAGTCGTTATCAATCGAAAGGTTTCTCATAGCAATCTCAGGTTCATCTCGCTGTCAACATTTCAATCTGGAAAAACATTCAAGTCTCTAACCTCTAATGGCAATTATTAACCCCAAATACTCTGTGTAGCCCCTTCATGGTCGAACGAAGAAATCATTTCCACCGACTTTGATATTTTAGTACTCCACCGGTAAATTAACCGTCAGTAATAACGTCTTATTCTATGGATATCTTATATTGAGCTTTCGTCCAGCCCACCGCCCAACAAGAAAAACCTGTTCGCATGTTGCTCGCCATCTGAAAACTCCTAGCTTAGAACTTCAAATTCAATACTACTCTTTCTTAACAATGTCTGAACGCTCTCTGCTCGAGCAGTCATCAGTACAGTAAAGTCAATAAACAGGGAGCTCCTAGTGCCTTAAGTTTCAAAGAGCCTAGTTAATATTGAGTGTATCTCAATTACAACAGCTCTGCGCTTATGCCTGTCAGAAGTAGCGATTAACTTGTGTACTTTATAGATTAATAGTCTCCAATACGAGTCACAAAAAATTTTGTCTCTCCTAACTGTATGTTTTTATTGATTATGTGTAGTTGTTGGAAGCAAAATGTTTTCTTGTTATACCTGTTCCTGAGTTGACGAGTCCTAGTACCCGGTGCATAAAAATCTATGAGAGACAGTTGCTGCTTCTTTTTGGTAGAAGAAAAACTTATCTGGTCCTTTAAGTAAACCAAATTTCTTTTAGTCCCTATATCCTTTCTCATGCATTTGAGCTGTGCATCCATCACTATATAATAGATAATACTCTATTCTTAAAACTGGCGCATACATCATTATCATGCTCTTAATCTCTATATGTATATGTATTGCCTTACTGAGTGGCCGATTTCGAAATTGCTTTCTTTCCTTGACGCCAATGCAGCTAATATCAACATCTGATTGATCTTAAGTCAACCCACATGATTGCATATTTAGTCATTGTTAAGGGTGAATGCTCATGAAGCGCTAACATCGTATGTCGATTTGAAGAGTATTGCTATAATTAACACCAGATTAGTGGGATATCAGTTCTGTTGTTAGACCTAGACAGACCAAAGTAATTTTCTTACCTCATCAAAAGTGTTTGATATGGTAAATCAGCCTGAGGCATAAGAGTTGATTTGAGTTGCCCATCTATAGTACAATGAATAAATTTTTAATACCCCAGGGGCTTAATGACACATCTCACATTTAAATCAGGAAAAGGATCGGGTTAGTCTGAGGAGTTCTATCAACAAGGCATATATTCCTTTTAAGTGATCTTGCCAAGAGTGCGTTCAAAGATTTAGTGTTATTGTCCCCACACATAATTCATAGCGCTTTACAAACTTCCGTTAATATGTGCTAAGTGGTATGCACCATATTCTTTCATAAATTATAGCAAACCTTGACTGATATTGCATAGTGTCCCGAATCACGACGTTAAGCCAGCTCAGGTGATAGACCAACATCATAAGCCTAAAGAAAAACTAGATATTTAGTACTTTGCGTCTAAGGGTCAGTGATGCACAATAACACGAGCACTGTCATATAATAGGTCCAGCTCATACGACCTACTGTCTTCTGAGTCACCCGTAGACATCTCAGTAGCAGTAAGAGTGAGGAGCAGACATTTCAAATCAAGAGGAATACAAAACCACGTTACCATAGCTTTTTAGCGACTATGTCATCAATCCTTTTTTCCTGTTTCCCTTACAGCATATCTACTCTAGTGTTTTTAGTCCCTCATCGCACCTGTAACCTTGATATATAATATGCAAACTTCTTTTTTCGTTTTGTTCAGTTCCAGTCAATCATATAGATCAAGATTATATGATTCGCAATCTGCGTATTAATGACAAGTACTGATCCTTGACCTTCTAGACTCGACACTATTTCTTATTATAATGAGCCCTACCGTTAAGGATCTTGCTAGCCACACTTTCTGTTTGGTTATCTATCTCCAGACTCTGTTTTTCAATCGAAAAAGCAAGCCTAGAGTAGTCCCAGTACAATGAAACATAATCTTTCCTAAATTAGAAAAATCCTATACAGCAGCGCAATCTGATTTTCACATCAAATAGCGTGGTATGTTGTTCGAAAATCACGGATTGTCAGTCTCTGCTATCCATGTTTAATCCTAAAGGGATCTTTTAAACGTCTTTCCTGGTCAAGGATTAGCTCCAACTGTTTGTTGGAGGCCTCACTTCCTTTTTTTATAAGAGTTAGCACAAAAATAAAATAACTATCTGAGAATACTTGAAACTATGATATAAGATAAGGATGAGGTTAGTGTAACGTGCCACGCTGGAAACTGATTCAATGGGTGACAAGCCGCATCATCTGTAGCACCCTCTCGCATCAGCGATCATAAAGAATTACATTTATAAAGCATGATAATTTTTAAAGATAATCACGAGCCAGTATGGGCAGAAACCAACGCCATAATATAGACTCATACTGTACTATTATCATGACACAAAGACAATCCTGTATGCTGTAACCCGGACGAACATGGCTAACACGTTTATTATTAACAAATAAAATTATAACACCACAAACAGTATCCATACTCAAAGGAATACCCTAAGATGCAAAGACTACAGCATTGCAACTAAACATAGAAAAAACTAGGTATTAATGAAGCACTAATCTACTGTACCAAAACAACCAACACAAGCTTGTTGCTCAACAACAAAATGACCTGAACAACACCACCAACCAACATTGTGAAAGTCTAACCAACTTATGAAGACCTACACAGTATGCATCATAACAGATAACGAACTTGGAAAACACAATTTGGGGGCACTCGGAGTTAGGAGTGAACTAGTGCTGTCCACACTAGTAAATCGATGAAGACACAGGCAACTGCTAACAAATAAATTGTATCACCCCCAACACCATGCAGAAATAATGAGTCACATTCAATGCACACAAGAATTAAGTAGAGTCAACTTAGAGAATCAAATAAATTAACAGCAAAGAGCTAGGCAAAGTTAAATAACTCACAATGCAATAGAACTAGAACAGAAAAAGCTAACAGAATCACTAACGAAGCAAAAACATTCGACCAGGGCGTATAAGACAATAATGCATCACAGCGTTCTAAAAAATCTTCAAGATGAGCCTCACGAGCAAGAAAGAGTCTAAAACGCATAACAGACAACAACTACCTTCTCAGGTTATCAGAATAAAAGAAACAATTAATTCTATATATACAGCTGATGAAAACACAACATAAGCCGAAAGATATGCGTACACTGTATTCTGCGAGCCAAGGCAAAACACTTGTCAGTAACATTACAACAGCATTGGGTTTTCGCTATTAGCACACTTGTATAATGCTCTATCGATACAGAAGGAAGCAACACTCCCCCACCGAGCCTTAACATCGACCAACCACGCTTTCCGCACCCACAGGCACAGCCTCGAATGTCTTAGGCAAACAAACTCGGCGCACGTTCTAGCTGACCTCATTAAATAAAAATCATAGCCTACAAAATTTGGCTACTCTCATCCCGTGGACATAATTGGTTTCTGTTGTTATCTGGCTATTATCAACAGCATGAAAAGTTCGATTGATTATATTACTGGACCAGAGTGCAGCTTGTGGGCATTACTAGGATTTTACGTTTGTTGGTTATCAATTCTTTCTAAAAATAAATATAATCAAGGCCGCTTAAACATCATACTTTATTGTTTTAATGACCGCCAGTATTAGTTTCATCATCAGGACTGTCTCATAACAAGGGGAATAATTAATATTTTGTTTGCTTCTGTGGTGGGAGTATTAGTTCTTTCCCTTGTTGCGTGGAGTCGGGACTGACTATAAACTTTTTGCTTTTGTTGGAACTTACTACACTTGTATTCTTGTGGTGGGACTTACTACACATTGTTTCTTGAGTGTGGGGTACTTACATACTAGAGGATACTAACTTATGCTGTGTATTTCTGTTTACCACTTTCTTATCATGTTTTCCAACAGCACATCATCTCCCAGCAATTATAATATTGTTGTTGAAGTAGTTTGTAAAATGTCCAATTGTTAACTAACTGCATGTAGGATGAGTCAGCAAATAATAGAACCATGTCCTATAGCAAAGTTCAACCTTTGATTGACCGTGCATAGTGAAGAACATTCTTGATAAAGCCTTTATGCTTATGAAGGTAGGCTCAACAGCCTAGTATTAATTATCTGCGCGCGTCTGTCTTCAAGATTTGGCTAGAAATCTTGCTTTTGTGCACAAAAACCCCAGTGCAGCTCACCCAAATAAAACTTGATTCTGGCTCTGTTGCCTAGTGAGCGAAACCCAAGGCAATCACACACATTAGGCCGGAACGAGTCATTAATCCTCTCAAAATCCTGCCCTTGTTAACCCTTCACTTTTAAACGAATAAAAGTCGCCCCAAAGCATACATTGCATTCTCTATTGAACCAAACAACTCTTGCACCGCGTGAGAAAATGTATTTGGCGGCCCCCATCAAGTTTTAAACCCCCTTTTTCCACACCCACAAAACAAGTCCCCATTTCCCGATTTTTGTCCTTTTTTGTCTGATGGTTAGAAAATATTGAAATATTTAAATTTAGTTATTTAATCCTACTTTAAAGGGATTTGAATTTAATCATGGGCATTTTTACCTCCCCAGTAAAACCCGTCGAACTGATTAAAAAACCTACAAAGATTTACTAACGTTTTTTTTGGTTATGTGTCAGCAAATACACACCCCACTGATTTTCAAAGTTAGAAAATTTTTTTGGGTTTTATAAATGTATGGATTAGAAACCCTTTCCACAATCCTTTATGGGGGGGTTTTTAAAAAGTATTTGAATTTCAGTTTGGGTTGGGAATTTTACTTCGAAAATCAATTCTCTGACACAGCAACACAGCTTATTAAAAACCATAGTCTTTGAGTTATGTGAGATCCAGCCTCTATTTTACCTTTTTAAAAATTTTTAACCCTTTTTTTTTCTATAGAGATAAAAGTTTATAACAAACAATCCCAGTCAGGTGAAACCCGTTAAACAGCCATTCCAAAGAAACCCCTGCAAAAATAAAACTTGCTTTTTCACAGGTCTTCACAAAGTATCTGGACAAAACTTGACACAGAACAAATGGTTAAAAAAAATACCAGAACAGACTTTTTTTTACCTTTACTGTGCAAGAAGGGTTAATGTTTCGCAATGGAAAAGGATTTTTTCGCCCAGCTGGTATCACAGCAAAACTCAAAACCGGGTTATTAAGAGCCCCTTTACGTCATTTTCA